>CM061050.1:12470827-13670827 GCA_030762985.1 Adelphocoris suturalis
CCCGCGTCTAACATCCGAGAAACTGGGTCGGACTGTATAATTCGGCTTCTTCCCTTGTCGTCAATAGACGTTCGCCTAGTTCCATCGAAGTATTATGCCTTTGGAAAAACGGTCGTCGTTTTGGTCGATAATCTGACAGGTTTATCGTTTTGTGAATTGAGAGCGACGCCGAATAAAACCCACATTATAATATTTATGAGGGTTCACGATGTAAATCAAGTTTTGGTGTGTGTGTGTGTGTGTGTGTGTGTTAATGATGAGAAGGTACATATAATTATGACCCCACCGACATCAAGTATGTACTACACAAACGCTCTACCAATTGCCTGCAAATTGAATATAATATTCGTGCAATATGCTAAAAAGAAAGCGACTTTGTTAGGGTGCTGTGCGCAATATGGAATTGTGTGCAATGCTAAACTATTGATCACTGATGGAGGGGAAATGTTAGAGGATGAGGTAGTAAGCTGCACGTTGCAGCACAATCACGTTCCCAGGCCGACGCGCCCTTAATTCTATCCTAAAATAGCTTGGAATAGGGGTGAGTTTTTTCGTAGGTCTTAGTGTCGTGCATCTCCTCTTATCCGTATACATTCCGTAGCCTCCCCAGCTCCTGAATATATTGAAAAGCTCAAGCGATTTCAATGAGCATCGATACGCTGAAGAGAGAGAGAGGAGAGAGAGAGAGAGGGGGGTTGATTTTAACAATACCTAGGTTTGCTATATTTTCACAATCACATTACCTACCTGTTAGGTGATCTGATAATATGGTGATATTTTGACCGGTTCCAACTCGAACTCAGTAGCGCATTTTGCAAAACAACGTTTTGTAACTAACTGAATAACTTGTAACAAAGTTGTGGGACCCTATTTTAATGAAGAAAACGGAAGTTGATGATGATCGTGGTCTGACCGAACCTTCAAAATCTATTGATCACGATAACTCTTTATTTATCGTGGAAACAGAAAACCTTCTTCATCAACTTTTAGTCTTAGGTCAGTAAAGGTTCTACCAGCGTGGCTGTTAACGTGGATATAGTGTCTAATGGATAGTAGGTACTTAATCTTTCAAAAAATCTGTCCTTACAAATTTTGATCTGTCCTGACATGAGTGTTTGTATATTTTCTGACATATTTTCAACCTAAAAGGGTCAACAGTTGTTGATCGTTTTTTTTTTTTTTTTTTTGCAATATAATCAGTAGACTTACATAATATTGTATTAGGTCTGTCTTACAAAAATAATAATAATACACTGCCAATGACATGGTACAGAAGCCTGGTATCAGAAGTCTTAGTGGCCTTCACAGTATGTCATTATTAAATTTTCAGAGTTTTAGTTCCGAAGAAAATTACGTTCACGCATGCTGTACCACTGATTCAATCATGATGAAACTGATAGGGGACCATTTAAGGCTAAATCCACACTATTCTTGAAAATTTCATTGAAATCCGATCAAAATTGTGGAAGTTATGGCTGTGGAAAGAAATATAGAAAGACAAACGCTCGAGCATGCGCACAGCGTACCGCTGATTCAATCTTCATGAATTTATTTGGGGGCGATCTAGGGTTAAATCCACACTATTCGTGAAAATTTCATAAAAACCAAATCGAAATTGTGGAAGTCATGGCTGTTGCAAGGAAATCTGGACGGACAGACGGACGGACAGACTGACACACACTAAACCAAAATTGTTCAGGAGGCTATGAAACGCAAAATGCGAGTGGAAATTTTGATTTTGGAGCACTCTAATTTTTTTCATTTTGCAAGTGAAAACAAAGCTTTCGGCCTTAAAGATTCGAAGTTAGAAATTCGGAAGACATCGAATTTCATGCCTTGTTAAACTATTCATCAAGTTACAACTTTTCTGATACCAACAGTACCGCTATACCTTGTTGTCCCTATATTTATGTAAAAGGAAGAAAATAGATTGGCATGGGACCTACATAACTCTATGTACACATTATTTTGTCTTTCTAAACTTGGTAAGTAATTATAATAGAATATATCTATTTTATGAAAAGTTACTTCTAATCAATGATATTATTTTCAATTCCCTCCTCAGTCGAACCACTTAATAGAAAATAATATGTATTCTTGTCTTTATAAACTGATAAGGTGTTCAATTGACGAGTGTTTCTTTCTTCATAGATGGTAATTTACATCATTCCTCTCTGCCAGAAACACTGTTCAAGTGACCCAATTCGAAATAGGAAACATTAATATCCAACTAATTGTGTTATGGTAGGTACGTAATCATTACTAATAGTGACTATAGTATTAGTACCCATAGAAATTTATAGAATTGTACGGTTGGGAATAAAACAGCAAAACAAGTCTCAAGTCTAATCCACAATCAAAGCCACAGCAAAACCTTGCTATGACTACAGAAGCCGTGGACATTAATTTCAAGAGCCTTAAATGTACATGGAATGTAACTGTGAAAGTACAAACGAACATTCGCTGAAAATTTACGAATATTTAATTTTACGGCAATACTTGTACAATTGTCACACTCAGATTCGCGTGACTTCGATATGAAGAACTGGAAATAATGTTGTTAACATAGGCATAATCTTACCCAAATATTTTTAGAAGCTGTGATAGAAGATACTGATCCAATGACGATGAAACCTAATTTTAGTTTATTGCGTGGTAACCACACGTGCAGAGCATATTCGTCAGTTTTGACGAAGAGACGGTGAGTCACAGATGCTGTAGGAAGCAACTGGAAAAAAAAAAAAAAAAAAAAAAAACTCCTACAGATACGTCTGCGGTTTCAGACAGTTAGTCACATGACTACCCCTGTCACGAATACGATGAAAACAAGCATTTCATACGAGGCTTCGCACCACTTTCCTCACATCTAGGTACAATTCAACTTGCAGAGTTCAATGGAAAGTTTCTAGAAAAAATGGAGAAAAAAAAACAAGGCGAACGATATTTAGATCTCCCCATAACCCTTTAGCATATTTGACGACATGAAGGAACATAACGACTACATTTTCTACCGATATTCTCGCGTCATTGTGATCAGAATAAATTTTTTGGAGAGACAACTAAAACATTAACCATTGAAATGCTTTTTATCAGGAAGGTAACAAAAATAATATTTTAGGTTTGGGGAATTACGAGTAGCTAAGCTAATATTTATTTTATCATTGTTATTTTTAAATATTAAAATTTCTGGAAAGCTTGATAGATACGTGCTAACAGGTTTTTACCATTGACAAGCGAAATTTAGGTAGAGCTCAAACACAGTGAAATGTTCGTTAATAAATCAAAGACCCAGAAAACGTGTGAATGTTCTTTTTTTTTTTTTTTTTTCAAGCATAAATATCGATTAGTAACGATTTACTACCGAAAAATGTTATGCGTGGGAGTTACGCGAGAGGAGAACGAAAGTAGCGGGATACTGATAAACATTCGCTGCTAGTAAAATTAATAACCTCAGTTAGTTGTGCTTTACCGATAATATGGTTGAAGTGGTAATCTTGGTTATGATTATAGGTATTCGGTAGATCTGGGGTATGAAGGTAGAATGGTTAAGATCGTAGAAAAGAAGGCGCTACATGGTTGGCTACTATTAAGAAGTGGGGACTAGTAAATTGTTGGTACCATATACTAAATTCTCTCCTGTTTACCTCTAGGAAGTTGAAATTTGATAGGGAGACTCTTTTGGTCGGAGAAGATTGAAATGATGGGGTATTTTCCTGATCAGCTGAATGAGCTAAATTAAGAGGCTAAAACATTTCATGTTTCCATAATTTATTTTAGACGCACTCTCACGCAACAGTAACATCGGGGGGAGGTTGGTTGACAACCAGGCTTCAATTGCGATTAAAAATTATAAGAACCACAAAAATTGGTCGAGAAATATGGCCTGGGTTGCGTTGACAAAAGTTTTCCAAGAAAGTACGTTTTTCGGATTAAGGATGTGGCCCTTTTTATTCTTCCGTCATGCAATTCAAGGTTTTTGAGGTTTGATGCACAACTAGACTACAATTGGGATTGAACAATGATTGAATCTCGAAAATCGATTGAGAATTGTGGCCTGGGCAACGTCGAAAAAATTTGACATACAGAGAGACTTACACCTGTGGTTTTTTTTTCACAGATTTGGCCTTAGTATGGCCTGAAACTGATTTGAATTCGTCTGACCCCCCTCCCCCACAGTATTTGGATGGTCACCAATCCCCTAGGATCAACTGTAATAGGTCGTCTCCCTATTGACGAAGCCTAGTTTTAAAGGGGCGTCCTAGACATAATTCTAATATGTTTCACTGTTTCGCTGGACTCCCAGTTATAGCTTGCGTTTCGCCAATTTTAAGGATTTTTCCAGTGGCTTCTGATCCTTTGGGTGCTAGATTATGTGTGGGTGAAGTATCCGTCGAGTTGACCAAAAAATTGACCAAGAGAATTCACGAAAGACCAAACCGCGTAGACAGTAGTAAATTGCGTCATTCACGTTCACTAGACGTCCCAAAGCTTTCTAAACATATTCGGTGTCAAAATTCATAACTCTCAGTATATGAATCCGGTCAGTTATTCCTTCTTGAATCAACACACCAACGCCATTCAAAATTCGCAACATGCTGACCAATTTCCTCGGGCGAAGACACCGGCTAAAATACGATTAGGGGGCGCGAAACGGGAATTGGCCCGTTGGGCAGTTCAACCAGAAGACGGTAATGACGGCTCGAAAAGTAAACACAGGGCAAGAGTCATGACTCGCCCGAGGGCAGTATTGCTCCGAATGGAGGCATAACTCAGAACTGGGAACTTCAAGAGGCGTTCACGGCCACATTTATCATATCCTTTCCGAACCCTGTTTATGGGAAGTTTTTTCTTTTGTTTCTGCACCTTTTTTTGATAACGAAAAGGCATTTGACGTGGTTTCCATTCCGAGGGATATCGGTTCACGTTAATGACGGCAGTTACGTTAGGTGACTTCTGCTTTGGCTATTATGTAAGTCTGTTTTAGTTAATCTTTTGGAGCTTGTGAATTTCTGGGATTCCAGGCAGGATATGTATAGAGCAATATGTCCAGCTGTCTAGATCCTAATCTAGCTATATATTGTGACAGTTCCCGCGAGATCCAAGGGAATGCGCTGCCGTCGCTCCGTTGTTTCCCAACGGGCGTCGGGCGCTTCTTCCCGTGTTTTCGAAAGCACGCGTTTGGCCATAAATGGGTGATCCTAGAACTGGAAAACCTATCTTCTCCGAACGTAGCATAATATATATGTTATTAGTACAAGTTGTATCTCTTATGGTACTGTCACACCCCTCTCTATCTATGAGTGTGGATTTAGGCCCCCATTGCACCACGGGGAGCCTAAGTCTATTACAATATCAATAGAGATAATAATTATTAAATTAGTTTTATATAATTATACTATAAAGATCTAATAGGTCTATAATATTATGAGAATCTAAAAGTCATATAAATGACTTTTAACTCATCTATACAAGTAGGTAGTGATTTATCAGATGAAGAATGGTCTGAAGACGAATGGATTTTATGAAATTAATCTTGGACTTATTTTCTCACACACTCAGTCTTGTGCGAGAGCTCGTTGGAATAACATCGGAGCGACCTCCCGCGATAAAGGTTTATTACACTGATGTTTCGCTTCGCGTTTGGGAATGTTTATTTAGTGGGATGACTGACAAGGCGGACGCCGCTGGCGAGCAGACGACGCTCCAGGACATTGTTGATCAAACTAAGCAAGAGTTATTGCAACATCGCATAACAACAAGAGCCTTCGCTGACCCCAATGTAAGTGATGCTTTTAATCATCTGTACTCTATTATAACTGACTTATGCGATTACCTCAGTCAAGCTAACGATCATATTGTTAAATTAAATGAAAATCAAAAGGAAAAACAAAGGACATCGGAATTAACTCAACCCAACGTCCCTACATCCTACAGTACGGACGAAGACGAATTGTCTCGAGAAACTGACTGGATCTTAAAAAGGGCCCGCAAAAAGCGTAAGGCTCGGCGTTCTCCGGAGGTTGAATGGCCTACCAACACGACTAAGACTGACAAGGACGTAACCAAGGTAACCAAGGTAGAAACGATTAAGCCTAAAAAGGACCCTCCTCCACCACCCATAAATGTTGTAGGGCTAAAGAGCTACGCAGCCCTCAAAGATATGTTACTGAATATCCCTAGAGAGCAATACAAGGTCACTGCTCTCAATAATAACGTTTGGAAAATAAACGTAGATACAAGAACCAATTGGAAACTGATTACAGACAAACTACGTTCAGATAAAAAACAGTGGTTCACATATCAAGACAAAGCAGACAGACCTATTAAGGTCATGGTTAGAGGATTACATGAAACATGTGAGAAAACTGACATTATTGGAGACCTTAAGGAGCAAGGTCTTGCCATCCTGGATGTTACCAACATTCTCAAGAAAGAGAAAAGGAAAAATGACAGTGGTGAAATTGTAACCATTCATAAACCTCTTCCTCTCTTTATGTTAACCTTCGACAAAAATGAGGATGTAAATAAAATCTATAGTATTAAGGCCATTCTCAACATAATTGTGAAGATTGAGCCGGTGAAAAAAACTTCTAAACTCATTCCCCAATGTAAGAATTGCCAGTCATACATGCATACCCAATCCTACTGCGGGAAGGAATCTGCTTGTGTGAAATGTGCTGGAAAGCATAAAACTTCTGAATGTACCCTGAACAAAGCGGACTCCCCCAAATGTGTCAACTGCAAAGGGAATCATCCAGCAAATTATCGAGGATGCGAGGTAGCTAAGGAGCTACAAAGAATGAGAAACAAAATTACTAAACCCCAACTGAAAGAACAGACCAAGCGTGATGCTTCAGTTGAGAGGAATTTTAATAGGCGGAAATCGCTTACTTCAACCATTACAGGAGCAACTACTTCAAAGGTTTCATATGCTACCGTTGCTAAAAAAGAGGTTAATGTGTCGAACACAGAAAAAATGCTGGCACAGATACTGGAAAGACTGGATGAACAAAAACATACCAATAAACAGTTATTTGAAAGAATAACTAAGCTAGAAAAAGGACTTACTAGCCATGGACTGATTTAATGGGACCGACTTTAAGAATAGCAACATGGAATGCGAACGGATTGCTAAATCACATTAAGGAAGTCGAATTATTTCTCCACTCCAACAAGATAGACATCTTACTTATTTCTGAAACCCATTTCACTCGGACGTCATACATCAAAATAAGAGGATACACGTGTTATCATACGTTACACCCAAGTAATAAAGCTAGAGGAGGTTCGGCAATTCTCATTAAAGCTAACATCACTCACCATGAAGAACCAAAAATCGAAGAGGAAAAAATGCAGGTAACTTCGGTCAAGGTACAACTCAATAATAAAAGCTTTAGTATAGCCGCAATATACTGTCCCCCCAGGTTTAACTTAAAGAAAGATGATTATACGGTCCTTCTTAAATCGCTTGGTAACAACTTTATAATAGGAGGTGACTACAATGCCAAAAATACCTTCTGGGGTTCGCGATTAACCACGGCTAAAGGTAAAGAGTTGTATGAAGCAGCAGCTTCTTTCAAGTGCGACTTCCTCTCAACTGGAAGGCCTACATACTGGCCCACGGATGCTAACAAAACCCCAGACCTAATAGACTTCTTTATAAGCAAAGGTATCTCAAGTGGTTACATAAATCTAGAGGACAGCGATGACCTACCCTCTGACCACTCGCCTGTCATAATAACAATCAGTGAAAAAGTAATCATTAGTGAAAATTCTCCGAGTTTATTCAATAGAAATACTTGCTGGTCCTGTTTCCGGCAGCAATTGGAAACATCGATCGACCTTAAAGTTCCTCTGAAAACCCCTAAACAACTGGAAGACGAACTCGACTTATTCATCAATAACATACAACAAGCAGCCTGGTTATGTACCCCAATAAACCAAAACTGTAACTATGACACTAATTCGAAATCATATCCGTTAGAAGTAAGGGATCTCCTGTGCGCCAAACGTAAAGCCAGAAGGAAATGGAAGAATAACAGAACCCCTGAAAACAAAACTATTCTTAATAGACTCGGTAACAAACTTAAATATCTTATTAGATCAATAGATAACCAATCAGTTGAACATTTTTTGAGTAACCTAACTGCAGAGAAAGACACCGAATACTCCCTCTACAAGGTAACCAAAAATATAAATAGACCTAAAGTTCATTCTCCTCCAATCAAAAAGGATGACGGGACATGGGCCAGAAGTAACCGAGAGAAAGCTCAACTTTTTGCAGATCATCTCTATGAAACTTTTCAACCTCTTCCAGTGCAGACACCTGAAGAAAACGCAACACTGATAGAAAAAACGGATGAGCTTGATATTCGGCCCGTTACGTTAAAAGAACTCAAAGATGAAATTAAGGGCAACATTAATCCTAAAAAGACCCCAGGCTATGACCTGATAACCGGTCGAATTGTGAAAGAGCTCCCTGAAAAGGCTATAACAAAACTACTTCATATCATCAACGCCACGTTCAGGTTACGACATGTACCTTCCCAGTGGAAAGTAGCGGAAGTCATAATGATCTCCAAACCAGGAAAATCACCAAATGAGAAGACGGGGTACCGACCCATATCCCTCCTCCCTGTCTTATCAAAACTGTTCGAAAAATTGTTGCTCAAACGGCTTAAACCAATTATTGAAGACAGAAAATTGATACCAGACCACCAATTCGGTTTCAGGCAACGCCACTCTACGCTAGATCAAGTTCATAGAATCACTAACATAATAGAAAAGGCCCTAGAAGGTAAAAAAATATGTGCCAGTATCTTCCTGGACGTGGCCCAGGCATTTGACAAGGTCTGGCACAAGGGACTTGAGTATAAACTGCACAGGGATCTCCCAAAACAGTTTTACTTACTCCTAAAATCCTACCTAGCGAACAGACACTTCAGGGTAAAGCAGGGTGACCAGTACTCTGTCTTGAAGCCTATAAAAGCAGGGGTACCGCAAGGCAGTGTCCTGGGCCCAGTACTTTACCTGCTGTACACACGAGATCTTCCACAACAGGAAAACACAACTGTAGCTACTTTTGCAGATGATACTGCCATCCTCTCTGTTGGAGATGACGCTGAAACTGCAACTCGCAATCTACAGACGTCCACTAACAAGGTTGTCAATTGGACCAAGATGTGGAGAATGAAACTAAATGAAACAAAGTCAGTGCATATCAACTTTACTAATAGAAAAATCATAGCCCCAGAAGTTGAGATCAACTCAAATAAAATTCCATACTCTGACACTGTAAAATACTTAGGGATGCACCTTGATTCCAAACTTAACTGGAAATATCACATTGAAAAAAAGAATCAGGAACTAAAAATCAAGTTCAGAAAGATGTACTGGTTGATGGGAAGGAACTCCCATCTCTCACTACACAATAAATTACTCATATACAAACAGATACTGCGCCCTATCTGGACCTATGGGATTCAGCTTTGGGGTTGTGCGAAAAAATCAAATATTAAAACAATCCAAACCCGACAAAATATAATACTGAGAAGTATAGTTCAGGCCCCCTGGTTCATGCGGAATGATGATATTCATCGAGACTTGAGGGTAGAAACGGTCACCGAAATTATCGCCAAATTTGCAAGGAAGCACGAACATCGCCTCCACAAACACGAGAACCTGGAGATGCTCAACGTTTTAAACAACGAAGGAGAACTTCGGCGACTCAAGAGAAATAAACCTCTGGACCTAACTGTGCTGTGCAAATAGTGCAAGTGTAATCCAGTGTTCTTTTAACTGTACTTGATACAAGTATGGGCCAGGTTTTGCTGTAAACCTCCCCCCTTAGTGAGCCTAACATGAAATGTAATATTGCTAGATGAGATGTATATGTTTCAGTTGCAATAAATAAATCACGAAAAAAAAAAAAAAAAAAAAAAAAAAAAAAAAAAAAATTTTCACAGATTAAGACGCATTCTATCCCTATTGAGGCTCGAGATGATTCAGATATAAACTCATCAATTAATTATATCCGTCATTGTTGAAAGTAAGGAAGCTATATTGACCATCCAACTCGGCAGACTTTTTAAAATCGTTTCTTGGGTTGGAATGCTATATGCGTACAAGGTGAAATTTTTTCTAAGTTGTTTCCTACAACAAAATAACTTTTTAGGATGTTTATTACCAATTATTTTATATTTGAACATTTTTTTAAGCGCAATTTCGGTAACGCAAGCATAATTTTTAGGAAAAATGATGTGCTTCTCGAACACTTCTTCTGGGGTGCTTGGTTTTTCGGTAGGGGTATCGTCAGAAATATTAAAATCCAGGAATCAGTTCAGTTTTTTTTTTTTTTTTTCAAACATATTTTTGCTATAATTTTTTCTCAAAAAAGCACATTTTGTTTATTTTGAAGCCATTGTAATAGCTCTTGTCTCACGGACATTTTCTAGTATTATCATTGCTCTTTCTAATATTATTAATCACCTGCTAGTTAAATTGCTGAATGACTTTGAAAAATACATTTTTTCCCGCATTATAATTTTTGCATTATAATTAGGTAGCATTGTTATATTCTGAAGTACGTTTTACCTACGTCATTCAAAACCACGCATTCTACTGTGAAGAATTTTTGTTTTTTATATCACATTCCAAATGACCTGCTGTTTTTGAAGATGTTCCAAAGCCTAATATCTCGTATTTCTTCTATCTATGGGAAACAGTAAATTACTGAATGGAACTACTGATGGTTTCAACTTTTTCGTAGTGTTCTTCTTGGAGTACGTTGGTCCACGATCATTTGGGTGGTAAGGATCAGTATGGGGTCTTCCGAAGCTGAATCTGTTGTAGAGATTTGAATAGGAAGAAGATCGAGTAGATCCCTTGTACCTAACATCAGATATGACATAATGTGTGGTCACCTCAACAAGAAGGTTTCCGTTTGTTGGTTTACACAGAAAAACCAACTTCCTCTTTGGTTTTCTGTGTTTCGCCTATTCAGTTGTGAATCTCGCATTTCAAAGGAGTTCGGGACCTCCTGACGGAGGGACCCCTTGCGGAGTTGCATCTCTAGTCTTGTTTGCTTAAACCTCCATTTTTTTTTTTTTTTTTTCTTGAACAAAAAGAAAACTTTTCGAGGTGGAAAAAATCCCTTACCTGACCGTGTAGCAGTGCCATTAGCTTGGGAGGGAATGTTATTGATACCCAACCGCGCTCTTGAGTTCGTTGGAGGTCATTCCGAACATTTACGAATCACACGCTACAAGCGTTCGGCATTGTTCGGGAGGAGTTACTTCAGTAGAATGCATTTTCTTCACGAGTAGAGGAACTTCGTCGTAGAGTAGACACCCTATAGCTGCGGATCATGTTACAGAATCAACACACCCTCAAAGCCCGGGATGGCACAAACAGAGAAAGATTGTTACTGAACATAACAAAAAAAAAGATAGGTTACCTCTTAGTTATTTTGCTAAATTTTAATTTTGCCTTATCTAAAAATAATGAAATCGCGAGAAATAGGTAGACTCAGTATTGAAAATAGCAACTTACTATGTGAATGTGATGTTGGTGCTTATAAACTTATTGCAAGATTATCGTCATTTTCAGAACTAGAACCCTGGTATACATTACCTACTGACCTAATATTCTTTACAAGGAACTTTACTAAGAGTAACTATGAGTTTAAGTTACATGGCGTACAAGGAAGCTGTTTATGAATAATACACCCACACTGAAAACGTCGTATTTTGAATGTTTACAGCTAAAACTGACATTGAAAGAGTTTCAAAAAAAAAAAAAAAAAAAAAATTGATCAACGTTATTTTGAAGGGAACTTAGCGTGATATTTGCGTAACTTTGGTTCTTGTGGTAAATTAACAAGGCAGGGAATATTTGCTTAAATTTTTGTTTTTTAATAAAATCTGGAAATAAAAACCAGGGTAGATTATATTTCTCTGAATTCACAATAAACAATAAATCAGGTTTGGGATGACAATAGAAAATGATGAATCAAGCAAGTCAACAAGTCTAATATGCAAACAAGTCTAATATTATAACAAATATTTTGTTCGGCACGCTAAAACCGTTAGTTCCAGAAATAATTACTGTAAATAATTCTATCACGAAAACTTTTGAAAGCCAATGTGTGATGTATCTCAATTAATTATACTTATTCAGCCGTACCTCAACCAGAAAGGTCATTAGCAGCATTGAACGAGGTGTCTGAAACGGCACTGCAAGTGGCACGATTCTAAAGGGAACAAACCGAATTGTAGGAAGAATTTCGGATACTATAGAAATGCACAATTTTAAAAGGACTGTTGCGGATAATATATCATTAGGTGCTTATTAACGTTACAATTTAAATCAAATACAGATAAATTTGAAAGTTTCAAAAATGAATTGAACTAACAATGAATTAATAATTATAATGATTGAACCCACGAATAACTAAATAAGATGAAAATAATGAGTAACTAAAAAATATTTAGTCATCACGTATATACTTATGGGAGAGATGTGGATTCAACATTAGCTTAATGAGAAATAAATTAGCTTTAGAGCTCAATAATCTAACCAGAGTGCCTCTGCACCTCGTCTCTGTTATAAATCACTCTAATTGAGACTCCTTTCCAAAGTTCATCATCTTGAATAGGAAATAAATTTGCATAAGAGCTTACTCTGCCAATTTAGAACATTTTCGCACTATGTTATTTAGACCCATCCTCTAAAATCCAATGATCTTTGATGGCTGGAAAGAAATAAGCTTTAGAGCCGACTCCAGCTGATAAGAGTGTTTCTACACCTCGTGAGTTACCCAGCAACTCTAAAGAGACCCCGTTACGAATTTCATCACCGTCAATTGAGTAGGAAAACAAAATCAGCTTTAGAACACATCATAGCTGTTACCCAGCTGTATCAAATAAACCCCTTTCCGGGTCTCACCACCATATGTGGAAAATAAAATAAATGAGCTTTAGAACTTACTCATCTGATTACAGCTTCTCTGCATTCGTTACTCGGTAGCTCACAGTCGCTGGGTATTCAAATTCCAAAGCGACTAAATTGTTCTTAAAGCTCGGCCAGGTTATTCAAGTGTCTTAATTACTCTTCTCTGCTGCCTATCACTCTGGAGTGACTCGAATTTCAGCATCATAAGTTGAATAGAAAATTTATCAGCCTTACAACTCGCTCTACGCTTCAGACAATTTGTTCACATCATCATATTACCCAGAAGTTCCAAGATCCAGAAGTTCAAAAATTGGGTACTTTTCTGCTATACCCCCCCCCCCCCCCCCCCCCCCCTTCCCAGTCAATTTGTCTTCAACACGCCCGCCCGATGTTTCTAGGCATTCCTTCTTACTTAGATTAAATATTTACGTAGAATTGGTGACAATTTCAAGCTGTGGGAAGAAATTATATTATCAAAAATACACTGCCAAGGAAATGGCACATGAGCTTCCTCGTGACCTTCACAGTACGTCACCATTAAATTCCAGAAAACTAGAAACGGCCGGCAAATAAATTCCCGGCATGATGGGCACAATCACTGGTAGTACCGTACGATTCGGGACTCTACCGGGATCATCTCTGAAAATTTGAACAAAATCCGATAAAATTAACTAAGCTGTGACCGTAACAAAAACATCACTTTCGCGCATGCGCCTAGCGTACCGCTGCTGATGATCGCGAAGAATGTGATACGGGACCTCAAGAAACCTTGCCCGCATAATCCCTGAAAATCTGACCGAAATCCGTTAACAATTGCCTGAGTTATGACCGAAACAAGAAAATTTTGTTTGCGCCTGCGGAGAGGCTACCGTTGATTCGATCATGACGGAACTGATAGGGGGCCATGTAGAGCTGTACCCGCACGATCTCTACAAATTTGAAGAAAATCGCATCAAAATTGTGGAATTTACGGTTGTTGCAAGGACCGTAACAAGAATATTCCGTTCTCGCATGCGCAGAGCGTATCGCTAATGCATTCCTTCTTACTTAGATTAAATATTTACGTAGAATTGGTGACAATTTCAAGCTGTGGGAAGAAATTATATTATTTAAAAAAAAAAAAAAAAAAAAAAAAAGGAAAAAAATAATTACCGTGTTTTCAGAAGTTGCCGATGTCGGTGAGGATTTGTTGAAACAAATTGGCGTGGTTGTGGTTTGATTGCCTCAACATGAATTCGCACAAATAGATCAGAATGCTGTGTATAGGTTGGTGGTCCGGATGCTCGCAAGCTCAAATCTCAAAATTACATTACATCAAGTAGTCAGTCCCTTAGTAAAAATACAGATTAGTTGGACATGTAGGTCAGAATGATGTGTATAGTTTGGTGATCTGGAAACTTGCAAGCTCGCACCTCAAATATACTCGTACATAACTTCAAGTACCGTAACATGGGGTTACTTCCTACCAGGTGGTACAACTTCAGACTAGCGTAGGAATGTAGGCGCAGAGCCCTCTACCGGCCATAGAAATGAAATGAGGAAGTTCATTAAGGTTCCAATAAATAGGTAGCGTATTACTCAAACCTACATAAAACCTGAAGATAGTTTCATGACGTCGATTATCATCGTTTTCTTCACGACTTTGTTATCAGCTATTTCGACACATTTTCCTGTTGTGTTTAAAGTGTGCCTGCAGCCACATTTTTACGCTAGATTTTCCGAAAAGGTAAGTTCACGTACCTACTTCTTCAAAATTATATGGGTATTTCTCCCATTTCACACGAAATTAAGTCCCTCGGAGATTGTGGGATCCATATATTACTTGGAGTATGCTTTTTTTACCATTGAAAAATAAATACACTCATCTTCGTTTCCAGTCATTTTCAATCGGAATATTCACCCATTTTCATGGCGAAATTTAAATTCACAATGTCCAAAAGTTAGTCCCTCACGTGTCCCTCGACAGGAATTTCTTACTTTGAATGTGAAAAGTAGTCATACGAGTGATAGTATCGCTGTATATTTTTTACCATATGATTTTCAAGGTTGTCAAGTAACACTTCTGACGGTAGGTAGTCTCTGTAGTGGTCTACCAAAGAATCAGTAGCCATGATCACTTGTGTCCCGAGGTTTTGAAGTTAGTCCCTCACATTTTTTGAAAAAGGCACCCACCACTCTCCAGAGAAAAACTACCAAGTTTATTATGTTGGCTACATTGCTGATGTTAGCGCCAAACTCTGGATAACATGTTCCATGCCAACCTCCCACGTGTTCAGTTTATTCGTGAATTCGTTAGTATGAGAGTCGGTTCTCGTCAATCAAACGTGTTAATCCCTCACCAGCGTGAATCTTGTTGAAGGTAAAAGAAACAAAATGATTCATTTGCGTCAATTAGTGTGTTTTCAAAGGGAGTACAATTTCTCATTATTATTTTTCCTGAGAAAAGCGTGTGGAGTGGTGCAACTCCACAAAACACGCAAAATGTTAGTCCCTCATATGTTAATCCCTCACTTCATAAGCAGTGAGGGACTAACTCAGCAAATGAGGGACTAACTTTCGTGATAATGTCGTAAATTAATATTTTAATTTTTTATTTATTAATTCCAATTTTTTACCCCTTGAGGCTCAAACCTAGGATACACATTTTTTATGTTGAATTTGACTAAATTGTTTCGCTGGGTGCCCCAGTCCTGTGTATCATTGTACCTTTTAAAAGTTAGATGTGTCTAAAACTCTTGACAGAAAATAAGGAATAGTAAATAGAAAAAAAAGGTCAGATTTTACAACGGCTCAATAGTAAGTAAAAGTGAAGTAAAGTAGACAACCATTTCAGGTTGGGGCTTTATGTCCGACTACCTCGGGCGTCACGGAAGTCATCAGCTGCCCTCCAAATAGAGGATCAGAATTCGTTGTGATGATTTCGCTTAAAGCTACTCATTGCCTCGCCCCCTTGGGTGGATAGGGGTTCGCCGTACAGTAGCGCGAAAATTACTTGGACGTCTGACCCTTACCTGGGTCACCCATCCAAGTACCTACTCACCACGCTCGACGTTGCTTAACTTCGCTAACCGCATGAGAAACGGTTCATTGCAACGCCTAACCCATACGGCACAACAGCTCAATATTGTTCACAGGTCCAATGTCCCACAGATAAAAGCAATGATGAAGAAAAGAAACTTAAGAAAAAAGAATATGACAGACTCAGAAGGGAAAAGATTAAAAACAACCCGGAACTCCTTCAGGAACGAAAGTTGAAAGAACATAAAAAAATCAGATGAAGCTTAAAAAGAAACAAAGAAAACTGGTAAAAGACATGACTGATAGAGAGGTGAGGCAATTTCGGAAAAAAGGAAGAGGAGCAATGAAAATGCACCGGCAGAGAAAATATGAAAATCTGAAAAAAGATGAGACAGCCATAGAACATGTAGGACCAGGACCCTCAAGCTTCGCAGATACACCACAGCCATCTACCAGCAGAATGCGGCACATCCAGAAATTGGCATCTCAACGAAAGGAAACAAGCGATGATGTTAAGAAAAACATGATTGAACATTTGGAAGACGAAAACCAGAAGAAGAGCAGAACAAGTATTGAGCGTTTGAAGAAAAGACTGGCATGAGCTAAAATTTCTTCATTCTCCCCCAAAGCAAAGTGAAGGACATAATGAAGAATGAAACTCCAAAACAGATAGCTCAAAGCGTCCTCTTAGCAGAATCAGAAAAATGTTATTTCAACACACTGAACAGAAAAGTGAAATCTCAGTTCCGACGACGTTTCCTCAGCAATGCGAGGTCCCTGAAGCAGTATCGTTTACTAAGCAAATTTAAATTTCTCTCTTCGAAGTTGTTCAATAGAAAGGTTCATGACATCACGAACAGTGGTGTTGCCCGAATGAAGTTGAAGAAAATAACGGAAGAGGTGAAACTTGACGTAACTCGATTTTTTGAGGATGATGAAAATAGCATCATGTGCCTAGGAAAACTAGACTGCATTACACGGAAAAAATTGAATAAGCAGAAGCGCTACCTCTCAGGTACATTGATGGATTTACTCTCAAAATTTTGTGCTGGCTCAAGCTATAAACTTTGCTATTCAAAGTTTTGTAAATTGAAGCCCTTCTGTGTTGTCCCCATGAAAGTAAGCGCCCGCAACACATGTGCTTGCAGAATTTGTGATAACGTAAACCTACAGGTACGAACTAAATCACGAGCGACGAAGTTGTGGAAACCCATTTCAAAACAGAATTTAGTGGAAAACGTTGTATATTTCCACGAAAAATAAAGAGTTACAATGTTAAATCGATTTCGACGGTTAGGAGACCATCATCAGTAACAAATAATAACTGAAGACAAATTAGAAAGGACACAGCTTCTAAGTCACAGGCGAGGGGAGATTGAATCCCATTGGTCAAGAGGTCTCGAAGATCAATTTTAAATATGGTAAATTAATGGATTAAAATCCAACTAGTTTCGTAATTTAATGGAAGGTGTAAAAACCCCTTTGCCGTGATGTTTTCTACTGTTACTTCTCGTCGTAGGTATTTAAGTTTCCAATGTTGCCTAACATCGGGATTATAAGTCTGAGTAGGTATATGATTCGATTTTTTATGTAGTTTTGACTGTGGAGCTTTAAATGCTTGAATATACTTAATATAGTTCCTTCGTGATTTTTCCTACTCGAATTTTTCCAAGTCAATGATGTGTAAGACTGCAGAATGAAACCGTACATTAAAAATCGACTATAAGTCAACAATTAAAACTGCTCAAGTGGTTTTTGTCATCTAGCAAAAGGAACTTGAGTGATGTGATTTTCGTTCAATGTGATTTTGTTTATGATGTGATAGTAAAAGTTCGATTTGTCTGAGTTTTCAGTATTTGACATGATTCAGTTAGTCCCTCACTCGTTTTGTTAGTCCCTCACTATACTGATTTCAAAAATCATGCTGTACCTCTTCAACCATGAACTTCTATGAACGGATTTTTGGTAGGAGTTATGAGTAGGATAACTAGAAAGGATTCAAGAAAAAAAATTTTGTAAAAAAGTAGAATTTCGATTGGTGTGTCTGGAACGTGAATTTCGTACATAATGGGAGAATCACCCATATGAGGAATTTAACTAAGAAATTAGATGTTTTATTTAGTCGTTAGGTAATTTTCCAGCAACGAAAAACTATAAGTCGCCACTTTGGGGTGTAACTTCCGCCCACCCGATTTTTTGTGTTTTAGCGCATGTTTATGTGTTTTTCTCATTTTGATTGAGCTTACTCATGTTTCAATGTTTTTCATGTGTTACAGGCATGCCACGAATGTACCAAAAGAAAGTCGGGGGCCGTCCCTATGGAAATTATACCCAAGACACCTTGGAGGCAGCTCTGAACGGCAGCTCTGAAGGCAGCTCATTTCTGGTTTTGTTTTGTATGGAATAAATGTTTACAAATGAAATATTTTTGTCGTAATAGGTTAGAGAACCCATCTGGTAGCAAAATACGGGGATAATGTCGAGCCAGGGCTTCATTTTTTGATTATATTTGAGTGAAAAACGTGAGTGGTCCGGTGTTGCCCCCACGCGGGGGGTTATGTCTATACCAGTTTTACCTTTATTTTTCATGGGTTCCTAATGCTCGAAAGTTAAATTTTGAAATGGGAATATGACGGTGAATAGATCAGGTGTGACATATTGAAAGGCCAACTCGATTGAACTGATACAGACAGAGAAATCTCAAAAAAATCTGAAAACCTGGTCTGAAGTAACCCCATCCTACGGTAACATAACATAATCTAAGTAAGAAGTAATGCCTAGAAACATCGGGCGGGCGTGTTGAAGACAAATTGACTGGGGTATAACGGAAAAGTACCAAAAAATCGTATAATTCTTGGTCTCTTAGGGCACATAGGGCACATTTTCTATTGTTCGGTGATATCAGAGGCGCGGAAGGAAGTGGACGTTTTCTTGTGGTCGACGCGTGCTCCGTATTAGAAAGCGGAAGCTCCGCAACAGGCGGCACGGGAAATATTCTGGCGGTGATTATGAGGCGCTCGGCCAGCTGCCCAGTGGCCTCAACGCCCCCGCGTCAACAGGTGGTTGAGGCGGCGGCAAAGCCCTAAAAACACGTGACAGGAACCGCTGGATTCTCCTGTCAAATCAACTTATCACTGCCGTAGCCATTCAGCCATTCGTAGCCGTAGCAATTATTTCATATGCCGCACTTTGGTCATAATTTTGGTATTTTCTCCTATACATAGTGGGTCTGCGGACCAGAAGATTCAAGCAGTACCTACTTGATATGTAGGTATTGCATTAACTTTTTGTAGACACATTGAACTGTGGAGGTGTTTTGATGACCCTGGAACTACTTGAGTTGGTTTCTAGAAGATATTAAGATATTTGATCGAAAAAAAAAAGAAAAAAAAATACACTGCCAAGGAAATGGCACATGAGCTTCCTCGTGACCTTCACAGTACGTCACCATTAAATTCCAGAAAACTAGAAACGACCGGTTCTGGCATTAGGGAATTAATAAGGTGGGAAATTGGAAGCTGAATGGTACATATAATAAATGAAATTAATAAGGAAAATTTTGATTTTAATATGGGACCATCCAGGATGTAGTCCGCATGTTCCCTGAAAATTTCGTCTAAATCGGATCAAAGCTGAAGGAGTTTTTAATTGATTTGCAGGGTTTCATTAATATTTTGATCTAAATTCGTGATTAAAACATCCTTGGGGATATTTTTTGGCAACTTTGAGCATGATGGACCCCCGATTTGTTCATTTTCCAAACTTACCCTACCGGGATCATCTCTGAAAATTTGAACAAAATCCGATAAAATTACCTAAGCTGTGACCGTAACAAAAACATCACTTTCGCGCACGCGCCTAGCGTACCGCTGCTAATGATCGCGAAGAATGTGATACGGGACCTCAAAAAACCTTGCCCGCATCATCCCTGAAAATCTGACTGAAATCCGTTCACAATTGTCCGAGTTATGACCGAAACAAGAAAATTTTGTTTGCGCCTGCACAGAGGCTACCGTTGATTCGATCATGACGGAACTGAGAGGGGACCATGTAGAGCTATACCCGCACGATCCCTAAAAATTTGAAGAAAATCGCATCAAAATTGTGGAAATTACGGCTGTTGCAAGGACCGTAACAAGAATATTTTGTTCACGCATGCACAGAGCGTACCGCTAATGCAATTATGATGATTGTCTTATGGGACCTCAAGGGACCTTACCCACATCATCCCTGAAAATCTGACCGAAATCCGTTCAGCACTGACCGAGTTATGACCGTCACAAGGAATTCACGTGAGCGCCTGCGCAGAAGCTACCGTTGATTCGATCATGATGACGTTGATAGGGGACCATCTAGAGCTTAACCCGCACGATCCCTGAAAATTTGGTCAACATCGGATCAAAATTGTGGAAGTTATGGCTGTTACAAGGAAATATGGACGGACAGACAGACAGACTGACAGACAGACAGACACGGAACCAAATTTGTTCAGGAGCTGCCTTGCAGTCTCGGAATCAAAACAAACAAACATGGACCTGCATTTACTCGGTGAATCGGAATATATACGATCCCCCCCCCCCCCCCCCCCCCCCACTTTCTATACCCGTAATGGCTGCATAATGAGTTCATCCGTGAATCAAATCTCTAAAAACCATGTCTCCAACTTTTCTTCGATGAATAAAATTCAAAACGATCTTCTTAATTAAGCAAAATCCCTACCTATTCATCTAGGAATCAAATGGTTTTGCCTTTTTATTCTATCATGAACCAGTCAAATTCGATTTAATACAAATGAGTTTGTTCCTAATTGATAAATAAATTATTAGTGTTAAATACAAATCTTAAGATTAATCATATGATCATTCTTAGTTCGACACGGGTCTTTGACAGTGCATTGACACTAAACTCGCTTCCTACAAATTATTATTGTAAGACCGTCGTGATGCAGCCCACATGCCTGCCACGGGCGATGTTCGCTATCCTGACAACGAACCGATAAAATTTGTGGAGCCCCGCGCTCTGATAGTTCCGCTTCCCAAGTCAACCAGACTTTTGTAGATTACGTCTGACGGCGTTCATGCGAAAACCGAATGTCACTAAAGATCACCTTTTTCTGAGGATAGCAGCAACTATTCTACGGAAACCCTCAGAGTAGGCACTTAAGCATTTTCTTCAATTGTGCGGGGAAAAGTATGATTGTTCCGCTCCGGGAAGATTTGTAGGTACACAGCCGTTGATTCGGGTATTTTACCTGATTTGCAGGTAATTCAGACTTGATATCAAGTAAATATCTGGCTTGCTTTTTACTGGATAAGGTAAATAAAAGAGATATAAATTAATATGCCCAACATTGGGGACTTAAATTGGGTATTAGCTCTGGAAATTGGATAATTGGGAACAATACCCATGAATAATTGGGAACCAAGCCCGGGTATAAAGAATAATAATAAAAATGGCAAAGGCCAGGTATACCAAGGTATGAAATTGAAATTATAAGGGGAATAAAAGAGAAATTATAAGTCGAAGACCAATGAAATTATTTATATACCAAAGGGTAATAATGGGAATTCCTTCTGGAACCCCGGGCCATGTTTCTTCTGAAACATTAACGCCCCAAAAATAGTGGATTGGGTTACTAGGAGTTAGCCGTCCATAATCCAAACCACGCTCGCTCTACCGAGGAGAGTGTGACAGTACCGTAAGAGGTACCACTCCCGGTACGTAATGTGCAATGTTCTGGAAGAAGATTGGTTTCCAGGGACCTGGATTACCCATCCAACGCCAAACTCAGCTTCTCAAGAACACGAGATAAGGCGGCGACGCCGGTTGTTCACCAACGGGGCGACGACAGCGCATTCTCTGAGACCCCGACGGGACCTCTATGACGGGAAATCTGTCACACATGGATAAGGGGATTTATCCGAGGGATAACGTAATCCTCCAGATAACAGAATAGGGGGTGTTTATCCATCCCTAGTTAAACCCTATCTGGCATTTTAATTTATCTGGTCCCTGGACGGCTGGATAACAATTATAACTGGAGGTTAATGAGATACCTAGAGCTTTCTAACCTCAAACGAGTTTAGTTATTTACAAAACTCTTTTTTGAATCTCAAGTTTGATTTTCTTCATTCTAGTACCTTCTAACAGATATATTTGGCGATTTGTCTTCAAATAGAAGCAAAGGAAAAGATTCTATAGTAGCATAATTCGTTGAATGGAAAAAAGGCTATATACTGTAAGACCCCGTGTAGATCACCTACTAAAATGGGACGAGTGCTTATTTTTATTGAGGTTTCGGTGACAAAGATACCGTTCTTTACATTCTACCACAGATCGAAGATGAAATTAAGTCCACAACTTACTGATCACAATAATTCATTCATGATAATTCGCGTTGCAATATCGCATTCGTATATGTATTTCTCTCTCTAGAAATGAAGCAAATAAGCAAATAGCAAACGGCAAAAATGTGGTGGTTTCTTAATATGGGAATAACGTCAGACCCGGTTTTTTAAAATAGTCTATCCATGAAGAAATTGTAGCTACTACTCTACTCTGTGGTATCTCCTTGTGCAAATCGCCCTTACTTCGCTGCCTTCGGACACCAATGAGGATACTAACGGCGCTATCTGCCAGATAAAATTTATCTGAGGGATAATTTTATCTGCTAGGTAATTTGGCATTGATTAACGACTCACATTATTTATCTGGACTACATCGCTATACAGTATGGCTATTCTTTATACAGCTCAGTATAGCTATCCTGCAGTTAATGTAAGTAATTGATAATCCGGCCCTAAGTAAAAACTTTTTTGGAGGGAGGAACTTGTGTTTTCTGCCATTTTTCTGTGGGATTGTAGGTTGGCTGCTTATAAATTTCAGTCAACATCAACGGTCAATATTAACTTTATTTATAAATTAATTAAATTAATATTAATTTTATTTTTGTTAACATTAACTAAAAAATAGTACATGAATATAAACTAATAGAGATTTTCGACAATTTACACCGCTGCATCTATTGTGCATTTGTAGGCCGTGCACCACCCTCTCCTTCAGTTAATTAAATCCCATAGCCAACAATCAGAACAAGATATTAGTGCCGAGTCGAGAGTTGGTAGGTGGTTGATATCTACAACTTCTTGACTCTTCTCCACTATTACTTACTAGGTACCTAAATCACAACTATTTTTGCTACAAAGAAACTGACGAATCCGGGGTTATAAAATATAAAAAACCCAGGTTAAATAGTAAAACCAGAATCTTTTTGAAATCGTTGGGAAAAAATCGTATAAATTGCTCATTTTGGCAGGATATTGATATGAACAATAATGCAGGGTTAATTAGATCGTTAAATGTTGACGCTCACAAATATATTCAAATCCGACTGTTTTTAGCTTAAAAATCGGTTTTGATGATAAAAAGTTCCTGTCATGGCACGATCGTATGAGCCGTTTTAGACAGATCGTCTGTGATAAAAAGTGATTATTGAAGCTGTCCCAATGTATTACTCTTGCCACTGTGCCATGGTTCATTCGGATACTACGTATATGTGTAATACCTACCTGATCTAAATGATATCATCTTCTATATGCTAAACAACTGAGATATTTCTCGAATAAAATTTATGAGCCCTCTGTAATGATCCCACACACTTAACTCCACTCCACATTTTATTGACATTAGGGTACGGATCAGATGGACTTATCCATTATATGGACGTCAAGGTAGAAGAGTCAATCGGATGACCATATTAGAGTCCGAATGGGAGCTTAAGTGGGTATCATCTTGTATTCATTTCAAAACCCAATGAAGTCGGCAGGAGTTTTTGTGGTTTTCAACCGAGGTAACGGAGTGAGAATAATCTCTTTTATAGAAGGGTTTGTCGTGAAGGAGCATATTAAAGTCTGTCGCTCTTGAAGAGAACTTTTAAGGGACAGCTTGGTAGTTTAGGGCAAGGATAATCCATTTGAATGTAAATATATTACCAATATCGGCATAGGTAGAAGATTTTAACTGCACTTTGATGGGACATTGCTTGACTAGCTAACGGTATTTTTGAAAATAATATGTCCCAGGGTTATCGTAAAAGAGTCAAGAAGGGTTCATCATTCAGCTAACAGCGTTCATTCATGATTTAAGACTAGTGAATATGGGTGAATAATATACCTGTAATACCAACCTAAGATTGTTGTAACTATACCAATCTCTAATTTGAAATCTCAGAAAAATGTGGAGTGAAAATAATTATTGTTATTTACAGCTGTGAGATTAATCAGAATCTAGAATAAACTTGACCATCGTGATCCCGAAAATTACAGTCTCTCATTGTTTATTGCTAGATTGCTAGTATCGATCGCTCATCGATAACTTGAACTGTTCTCGAGAGATGGCGAGCTTTTTTCTTTTTCTTTTTGGATAAGTCAACTTTATTATAAAATAAGTCAATAATATTTTGTTCTATTTGGTATTGATTTTCCTAATATTTGGCATCCCTACTGCTGAACATTTATAAGCTAAAATATTGTGCACAAAGTTATAAAACTGTTTTCCTACAAAATCCAAGTTTTTCACTTCTTGTGTCTGAAATAGAAAACTGAGATAGAAATGTCACCTTGGTACGTCTCTCCATAGTCAATTCTTGTCCTGTGCATTATATTGCAAATGCATTAACTATTGCTACTTCGAAGATGCGTTAAAAAAAATTGTTGACGAATACTAAATTCCTAAACTGAATTCAGTTGATGATGTCAAAAGATTTATATTTAACAAAAAACATGAAATTAAATACCAAGTCAATACACAACATAAACCTAAATTACATAAACAGGTTGCTGTAATAAAATAAAATTACGTTATCATCTCATCTGGAATTCACCTCTCATTTAGATTGGTCTACAAACTGCACTGCCGTTTTACTACTAGTAAAGTTGTTTCAATACAGTGCTTATTATTTAAGTAGGAACATGTTACGTAATTTACATGCAGGCTAAACTTACTACTCACTCACCTACTACTCCTCTTTTTTAGAAGTTTAAATTCAAATTCTGTTGTTTCTTAATTGAAATTCCCCTCGGAAAATGAAAAGGACTAAGGCAAGATTTCCTCAAGCTTTAATTGATTGGAAAATACTACTTGCTCAGCATGCTACCATCATTATGTTGCATAGAGGATTGAAATAAAGTAAGCAAATTATCAGTATGAAGACCAACAAATTTTATACACACATTCTTCTCATAAAATGTTGAATAAAGAAAAATTTTCCATTTGAAGTTTAAATGAAAACCATCCAAACAATGAGACCGAGTTTGGCCGAGGCTGTACCTGTCAGCCTCTTTTGGTGAGAATATTGGTGAAGGTTTCTCCGGTTGTTTCTCGCTTTTGCAAGAAATCTTAGTCACTATGGTTCTCTGGCATCCCATTGTCCAGGAAGCTCGATTCCATTCAGAAGATCGTTCTCAGAACGTGTCAGATCCCTCTGATTCTTTACCTGGAGGTATTCGAACGATGTGTCTGCGAAAATGGGTTCATCTTTCTGCCACTCTCATTTTCAAAAGTTGTCCAAACTCACGGTAGTATCCTCGCTTCTCAGTATTTCAGTATTACGTGTATGGTAAACATTTCTGATATACTGCATCGTTTCTTTCTTTTTAAATAATAATAATCTTTGAAACTTGCTTCCAACTCAACAAATGCCCTTTTTCTTGAGATGGAAACAGGAAACTACAAAGACAGGAAAAAGGAAGGTGGAAACTATGTATCCCAAAACGATTGAGTATTTTTTTTGGTTTATTATTTTCCAATAAAATACAATCCAATCGGCTATTCATTTATTAGAATATCTAAAGAAATCATACGCCTGAAACGTGAGAATGAACTTTACGGTTGTGAATGGCAGTCATATCCGAACCTAACGCAATGAGGTTCATTGACAATTCAAGCCCATATTTCAAATACCCTTCGGTAATGAGCGAATACTGGTATTATATCCCGAGAAGTAGATGTTTCAGGTAATTAATGTTTTCGCTTGCAAGTAAGCTATTAGTGAAACGGTGAGGAAACGTGTAGAGGCCAACGAGCGATTCCGCACAAACCCTGGAAATTATCTTCATTTAAAACTAATCAAGAATAGCTCTGAGGCTTTTAGCCACTAGAACGAAAAATGTCGCAAGCTATGACGGGTCAATGATTTAAAGAAAATGGTGGTGATTTTTTTTTTAAATAATGATTCTGGCGGAATAGTAGTGATTCCTACTAGTGTATTCAATTATGAGATCTCTTTCGAAATCACTTACTCAAAATAAACACTGTATATCAATTATTTTCTTCGACTTTGCAAGATTCGAGTCAAAATACCTAGTTTATTTTTTGAGGACTGAACAGGAATGACCAAATTTGTGTCAGGGTGATAGAAATTATTCAAATCTTTAACACCTCAGATGTCAGTTATATTGTTCAAATGGCTATTTGTGGATACGTAAATAAGAAAACGGAACCAGTAGAAAACGAGGGTAAATTTTCCAGTGTAATAAATCAGTCCTCAGAACGGTAAAGCTTACCTGTAGGTGTACCTGTACCTACTCAAGTATTGAAAATCGACACTTGTCCGAATATCACTTAATCGCCTTTATAATGACACTAAACTGACTTTTCTGTAAATATTACTTCTTGGAGTTCCAAGTGGTGGTAATGAGCTCTTAGATGAACCCGTTATCCGAACCTCCTACTTTTTTCACTTCAACAGGTAAACCCATGGTGCAGAATGTGGGAGTTTGAATAAAGTAAAATGAAGAACTGACTATGAAACTAGTACTATATGTGGGAGGGATTACAAGAGGTTTATAACGTTACAAGCTGGTTTAGTGGGGAAAAAAACCCCACAAGTGCTCTGGGTACACGACCTCAGCAAATTGACACTTGTGTCCAGCTAATCGCTGATTATCACTTAATCGTTTTTAATGCGACACTTAACTGACTTTTTAGTCAACAAAACTTCCTGGAAATCACCTACTCACAATACATCTCTTTTCTCGGAATTGACATCTTCAATATTGCTGGGAAAAGGCGCTCCGAAATCGGATTACCTGGAGAGATGTTCTGAAAGCTTCAAGTAGTACAACAAAAGGAACTTTATCTGAAACTCACACTTTTGGAGTCAATGATGGCGCCAGGCGCTACACTTAGTCCTGCTAAAGAGCGTTTAACGAGGGTCAAGGCTTGGTTAATGTCACGTTTTTCTTTGGTGCCACACAATATAGTCACAATGTAGTTACTTACCACTTTGAGCTTACGGTGTCGACTCACACCACTATCCCAGGTAGGTGATGTCCCGCTAAGCTTTGAAGTCGGCCTTCTGATGTTTTCAAAGCAAAAAAAAAAAAAAAAAAAAAATCTGCACAAGGTTCCAATGCCAACATACTAAGATAGCACTTACAGATTCAAATATCTGAAAACTGGAAGCAGATAGTTCAAAATACAAAAACATATCACCCTCAAAATTTCGAAAATTTATGATATTCAGTCCAGAATCCAGACAGTATTTCGTATATATCGAATATTTAAATGCATCAGAATTGGGAATTTATCGAATGCATCCGATGGTATTGAAACCGATTATCAGCGGCAACCGGAAATCTCCACTCACATTACATCATTGAAAAAAGCAGTATCATTGTTTCTTTGTTGCCATCCAGAGTGTAAGTACCTACTTATTAGAGAGTTTTTGTTCTTCCCGTAAGATTTTCTCCCGTTGACGCGTAGAGCAGCGTCTAGAGCAAGCAGCTGGAGATGCTAGCTCTTCACGTGATTTTTACGCGTATTTCTACACGTATACGCGAAAAACCAAACCCTAACGTCACGCTAACGTGAAAACGAAGGTCGTTCACTTAAACTACATTTCATTTAAATAATTAATTTCTTTATAATTATTTATAAATACATGAATTACAAATAAATCTATTCCTTACTTTAAAAGGCTGAATTTTGTAGCGGAGCACTTCACTATAACCTCTCGACTTGTTGACCGAACCACACTGTGGTTATGTTTTCTGGTAACTGCGTAACTCCGGTTACCTTGGTCACACTGTGGTTACCGGCAACTGTTGTTACCTTTGCGTCAGGCTATGATGACTATCCGTAGGCCGAGATTCCAACGAATGCATTTTCCCGTGCAGGTGTAGATAGGCCTTTTACCCGTACACGCGTAGTTCTACACGTTGACGTGAAGATTCGCGCATGCGCAGTTGGTATTTCAGTCTTTTCACGTACACGGGTAGAAAATTATGGGAAGAACAAAAACTCTCTAATATGAGTCTAATATGTCGTAGATGACTACCCTACCGCTAAACTTTGCAGTTGGTCTTTTGATTCTTCTAGTATTGCAACGTTTCCCATGGGAAACAGCTTCCCATCAAATGCCTAAGTAACTGATATAAAAACACAAAGATTAATGATCTTTAACACTACATACTTTTGTTGTTTCCGTCTCACGTTCTATGAGAAAGGCATCTAAGAGGTAGTGAACAGTTTTGTACACTGCCCAATAAATCACCAACTGACAACAATTTCAAATTCGTTCGCAGCATGATGATTATACCACTACAAAATTGCTGAATCTATCAATCTGTAATTTAGCCCTCAAGAAGTAATGTGTGTTTTAAAGTATGAACGGAACAAATGGGCTTTTGGATACGCCTTGATGATTGTTATTAGTTTATTAAGTCTCGTTCAATTTACACAAGTTAGAACTGCGAGGTCTCATTTGATTTTTATAATGAAATGTATCAAGACGGAGATAGACTGATCTATCAAGACTATGTCTCAAAGTCTGATGACCTTTATTTAGCTCAATAACTTTTTCTCGATAGGCGCCCACGTTCACGTAGTTATTTATACGTAAGGGTTTTGTTCCTACTACATTGATGATGGCGATGTTTTTAATGATGTACCATACTGGCCGCAGAATAATAATCAATAAACCAGTGATCAGTGCAAATCAGCTATCTAATACAGCAATAATAGGTAAAGCTTTGTGTTATGTTTGCAACGTTATATATCTTTCACGTGATTTGAATAACAAAAACTTACAATGACGAGAAAGTGAGGCATTCCAATAATGCCCAAAGCAAAACATCATTTCTTTCGTAACGCACGGGGACCTGGCTAGTTACAAATAATAATATCATTTCAGAGTTTTGTCTGAAAATTTGGAGTTTTAGTTATATCGTTTCTAATGAATATTGTAAGTACTCTTACAATACGTCATCCTATATCATAACGTGCCATCATCGTATTCATCAGCAATTATAGATAATATTGCTCTCATTCTTATGTTTGGCTGCTAAACGGTGTCAGGTTCTGTATGTGATGAGATATACTACAATGATCTCGAGCCAGTTGCATCGTTTCATTATAGAACATTATGTCAACTGATAAATGCCAGGATCGCATAATGAGGAGCCGGCATGTTGGATACTTGCCAACTTTCTATAGATATTTCGATAGAGATACCTACTTACTATCATCGAGTACTTACTACAAACATATTTGGTACGTACCTAGGTATTACACTAGTTTCCCTCCAATATGATTTAATATAAAGACCAACTCGCACAAAT
Source organism: Adelphocoris suturalis (assembly GCA_030762985.1). Taxonomy (NCBI): domain Eukaryota; kingdom Metazoa; phylum Arthropoda; class Insecta; order Hemiptera; family Miridae; genus Adelphocoris; species Adelphocoris suturalis. Next base: position 12,500,416 of record CM061050.1, read on the forward strand.
TTATTTTTATACTTACGAGTTTTTATAGCCGAGTTAACCGACCCTCTAAGAACCTACGATTTTAGGGTCGGAGATTCTACGTATTTTTTCATGCTGAATCGAATATTATCACTTTGGGATTAACGTTCTCCAATTCCATTATAACCGAGTTTTACATATTTACTCATACATATTTAGTGTCAATGTATGTAGGTATGTTCAACTAAGTGATAAACTAGCTCAATAAAGTGTGATTCTCAAAAGTAGAAGTAACAACCACGCAAAAGCTACGTGTCCATATTGAAATTACTGCTAACGGAGGTTGTCAAGTCCAACTGGCTAGATTATGGAAGTTTAAACTGGAGCCACCTAAGTAGGAGTTTTAGCTCGAAAAGTGCTCCAGTGAAAGGCGATGAGCTAAATCTCCGTTAATTCCCAATCTTTTCGAGTTTAAACCCGTTTGAGTTCTTGGTAAGAGTGGGATTTAGAGTGAGTTACGGGAAAAAGGTTAATCATCTTTCATGGCCTCACAGCTACTCAAGATGGGTTTGAATGTTATACTACATAGAAAACTTAAAAATGATCGTGTTTTTGAATCTGATGGTGTTTTTAGTTGGCACATAAACCTGAAACATGATCTTTTGGAAACGTTACAAAAGTACGAAATACCAGTATACCATCAATTTTGTAACCTGAATTTCACAACACTCCGACTCTGTTTTCCTTCACCTACATCTCACATTCCATAATTTATTAACATGTGGTTTATTGTTTTGTTTTCGATTCGTAGAGTTTTTTTTAACCTCCCTCCCAAAATTTTTCGGTTGCGTTTTCAGATACATGGATTTCAAAAATCGAATCAGTCCGTTGTCCGTCCTTCCGCCGTTTTATTTGTGCAATGAAAATCAGCGTGAAGTATTAGACTTCGTAAGCTTATATATCACGCTAGTTGATTGAGCAAAGACGAGCTCGACGTGTTCCAGGTTTACCTTGAAGACACATCCGTCCGACTTGTCTTGGCGATCGTTCAACTATGTTCTAGCTCAACTATGTAGGTAGTAATATCGGGTATGTAGATATGGAGGTCGGTATAAATATACAGATTTTAGGCATTTTGTGTAGAAACTCAGTAAAATAATACATGTTCGTATCTTAAAAGTTTAATGTTTGTATCATGAAAAAGGTAAATATGATTGGAATTAAATTATTTTATCCGTTTTTCGGCAAACCTTTATCCTCCGATTTGTTAACTAAGTAGTTGTTTTTTTGCACTCGATAAATGGACTGCTTCGAGTGAAAATAGGATGTATATAAATAAATTTAGTATATTTTAATATAATTATATATTTTAAATAATATATTTAATATATTAATTCAGTATAAATTTTAATATGAAAAATATGAACTGAATACGCTTATCACTGAAACCTTCCTCGGGTTTATACATTTACGGGCGAAGTGTCGAAGACGTGGTAACGAGGACGTACTAAGACTCGATCTTGCGTTGCCAATCAAGCGGTCTCCTACTCACGTCGTCCACTTCTACTAATTGGTCAGCTGTCAGGTGTTTCCAGATCAGCTGATCATGGCTCACGGGCACCGTGTAAACTAAAAACGTGGTAACCAGGAACTCTCTGGTAAATACTGCGTTTTAGCTTCATCGAATGACACCAAAGAAACCAGTGACATGACAAGGCCTCGACCCTTGTTAAACGCTTGTTAGCAACACTACGTGTGGCGCCAGGCGTCTTCATTTGGCTCCATAGGTGTGAGTTTCAGATAATAGATAAAACATCCATTCAACCACTTCAAACTTACAGAACTTCTCCGACTAATCCGATTTCGGAATGCCCTTTTCCATCATTATTTGAAGGTGTTATCCCCCTGGACATTTTCATTGTGTGTGGGTGATTTCAAAGAAGTTTTGTTGACTAAAAAGTCAGTTAAGTGTCGTTTCAAAGACGATTAGCTGATGAGCAGAAATGAGGTGGACACAGCTATCAATCTTCGAAGATCGTGGTACCTGCCGTTACTGTGTTTTTTTGACATTTTATGTCTTTGCTCTGGCACATAACTCGAAAACCGTTACCAAATTTGTTACCAAATATTTTGATGATTTCCGCTTACAACCGAGTCGTTGCTAGGGAAATGGTACTTCGCCGTTTTTCATCCCACAAAATTCGTTGACCATTCGTTCGAAAGCTCTCGATTTATCCAACCATAATACGTTAACTAATGCGAAGTGGGTGGCCAACAAGCTGAGTTATGAGCATGGTTATATAAATAATTATTGTTTACACACAGGTGATCATTCTCAATAATTGATATCGTGATCATGATTGCAACCGCTTGTTAATTTCTGATGATTTCATTGGGCTGGAGTTTCAATGATTCGATTCATATCAGGTGATCCGAATATTGCGAGAACGGTTTGATTTGTGAAGCGGTGGTTAAATCATTTTAATAGGTAATTTCTATGCTTTACACTCTAGGAAGCTGTAATTTCGTATGTAGCCTCTTTAGGACATTTACTTGACGATGCCCAGGGTCTGGATCAGCTAAGTGGTTCTTAAAGCTTGCATACGAGTCTGCAACACATACTCTTACGAGTCTTCAACTAAAGACATAAAATGTCCCAATGAGTTGCAGACTCGTATGCAAGCGTTTCTTTCATACGATCAGAAGCGATATATCTTTTTTTTCTGCTTCATTCGCTTTATCTAACAATTCATGCATACATGAATCGCATGGTGAAGCAAATAGACATACAAAAACATCATTGCTACACTCATCACATGTTTTTGATGTGAGCTCCAAGTCTTCTGAAAATCTTGGAAGCAATTCATGTTTTTTAAATCCTGATCCAGCATTAACACCTTGATAACTCCATTCGCATATTATTTTTTTTATCGGTTCCTGCTTTGCACTATTAATGGACCCATATCTGGCACCATGATTTCCCGTGGAAGCCGAAAGTGTGAGAGGTTCAGTTGATTGTGACTTTGGTTAAAAAAATTTGGGATTTGGCTCACAAAACACTTCAGAATATACTGGATCCAATCTTGGCCCGTTTTGAATGTATTAGTGGTCAGAATACGATACGAAAACTTCGTATAAACTATGTTTGTTGACTCGAACGCCACAATGCGGATTTTCGATGACTGAATAAGCCTCTCTATCTATAGAATTAAACTAACAAAATAATTAAAATAGCCACTATTCTAATATGATAATGACTGCGCGTTAAAATTCCCAAGTCATATTTGTTTTCAGCTTCATTATATTTCATTTCATGTTAGCGGAAATGTGGGAGATTCGGAGGACCCTTTTTACTTCTTCCCCTGAAGCATCAGCCTCTTCATCGTCAGGTTCTCCCCAGTGTCTCATAATCAAGACGAAAATAGGTGAAACGCCTCAGGCGCGCAATCCCCGAATATTAATGAGGAATATTAGATTCTAATTTTATCAGGTTCGTGCTAGCACGAACATTTTCCAACCTAGTCAACAGCCTGAGCAGTCAGTCATAATGAAACTTTCAAGGAAGACATTTAGTCAGTCCTCAACATAGGCAAGGCCTCCAGTTGGTAGCATTATCCGACGCACCATTCCTCCAACAGAATTATCTTTTACATACATTTTGGAGGAGTCTGTCGTCACTAGCAATTCGAGTATTCTAGTATCCTCCGAAAGGTAAGTATCTCCACGATGATTTTACTCTTATTACTAGCGGAAATAATCCTTTAGATTTAATATTAAACGGAATCGTACATTAAAAATGTACGATTGCCCCCCCCCCCCGCCCCTTTTTTAGCGAATTTTCGTGGAAAATGAAGCTATTGCAATGGCTCCAAAAAGTTTCACAACATTCGAAAATTTTCTCCATTGAAATCCATTTTGAGGCATTCTGAAACTAATCCTAGAGTTCAACGCATATATATATATACTAGAGGCCTGTTAGGGCTTGGAAAGCCCTAATCTAGTCCGTATAACAGTAGTACCTAACAGGAACTCAGCACATTATAGTAACGATATAAGTCCTACCAATCAAATTTCAACTTCCTACAGTGAACAGGAAAGAATTTAGCTCACTCAGCTGATCAGAAAAGACCCCATCACTTCACTCGTCTCTTAATGTCCCAGAGAGTCTACCTATCAAATTTCAACTTCCTACAGTGAACAGGAAAGAATTTAGCTCACTCAGCTGATCAGAAAAGACACCATATCTACGTTTCTTACTTACCGACCAAAATAGCAACTTCTTTAGCAACAAAATTGGGGCCGTGCTGATTCAGAATTATATATAAAGACCGTTCGGAATTATTTATAAAGTCCGCTAAGTTCTTCAGTTTCAATTTCTTCGTTCAGAAATAACTCTCCTAGATGTTAGTAATTACACTACGTTTCTTACTTACCGTGAATTGATGGCAACTGTTGTTACCACCACAGCCTAATAAACAACTCTCGTTGATAAGGACCGCCTAGAACAAGATCAAGGCGGCTATAGAGACGAACGGCGACACTTTTGCAACAAACTTGGGGCCGCGCTGATTCGAATGAACAGTCTTACACTAAAATCGGACCGCGAAGTTATTCACAATTTCAATTGACATTAACTTCGTTATATTAAACGGAAACCCCCATTTCTTATTGCATATTTGTATTCTACGTAACAATAGCGTAGAAATTAGGAACCTGACAGGCTATGGTGGTTCCGAACGTTGAAATTCTATTCTACCTGTCTCATACAGGCAGTGTTTCAAATTTCAGCTTCAGAGATTAAATACGATAGAAATAAGTTTTAGGAGCCGATCAGCAAGAACCTACTACTCAATAGTACCTACCATGTAGTGCCTTCTTTGCACATTAGGTATTAGTTCATCATGGTTACTCAGTAATATTAGTTTATAACTTAGCGTAACAAATCAGCTTTCCTTGACACTACAATGGATTAGGGATCCTAAGATATTGTGATGAAATGAGAGCATTCCAAAAAGTGGCGAACGGTTTTCCTGCTATGTGAACTAAGGGAATTAGACTTTCCTAGTTACGCATTGGTTTTACGTGAAAATCAGTAGAAAATAAAGCTTCCGTTAAGTACAATTTTCAGGGCTTAAAAAAAAAATGGTAATTGATATTAAAGTTAAGATTGCTTTGGTTGATTTCAGACCATTACGCTTTGTGCAGTATGACATCATGATCATCCGAGACCATTCCGCTCTGATCGTATTGGGATCTATATCAGACCATACAGGATAGCTCACGCTCTCATATTTAATGATGTCTACCATGATGGCACTTTTATGCGCATTTCCACCACTTTTTAGACAATTTCACGATCTCTGTTGTACCTACTCTGTAACGATCTGCATGAAATGATAATCTATGCCTAGCTGCTTTCATAAATTATTCGCAAGATAGCTGATTATGATTAAGCCTTCCTACCTAATTGTTATTTTAAATTGCTCGGCACACTGATAGTTACAAGATTTAAGTGCTAGCTCAAAGTTAAGGTTGTGATAATTTCATGTAACAATGATAACCTACAGATAACTCACTTTTGATTGGAATCTAGTCACATCCTCAGTTTTGAATCATTTCCTCGAAGTCAAATATCTCTGTTTTTATGTTGCTATCACATGCTTTCAGTAACTTTTTTTACATTTCTCATAGTATCCAAAATACTCGCCATATAAACGACTTACCTACTCGTTTACTTACCGAGCTACAAACGGCAAATGACAGACGTTATTTCATGAATATTCACTGCCAAATCTCCTATGATCTTGTATTGATCCTATCCCTATGTGATTCAAACCCCATGTGGATCAAACTCCATGTGGAGTTCCATAAAAAACGTCGCTCTGCTACCAAAAAGTGGAGTGGAAGCGCTTTTTTCTAGTACACAAAGACGGTACATATATCTGATTTTATAATCCTGTTTTTTCCCCCTTTCTGGTTTGCTAAAAACCGTAACACTCGATCTGTTTCTCCGTTCACAATAATTATATTTATTCTAAATAACAGACCTGTAAATAATTACTTATAAGTAATTTAGGATTTTATCACTTGCAAAAATTGATTGTAGTGATCGACACGTTACTTTCTGTAATTGTTGCGACTTAAATAAATAAATCCTAAACTAAACTGACATCTTGCAGCATCCCTTAACATTGCAGCCTCTCTTCACTCTTCGTGTAAATTTTGGAATTATTTATTAACCCACAGTAAGGGATTGTAGGCAACCATTGTTGGTTCAGAGACGAGCAAATCTCTCTGGCCTCAACACTTGGTCGTCAGACAATGTCATCGTCCGCTTTTCATGCCCTACCGCACAAGCCGCAATGAAAACTACAATCGGGGCCGGTACCATTGTGTACTTTCCTCCGCAAGATAAAACACCTCGTATCTTGCGCACAAAGGAGGGGAAATGAGAGCAATCTCTCGACAGTTGCGGACCGTCATGTGGCCGGTTTCTGTTGTGATCGTTGCAGCACGCGAGCAGCATCTGCAACCCGGCCATCTTCCTTCCGAGTGAACATGAGAATGGGATTGATCATGTTGAGCTCGGGGTTGGGGAAAGGTGTAATTTATTTACAATTATTGGTAGATCGATCACCGGAGGTATTAATCTGTTTCAGAAGTCCGAACTCATACGTCTAAATCGGCTGACACCAATTTTCAAATTTAGGTATTATAGCATTTGCCGATTTAATTAAACCTTTTACCAAATGAATCAAACCTTTTGCCAAATGAGATAAACCTTTTTCCAAAATTATTCACCCTTTTCCCAAAATAATTAAACCTTTTCCCAGTACAATTAAACTTTTTTCCAAAATAATTAAACCTTTTCCCGAAACAAGTATGCGTTGCGAGAAAGTATGACGTATGTACAGATACGAATTTCGAAAAAGTTTAATCGATTAGGAACTACAGAAAAACTTGGAACGAGGTGTGCAATCTATGAGTTAATGAATAATGCACCAAATTTTTACCCCCCCCCCCCCCCCCCACAATTTGTTCGCTAACATTTCAAGGTACGTAGATTCCAAAAATTAATTAAGAACTTTCCAACTTTCCTACGTACCTTGAAATGTTAGCGAACAAATTGTGGAGGGGGGGGGGGGGGTAAAAATTTGGTGCATTATTCATTGACCCATAGATTGCACACCTCGTTTCAAGTTTTTCTGTAGTTCCTAATCGATTAAACTTTTTCGAAATTCGTATTTGTACATAAGTCATACTTTCTCGCAAGAGGTTTAATTGTTTCGGGAAAAGGTCTAATTATTTTGGAAAAAAGTTTAATTGTACTGGGAAAAGGTTTAATTATTTTGGGAAAAGGGTGAATTATTTTGGAAAAATGTTTAACTCATTTGATAAAAGGTTTAATTAAATCGGCAAATGCTATAGAATAACTACTACTCCAGGAACACATCAGGTATCTAATGAATTTTTCGTTTGACCACATTCGTAAATTTGTAAATTTTTGGTACCTAATAATTCCCACAACTTACCCCTGTATTTAATTTACTTGTATGTTACCTACTTACCTACTTTCTTTTCTAAGATCATAAAGTTATGTAGATATTTTCGGGATAAGGATACATGAGACAATATTTCCCAAAATTGCAACTCTTATTTTCTCTTGGGTAGCTCTGGAGGGGTAATGTGGTAAGGGTTGCTCCTCAAGTTGCGACACTAATCCATTTCACGGAATGGCTCCTCAAATATGGATTGAAATAGGGTGAGTAACCCCACGAGAGGGGCGGTCCTTTCCTGCAATTCCTAGTTACTATGCTCTTCAACCTCGGTATTCAATCAGATTAAAGGTTGAAACTTTTCGGACTAACATGATAAGATTATTAACAATAGTAAATTAACAAAATACAGAGAAAATAACGGGATATACAATTCTAATAAAGTATTCATTACTAGTTTAAGTTTGCAAAAGTAGGTAACACTGTAAATGAATCTATGATTTTTTAAACAACCTATACACCAATTTTAGCTGAAGTAGCTTTTTCACGGATTTTAATTGTTCAGACCGAAACGCACGTTTAGAGATAAGAAACAACCGCCGTAACGCGTTAGAAGTGGGAAAAAATCAACCTTCAACAACCCCGATGATATTTGAAACAACCTTCGAGTTGGATATTGGTTGTTTCTATACTTTCCAGAATTGAGAGACAACAAAATTAATTTAGGTATATAGCATATGAGGCGTTGCCATAGCTACAATGAAGTCTTCCAGGAAGGTTCGGAAATCTTGTATTTCAAAGATTGCTGGACGTGAAAAGTTTCACAAAGTAATGAAGTAATAAGAACTATTTTTTCTCTGTGTAGAAGATATATTAACAGTACAGGCCTTATAAAGTTACCTTATTATAAATTTCTTCAGGTCCTTTTGAGTGGCACAATAATTGCTAATATAGAAAATATTGATTTTGCAACATCCAAAATCCAACAATTTTATAAATTCAAAACTCAGTCAAGAATTGAATAAATTGAATGGGTCTATTTATATGCTATTGCTATGCTATGCTATTATATGAATTTCTGCAGTTCAGTTCCAAGTGAAAAATTTAAAATTCCCACAATATCTAGAGCAACAATTTTTTTGTCCGCCTTTACCCTAGAATACTAACTAAAAAAAAAAAACTGCTTGTTACAAACTATACGTCTCTCAGACGTACAAGTTATAAAAATGCACTTTGCTTCTTGAAATGATGTGTTTTCTAAGAAAGGACTTGAATAAAAACTTAATAAAAACGAAATTATATAAAAACGAAACGTTAATGACTCTTTTACGAATAAATTGGCACGTTTACAACAGTCTATAATGCACATAAATATTTTTAGCCAATGTGCTTATCAGTTTTCAGACTTGCAAATTCCCTTAATATCTTACCCTATAAGGTACTTCAATACTAACTATGCGTCTCAAAGACGCACTAGGTTAACAAAAAAGGTTCAGTATTCACCATATGAGAACAGGACCGCGACTGGGGCACAACTAGCGGATAGAAGACGAGCTACTTGAGGCATACCTAGAGGGATGTGGAGCTGACTTCAAGGTCAAAAGGGCTACTACTCTACTACTTTTGACTTCCTAGGGACTACTACGTTTGAACTTCCTACTACGTTTCTGAGACGTATAGTTAGTATTCTAGGGTTAAAAATTTGGTGAAAGGTGCGTTGGTTGTTCCAACAATCATCGATTCGAATATGGGTTTTATTAGTGGGAAGTATTTGAATATGGTTAAATCTGATGAGGATCTGATTCGGGGGACTAATTCGTTATTACGTTTATTTGAAAAAATAAGCATACACTTTTTACAAACGTAAATGATTCAGAAAAGCGTTTTGGTTTCCGCTAGTAGTTGTTCTGACGAGACCTTCTCGAACGATCAAGTTTGTCCCCCACCTCGGCAACTACTTGGAACCGTTCCCTACAAGAAGAACTGTGAGTTCTTCAATGCCGTTCAACGCGGAGCAGCTCATGAGTCACAAATGAAAAGTCACATTTACGTTTCTAAACTGTTATGTGATCGTGTTATGACCACCAAACTATACACTTCATTCTGATCTACATATCCAACTAATCTGCATTTTTACTAAGGGATTGACTACTTGATGTTATGTAATTTTAAGATGCGAGCTTGCGAGCATCCAGACCACCAAACTATACACTTCATTGTGACCTACATGGAATTGAAGAACTCACAGTTCTTCTTGTAGGGAACGGTTCCAAGTAGTTGCCGTGGTGGGGGACAAACTTGATCGTTCGAGAAGGTCTCGTAGTTGTTCTGTAAAGAAGTAACAACGCAAGCTACTATAACTACACGTTTTTGTATAATAAATTAGTAGACGTTCCAATTATTTCTGAAATGTAACCGTAGAAGATTATACCATTAATGGTACAATATCGGGGTCTTTTTCGTTATACGACCACATACGGGCTTTTCTGTAATACAACCTCAAAACCATTTTCTATAGAAACAGAAACGCTTGATATATGTCCACTGTGGTAAAATAGATCAGCATGCTAAGTATAGTTTGGTGGTCTGGATGCTCGCAAGCTCGCCTCAAAAAAATGCATTACATCAAGCAGTCAGTCCCTTAGTAAAAATACAGATAAGTTGGACATACAGGTCAAAACGAATGAATAGTAGTGAACTGAAAAGGTACTTTTTAGAAAAAATACAAGTTTTCATTTTATGGGAATTTCATAAATTTCAGAAAAACAACTATCGTTCTGTTTTTATGTTTAGCGGCTGTGTAACGGAAAATACCGTATGCGGTCGTATAACGAAAAAGGCCCCAATATTGCTCAAGATTCTATTATAGATTGGTAAGCCATTCTCGCTAATTTGGAACCTGAAAAGCATTGTACAAGGTGTACGAACATTTCCTTTATTTTTTACTGAGATGATTATTATTGAGGTTCCAAAATAATTTACAATTGTTCGCAATTTATTTACAATCATCAGTCACAACAGTTTCTCAAGACGTTACAGGCTCGAATGCATATACGCATGATGCATTCCATATGTATGAAATGAGCATTTGCGGAAGCAGGTTCATCCAAAACTCCGCTCTGGCTGTTACAAAAATAAATCTAGAGGATGTTTACAAGGTCCATCAGTTTTATGTGAGGAAAGCAAATATGACAATGGGCAGCTATAGTTTATTATGGAATTTCTGTTTCTGATCCAAGAAACAGAACACATCCATGTTCTGATCCGAGAATCGGATTCAGCGCCCTTAAGAAACGATAGCAAAGTTTCTGCTCAAAACTCCAAATAGTTGGCAATTAATCGGTAAAAAAATAAATTAATTAAAATAAAATAATAATACTAATAAAGAAATATGATAGTTCTAATCCCCAGACTTGGTGAAGTTCTTCTTCTTCTGGGGCCACTTTCACCAACAACTTAAATGTAGCGGAGATTGGCCAAACTCGATTAAATATTATAATCTCGAGGATCAAACCTTGGCGTCTTTCACCAACATAAAACTCGTTTAACCCCAGATTGGAATAATCGAGTTTCCTTAACGGAGATTCCGCAAACTGTCCAATGAAAAATTGGACAATTTGAAACGACAGTTTGAAAACCCGCCATGTGTCCGACAACAAAGCAGTGAATCACAACCACCTCAAATTATTACCCGCGCCGTTTTTACCTAGTTACTATCTACTCGCAACTTTTCGTTGACTTCCAACAAAGAAAGTGTGACACATCATTTGACGGAAGCAGGAAGGTTGATCACCTTATTTAAATGTACATAAGTTATTTTATGTGGTATAGGTAGGTAGGTACATACTGTACAAGGGATAGCAATTCAACATCCTATTATAACGTGCTATCGTCATCGATTATACTTTATTTCCCTATCATCCTACATCAAATTCGTATTATAATTCATCGATTTGATGGTAAAAGCCTTTTTCCAACTTAATACCTGTTCGAAGGGAACTCCAGGTGAGTGTCAATAAGCTCGAGTACTTTCAAAACTGTCGGTTCGCCGAAATTCGACGTCGTCCAACCCGTCAAAAAATGTGGAATGCGCCGTCGGATCGTCCTTGGGCGTCTTTGCGGAACATCGTCCTCATCCGAGGAATCGAAAATTAATCCGAGCGATAAATCGCGTGAATTCTACATCAAAAACTTGAATAACAATAAACTTCAACTGTGAATCAAACTGTAGAGGTATCAGCTGTTGGTGCGCGGCCATATTGCTCGATATCATTGTTATCACTAATCTAAGATTGGCAAGTGTAACTGGCCGGGGCTTGGGAGATTAACCTCAAGCCACCTCGTTAGGAGTTTAAACTCGTAAAGTGGTCTGGTGAAAGACGATTAGCTGGAATCTCCGTTATTTTTTAATCTTTTCTAACTTAATCTCGTTTATGTTGTTGGTGAATGTGGCCCTAAGACATCATTTTGTGTTCATTACACTGATTTTCTGCGGACTTCCAGTTTCCATTTTTCCAGTACCCTCCATTTTGCACCTCCTCGGAAAGCTGTCGTCGAGATCTCTCCATTGGTGAATAATTTAAAGGAGCTGATATTGCACATTACGTAGAATGTCCAGTTGGGCAATTATGATATACTTTTGTCTGTGATTTGAGAGGAGGAAGATTTTGGCTCGACGGATAATTCCTTATGATGGTAGGTGACTGCGTGCGCAGGTACGAAACTGTTGGCAGGCGGGGGTGTACGAAGCTTACTCGCCGCCGCCATCCCCCGATGACCAGATGCCGGAGCATCGCACTGCACATGACACCCCCTCAGTTCAAGGCCTTGGGAACCGAAAGAGCCATTTAACCGACAACATTCGGTGATCCGCGGCAACACAACAACAGCAGGTTTCGGATTGGGGGAGTCGGTAGGCGATCCCACAAATAGGAACTGCAAATTTATTATGGAACTGGTCATATGGTTGACTGATCCAATTACTCGTAACAGTTCCGCTACCTTTTTACTGGGTGATCCGTAATAAACGGACACATTTTAAAATCCTGTAACATTCACAAATTCGATAGTAGGGATTAAAAAATAAGCAGAACGTGTAGAGAAAATCAGTAAGTTTTATTCACAATCGAAAAATCGGAAAAAAATTATCAAGTTTTAAAAATTATGTCATTTAAATGACGACCCTGTTTGGTAACGCACAGTTCATGTACAAATTGTATATAACCAATAAATGAATTAAAAAAAAAAAAAAAAAAAAAAAGTTCTGCATCACTCTTTGCACCATATTTTCCGGTATTTCCGCTATTTCTCGTCTTATTGACTGCTTCAATGCTTGAATGGTTCGTGGTTTGTCCACGTACACTTTAAATTTCAGGTGGCTTTTTGCAAACGATTTTTCCCGGACGTGTGATCTCCCGTCATGGGGATGTTCCCTGGCCTCCACGTTCCCCAGACCTCACCCCCTGTGACTTTTTTCTACGGGGCCACCTGAAATCTAAAGTGTACGTGGACAAACCACGAACCATTCAAGCATTGAAGCAGTCAATAAGACGAGAAATCGCGGAAATACAGGAAGATATGGTGCAAAGAGTGATGCAGAACTACAAGGACCGTCTTGAACTGTGCGTTACCAAACAGGGTCGGCATTTAAACGACATAATTTTTAAAACTTGAAAATTTTTTTCCGTTTTTTCGATTGTGAATAAAACTTACTGATTTTCTCTACACGTTCTGCTTATTTTTAAATCCTTACGATCGAATTTGTGAATGTTACAGGATTTTAAAATGTGTCCGTTTATTACGGACCACCCTGTATTATCAAAAGCTGAAATATCTTTAAAACATTGAACATAACTAATGAAAGTAGCTGAATAAAAAAATATTGTGATTTCTTTGTGTCAACTTGAATTTATTGTTTCTAAACCGTCGAACGTCAAGAAAGGCTATGCAATATTTCATGCCCATTATGTAGATCAAATCGATTTTGGTTGAATTTGCAAACGATTTTTTAAAGTTGAGCGGTTTTTGTTCAATATTTTTTAGGTGTGTCAGGTACCAACAGATTCAATCCATCGCAAGTGGCGCAGATAACTTTTTATTAGCCTTGTTAGACTACAAGGTCGTGAAATAATCGGAGATCAAGTGCATCGCGGCCGGATCCCCGCCCATTTATCATCCACCCGACATCAAAAGCTATTTGCAGGTATGCGTTTTTATTTATTTTTTTTTTTTTCGCTCGCAAAAATAAAACTGCAACATCACCTTTTAATATTTCCCAGTAAGGATGCAGTGGAGAAATCAGGTAGAACGTCAAATTGCATTTTCTTTTTTTGGAATTAGTGCAGCGACAGAGTTCTGTAATTATCGGGTGAAGTAGTGAAAAATTAAAACAAAAAGTGGAGAAAAATAATTATTTTTACGAACATAGTATATAATGGCAAGGGTCAGTTTTCTCGGTTGTTGAAGTGCATGGTTACACTTGGCAGTTATTCAGATATTTTCGGATTGAACATAAAAATTTCTTGTAAATATTTTTATGATTGTCCAAGATTTTAATGTAGGTAGTCCATTTTATAGATTAAGTATACTTCAATTCCGAAGTTCATGACGGACAGGCACTACATACATTACTTCATACATTCACTTAGGTTTAATATTTTCAATTATGAATATTTGTAACTGACCAAGAAATTTTTTTTAACCCAACCACCCTCATCGAGTTTTGTTGGTTTATGTTTCATGAGTTTCAAGATACGTGGATTCCGAAAATCGAATTAAAAAATAAATTAATTTCCTCCATTGTCTGCCGTACGCCACCCGAAGCTTTTCCCCAAAACTACAGGACCAAATTTTATGAAATTTGTCTCAAAAATCATGCATTGGACGGAGATTCATCAAAAAACATCGGCATAGTTTTTTCTCACTCCTAAAGGGTAGCACTGGAGGGTTGAAATATTCTCAAAGACTTTCAAGGTAACAGTAATGTTTTTGGATTGACATAGATATTATCCCAATGAATCGAATGAAACCACTCGGAACGCTGTGAGTTTATTAGTTCGCTGTCCTTAAGGGCAATAAATAATGAGTATTGTAATAAGTATTATATTTCAAGAGCGACCTCTTCAAATTACTGAGTTTTATATATCGATAGCCACAATGTGAACTGATACAGAAATAACAAACTTTTGAAAAATAATTTGCAGTAGTTTTTTTTAATTGCAGAAGATTTGCAATGAAAATAGTAAACTGAAATGTAGCGTTTGAAGTTAAACGAGCAACTCTCCAACTCAGACCGGCAAAACCACAAGACGGATAGCCTAATAAACTGATGGTGACCTGCGGTTTGTTACCTGACCAGAAAAAATCTTCTTCCACCTCTGGCTAAAGCAAAAGTGACAAACGCGTTTCTAAATGCTTACTGGAGTGGACAACTTTGACACATCATCCGCCTCTGAATAGAGTGGAAGTACGTTACGTCGTTACTTTTACAATGGCCTATTCAAATGCGGACAAAAGTTAGGTCACTTTTCCCTGGGGTCAACCTCCAAGGAAGAGGAGTTGGGGACAAGGTAGAGAAAAAATCATTTATGAAAAGAACCTCATCCCCAGAGCGCGGGACCAGTGCCAAAAATTGCCCGAATGGTCGGAGGGGCGAATCTACGGAAAAAAATAGGAGGGAACCGCTGTTTATATGGAAGGCGATCGCCGCTTCTTGGGGGTGACAAGAATAACCGCAGGTGGCGAATCCTGAGCGACGGAGCGATGAATGGGAAATCATTTCAGGTGGCGATGCGGTTTGCTGCGGTAAAGCACCTGCAGGTGAAATGGACGAAAAAAAACACTCATCAGCTGTCGGGTTCGTGACGTCAGGGCGTGTGGCAGAGACGAAATCAGGTGGAGCCACACATCAATGGGTCACCTGTGTGATTTTTACGAGGGTAAGCCGATATCAGCAGGTGTCGCGATGATTCCTATAGATGGTGAATGGGATGGGATCGGTAAGGAACTTCGGCCACCGAGTAAGTTAGATGCAGTTCACGATCAAATTGTATAAATTAAAGCGAAGTTTTTATTGACAAAAAAATCCCAAACTGATTAGAAGCATTCAAACAGAAATTGCTATTAATTATTACAAAAAGGCAGTTATTTCAAGAGCGGTTGGCGATTCTGGGCACATACCTGGCAATTATGCCCAAAACATTTATCACCAATATGTAATAGGTAGGTACAGGAACCTCATGCAAACTATCTGAATCGTTGGACAAATACGTATAGTGTCGCAAGCCCAGCTCTCCAGCCGCAAGTGGGGGATGCTGAAATTGTCCAAGGAACCAGAAAAAATGTGTAGGTATTAGGTAAAGGAGTTTGTGCTGACTCACGTGATTGGTGCCACCAACGATGAAGGTGGGCCCCATTGTATCCAGTTCCTTGTCGTTGAAAAAGGAACGTACTCCTGCCAGAAACGATGATCGAACCAAATACCAATTGCCGAGTAAACTGTAAGCTTGATTTAATGTAATATAATAAGCAATAATAGTGAATATGGGAAGCGGAGGTACGTGAATTCAAACGGAACTGCTCCAAATGGGTCTGGAGGGGTGATTTTGTCTCCGAACACTAGCCTACACATATACTTGAGATATTATATATTACCATTTACTGAAATGTTTCCTCTTAGCTAACAAAGTATGCACCACACAAGGAAACTGATAGAACCGATCCCAAATCAGCTCAAGTTCACTTACTGGTTCACAGTCGTATGACTAATATTTTTTATTCCAACACTTTTTTATTTCCTCGAAGAGCTGTGGCCTCAATCGAATCATTGAAGTAAATTCTATATAAATCAAACAGAAAAATTACACTTTTACCTCGAATGATTTCTAGAAAATTATTTGTGAAAATTTTAGCTTTTATATTTTATTTCATGTGGTTGATCGAAAGTGACGGCAAGATTTGATGTACATCAAAGACATTGTAATAGTAAACTAGACCCACTCGTAGCGCTAGTGTCGCATTGCAAATTGAACGGTCTGTAGTCGGCCATATTGGGTCAACATCGTTTATTCAAGTGCAATGAAAATCGTATTATTACCTATAGTTCATCTACTCATGAAATTTCTTTGATAATGCACAATGGATAAGTGTGCGCGGAATTTAACTGCATAAATCGCAAAACTGAAGACTGCACACTCTCATTTCACAAGTAAGTATAGATTTTCACGATTTCCTAAAGATTATTTTGGTCCGTTGTAAGCCTCTTGATGTGGTAACGCAGTACCTTATCAATATGCATGAGCTACAAAGTTTCAAATTAATCTAAATTTTGTTTTGTTTTTTCCACAGATTTCCTTTAAACAAGAAATTGAGAGAATTGTATGAAATTGTTTTTTGTATTGACATTGTATTGTACTATTGTATATTGTATTGTATTGTATTGACAGAATTGTATGAAATTGTATATAAAATGAAAATAATAATATAATAACATAGAAAGTGCCATGAAGTAGTTATTCATTTATTCAATTGTTCAGCTCCACTGATCATAATCCTTGCCCCATCCAGGTGAACCCATGGTGTTTGTAAAACTGTGTCATGTACAAGATATTGTCTCAATATTGAAATGCAGAGCGATTCTTCGGTTACTTTGGAAGAATGGTTCTGAGATAACTGCTTTTGAATAATGGAAGGATCTTTCACTTTAAAATTAACTAACTTATGCCCTAACTATTATATGTACGGTATGAAAAGTACAATATCGCCACTACACAAAAACTGCATGAAATCATATTGGTATGTAATGCATACATTACACGGACGTCCCTGTGAATGGATTTTATATATAGTTGGTGAGAGTCAAAATAAGAGAAAAAACAAATATATCATGACTTCTCGCACCCCCCCCCCCCCAATTAACTCCCTGCACCGACAGCGAATTCAAATAATAAAACTTCCATTATGAAATTTGAAGCTCCTGACATATTTTTATAACCTAAACCGAATTTATAATCGAATTTAAAAAATGATCTCGAAAATCTGAGTTGAATAGTTGAAACATCATGATTTATTACTATTACCTCCTCCAATCTTCCTCGTCCATAATGAAATTTGAAACTCCTAATATACCTTCCAAAACTAGACAAAATTCTTAGTTGAACAAAAAAGAATCACAAAAATCTGACGATATTAGTTATAACATCATGATATTTTACTGTTACCCCCTCCATTCACCCTTTTTCATAATCAAATTTGAAATTCCTGATATAAGATCCAAAACTAGACCAAATTCATAGTTGAACAAAAAAAGAATCACGAAAATCGGACGAGAATTGTGGCCTAAATAAGTTTGTAAATCGTCATATTTGGTTAGATATTCCAAAGACAAGCAGCTCCCACAGTTTGTCTCTGTTGAAAATATTGCATAAAATTCATTTACAAACTGTGTTGTCATCATAATAATTGACGTTTTTAATGATTTCAGACTAGTTTTCATCGAGATAATACAAAATATGTTTTCTACGACCACTTATACACAAACTAGCTAGCCTCACATTCAAAAAGGGCGCGTGAAGTTGACCCCAATATGTCCGCCAATGCTCTCTTCAATATGCATTAGGCGGTTTCTGAGATCCACGTACAGTTGTAGGGCCTTGATGTACATCTACGGTTTTTATGAGATTTTTAAGCCAAATTTAACAAAATTTGAGCCAATAGATAGGTATACAACGTATTTGCGTGGAGGGGCAGAGCCCACATAAACCAAATCTTGCTGCAATAAAAGCAGTAGAGGGGTAATACAGTTCCGTTGAAACCCTAATGGTGTATAATATGCGCTACCCTTCCTTGGATCTTAGAGGTTGAGGTAGGACCTCCAATGACAGCATCCGAAACGCTCAAGAACATGCGTTCAACTTTGCGGTGTTTTATTCCTTGGACATTTACTTATTTGAAATAATAAACCAAGAGTATAATGGGCGTGCATCCTACTGGTGATCTTTCATCTTGTTTTGAACAAATATTTTCAGAGAACACAGTTCAGCTGTCTTATCACTATTTTCCATACAATTATAGGTGGTATACTAAACTCTTGGAGGTTTCTTCTTGGAATTGAACTCAGATCATGCCGATCCAGGTTGCACTCCGCGAAACAATGTTTGCATTAGCTTCCAATTTCCGCAAGCAGACCACTTCAATTTTCACATCATCGCCAGCCTTCAAAGACACCACGGGAAAATAATCCTGTGAGCTAAACTCCAAAATACTTAAAGTAGGGTTACACATCCAAGGACTGTCACCATGATGACCGTTCTAGATTATTATGTTTATTTATTTTTTTTTTTTTAGTCGAACGTGCGCCAATGTTATGTACATAAGACAGTCGAATGCAAAATATAGAACAACAAATGCAGTATTGTATTGCACCTAAAAAAAAAGAAAAAAAAAACTAGAAAGAAAATAACTTGCATTGTAGAGGTCCATAGTGTTCTTGGATTGAATCTCACCAACACCTAATATCATTAACATCTATTTCTATGGTACGTGTTAACGTTATGCAAAATGCACCAGTTTTCAAAAGATGTTATAGGTCAATTGCTAATTTAAATAGTTTTTAAATTTTACTTGTATTGCTAGTTCATTAACTTGTGTACGCAAACAAACGCCAATCTAATGAACATCGATCTTGGTAATTACTCACTACAAGCGAAAATACTAATACTTTCAGGAGACACGACAGATAAAAAACATGTCACACACATAAATGAACGTTCTTTCCAAAGTACATAGAAAAGTCTCACTTGATTCGGTTTCTGCAACATTTCCACTTGTGGTTCCATATGTAAACATGAGGGTAGGTGACGTCATTTTCTACCCCAAGCGTCGCCTCTCATACCACCTGACGATTCCTTCGCATCTGCAGGAGTTCACCCCCTTTCCTCAGAAGGGTGTTCCCGGCCAGGTCTTACTTATGTGACGTCAATGAGCAAGGTGGGTCCTTCGCTATCCATTCAAACCTAATTTCACTATAGGCCTATATTCGCCCTAAACGCAGGTGATAACCCTTTTTTCCAAGGTTAGATCCGACGTTCCGCACCCGTGACGTTTTTATGGGTCAGCGGTCAGCTAGAGGCAGCTGGGAGCACAGTGTGTATTGAATGGTCACCCCCTTCCTGTTCTTCATATTAATAAAAATCTTGAAGTGACTTTTTTTTGTCTTTCATGGACTATGAAGGCTTTCGTTGAACCAGCTGTCGTTTGTTCGTGACTTTGATTAATTATTCGTGTTTTATGCCACACAAGCTTGATACACTATACGACGCGTGCATAAAAGGCTGAGATGACGTGATACTTAATGTGACGCAGGTGTTTACCTTGTAAAGTTTTTTTTTGACATATCAAATACAAATATACAGGATACGAAATGTATTATTCATTTACTATACATTTACACAGTATATATACCCCCCCCCCCCCCCCCCTGCTTTCAAATCAAATTCTTAAGGTTTGAGTAAGAACACAAGTTTACACAGTCAGTTCAGAGAAGTATCTGTTTGCTCTATGGTAGTCATGCCCGTGGATACTGATAAATCAGTGATGACTGATTCCAAACCATGAGGATGTGGTAGATCTACTTTAAAAGACATTACATCAAACAAAAGTCCCTGCTGACGAATTATTATTATTAATTATTATTATTAATTATTATTATTATTATTAATTAATAATTATTATTAATTATTATTAATAGGTACAACAATTGCGCGACGTGGTGGGAGACCGCTTGATTGACAACGCAAGATCGAGTTAGTACGTCCTCATTACCACGTCTTCAATACTACGCCCGTAAATTTATAAACCCGAGTAAGAATTCAGTGATAAGCGTGTCCAGTTCATATTTATATTACAATTTATACGAAATATATTAAATATATTATTAAAATATAAGTTAAATATATAGGTAATTATATTAAAATATACTACATTTATTTATATTGATCTTATTTTCACTCGAAGCAGTCCATTCATCGAGTGCCCAAAAACAACTCAGTCAACGAAACGGAAGATTGAGGGTTGCCGAAAAACGAATAAAATCTTTCATTTCAATCATATCTACCTTTTTCAAGACACAAACATTAAACTACTAAGATACTAACATGTATTATTTTACTAAGAGGCTACACAAAATGCATAAAACCTGTATATTTTTACCGACCTCTATATCTACGTACCCAATATTACTACTAACGTAGTTGAGCTAGAACTTAACTTGAACGATCGCCAGTGTTTCTGACGAATGGGTCTTCAAGATAAACCTGGAACACATCGTCGAGCTCGTCTCTGCTCAATCAACTAGCTTGATATATAAGCCTACGAAGTCTAATACTGCTCGCTGAATTTCCATTGCAACGACGGACTGATTCGATTTTTGAAATCTACGTATCTTGAAACGTAACCAACATATTTGGAGAGGGAGGTTTAAAAAACTCTTGGATAATCACAAAGGTTCACTTTGCAAAAATCACTACGAATTGAAAACAGAACAATAAACCACACGATGATAGATAATGGTAAGTGAGATCAGGATGAAGGAAAAAAGAGTCGGAGAAATGCAAGATGTCGGATAGCAGAATCTCGGAATCAGGGTTAGGTTACAAAATATTTGATAAGAGACGACGTGTGAAGACACTTGAAACATCGAATTTGCACCGTAGTAACAACCAGTGTGTTAGCGAAATTTTGGTTCTCCCTAGGTACACGTACACGGTATTAAGTCACCGTGGTAACCAGAAAATTTAGTATTTAAGGGCTCAAAAATTAACAACACCGAGATCTCAAAAACTTTGGAAACAAAAGGGTATTTTGGGTAATTTTGGTTTAGGAATTATTTTCGATAATTTTATTTGATTTAAGGACAATGAGGCTCGATGAATAGAATGAGACCATCCGGATCGCTATACGTTTCTCGTTTTTTTCCCCCCCATAATGAGGGAAACATTAGTGGGTTTATCCAGTCCACGCCCAGGTTTGTCCTCAAAGGACGCTAAACCTTTTGTTGTTATTCTTACCAGCGCTCCGTAACGCAGTTGCTTTGACCTACTGCGCGGGAGGTATGGTTCGATTCCAAGCAGTATCAAACGATTTTTTCATCTCTCCAGAAGTAATTAAGTGTTTTGGTATGTTGTTGATTCATTATCTCATTTTTTCGTTCCGCATTTATATCCAGTTGTGCAGTAAACCTTAGGAGATTGGAATTTGTGATTGTGGTGGTGATTCAAAGTGGTAACGCCGATAAAACATGATAGGTATCTTATTGATGTAATATTTTGGTTCAGACATGCCAAAATCGGGAATTTCCGATAGCGGATTTTTTTTAAAGAGGAGTGAAGGAGAGGGAAGTGAACTGAGCTATTTACACTATACATTATTATAATAAATATATCTCAGTGATCTGCGTAGAAGGGCTATCTTATACAGAAATAATAAACCGTTGTGCAACAGTTTGCACCTTCGTTCAGTTTCAGCAAAAAAGTGACATCACACTTGGTAGGGAGGTCCCACCCATACGGGAGCAGTTTGATGAAGTAGTTTGCTGCCACTACTTTGAAAAATAATAAAAAAATATACAGCTATTTGTCTTAGAAAAGTGAAAATGGTATCTGTTCTCTAAAAATTCCTCCACTTACGTTAAAAAATAAAACGAACATGCAGTTATTCTGATTGGTTTAGGTTGCATAACAAAATCAAAAATTTGAAAATTGCTACAGCAAAGCATCATTATCATATTTTTGGTAATATCTTTTCAGTTAGGTTCCGTGCATCCTTGGTGGCGCCACAGGTCCAAACAGAAAGGTAACAATGAAACCTACACACTTGATGACTTGAGTGATGCCTCATCTTTCGATTCGTTGTTCACACTATCACTGAGGAGGAAGAAATTGAGTGTTGTGTTCACTTATTGAATGTTGTCATAATGGACTTGGTTTAGCATACTCTACCATCAAATTGAAATTGGTGATCTGATAAGGAATCTAGTAGTATAGGTAAAACAAACCTTCTCGTAACGCTTGCCATAAGTAATTAGAGAGTTCCTGGTTACCTACCACGTTTTTAGTTTACACGGTGCCCGTGAGCCATGATCAGCTGATCTGGAAACAACTGACAGCTGACGAATTAGTAGAAGTGGACGACGTGACCGCTTGATTGGCAACGCATGATCGAGTCTTAGTACGTCCTCGTTACCACGTCTTCGACATTTCGCCCATAAATGTATAAACCCGAGGAAGGTTTCAGTGATAATCGTATTCAGTTCATATTTTTCATATTAAAATTCATACTGAATTAATATATTAAATATATTATTTAAAAGATAAATTAAATACATAATTATATTAATTAATACATAATTAAATTTATTTATATACCTACATCCTATTTTCACTCAAAGCAGTCCATTTATCGAGTGCCGAAAAACAACTAGTCCACAAATCGGAGGATAAAGGTTTGCCGAAAAACGGATAAAATAATTTCATTCTAATCATATCTACCTTTTTCATGATACAAACATTAAACTTTTAAGATACGAACATGCATTATTTTAGTGAGTTTCTACACAAAATGCATATAATCTGTATATTGATACCGGCCTTTATATCTACATACACCAATATTCCTACTAACATAGATGAGCTAGAACTTACTCGAACGATCGCCAACAAAAGTCGGACGGATGTGTCTTCAAGGTAAACCTGGAACACGTCGAGCTCGTCTTTGCTCAACCAACTAGCGTGATATATAAGCTCACGAAGTCTAATACTTCACTGATTCGATTTTTGAAATCCATGTATCTTAAAACGCAACCAAAAAATTTTGGGAGAGATATTTAAAAAAAATTGCTTATCCGATAACAAAGGTTCAATTATGGAAAACTATTGTACGTTCACAAAAAAAGAGGTAATTGTGCATATTAACTGCCTCAACTCCAAACTTTTTCATATTGACACACGATCAACTACATGTCAATACTAGTGTTTATTGATGAGAATTGGTTGCCGGAAAGTGAACAGCTGATAGTTCCATACCACCAACCTATACACATCATTCTGACCTACATGTCCAACTAATCTGTATTTTTACTAAGGGATTGGCTATTTGATGTTATGAAATTTTGACATGCGAGCTTGTGAGCATCCAGACCACCAACCTATACACAGCATTCTGATCTATTTGTGCGAATTCATGTGCATTCGACTAGTGCGAATTCAGCTGTACAGCGGCCAACAACATGCAACACAATCTTCAACGGTTGCAGAAAAAAGTGAATCTGACTCCGATTATTGAGGTAATTATTTGTTTCCGGCCTTTAGTTAAGCTTGTTATACTCATTAACATAGTACAACTATCATCTGTGTCAATATGAAAAATTTTGGAGTTGTGGTAGTTAATATTCACTTTTACCAAAAAAGAATATCGAAAACGGATTCTTGCATTGAACACCCCCCCACCCACAAACACACACACACACACACACAACCCCGAACACACACTTAACACACTCAAACACAACACATCACACAACCAAAATTTTCTATCCTTTCGCAAACTTATAAGATTCGATGTCCTTGGTTTCCTTGAGATGATCGAAGGACATTTTTCACCTTTTCTCCGCCTAAAAAACACGAATAAAACGCGATCTCCTTGATGATAAAATATAGGTTTTGGTACAGGAAACGGTTTACTGATGGCGGGACCGAATTCAGGTGAGCGCCAGCACCTGCGCGACCTCTCCGTCTTCAGCTGCCTTTAGATGAAACTGACGTCACTTCGCAGCTGCCCCTAAATATTATCTCGGCCCCAAGAAAACGTCTTCCGGAGATTAGGGAAATTAAGTACCAAATGATGAAATGAATAGTTCTGTTTATCATCTGACCGAAGTACATCAAGTTAATATTCCTAGTAAGAGCATTGGGGTAGCTGGGAATTAGTTCAAGGACTTCAGTTGGAAGTTTTGAACCCTCCTTTACAATCAATACGAGATGCAGTACTTTTACGTGTAATTCAGAAAATATAATAGGGGGCATGTAAATACAGTAATACATACCTACAAGGTGACTCATGATTGACTGCGTCAGACAAAGTCGTATTTCTTCGAATTTCACATCGCAACTTGGTATTCCACAACGCACAGTGTTTCGATCCTAACGGTTTTGGTGGAAAATGCCTGAAACCAGAAAAATCGATAGTACTGCATATTGCGGTTCTATTTTACCATATATCTAATGGCGGGAACTAATAAAAGTAAGATAAATAGAGAGAAAAGGATCATTTTTTGACCCAATCGTTTCATTGATGAAGTTACTTATCTAAAAATACCTAATAATGATTATTTTGGTTAAATGGATGGTTATTTTGTAATAATTTCATTAAAACGCACGGAATGTTCAATATCAAGTTATTTTTATAAACTAGGAAGGTATAAAAATAATCGTTTTTTACTCAACGTTTATGTTTCAAAGCAATTTTAAAATAAAGACTCACTGCTTCCAATTATGCATATTGCATCCGAAAATAGAAGAAAATCAATATTTGTAAAGACTGCGGAATGAACGGGTTGAAAATTCAAATTCAGTATCAAATTACGTAAAGATTGCTTCTAGTTTCGAGACTCGACGAAGTGGTAGGTACTCATACGTGTTTTAATTCACAACTTTATACCACTGGTCTTCAATTTAAAATTTCTGATAAGAAGATATAGAAATAAAAATTTAATATTCAAAATTTGAGAATATTATTCGTTAAAACTTTCAGGAAAATCATCCTTGTGCAATCCAAGATGATCAGAAGAAGGGGAAAAATTAAATATTAGATTTCTGAGGAATAATGTCCTCTGAGGTTCAGCACAGTAGTTTTTCTGTTTGGTGCGGTCAAATCTGGGCGTGGAGTTCCCCAGAGAGGGTTATTCCAAGTAAATATAATCGATTTGAGACCTTCCCTTACTCCGTTGAATGCTGAAGACGTTCATTTCAAATACTTTTATTTTGATTTTTTCCACCTGAAACACATTAGTCGAAATACTGTGTGAGGTGACTTTCCAACTTCATGGATATGAACATAATACCATTAGCTACAATCCCAACGACGGAAAAACGGCAGGAGAGATCATATTAATGTTAACCATGTTAACTCTTAATTTTAAATGTCAAATTAATTATGACATCTAATTTCAAACAACGTTTAAGCTGTTTTCAAATATTTTCCCATCAAGATTTTTCTGTTTCCTATCTCATGACTTTTAAAAGTACTTCTTCATATCTAGAACACAATTACAGTGCGCAGAGGCACAATGATCAGCCTCGGTAACTCTGAGTCTACTGTGTTTCTTAATCGACCTATGTTGATGAAACATGTTATCAAGTTCCTTTGGGACATCTAAAATAGAGTTACGAAGAATGGAGGGAATCTGATCAGAGGGGCCTGTGATGCATTTGCCTATCAATACCAAAGCTGGAGGGATTTTCAGAGCGCTCTAGCGGCCTTCCAGAAACTATGCATTCAAGAGCATCCTCTACTCTGAAACAAAGTACTGTGGTTGTTCAATGTCTGCTAAGGTCTTCTGTGGGCGAGTGGTAAGCAATCTCAACTTTCGAGCAGGGAGACTCGGGCTCGACTCGAATACGGCACTAACATTTGTGCTTCGTATTTCAACCTCCAATGTATTTAAAGGTCATTCCAATCTACATGTCCAACTTATCTGTGTTTCACTTAAAGGATTGATTCAGGAAATGTTTTTAGTTTGGTGATGCAAGCATGCGAGGATTCACATCACCATCATTTTTCACATTTTTCTAAGAATTCACATTCGACACACATCATTCTGATTTTACCAACATCTATATTTTACCTTAATAATGTTTGGTGGTGGAAGGTACTCTTGAAAGTCTAGTTTCTGGTATGCCGCATGAGCGCTCTGAAAATCCGTCCGGCTTTGGTAATGATAGGCAAGTCCTCTGACGCTAATCCGTCTCCCAGTATACCTACGGTTTTGAAATTTGAAATAGAGTCTTTAGAATACCGTGATAAGAATATTGTGAGAAAAGGGAGCCCACTCATTAGCTGGAGATCCTCTGGGGCTGATTTTTTTAACACAGAATGTGTTTTAGCCATGGACTAACTAGCCGAAAATGGAACGCGGGATGGGAACGAAATGTGTGACGGATGATTTTCACGTACAACCGAGCCGTTGGTAGGGAAATGGAATTTCCGCCATTTTAATCGCACAGAAATCGTTCACCATTCGTTGGAAAGCGCTTGATTTATCACGAATTTATTTCGTATTTTTTTTCGTAGTTTCATACTATAACTATATAAATTGATGTTATAAATGAATAGTAAACAATGACGCTTGTTTGGTTGTCACTTGGTTGCGCGACAACGCAATTTTCGTAGTTTCACACTATAACTATATAAATTGATGTTATAAATGAATAGTAAGCAATGACGCTTGTTTGGTTGTCACTTGGTTGCGCGACAACGCAAACACATTCTGTGTTTCAATAATTTCGTCCGAAGTATGTAAATAGAGGTAACCGGGGGTCCAGGGGGCTTGCCCCCTGGCTAGGCGCGGAGCGCCGAGTTATCTCTATTTTTTTTTTTTTTTTTTTTTTTTCCAAATCAATCTACGGTTAACCATATTGCGAGCATAGATAATGTAAAAGATACTGGATTAAACATCCATTCGGTATCCATCTGGATCTAGGATTTACCGGTGTATAACCAGTGGTCTGCGTAGGAAGGCTGTCAAAGACAGAAACAACCATTGTGTAATAAATCGCAGCATTCTGGGAATCATGCGATTTGGATCAATGTTGAACCACCGCGAGTACGCGTATTCTTGCTCGAGTTGCCTATTGTGAAAAGTTCGTTACTTTTTGAAACTTGAGTGCTGACATTTAATGCAAAGACACCCGGAAGCCGTCGAAAAAGGCGGAAATAACGCTTTATGCCCGGGAAGAATCTGTATGAAAAATATGAACAGGGTTCGAGTTTCTCGCCGAAACGTAAAAGGAGGAGGGTGTTTACAAAAATGTTCGAGATGCAGGCAAAAGAGGAGTATGAGGGGATGGGAATAAAAATCCGTATTGTATTCCGAAAGGCACAAACCGCGGGAGAACAAGAATAAAAGGACCTACCTGATTGAAACGGTGACAAGTATAGGTCAGGTAGCTTTGGGTAGGATGCGGGGGCGGTAGTAGCGTGTAGGGTAGGTAGATAGGTGGGTACAGTGAGTAGGTAGGGGAAGCGAGCCACGCGCCCAGCTCAAGGTGTAGCCGGCAAAGGGTTATCCCGTCCACACCTGCTGCAGATACAGCTGGACTGATCCCGCCATTGGGAGCAGATGTACGCGGAGCAACAGTCTCCATCTCGGAGGTTTCTGGTCAGTCGGTCATTATCATAACGGGAAGGCTTTTTCTTATTTAAGAATATATTTCGGGGGTAAATAATTCGAAAGTGCTCCTGGCATTTCTAGTTGGTAGGTACCTACCGAATGAAACATTCGAACAACTAGGAATTTTGCTTTAATCTCATCGATGAAATTAACTTTTAGTTCTCTGGATTTTGCTTCTATCCTCAGGTGCTATATATGTTTCCATTTATGCAAAAAGTGGGGAACATTGGATCCAAAAAGAGAACTCAACCCTATTCATATTGACATGGATATGTCTTTGCTCTGGGGGGTCAACCAAAAATTTCCGTGACGCAAAATTTGTGTCACAATTTCAGTGTTTTTCACGTACAACCCAGCCGTTGCTAGGGGAATGGAACTTCCGCAGTTTTCATCGCACAGAAATCGTTAGCAACTCGTTGGAAAGCGCTTGATAAATCAATTTTCACATCTCAAGCTACCAATTTCCCCCTCCTTACGTACCTGGCTACATTCCTAAACTAAGTTGATTGGACTAAAAACAATTTTAATAAGCCGGTTACAATATTTAACGTAAAGCAATAGCATCATTTACTCCACTCCATAGGAAACATTTTCATCCTCTTGACAACAGCCGACTGTTAAGGTGGGTTTACACGCTCAAGCCATTTGCACAAACCGGCTTGCACAAGCCAGTTTGCGCAAACTGAACTGAACAACGCGGTCGCGTTCACACGTTCAGTTATGCTTGTGAAATTGTGTGGGATTCAGTCAGTGGACTTCGTCGATCAGTGCGCTTTAATTAAAGTTGATTAATTAAAAAAATTTAAATTATTAAAAAAAATGATAAAAAAATAAAAAAAACCAATCACAAATTTCGACATAATTTTTAATATGGATGAGGAGGAGCTTATCCTGTGTACGACGGCGGCTTGCTTGATGAAGAAAAAATTGGGCTCAAAGAGTTCCAAAGGTCGGAAATGGAGCAAGGATTGGTTGCTCAGGAGGGACAGCCTTTCCCATACCAATTTAATAGTGGAATTGAGAGGGGAACCAAATGATTTCCGGAATTATTTGAGAATGAACGAGGCGACATATGAGGTGCTCAGCATGATGTCACCAATAATTGTGAAAAGTGACACTTTAATGTGATTCACACACTTGAAGAGAAGGAATGCGCAGGCGCGAGATCGTGGGTAGGCTTGAACTGCGTTCACACGCTCAAACTCCACTCATGCCAAGCTACAACCTCAAGCCGAATTTCTGTCCGAGACAGACTTCGCACAAGCCAAATTTTTTGGCTTGCGCAAGCCAAATGGCTTGCGCAAACAGCGTTCACATGCAACGATATAACTGTGCAAACTGGCTTGTTCAAGCCGATTTGCGCAAATGGCATGAGCGTGTAAACCCACCTTTAACAACAACTCATTGTAGTGGCTTCTCTCCACAGTTATTTTCAACATTTCTATACGGCCCAGGGATTTGTTTAAAGTTGAAGGATTTGTTTACAACTCTCGTCTACAACCGTTATGAAATCCCCAATCAAAGACATATCCATGTAACATGGTATCTGCTTGTAAAGCAGATAGTGGAACTCGTTTACGAGTTACTTTAGCATGAATATACTTTAGCCGGGTTTTCGATGCTTGGTATCTTCTTTTCAATTTTTTCATACAGCTTCTTCCCGGGCATATTTAGGAATATATTTCGAGGGTCAATAATTCGAAAGAGCTCCTGCCATTCCTGATTGATAGGTTGGTACCTACTCAATGAAACGAACAAATTATATTGTCTATGATTCAACCCATAGCTCTATCTTTTGCCTCTTAAACTTAAATTTTGGTCATTATTTTCAGTGGATTCAAATAGGGAAATATCAAACAACTAAGATACTTAAGCAGGTTTTAACTAGTTTCTAGTTGAAAAATAGAGGTTTAGGATCACCAAAAACATGTTATTTGTGTGCAATTCGGCACACACGCTTACCAGATAATATGAATACTCAGCACCTGTTTGTACCTTTTTTTAAACCAATACCTTCTTAACCGCAATATCGATATCTGAAAAATGAGCTGTTACGTACACTAAAGGAAAACTTGGCGCTACGCTTCTCGGAAGAGGCTCTACCCCTTGACCCTGCTGGGGAGGCCCCAGACGCTCTATCGATCACACCTTGAGTATTGGCTGAACATTGGAGGAACGTGGAACACGCTCTATTTCAAATGACAGCATCATAGGTTGAATAGCAGAGAACTCAGCCCCGGATCTCACTCAGCAGCTCTGGGGGGCTCTAGAATTCATAATTCGTTTCTTGACATCCCAAGGGTTCTCCATTTCAAATTTTAGCTTAAAAGATTGAATAGGGACAAAATTAGATCCGCCATCACTTCAGTCTCGTTTTTTAGGGACATTTGTCACTTGTTATGTCCCAGTAAAAGGGTGTTCCACGTTAAAACCATATGCGTTATTGACATGGTTATGCCTTATGGCTAAGGTCATTGAAAAAAAGCTGCAAATTATTACACAAAGGTTTATTATTTATGTATTAGACAGCCCTTCTACGTAGATCTCTGGTCCATAATATTAAACGCCGCTTATAGTATATTTAGTAGCGGAACTCGGAGCTTCGGACCTCACAAATGGGTTCAATCCATTACAGCAGCGGAATCTCACAATTTTGTGCTTTTTAATATAGTTGATAAACAAAACAATTTATTACCAAGTCATCTTCATGGGTGTGGAGCGATCGAGCTGGCGAGATGTTAGGACCAACTAGACCCCAAATGGAGTCTATGTGCGAAAGAACAGATTTTTTAAGTCAATTCTAAGGCCTTTTATGACCCGGACGGCGAACGGCGGACGGCGGACGGACATTTCAAATTTGGATTCTACGCACCTTGAAACGTAAAGTGACAAAGTTTGAGGGGGGGGGGGGGGGGGGTTATAAAATTTTTTTGCTATACGATCACGTAGGCTTATTATTGGAAATAATAAACCAAAATGTGTCCGTCGCGAATATGTAGCTGTTTATTTAGCATGTTTTAACTGAGCCGTTTCTACGGAACAGTAACTCAGCCAGTTATCATCTCCCAAAAATGGGTATAAACTCATGTACAAATATACGCTGCCTAAATTCTCTGAATAAAACCAGCTGAACTATACACAAGGTTTTCAATGAATTATAAACAATCCTTGTCGTATAATACTGTATGCAACATCTACTATACTGTATATGAACCTTTGATTTTTTTTTTCGCCCAATACCCTTCACAGTTTACCTTTTTCTAAAGCATTAGTTGAGATCTTTCAGCTGATGGAATAAAATAAAACTTGGAACTATCCATGCCCTAGGTAGCTGAAAATTACCAAGTTAGTGTGTATTTAAAAAAAAGAGCTCAAGAGGATTGCCTGATGCCAATATTGGCTCTGTATAAGGAAACTGTACTGCCCTTCCCACATGGCAAACGTGTTCTCAAGGTTACAGGCAAGTTAGGATTATGGTTAATTCAATTCGCCATTAAATATTATTGTTATTATTGTCCGACGATGCAGCTTTGTACTTGCGAAAGAACCGTAAACTGCCCTCCTCCGCATTTTTTTAACGACATCTACGAACATCTTCCCCGATTTCCGCATCTGAAGATCCGCGGAGGCAATAAAAATTTCATCGGAGACACCGCAGGACTCGCCTGCTAGGAAGTAGCTTCCAGAACCACCTGCCTCACGCCACGCGCCTCGGACTCGATTTGATTTTTCAGGTGACACAATCTTAGTTCCAAGACAGCTGAAACTTGTTGGGAGCAGATGTATCATAAAAGGGGGGCAGGGGCAATGCGCCTGCCTCAGTCCAAAGGTGTAACAGTGTTTAGCTTGTCTCAGCTGCCCCTTTTTCCTCATCAAAACCGGGACTTTACTAAGTATAGACTTTTAATCGCGGATCTTCCTCTTAAGTCAACGACCTCGTTATTTCCATACCTAGAACGCGATCGACCTATGCATCTATCCAAACAAACTTCGCAACACTTAATTCTACTGAGTCAACAGTTACATTCTTACCTCCCACATCTCGAAGCTTCCATAATGTTAGGAATACACAATACCCATACTATTTTGCGTGCTCACTAAAAGCGGATATTGCGATCGGCAATTTTTAGTATAAGCAATAGCTATATAATATTACTATAGGGCATTCCTTATAAGTATCGATTTACCTATTGAATTGTGGTCGTATATAGGCCCTCGTCACTTCGTATAACCAAATGGAATGAATAATTAATAGTTACCAATGTAAATTTCCTTCAATTTTCACTTCCTCTAAACATATTTAGGAAAGAGAACGACGGAAGAAATCAATTAATAACATCAAATCAATAAATGGAATCATCCCCGAGGCCAAAGGATTTAAAAATTTTAAATCTTTAAAAATTGAGTAGCTTCTGACAGACTAAATGCTTTGCTACTTCTTTGCCTGCCAACTCAAAACAGTTGCACGAAATGATTGCTTCACAAAGATCGCTATAAATGCACATTATCTAGCTTTTCACGAATAATTCCGAAACCACGAGTGCTAAAAAATTTCCATACCTACCAAAGTTCTATAACATCAACAAAAAAAGCCTTTCGACCCCGAGAGTTATCAATTATATTCTTAAATAAGGGTGCAATTGGAAATTGGGCTAATTTTGGGTGAGTTCTCCTCCCTTTCAGACTTTAGCTCATCAAAATCATCCACTGCTCTTAATGTGGGGCCCAAATGAATTCTGCCTAACTATGTTGTACTCATGGTGAAAATTATGTTCCAAGGTTTGTGTCGAGCAATTTTCAGCTCAGACCCAAAACAGATTTGGATGGAGAATTTTTTTTTTTTTTTTTTAAATTTAAAAATTGTTAAAACCATATCGAGTTTAACGCTTTAGCACACACTGTGTATGTGAGTGTGAGTGTTGTGTCATTCCAGACGATAACTCTCCTTAGGAATGAGATTAAAATACCGTTTTTGGGCCAAAAATTCCTAATAAGAGGCTGCTCAAATTGATCAAATTTCAAAAAATTTACTGAACAAAATCACTAAAAATATTTAAAATAGCCTTAAAATAGTTAAATATAGCAAACTTTTGGTCAATTGAAATTTATTTCTAGTAACAAAGGACAGGAACATTAAATAATGTATGTACAAAATTATGGTGAAAAATGTACTTACATTTCATTATTGTTAACTAGTAAATCGGGTTTTTTTTTTTTTTTTAAATAACTAAAAATCCAAAATCTTTTTTGAATTGTAGAATATTATTTAGAACAAGTTGTTTGGCCTTAAAACGGATAGTTAACTAATCAGTGCACTGACATTGCTTAAATTGAAACACAATGTGATGTACTTTAATCAATAATTTACGAAAATTTGCTCATACGATCATGCTGCATGACTGACGATTTTCTCAAATCCCTTACTGTAGGAGATAATTTTGTTGCTCTTGGGGGTCGTATTGTTGTCCCTTGGGGGTTGCTTCGCTTGTCCCTACAAGTATAACGCTATACAAAGTAGTGTAGATCACACGGTTTGAAAAAATATGAAAACAAATTTGGAAAATGGGAATTCAGCGATGTTCTCGACTTTAGGATTTTCTCACTCAGAAGGGACTAAATTTTAAAAATGTTTTCTCATGCCATTTTCTAAAATTAATACAAATTTCGGCATCGTATCCGGGACCAACAGAAAAGGATTTGAAGACGCCTCCTCCCATGAACCATCTTCCTACAGCTACTTCAAAACCTTGACAGATCATCACGCCCTGAGGTGAGGAAAATCCGTAAAATCCTTTCCCCTCTTTACTGCTTTACTCCGAAAAGCCGCAAGAAGTTCAATACGACAGAGTAGGTGGGCACTCGAAGTGTGCTCTATTCCATTCATTCCCCTCCCAGCAAAGGAGCTCGGGGAAAAAGACCGCAAAATCTTCGTTAAAAGGCGTGAAAAAAGGGTGCATCTCAGATTATGAGCTGAATGCCGCTTCTTTGAGATGGCACTCCGGGGGTCTGAAATGGTCTGAAGGTCTATTTTTTCGGACGGAAGAAAAGCCGTTAAACCACTTTGAAAGGGGTCGAATGCCCTTAGTGAGCCACAAAAGGGGTTTTCGGTGGTTCGTGAGAGGAATAGAAGCGGAAAGGGGTCCTTGAAGTTGGATTTAATATCTGGATAACCTTGCTGCTGAGGCTAGAAACTCGTCGACTTGGGGAACTTGTGGCTCTTAGTGAAGATAATATTGAAATAATTTTTCTACTTTTCTTTTCTATGTAAATGCTTTCAAAAACCATCCTGAATTTTGGTTTATTATTTCCAATAATAATCCTATGTGATCGTATACCAAAAAATTTGTATAACCCCCCCTCAAACTTTGACACTTAACGTTTCAAGGTGCGTAGAATCCAAATTTGAAATGTCCGTCCGCCGTCCCGTAAAAAGCCTTAGAATTGACTTAAAAAATCCGTTTTTTCGCACATACTCCACTTGGGGTCTAGTTGATCCTAACTTCTTGCCAGCTCGATCGCTCCACACCCATGGGTGCTATGAGCCAAAAATAGGTGAAAATTTTTTTTGTATATTTCAAGTTGTAAGAAATTGGAGATTTATGAGTGAAAAGAAAATGTTAGCTATTAATTTTATGAAAAACAAAAGTATTCTAAATGATACTCTTCCATTCAAAAAGAGATTTTGGATTTTTTGCAATTTTATAGATTTTTTAAAACAAAATTAATGGAGTTCAAGTTTTTAGCATAATCTCGTACATAAATTGTTGAATGTTCTATTTCATAGTTGATTAACTTTATTTGACCAATCTTATGCTAAAAATATCAATTTAACGATTCATAGCCATTTTCAGTGATTTTGTCAGCACATTTTTTGAAATTTGACCAATTAAATGATACCAATATACAGTATAGGTAACACTTTTATGTGTTGGAAAGATGACTTGGTAATAAATAGTTTTGTTTATCAACTATATTAAAAAGCGTAAAATTGTGAGATTCCGCTGCTGTAATGGATTGAACTCATTTGTGAGGTACGAAGCTCCGAGTTCCGATACTAAATATACTATAAGCGGCGTTTAATAATTATGGACCAGAGATCTACGTAGAAGGGCTGTCTAATACATAAATAATAAACCTTTGTGTAATAATTTGCAGCGTTTTTTTTTTATTAGACTTATATATAAGTCCTCAAACATATTCCGTGGTGGTGCATATAACATAACATCAATTTGACGTGA
Source organism: Adelphocoris suturalis (assembly GCA_030762985.1). Classification (NCBI taxonomy): domain Eukaryota; kingdom Metazoa; phylum Arthropoda; class Insecta; order Hemiptera; family Miridae; genus Adelphocoris; species Adelphocoris suturalis. The sequence goes on from CM061050.1 coordinate 12,535,548, forward strand.
TCAAAATTGTTTGTATCTAATTCTGAGCATCGTTACTCAGGTACACATTCGCTCATGAATCAAAATTCTGTTCGAGAAACTTGCTACTCCACCATCCAGGATGGTTTTCGTCTATCATTTCCCGATTGTAATCCACAAAATTAAATAATTTACGCCACGGTTCATTGAGTCACTCAAACAACCTAGTGTGGGAAGAATCAAACTTCAATTACTTCTCACTTTCGAATACATTGCAGTCAATTCATTACAGTAATAACATGAAAAATTTCAATATAATTACACATATGTACACATCTCATCTATTTCAAAATGCACCGGCTCCATAAAGTTGTACATCTTCTCGATAAATGATTTTATCATCGATCAATCTAGCAGCGAAATTGCTCACCCTGTACTCTCCTACGATGTACCTACCTATGAAATAAAAATATTAATAAGGAAAAAAAATTACAAAATTCCTATTTTTATTATATCACGAAATATCCTTATTACAAATATCATACAAAGTAGTGGGCATTGGCTTGTTACACAAATTTTGGTCCGTTTATTCATGTCCGTATTTCAATTCGTGTTACGTCATCGTGTTGTCATCGTTTCGTGTCGTGCTGTCTTAGGCCTGGATGTCAGTGTAAAAGCTGTACTACCAAAACCAATGGAACGGCCTAATTTCTAGGAGACATTCATCCTCCTGGTTTCATACTTGACTACACTTATTGCTAGGCTATTTTCTAATGAATTCTGATTACAATACAGCCGTTTCTAGGGAAATCAAACTCCGTACTGCGTCAGTTTATACCCAAAGAAATGGTTCGCCTTTCGTTAGAATGAACTCAGAGACGACTCTAGAGTTAAGTCGGCCCTGACTCGGTTAATACAAAAATCTTACGCTACCGAAACCTTCTCGAAAAGAAAAACGGCTGTACTCCACTTAAAGTTATAAATGAACTATGTACCATCCTTGGGGTATAATAATGTATTTAAGTAGTAATCAGGCTTATACTACTTGTTTCATTTGCTTATAAATGGTTGCTGGTTGCTTATAAATATGACACACATTGTGTGTGTGTGTGTGTGTGTGTGTGTGTGTGTGTGTGTGTGTGTGTGTGTGTGTGTGTGTGTAAATATGGGATATGATTTATTTCCGAAATATCTGCGCCTAGTTATGAAAAGGAACTTTGTTAAAAGATGAATTTTTTTGGTTTGGGTAATTAGAGGATAAACAGAACCAAAGAGGTGGTGGTGGGAGTGAGCATTAGATCTAGGAAATTCATTTTCTTTACCTTGTCTACTACTTCTTATATTATATCTCTATGGAGGTATCCTGATCTGATACTGATGTGTTTTTAACATTGATCCCATTGAGGGCTTGAAACTATGAAATTCCAACATCCCTAGAACAACGGTTTTATGTGAACGTTGAAACGTTATATACATATTATATATATATATATATATATATATATACATATATATATATATGCCTATGAGTATTTAGGATTTGAACCATTTGAAAGTTATGGAACTGGAAGAGAAATGTGGGAAACCACACAGGCAGTCTGTGTTCATAATACGAATTTAGTATAAATTTCGCGGGTCTGATTACTGCAACTAATGAAACCGTGATATTTGGGGAATCGTGGTGTTGCGGTTGATTTGTTGAGGTTGTTTTTTTTTCTGATCGACCTCAGGCGAGGGTTAACCGCAGTCGGTTTGGTAACACTTGAGCCATGCGGGCGGCATCATTCGTCCGAGTGCTTTGTCGGGTTTTCGTTCCATTTGCACAAATTAACTGACCAAAATGACTTGGCCTGGTTTCGCTCCAGGGAAGTTCCTTGATGGTCATGGGGGTAGCCTGTACTTTTCCTCTGAAATCATTAAAATTAAAACATCTGCAACTACCACATAAGACGGCCTCCAAATCGAGAAATATATCAGTTTTTAATAAACTGTCTACATTGCCCGTATTACATCTCGCACAAAGTTGTCAACGATTACCAACTTCAATTTATTATGAATTATGACATAGAATTAAAATTAAAAAAAGCTTATTTTCAATGGTGGATGGAAGTTATTGCGAATGAGGTTTCACCATCTGCTGCCATATATATATTAATTGCTATGCAATTCTTAGGCCGACCCCCAATAATTTTTTTTTTTGTAATGTCCGTAACGAAATTAACGATGATTTTCACGTACAACCGAGTAGTTGAGTAGCTGCTATAGATTGTGTCACAATTTCAGTGTTTTTCACGTACAACCCAGCCGTTGTTAGGGGAATGAAACTTCCGCAGTTTTCATCGCACAAAAATCGTTCGCCACTCGTTGGAAAGCGCTTGATTTATGTGATAAATGTTCACATTTCAAGCTACCAATTTCCTTATCCTTATGTACCTGGCTACATTCCGAAACTAAGTTGATTCAGGCTAAGAATTGCATAGCAAATTATCCTCGTTCTCTACGCAGCAGAAAAGAGAAAAGATCCGGCGAGGCGCGAAGCGCCGAATATAGATTAGGGGGATCCAGGGGGGCGAAGCAATTTGCAATTGCAATTTTATAAATAATCTTTAAAAAAATCCATTGCGGGTTTTCACGGTTAGGAGAAATGGTAAATTAAGCTGGAGCTTGAAATGTGTGACAGTTCCTTCGAGATCCAAGGGAATGCGCTGCCGTCGCTCCGTTGTTTCCCAACGGGCGTCGCACGCTTCTTCCCAAGTTTTCGATAGCCTGCGTTTGGCGTTGGATGGGTGATCCTAGAACTGGAAAACCAATCTTCTCCGAACGTAGCATATATTGCTTAAACCACGAAAGCTTGCACAAAAGCTACCATTGGATTTTGAGCAATTGTATTCCTTGGGGACCATCTTCTGCCTAATAGTGTAAAAGGATTCATGTTTTCGCATACACTGCAGTTGCTAATGAACGATCGTGATGAAACTGATGTGGGGTAATCAAATTGTTATTTCCTTCTTACCCTCCACTAGTTTGAGTGAAATCGGACGAATAGATGAGAAAATTATGTTTGATGCCTTTTTACATTTGCGTGGGTGAAGCGAAAAATTAATGTTTAAACTATTAAACAGTCAATTATTGACTGTTGAAATTGATATTGTATCATCCTTAGCCAAAGCTGTGCATCCCCCGGATATTGTGTCAATCTAATGCAAATACCTAGTAGAAGATATATTTGTTACACGTGAAGCGATCAGTTTGTGTGCGATGAACTGATGGACCATCACATATGTACCTACACACACTCAAACACCCAAATTTCTTTAAGGTTCCTCCAAATTCGGCTAGAAACTGTAGTATTTAAGCTTGTTAAAAAGATTTGATACATGATGAATGCGAATTTTCAGAATGCTCTAAAACGTAAGATTCAAGTAGGAATTTTGATTTTGGCGAGAAAAAAAAGTTATCATCTCCCGAAGTTGAAAAAAATACTTCCGTCTATTTATAGCTGAGCTAGGAGGCATGAGGAATCATTTATACAGAATAAGGAATAATAATACATTCCACTCAACAATACAAAAAGTTTTTTTTAGAAAAAATGTCGAAAAAACACTTTGCACCTTAAGGCTGAAGAGTGATCAGCGGATAATACATTTATACGTTTTCTACGTAAAATTTTGCTATTCAAAGGTTAAATAGCAAAGAAATGAGCTCTGGAGCTTACTGAGGTACTCTAAGGTGCGTTAGACCTCACGATTCGTCCCTAGATATCCCCAAGGGCATGTTCTAGATGACCACTCCATTCCAAGTTTTAGCTTCATATTATGTTGAATAGAAAATAAATTAGATCCCGATCTCAGCTGATCTGGGGGCTAGACTTCATGATTCATTTTTACACGTCCCAAGAGTTACGTTAAATTTTAGCTTCTTACGTACGTTAAACAACAAAGAAATTAGCCCCGTAGGCAATGAACTTAGTTTCGGAGTTCGCAAGGCAACGATTAACAAAGCCTTCTTGTATAATATACAAGATATTATAGAGTTCCTATTAGATCCGCAAAACACAATACGTCGTGCGATATTGACAATACGGCGCCGTATCTCTGACGCAATGAGTTACGGTGACGCATCCTTCCGTACAGATATGTTTGCGGATCGCAATCCGGAAAAAACGTAATCGCTTAAAATAACCTCCTTCCGTGGACTCAAATAACCTCTTAGGGATAATTTCCTCCTTCCATGGATTTGGCGTTACAACTAGATCCGTTAAGGACTTGACGTGACTTTAAGGTGCGGTAAAGTTTCTCGTTACCGACGGATCTACAAGGAACTCTCTATTATGTTGTGTTTTATTATAATATACAATATAATTTACAAATATGTTGTGTTTGATATAATATAACTTATTTTGTTGTGTGGAGTTGTTAAATGACAAGTTTTGGCAAGAAGATCTCCATAAAAACGTATTCCACGTTAGAAACACGTCGCCCCTAAAAGCTAAAGAGTAATGAACGTAGATTTTTTTTCTTATTTTTTGTATTCCTATTTCAAATTTTAGCTTCATAGGTTGAATAACAATGAAATTAGCTTTGGAGATGAACGGTATGAGCTTAAGATTTGCAACGGTATGACCAGCCTTATTGCATGTCAGATGACGTTGTTACATGACACTATTTCGTTGCGTTGTATTTTCAACAAGAAAGCCTCAGTGAAAACGTGTTCTAACTTACAAAAATAAAAATGAAAACAATACCACCGAGCAATTAAGGAAATGAAGTCCTCACGAACTAATGCACTGAAAATTTTAACACCGAAAATACCAATCACAAAATCGTTTTTCGCTGCAATTAAGATTCCTAACGAATGTTCGGGCTTTAGAAATTGAAACGTCAACCTACGTGACCCACATCAAGGGGCGACAGGTGCAATGCTAATCAACACCCGTTCTCGAGTTTCCACGTTGACCAATAAACTCTTTTTATAATAAACCCCTTGACGTACGGCCGAAAGCAGATATATGATCGTGTGAAAGTGCGAGCAAGTTTTTATGTATCACCCCAAAAAAGAAGGTTTTTCTTTTTTTCTGTGTGGATATTTGCGGCGGCTTCAACACTTCCCCGCCACACGGATTGACTCTTCATAAAATTGCTTCGTGGTGTCACTTTTGGTTTAAAATATTCAATAGGGAAAGTTTAATATTTTCAATGTTACTTAATGCTTGTACCAATGGTTCCAAACTCAACTTCCACAGGGGCTCACAAGTTGCGATTTTCAAAACTCACCACCCACGAGTTAGTTATATACTATGTTACCTCAAATATCCAAAATCAGTCAAAACTAGTATAACCTTGTCTACAACCACTCTTAGTATAAGCTCGTCTACAAACACTCTTAGTGGAATGTTACACAGATCAGTTTTTTCATTATTATATAGCTATGGTTGGGATGAGTGCTCAGCTCGCATTTCAAAAACGAAGAATATAGTAAAGTAACAAATTGTATTTCAGATGGTGGAGTACATTAAATAAATTGCATACCTATAAAAATAAACTCTGAAACTCTTCGTGACTTTACTTAGAAAAAGGTAGGTAGTCATAGGTAACGCATTGATTTTTTGTTTATGAAGGAGGTAACAACTATTTGTAAAAGAAACTGGTTAGCAGCTCAACGTTGTTGATCGAGCATGAATGCAAAATCAAATTGAAAACCAAACAAAACGCTTGCATACGAGTCTGCAACACATTGGGACATTTTATGTCTTTAGTTGAAGACTCGTACGAGTATGTGTTGCAGACTCGTATGCAAGCTTTAAGAGCCACTCAGCTGATCCAGACCCTGGGCATCATCAAGTAAATGTCCTAAAGAGACTACATACAAAATTGCATCTTCCTGGAGTGTAAAGCATAGAAATTAGCTTTAAGAGCCACTCATCTGATCCGGACCCTGGGCATCGTCAAGTAAATGTCCTAAAGAGACTACATACAAAATTGCATCTTCCTGGAGTGTAAAGCATAGAAATTAGCTTTAAGAGCCACTCATCTGATCCGGACCCTGGGCATCATCAAGTAAATGTCCTAAAGAGACTACATACAAAATTGCATCTTCCTGGAGTGTAAAGCATAGAAATTAGCTTTAAGAGCTACTCATCTGATCCGGACCTTGGGCATCGTCAAGTAAATGTCCTAAAGAGACTACATACAAAATTACATCTTCTGGAGTGTAAAGCATAGAAATTAGCTTTAAGAGCCACTCATCTGATCCGGACCCTGGGCATCGTCAAGTAAATGTCCTAAAGAGGCTACATACGAAATTACAGCTTCCTAGAGTGTAAAGTATAGAAATTACCTATTAAAATGATTTAACCACCGCTTCACAAATCAAACCGTTCTCGCAATATTCGGATCACCTGCTATGAATCAAATCATCGAAACTCCAGCCCAATGAAATCATCAGAAATTAACAAGCGGTTGCAATCATCTTCACAATATCAATTATTGAGAATGATCACCTGTGTGTAAACAATAATTATTTATATAACCATGCTCATAACTCAGCACTTCGCATTAGTTAACGTATTATGGTTGGATAAATCGAGAGCTTTCGAACGAATGGTCAACGAATTTTGTGGGATGAAAAACGACGAAGTACCATTTCCCTAGCAACGACTCGGTTGTAAGCGGAAGTCATCAAAATTATTTGGTAACGGTTTTCGAGTTATGTGCCAGAGCAAAGACATAAAATGTCAAAAAAACTGAACATCAAAAATAGTCAATCCCTTCGTAAAAATTCAAATTAGGTGGACATAATTATATATTAATACCCTGTTGTAACTAGTAAAACTAAGTTTTGACGAATTCGGGTTTTCACGTATTCGTACATACAGGGTGTCCCAAAAGTAACCCCCCCCCCCCTCTTAATTTTACTTGAAGTCCCTTAGATCAGCTGTGTGAGCTCCGAAGCTAATTTCCGTTCTATTCATCATATGAAGCTGTAACTTGGAATGGAGCAGACAACTAGAACATGTCCTTTGGACATCTATGTAGGAACGAAATCGCAAAGTGAAATGGCGTGGACATATACAGTGTTTTTCTTTACCTTCCGCTTTCTTCATTGAAACGTAAAATTTCCATACACGGGAAATTCAACATACAACAGCATTCAATGCCCAGACTGACTGTTGGGGTCATCTGACGGCCTTGAGAAGCTTCACTTTCCGATAGTCTAACGGTCATGCTCCCTTTCCGCCTGACCTACACCAACCCAGGGGAGGACCTACGCCAAGACCCCATATCACCCTTTCACTCGCAAAATAAAACTCCCCTTTTCAAAAATAAAGCCTGATTGACATCCATCTCATACTCCTCCAGACCCCATCCGTCGACCCCTCTAGTCACCCTAATCGTCTGTATCAAACGCCCTTTCTAAAATACTCTTTTTTTTCGCACCCCTGTTTTTTCATGTCGAATGTTATCACAAATGTCACCCTTGCAGCTCAACGATGGAATGCAATGATGGAAATCTTCCTTAATCAGAAGTCGATTGAAATTTAGATTTTACTTCCCAAATCAATACAGTTAACAATAGTGATTTCTCCCCTCTCGTAAAGTGATTCTTATAAACCACTTCCTATTGCTTTACTAATTGAAATTTTGAAATGGATCACTTCCCCCTAGTTTCGGTTACAACTACCCTCTACAAAACGTTTTACGATACTAGAATTGAATTGATAGCATCCGTTGCAACATTTATAATTGGGAGATACGCCAATCACAAAATACTATTGTTCATAGTCAATTTAATATACAATGAAAACATTCTTTTCAACACCTACAAATTTGAACTGGGCTCTTTTGCCCATTGATGTTGACAAAAATAATGAAATTCGGATTTGTGGAATCGTCATTGGTGTCTAGTTGTTTTTCTTAGCTCGACGTCTCTGTCGATTAATTATTAGGAGTGAGAAATAGATGATGAAATTTTCAAAATGCCCGGAAAGTTTCAGCTAAACTATTCACGGAACTTTACGATCAACCGTTCACTTCTCACAAGGGCCAAATGCAAGAAAAACGTCAAGATGAAAGCAAATCGCTAAACCTCATGTTGGTAATACATGATATGAGTCCCGGTTATTTGTGACATTCCAAACGATACTCTCCTTAGGGTTCAAATGGCAATTTCTTTCTTGCGCAAAAAAATCAAACTTTCCAAATAAAAGGATGAGTTCGTTGGCCAGGACATTTTGAGCACATTAAATTGCTCAAATTTTTAAATGGCAAAAAAAAATCAAAAAAAAAAAACTAAAAAAATTCATTTTCGATAGGGGGAGCGAAAAAAAAAAAAAAACTGCTAAAAACGGCTTAAAATCGTTAAATTTGTATTTTTCAGCTGAACTTTTGTCAACAAAGTTTATGAACGATGAACAAGAACAATACAAAACATTTTCACAATGCTGAAATTTTTCATAAATTTCTTTAATACTTGCTGACAAATCTATAAAAACTGCAAAAAAATACCTTACATTTCAAAATGTTTTTTGAATAGCGGAATATTATTTGCTAGTTATTTATAATACAAGTTATTTGCCTTAGAATTGGTAATTGAAAACTTCTAAACATTCAGAATGCTGACATTTTAAATCAAAATAATAATAAAACATGGTAATTTATGAAAATAGATTCATGCAATCATGCTTTATGACTGGAACATTATTTGTTATTTAGAAGTGAATGACAAAATTTAAGTAACCTGATAGCATTTATATTACTGAACTATGAATGAATAATATATTATTCCCCTCAGATGATAATATATAGGTAGTTATTACAGAAAAAATATATACATTTATATATTTTACAATATCTGAACAGTATTTGTTCGTAAAAATTTAATCTTAATAATTAAATAGAAAACTCATCCCCTAAATGAGCTAAGGCCGCGAAAGGGAGATCTTCGCTCACAATTTTATTTCATAATATCAAAAACAAAAATTGTGCAATTTGAAAGAAGAAAAAATTGAATATATATATATATATTACACGAGTGAGAGGGGGGGGGGGGGGGGGGAGGATGCAAAAGGGAGTCAGTAAAATAAGAAGAAAAAGGAAATCAGTCATCCTTTTGGAAAAAATATTCCTTCAAAATGTTTCCTATTTGATTAAAATGGTCAGTTATTTGTTTTTTTAATTTCATTCGGGAGTTAAATTAATGCGGATGCCTCTAGAGCCATATATGCAGGGCCTTATTAAAGTATCTTTCTGAACTATCTGACTACTTGATGTATTATTGCTTCCTCTCGACCTTACGTAGGTCAAAGCACGGCTTTGTGTTCGTGATTGAATTCGAAAACAATTTTGTCTTCCAAAATCGAAATTTCTACTTGCTTTTTGCGTTTCAGAGATTGCTGACCAATTTCAGTTTTGTGTCTTTGTCACGAACAAAACTATACAAATTTTCTATCCGAATCCGATGAAACTTTCAGAGACTCTGCGGATTAGCTCCTAGATGGTCAACAATAATTTTCAATGCCATTGAATTAACAGTAGCATGCGTTCATGTGTAAACGTGTATTTGTTAGAACTTTGATTTCTCATCATCCATCAGTCTGAATCAGTCAAATTCAGTAGGTAATTGGGTATACGTTCTAGAAAAATGTCCTATAGATTATATTACAATTAGTAGAGTAAATACCATTGCGCATGCGTGAATATAATTGATTGACACAGGCAATACTCAGAGTCTAATGGAACGATTTTGATGAAAATTTCAGGGATTGTGCGGGATATCTTCTGGACGGTCTCCTATAACCTTCATTACCGTCACACAAATATTAGTCTGTGCGCATAAGGAAACGTTAATTCATTATAACGTCGATTTCTTATCATCTATCTGTCCGATTTCGTTCAAACTTAGGGAGTAGATGGGTATATGTTCCAGAAAAATTCCCTATGAATTAAATCGGGATTAGTGAAGCAATAACTATAGCGCATGCGCAAAACTAAAATTGATCGATACAGACAAAACTGTAAGACTAATGAACCGATATTTATGATATTTTCAAGCATTGTGTGGTCTAGCTCCTAGACGTTCCCCTTTAAATGTCATCCTCGTAGGATTAATAGTATTCTGTGAGCATTCGCAAACATTAATTTCTTATAAAGTCTTCTTATCAATCATTTCAACTTGTACTTTGTTCTTCAACTAGTTCTATGCACCCATGTTACAATATGTGAGGAAGCTATACTGTTTTGTACCTAAGCAAGAGCCTGCTGTTTGTTTCCAGCTAAAACCCTCCCTACAGTACGAATGAACAGATAAGTATCACAGATATTAGATAATTTCAGAAAAGTTCATTCCCATAGCTGAAGAGGTAGGTAGGTAGATGAAGAGAATGAAGGCCCAACTCCAAGTAAGGTAGGTAGAAGATAGGTAGAAGAAGAATTAATACAGCCAAAACAGACCTTAAGGTGAAATGAAGATAGAGATGCAATAAAGAAAGATCTCACCACAATTATCTCTTTATCCTGAGCTGGAGACCGGTCAGCATGCAGGTGGCACTGATTGGAAATGATGAACCAACCAAGTACAATAGATATGTGGCAGTATCCACACCGGCAGCAATTCCCAGTGATATTTCGGGAAGGTTGATGAAATATGCAGTGATTTGGTACCAAAATCGATCTGGATGATTGTTAATAATGCGCGGATGTTATAGGATACGGTGTTTGAATGATAAAAAGGTCTGAATTTTGCAACGGCTGAACTAGAAGTATGATGGCGGCTAGAACATGGCAGGTTCCAGTCAGGGATGCACGGTGAAGCAGCTGATGCAGATGTTGAGAACACAAAATCACAACTCACTCACAGTAACTTGTAACAATATAAATAATACAAAAACGGGGAGTACAAATTTCCTACATGAATTTAAATTATAATAAACCAGTACAAATGTAAATAATTGTGCAAGTTGACCCTACAAGAGATATATGGAGGAAAAATATAAGCTCATGTAGCTACCACTACAAGAAATGGATCCCGTAGGCAATGGAAAGATAACGGCTTATCATTGTTATGGTATTTTTCCCTAATGAATCAACAGGTGTTTATAGAACTTGATGAATATATTGAATCAGTGTGGAGTGATGAAAAAACGGATATTATGAAGGAAAAAATAGGTGTAGGTGAAGTGATATAATGTGATGGTGGAATGGAGGAATGCGGATTTCATCTGAACGGTTGCAGGTAAGGTCTTCGTTTATGATTGCTTGTGTTGCTGATTCGTGAACGATGTTTTACAACCACATACTGCACACCCAATTTGGCAGACGTTCAGTCAATTCTGTTGTGGAAAGACGGCATCTCGCGTTGAACTTATACGTGATTTCAAATTATCATCTTGTCTTCTACAGGCGTAGATAACGGTCCTTCAAATGAGCAGATACTTGAGATGCTTTTCATTCGACAGATATTGAGTTCCGAAGACGTGATGCACTGGAAAAGAGCTTGGAAAAGATAAAAAGGCTTCTACAGGTGGCGAGTCAGATCTGTTTACATAACATTCTCCTGACCGGAAAAACGGAGTACGCAAACAATGAGCCGTCCGAACTGAAATATAAACCGCAGTTGTCCGAAGAGGCACGAGTTGTGAGAAGCCAGCTGACCAACAATAGCCGACATCTGCCTCAACGTTTTGGGGGTCTTCTCACTATTTCAAGAAAACCCGACTATCTCGGCTCAATAATCTCGGGGTCGTCAAAGTTTTCCGTAAACCCACAATGTGCGGCGAGGGCGGCAAAAACTTGATTTCTTGTATATGGCAATTTTGAACTGCTGATGATTGATTCTCACAGTAGGTATGTTTTCAAAAACTTGATTTCTTGTATATGGCAATTTTGAACTGCTGATGATTGATTCTCACAGTAGGTATGTTTTCATAACAAACGCTTCAGTCGATCTATTTAATACCGTTAAGGTTTTTTCGTTGAAACAGTAATATGCAAAATCAGCCCTGATGTTCTATAAGGTTTCTATCATGCTTAATAGCTTCCATTATTCAGCCCCTCGTTCCCGCGATTTTTTCGAAAATTTCTTATCTTACAGCTGGAATCTAACATTTATTCTGTGTCGCTAAAATATAAGTGTAACTTCCTCATTACCAACTAATGGTATGAATGTGAATTTTTGAAAAGATTTTAGGCAGAAATCCGGCTCAGGCTATTCTGAATATAGTTTAGGATCTGCAATGTCTCGGTATTGAGCTGAATTTCTGTATGTTTTGAGCCCGGAAAGCCGCTGACCTGTACTTTTGACATCTACTGAGTTCGCTGCTCCAATCCTGCATGCAGTCAGTTGAGATGCGTAAAGAACTCCTGCAGTGCTCTTTCACAATGAGGATGGTGCGCGGTAAGTCCAGAGCCGATCCCAACAATGAAATATTTACTGGAGTTTCTTCATCAAAAATGAGTCGATACAGACCTATATTTTGCCGGAGGGTCACTATTCGGGGGGGGGTTTGGACATGGGGGGGTCTAAAATAAAGAGCCTTGAACCCACCTTCGATTTCCGAGCTAAATAAAAATCAAGAAGGTAAAAAAATGGCTAAATTTAGCGTTCACGAAACTACTGCTGCTCCCACGTCGATACTTATTTTGCCGTTCGATATAATTGGGAGGGGGGAGAGGCCCTTCGATAAAAATCAAGAAGGTCAAAAAAAATGGCTAAATTTAGCGTTCACGAAACTACTGCTGCTCCCACGTGTTTGAACGAATTTCAATAAAACTCACACCAGTTCTTCTACATTTAAAAATATATATATGGACTAGTTATAGGGATTTGGCTTTTAAGTACCAATAATGCCAAAACAGAGCGTGAGATAGAGTTAAGCCATTACTCGATAAAGCGCCGACAAGTAACTCTAAAAATCCCTTAACATTCGAAAAAGTGGATACCCAAGAGAAACTTAACACATACCGTTAGGAATACAAGTAAAATAAAACTTGGGACCACTATGAGTATTTCGTACATATTTTTTGTGTTGATTTTATTCGTAAAACACCAAGCTATGTTAATTTCCCCGCCACCCAAGCTGCATAAGTAGAAAAATTACCATAAAAATGAAATATCTCTCCTGCTCAAGACGCGCGCCTTTAGCGTCACAATCTGAAACTGTCGCCATATTTTCCAACCCATTTTTTCACATTTCAACCCACCCCTACGGCCAATATGAATATTTTGAATATATTTCTGTGATATCTCAATCTGGAAAGGGTTGAAACTTGTATTCATTATGGGCGCGACGGTCATTTGTTCTCGGTAGCTTATCTGTGGAAGAGACAAATGCATCGAGAAGTTATGGGTATCTCTGGGGCATTTCATAATAATAGGGGTAGCTCCGAACCTTCGAGGGTGGTTTTAAAGCGAAAAAACTTCCTAACAGAATCCTAGCAGCCGAAATGTTTCAAGTTAGGAACACATTAGAGTGTCAAGCCGGTATTATGAATTGCTGAGAACTATGTTTTTATCAATAATCAATGTGTTACTCTAGTATCTTGATATACACCTACCTGCAGTTTTTTGTAATCTCTGCGATTATGGTAGTTAAATTAGGTAATTTGTGACTTCATTCAGGTCCCATGACATTAAAAACTACCGGGATTCGAGTATCTTGAAACTAATTATTAGCCTAATACATATTTGCAGCAATGCAAGTTTGGAAGTGCAGAGTTTGTTTTATTTATTTTTTAAATTTATTTATTGTTTTATTCATGTTTAGACTAATATGAAACTTACAATAACCTTTTAGGAGGCAATCCGCTGATTTTCTAAAAGTTATAAAAATCGGCCAAATTGTTCATTTTGCCTCTATCACTACCTAAGTAATTCGTGCGCACACATGTAGTCACCATGTGTATAAATGTTGTTAGGAATAAGAGAAGTAGGAGTTTTATAAAATTCTCGTTCATGCATGCATACTCGCTGCAAGTGGCTCATAGACAATGAAACGTTTCGCGTATAGTTGAGTATCAAGATTGTTATCCGTTGAGTTCCTTAAAATCCCATAAAAATGTGCCCAATATTTTTGGTATTTCGCCTCGACAACAAATTTTAAAGTCGCATTGGCACACAAGCTTCAGTAGATGATACCGACCGAATCTTTCCTATACAAAGACATTGAGACTTCATTCAGTTTCTTTTCGATACTGTCTATTTAAGATAATCCGTAGAACTCGCCTACAATATGACTCGCACTATCCCCAAAAGTTTCCTCAATATCTAGTATGATTTGGCTCTAAACAAAGAATCGAGCATTAACAGACAAGAACCAAAACAACTGTTTAAAAGATAATAAAATCTACATCCCAGTTTTATGGACAAACAATACGTCAACCCCCAGTTGCACAATCAGTTTCGGTTAAAATTCACGTCTAATTGATCCAATAGCAGTCTTGTTGATATAAAATTACATTGTGATCAACATTCAACTACCTCTCAATTCCGATCAAGTTTCGGCCAAGGATTTTTGGTTTTGCTTAAGATCGTTTAGAAAATTTACAAAATTTAATATTACGCACGCGCTGCCAATTCTCTTTTGATGAGTCGTCTAAGGACTAAGTCCCTTAATACGCACAAAACAATCAAATTTAAACTGCCAATGAAAGGAACTATTTACCGTCAGCTGACTTGTTTGGATGTTTCTTGGCGTAGCTGTCGCTTGCAAATGGCATTATATTTCTGGATTTAGTTACCATTCTTGTCTGTAATTGATCTCCTTAGAGAGACTAATACCAGTGTCAATTGACTCTTCACTTTCCATTTGGGATTAGAGCTCATCTTTGAAACCTAGGTTACCATGCCACATGCCGAGAAGCAGTAGCTCAGAATGCTGACCATATGAATACTTCTCCAGTAAGAACTCTAGTTACCATTTATTCATGTCATTTGAGGGAATCCAGCTTGCACCAGATCCGTTGCAAACCTGCTGCACAATTCGTCTCGCCAAGGAAAGATAGCATCATTTACCGTTAGCTGATTTGGGTGGATGTTTGGTTTAGCGTAGATGTCACTTGCAAACGAGACTCTCTCGAACGATCAAGTTTGTCCCCCACCCCGGCAACTACTTGGAACCGTTCCCTACAAGAAGAACTGTGAGTTCTTCAATTCCGTTCAACCTGTTTAGTGGACATGCAGGTCAGAATGAAGTGTATAGTTTGGTGGTCTGGATGCTCGCAAGCTCGCATCTCAAAAATACATAACATCAAGTAGTCAATCCCTTAGTAAAAATGCAGATTAGTTGGATATGTAGATCAGAATGAAGTGTATAGTTTCGTGGTCTCATAACACGATCACATAACAGTTTAGAAAAGTAAATGTGACTTTTCATTTGTGACTCATGAGCTGCTCCGCGTTGAACGGAATTGAAGAACTTCACAGTTCTTCTTGTAGGGAACGGTTCCAAGAAGTTGCCGGGGTGGGGGACAAACTTGATCGTTCGAGAGGGTCTCGTCACTTGCAATAGACATTATACTTTTGGATTTAGTTACATGAATGAGACAAACTCCAATGTGACCTCAATAATGGTGTTACAGGGGACAGGTAGGGTCAAATACAATGCTCTTCTACCTTCAGAAGGGAAGAAACACTTAACTCCCTATTCACCCAATCATAATAAGGATACCAATTTCATCGAATTATAACTCAAACTGTGAATAACGAAAATAAATTAAGATAATGATGTCAATCATCATTAACTGCATAATGCTGTCCAATGAACAAACAATTTTACAATTAACAATCAACCTCTCATCAAGGCTCTCGGATTTCGAGAACGCACCTAAAAGGCGCCCGTAGCGGAACAAGTCCTACCTTTGAAATACCTCACATATGTTGACTGAGCCGCCCATATGGCGCTCAGCCAGCGCACCCCCTTCGATTTCTAGATTTTCGACAGATTTCTTCCCTTATGTCGCACATAAGGGCCTCCCTTGTATATATATATTTTTTTTACACATTTACCTCAGCCCTGACTTCCGCTCTATCGGGTATTGAAAGCTCCGGATACGTTCACGCTAGGCTGCTCCGCGACTCCATCTGACGTCCTATTATACGTAGTTGAAAGAAAAAAACATTTTCTGCTACAATTTTCTTCTTACCTTTTAGCGGCGCCTTTTTTCTGAAGACGTTTTTAACCCCTCCGTAAAAAACTATTCTTCACCAAAATCCGTTTAAAAGATCTTTTCATCAGAAAATTGCTAAACTAGGTCTACTTATATTTATTTTTTGTTCACTAAATAACAGCTTTTTCTTCAAAAAATAGTGGCCCGGATCTCACATCAATCAATTTCAAGTGGTAGCTTCCTATGGGTTATTATGTGAGGATACTGTTACAAATCACGCTGTAGTAGCTTGTAGTTTTTTTTTTCGAAACTACTGAAGCATAGTAGAATTGTGATATGAGATATGTTTGATCTGACACCTATCTCTACCAAACTTATGGAAGCCTATTCCAACCACTCAAACGATCGCCATTGAAGTATGAACAAAGCCTTTTAGGGGAAGTAGGTAAGTACCTTACTTCTACGATTTCTTTCGATAAAAAGGCTTATGGTAGAGATTTACAAATTAGGTCAGTACCAGGAGAAACCGATGAGTAAACGAGGCGTTACTTCAAAGAGTGGGTTCAAGCCTGTTGACTGCGAAGATTTTCAAATGATGATTAATTCAAACTCTGATTTTCCACCGCACAAAAACTACAACCTACGCAACCTCCCACTGTAAAATTTATTATTGTAACTTAAACCATTGATCCAGCCACCTATTCCATAGTGTTAAACATTAGAGAGATTGGTAAATGTCTTGAAGGGTGATGATCAGCTGGAGTATAAAATATATATATATACTAAAATGTAAAAAAACATGGAAATATATATGCAAATTCTTTTAAACAGTTATGTAGTGGTTATGCTGGAAATTATCAAAAGTTCCAGTCATGCAGCATGACCGGAACAGCAAATTTTGTAAATTAGGTATCGTAATATGTTATGTAACGTTGTATTGAACTTTAAGCACTTTGAGCTTAAAGAAATTGTGAACTGCCAATTTTATTGCAAACTCGTTCTAAATATATTTCGCAATAAAAAATTGATTTTTAGCTTTTGCTTCAGTTATTATTGATTTTTCAGCAAATATTTAAGTACATTTTTCAGAATAACTTTGTGCCAAATTTTTTTGTTTTTATAGTTGATAAACTTTTTTTGAGTAACATTCTGCTAAACAAATATAAATTTAACAATTTTTAGGTATTTTTAGCGATTTAGCTTTGCAAATTTTTTGAAATTCGAACCATTTAATGTGCTTGTTAAATTGATAGTTTATTTGGCCACGAAGTGCTCAAAATACAAAAACTTCTATGTAATTACATATAAAAATTTGTTTTTTGTTTGTTCATGCAGCGTATCTAGAACCTTTTGAAATTGCCTTACATTATGTGCGATTTAAAAAAATCAAATTTGGGCATTTTTGAGAATTACAGACAAAGCAAGGATATTTACTCACAGAATTCAAATCTAAACCAAATGATGTGTATATAGTACCTATCTGAAATTTCGATGGTAAAGAACCTACACATGATACAAATTGGACAAATATAATCCGCCTCAATTAAAACCTTCTTCAAGCGATAAACTGGTGTATTTCACCAAACTATATCAACAGTTCGTGTTGGTGTTTTGTTATTTATTGAAATTATTGTCCCTAAGTAACTCGGTTCTATTAAAAGTTTTTCGTAGAGTAACACCTGGTCCGGCTGAGCTACCTAAATAATAAGTCCAGGGTTTGCTGGCTCACGCAAAAGCCGGTTTATTAGGAGAAAACCACATTTTTCTCAAAATCAGCTTGCGTCGTTTGGCCACTTAAACACTGATTGATGCACGCATCGATTTTTTATAACTTTTACCAGCACTTGTCTGCGCGGACGAACCGGTCTGTTGAAACAGTTCATCCCGATCATTTCATCTACTTGCGTGTTCAACAAAACTTCTGCAAGAACTTAAAATGTCTGGGTAGGGAATTATTAAGCTGCCCATCGAATTTCGCATGGTACACCTCAGACGAGTTCGAAGACTTTCCCGAAATAGAATTTTTTACATCCAATGATAGTGGTAACTTAGATTTTAGTTTAAGATTGATCAATGCAGTGAAATGTTCCCATCTAATGTCTCAATTGGAGCGACAAGATTTGGAGTCTCAAATGGATTTCCATGGAGAAATTTAGAGAAATTTAATGTAAAAATGTTTTGGAGGCATAGTAAAAACTTTATCTTCTTCGAATTGCGGATTTTTTTTTCTCTTGCCGTAAGCTGATAGTAAACAATTTCTGTGTATACAGTATTAATATTCCAACGTAATTTGACATGAATACATAAACCGAAAATTACATTTTGCTCAAACGCTTAGGGCTTTAGTGGAGCGCAAACGGTTACTCATGCAGTGCTCTAGATGGCCTCGATTTATCCAACAATTTATTCAACTAAGTTTTATCTGAGGAATTAATACTTTCTATATCAAACGATCAACTCGAAATCCCTAATTATGTAACAGATTGGTGATGGGAGGGAAGGGCAAAGTTGGACGAATGCTCCGAATAGTTTAGGACGTGACAAGGATTTCACACAGACATCAGACAGTCAGACACGGAACCAAAGTTGATCAGTAAGCTCTGAATTACAAACAAGTGGAAATTTAGATCTTGGAGTACAGAAAATTTTTGACTTCTTGCACGAACACAAAGCATCCCTACCTTCGATTGTGAGGAAGCAGAAAGTAGGAATCAAGCTGTAATCGATGTTTAATAGATACGTTTTCACTGTTATCTCAATATCACCCCCAAATTTAGGGCAAATCATCGTTTAAATCAGTGTTTAAATTTTAAATCGACGTTTCATGGAAACGCTGTAAATCGATTATTACTGTTAACAGTTTAATTGTTAATTACGCTGTTGAAACCCTGTTCACGTCAACGTTCAAATCTTATGTTTGGTAAAACAATGATTTACTTCAACAACTTTTACTGCTGTTTAATTTACTTTCACATCAGGCTGTTGAAACAGTACTGATGATGATGTCTTTGCATCGAAAGAGTTCGCCCCCGGTAGTCAACTTGCTAGTGACGACGGATTCCTCTGAAAGGTACGTAGGTAAATTATAATTTTAATATTACTACCAGCGGAAAAAACCCTTTAGATTAAATATTTCAACCGTCGTTATAGGGATATTTTATGAAACTAGCCCTTAGTTATGCATTGAAAACAAATGATTTGTATACTTACAGATGTTTTGGAAGTAAGTATCACGTTCATGTTGAACACCTAGTAAAATTAAATAGAATCAAAAATTTTTCAGCATTTGGTTTTTCGAGTGACTGTTCTTGAATGTATCAAGAAAAATCTGTGCAGTGATTGGACGTCTACATTAAAATATACATGTCTATATACAGATGATTTGGCCATGATTTCAAATTTATTTGGTTGATTGTTTACTTTTTGCTAGTAGGTAAAAGCCCAATTATAACGTAGATATTCGCACAACGGGAAATTACATCATATTGCCGCTAATGACCCTTCTGGTTGAGGTGCGGCTCAAACCTTGATAAAAACAAATTGAAAAAATACATCATATTGCGACGCGGTCCTGACTAATAGGCATCATACAATTTTTAATGTTGAAGCAATTTCATTAAATAACCGCCAATCGATAAATCATAATATTAAAGCTGTTTAGCGGCTAATTTTGTTGTTGTTTCCTTTCTCTCATCGTACTCCCTGAAAACCCCCTCCGTTTGCTTTGCCAAGTTTTTCCTGGAGCTAGCTCTACAGCCTTTATGATGCTTTCAGTCGACAGAAGCGACAACAAGGTTTTTAACCGCGTAGCTGTAGTACGCTCCACTTTTTACAATCGAAGAAAACATTCATAGGTCACGTAGGACTTCGTAAATAACTCGGAGCTTTACGGGTTCGTCTGAATAGTCCCAGAGTTGATCCTTGAGGTCGATGCCCTGTAACAGCGTTAGATCTTAGATGTCTCTAGAAGCGCTATGTTTTTATTCAAGTTCTCTCCGCTATCTATTCCCTTATCCAATTTTTTTTTTTCTTTTTCACTCGAGATCACTATTGATTTTTTTTATACTCGATTCAAATGGATCCTAAGGTTTTTATAAACTAACCAAGTACTACATGTAACTAGGTGGTGGGTCAATTTACAAAAAAGTCCAATTTAATGTTTGGGTGTAAGAGTGAGTATAATCAATGCCACTCTTCAAAAAATATATTAAAATAAATAAATCTTCCTAAAATTTTTATTTTGAGCGATAAATTCTCCTGAAGTTAGGTCATTCCTTAAAATTGAACTGTCCTAAGGACCCGCTCTGAGGAAACTGATCAATGCTACTAATTATACTAACTATTAAATATAGTTACTAATCTACTAGTTACTCGTCGAAGGCAAATCAATAATTATCTGCTGGAGTTGGGATTGCCAAAATCACCCGAAACCTGTACTACATTTCCCAATCAGCATAATCACCTCTAATGAATTTATTATTTAGTGAAAACCCATATATTTATACAAGCTCAAGAAATTCAAAAATCCATCAAAAACATTTCGTAGGAATCATTTTCACTGTTCGCATCTGATTTCCAAAATTTTTTCTCTCTAAACCGTGGAAGTTTTAACTTTGTCAATGGGGGTAAATGGAGGGGTAATGCAAATAAATCGCAATATTTTCGTTTTTCTCATCCGGTTTTTTTCACTTTTTTTTAAAAATGAGATTCTCTGAAAAACTATTGTCAATCATTTAAAATTTCATAGTGAACGGGAAGGGGGCATTATCGATATATCGTGACATTTTCAATCAATTTGTAAAAGCAGTTCTGCTTGTAACATATCCATTTTAAGTTACAACGAAGAGGGTACACCAACTAAAATCACGAAGCATTCGCCATTCTCACTAAAATCGTATAGCCACGGGCTCTAAGTAGTAACATCCGGGGGGTCTGAGAGTCTCCCCCAAGGGCCATGTTTTTTCGTTTTTGTTTTTTTTGTTTTTTTTTGTTTTTTTTTTAATGAAAAAATAAACAGCAAAAACGATTTTGGATTCGTAGAGGGTCATGAATGAATAAAAAACATAATCATCGCACAATGAAAAGCACAATAGCATATTAAAATTTACAATAAATTAAAGAAGCATGAATATTAAAATCAGCGAAAATATGTTTTGGCATGGAGCCGTCTGGTAGAGAGTACCTACATAATTGAATTGTGTGATTTATGTTTTGAAGATTATTTAAAGATAAATGTACACCAATTTGAGTTTTTAGCTATTCAAACAAATGCACAAGCTCATATAATGTAGGCAAACATCACACGAAAAGTCCGCAATGATCACCAGTAAATTTAGCTAGCAGTTCACACTTATTCCCGCATACTGCTCTTGCTATTCAGGCCAACCCTGCCAGTCAGCACCACCCATCCCGCATTATATAGAACGCAGATGTGTCTGTCAAATGCTTAGATCCCATAAGAAACGTGGTTGAGCTTCAAAAACGACCCGCTGAGCTTAATTATCCACCTTTGAATCCAGAGTCGCGACTCGATATACCTAGAGAAGAAGGGAGCACATTTCTGCTCATATCGATTTGGGAATTGAAACGGATCGTGCAGTTCACTGCCTTATCTAGGATGTATTGTTTCCAAGCTAATTTGATTGCATGCAACCGAAGCTTCAGTCTAGGTCCATCACAAAGACAGGTTGCTGGGGTCCCCATCAAAGTCGCAACTGTAACGCAGAGCGAGTCATTTCATATCCTCGTATCAGAAAGGGGAATTGCCAGTGTCACCAAACGAGTCAATCAGATATCTGGTAAATCCCAAAACCCTCAGAATGTAGTGACAAGTAGGAACCCTAAATAAGGACCAAGATCGGCTCCACTTCTGATTCCAAATAAAATACAAGATAAACTACCAGATAAACTAAGCAGGAGTATTCCTGGGTGGTCCCATCAGCAACCTGGGATGTATAGAAAAGGATTGCATGAGCAATAGCCCAGAAAACATGTACTTGGCATCCGTTGGGACCAAGCAACGACAGAAACACGAACGGTGAATATCTTTTATACACCTCGTATGTGCTCAAGGTCGAGATTGAGCCTCCACCTTCCACAATATATTGTCTCAAGCAGCAAAATGTTCCAACATAAAATTCTGTCATCACCACAATATCATCTACATACAGTAATGACTTTGTAGTTACATCCCCAACCTCTGTACCACAAGAAAGTGAATCCACCACCTTTCTTGCACATACAAACAGAACAGCAGAGGACTCAGAAGAAAACCCAATCTCACCCCAAATTCAATTGGAAATGCTTCAGATACCCTGTCTCACCACCAAACGGCTTCAGCTCCTGTGTCATATATTTTTTGAAGAACACTGATTCATTTGTGGCTCACCCCTAATTGCCTGCACTAATGGTAGATTCCATCAAAAGTGGTCTGAAAATCGATAAAGAAAGCATACAGCTCCTTGTTCTTGCTTGCAACAAATCAAAGATGAACGAGACTAGAAAAGGTAAAAATGCATTTGGCAGTACTATAATCCTTTCGGTAGCCTGCCTGCTCCTTGTTTAGAGAACCGTCCCTGTCCACAAACTCCACCACATCAAGGCAGAAAACATTTTGGAACATCAGTTAACTAAAAACAACAAGCCCAGGTAATTAGTAACATAATTGCCATCAATTTCTTTGAGGGATGGGAAGAATATAATAGTCAAGAAGCTGTCCAGAGGAGAGGCCATTCGGTACATGTACCTAGTTAAAAAGGTCAAGGATTCTACAATGGAATTCTGGGAGAGTATTCTTATAGAA
The DNA here is from genome assembly GCA_030762985.1 of Adelphocoris suturalis. NCBI lineage: Eukaryota > Metazoa > Arthropoda > Insecta > Hemiptera > Miridae > Adelphocoris > Adelphocoris suturalis. The sequence goes on from CM061050.1 coordinate 12,558,408, forward strand.
CCAATAGAACACAACAACACACCCAATAACAATTGTGAACTCCTCAGCTGAGAGTTCTTAATCCGTAATGTCAGATTATTGGCAGAATGGAATTGGCGTCAGATTAATTCCATCAAGAACAGGCAATCTCCACTAAGACTGTAAGTGGTGAACTATCGCCCTTCTTTCGGCTACCCATACCTCTAAAGTATCTTACCACTCACCAAAATTGGCCACAGTATGTGATCCTGCTGAGTTGGACAGCCAACTCACCATAAAATGATTTCTCCTTATCGCGACACATTCCCCTTGTAGCGAAGGTTCTCCTCACAATATGCCGTTCTGATCATCTCTGAACCACTTGACAGTCTAAGCAGCATGAGCAAACCAAAAGAGCAGTCTCTAGCCTTAGCACTCCCAATCAAACCCCTTTTTTTCGTGACATCTGGACCTCCTCGTGTCTCCACAGCGCTCACCACTGCAGTGGTCGGGTGTGCAATCCCTAATTAGTCATTAAGAAGGCCCTCATTTATTCCATCCAGTAACGCAGACAGGAAGTCAATGTATCGCTTTCTATATCAATCCACCAACTTGAGTTGAGGGAGAAGAGGGGTGGAATACAAAGAAGAGGTCATAACTCAATGACAAGTTGTGCAATTTATTGAGATGTTTAATTCCTATCAAGTTCCGAAATAGGAATTAAATCGTAATCGTAACATAACATCCAACTTCTTCACAAACGTATTCTTGATTGCTCGTATAAAGGTTTTTTATATCATCAAATTCTTAATTAAAGTATAAGTACCTAATTGCAAAACTCTATTATTGAAATGATAGTTGGAAAAATAAATACAATGAAAACCCATAAAATAACGAACGAAAACATGATTTGCTTCTTAAGTTTTATTCTTGAATGATATACTCCAATCTGAAATGAATGGTGGCGACAAATCCATGCACTCTTTCTAAAGTTCGCAGATTGTCGGAACGCCAAAGAAATGCTTTACAGGGCTATAACACTTCTGAAAGAACTTTCTACAACTATCGCTAACTAAAGGAAGTGAGCATGAATTGACCTGTCGGAAACCTTTTCTATGAGCGTAGAAATATAATTTTTCTGTTGAAGAAAACAAGTGTAATGAACTATAAAGTCCGTTAATTGTAACAGATATAGGGGGACCTTGGATTTTCTCGGACGGCACGAGTGGAAATGGTTGGGAAAAAAAAAATTTCTCTTCGGCGGTACGACAATGAATCGTCTACCTGGACGGATGACAATGAAGGTTGACAGGTCTTCGGCACCAAACGGGGGTTCTCCATCCCGGATTCTATTGTTGAAAATTCTTCTCCTTTTCACATTTAACCCTCCTCCCCCTTCGGTATTTCTTTCAATGAATAGCGTTAATTCATATTTCCCCCGATAGAGGGGAGTGGAGATCGGTGTAAAATAAAAGGACGTCTTTGTCCAGGTAAAGCACGGATGGGTTTTCTTTCCCGTCTTTCTTTTTGGGTTCGGCGTCCTGAAGAGATCCCGACGCTTCGCTGAGCATAAACAATAGATAGAAATTAACCTACCATTGCACAAGTGGGGAATTTCACCCTCATTCTCGGTACCTCTTTATACACTTATATATATATTTTTTTCTCTCTTCTGTCACGTTTTTTGTCCACGAGAAACTTATGGGGTGCTGTTATTTCTTCCGTATTGGTCCAACGCGATGTAATCTTGAAGAGACGTTAGCAACGGGCATGAGAGAATGGCACCGTATGGAGACATAAAGGTCATGGAGAAATAAAGGTCATGGAGACATAAAGGTAATTATGGACATTATGGAGACATAAAGGTCATTATTAAGGAGACATAAAGGTCATTATGTACATTTTGGAGACATAAAGGTCATTATTAAGTCGTCCCCGTAAATAGAACACTACTGGTCACCTCAAAATTGAATGAATACTAGCTGCAGTAAATATGAGTAATATGAGTTAACCGAAATGCTACATCAATCATGTTGATACAGCGGGAAGGTTTTTTGAACACCCCCTCAAACTTTGTAATTTTACGTTTCAAGTCTCGTAGAATCTGAATCTGTAATTTGAAGTCCCTGGCCTTGCAAAGACTCACTTGAAAAATACCGTTCTTTTGCACTAGGGGTCGATTAGACTCTTAATTTTGATTGAATATTGTTTTCACATATATTTAAAATCAAAAACCCGAGTTTTCGTACACTACGGAATCCTACGTGATATTGTTCTTAGTTTGCCTGGTCGCTCAGCAACCTTCTCGTGAACTGTGAGTGAACCAGAGAGCTAAACGAAGTTTTCAAGAACGACTGCATTCACTTGACGAGTGGCTGCTATAGTCCAGTGATGGATGATTATGAAGTCCTGGTTCCTACTCATAGAGATAAATATTTTTCTTAGCGTGTTGATGATTTACCAAACTGAAAACCCAAAAACCTTTTATCATTTTAAAAATTTTATCAGTTCAGACAATTTGCATCTCTCCCAACGAAATTTGAATATTTCTCAATTTAAGTACAAAATTGAACCCAGTAAACAATACCAAACACAAAAAGTCAGGCAGGACCTAGAGGTTCAACTATCAGACAATGTGTGTCTCTCCACATAAATCTCACATTTCTCTCGACTTTAACATAATTTATTCTAGTAACATCACCAAATATAACTGGTCATGACTGGGATGTTCAAGGAGGAACCAAAAAATGTATACTTGAACAAAATACATTTCATCAATCAGATAATAAGCTCTGAAGAGGCCATATATCGGCGAAAGAGCTCAGCATATGCATTAAGCCACATTATCAAAGAGGCCTGTAAAATTTCTCTAGCCTCAACAAACCCAAGCTACTAGGGATGAAAAATGTTTTTGTCTTCAAAATAAAAATGCCCACTCTCATTTTACGTTTAACCACTCTAAAAAACTTTCGCTCCGTTCCTGTGTGTCCGCAATTTCTTGTAACAATCATAATTTCTCCGGTTTTCATTCGCTTTTGATGAAATTTTCAGCGAAAATGCGGGCTAGGGATCACTCCCATTTTACGTTTTGTACCGTTCTGAACAGCTTTCGTTCCGTGTATGTGCGTCTGTCATGTGTCGGCAATTCTTTGTAACAAGCTCAATTCCCTCTGTTTTCATCCGATTTTGATGGAATTTTCAGCAAATATGTAAGTTAGGGTGTAGAAGGTTCATTATCAGTTTCATTTTTCCAAAATGTATACTTTAGCCTTCGCATGCTAAAACGAAAACTTCATCAAGCATAATTTTTTCAAGCTCTAGTCGTCCGATCTAGCTCGAATTTAGAGGATTGTTGGGAAAAGACGATATGGTCAATTTCAATATCAATTTCAACATGGTTGTATCATCGTTGGCTGCTGCGTTTGCGCAAATGTACAATCCTTGTAACGAGCTTAATTTTCACCGTTTTCATCCCATTTTGATGAAATTGTCAGGGAATGTGCGGGTTAGGCTGTATAGGGGTACCTACCAATTTCATTCTTCTTAAATCATTACTTCATTTTGCGCATGATTAAACGTAGATTATACAGAGGTACGAATGGACTCATTCGATTCATGGTATCGAGTTATATCAAAATCCAATGATATGGCATCATATTTATTGCATGGATGTCATAATAATTTACATAGGTAACTACTCAAGCCGGTGTCAATGGTTACATTTAAGTTTGCGTTAATAGGGACTCATCTCTCGCAATAAAGTTGACTGCTTAGTACATGTTCGGAATATCTTGATTAATGAAGAAGGCAATTGTTTCTGCTAAACTCTACACTTCCCACCTGTCAATCTTCCTTTTAAGTTGCGTTTTTTTAATTATTCATTTTGGTTCTATGATAAGCAGCGGCCAACAAAAGGTTTTAATAGGGTTTTACCATATTACTGATAAATATGGATAATTCGCCCTCCCCAACGAGAGTTTAATACCGCGGCTGTATAACGGTGCTAAATATGCCATTACAGCTGAGGCGGTCCTCCTACACTGATTACACGTTTGCCAACTCGACAACTGTTGTGACAAAGCCCGTTTGATGCTAATTACAAAGACCGGTGACTTCGCCCACGTGTGATCTTTATGTTGGGCACGTGTCAATCAGCTGCCCCGTTGTGGGATGTTTGATTTCTATGAACGAAATTCTGAATGAGAAGAGGGCATTCGCATTCAATACTCCCATTTCATACTTCGAAATTGTAGTAATTCGTTATGCGGACATCTTTTTATCAAACTCTTCTACCACTGACGGGTTAAGCAACAAAAAACAGATTATAAGAAACCTGACTGCCGCTAATGACATTTCTGGTTGAGATGCGGCTTTTAAACGTTAAAAAAAAGAACCCTGATTTATGCAAAGCCAAAAAGCCTATAACAGAAGATACACCAAAACGCTGCAAACTATTACGCAGAGATTTATTATTTCTGTATTGTATTATTTTTTGCCGTTCCCTTGGGATTGTAATTGAAAGGGATTGCAAGCAATTTTCAAACTTTCACCGAACCATGGGCTGTACCTATCTTGAAGAAAATAGTACACAAAATTAACTAATCTGAACATTGGAAACTACGATAAATACGAATAGAGGACTATTATATTATATATTATTATACTTGACTTACTGCCTGCAAAATCTTATCTATGGACGTTTCTCCCCTACAGGTTTATCCTCAATTGTTAGGTGTTTCAGCGCAAAAAACTCTTTTTCTGGACAATATCAAACAATTGTATTATATAAGTACGCAAAATAAAATACGAGGCATGAAACCGATAGCGAGAAACAAAACAAAATGTAAACGAACTCAAACCACCAATATTCTAGTTATAGGTTAGAATATAAATCTTTTCTATTAAACTATTTCAATCACCACTGTAGTCTTCTATTTATTGTATTTTTGCTTTATTTTAACTGGGATTTATTACGTAAATGGTATGATATGTACGGTATACCAACAATCAAAAATTAATTAAAGAAATTTATTAGGGAAACTGTTTTGGATCTAAGACCCAAGCGTTGTCAGGTAGGCAGTGAAAAGTAGGGGAAGTTCTAGGGGAATTTTCGTGGATACTGAGCTATTCCTAGGGAAAAATCGCATATGGGCTAGCCCCAGAAAGTAGAGAGGGGAACGACTTGATTTCAGTTTGTAGTATCCACATTTCTGTTTCGTTGACTAAATGTTTTTTATTCCTCTCCGTGGGGCTTTATAATATTCACGTCATTTTGCCCTCACACAAATGCACCTAATAAGAATTTCTTTATTTTTAAGACCGTCTAAAGTTTCTAGGCAAGCAGATTCATATAATAGTATATTGTTTTTTACGATCTAATTGAAGGTGCTGGTACTGAAAATAGATGGTTACAATTATTAATTTTTATTGTATCCATAAAACGAAATTCTGCATTCTCTATGATTCATGAAGGGGCTCTGCCCACCCTGCCCCTCCTCAAACTACGCCACTGGTCCTGGACCAGATTGCCCTCCTTCGACGTCGTCGGGTTTATGTTCTCGTCATTCAACTGGTTTATCTACTCCTGGTTTTGGAAGTGCAACCTCCGATGTAGGTAATCTTTATTTGGGTACAAAATTTAAATCCGTACAAAAATTTAACATCCGACAGTTCTGTTAGAACTGTTACTTTCTTAAAACTAAACTTTTATTATTACACAGCAATTTATTATTTTCGTTTTGCCCCTTTTATGAGATTTAATTTTTTTCCCATATCCTTGGGGTTGACAATGGAAAGGGATTGTAAGCAATTTTCAAATTTTTCACCTCCACCCGAACCATGGGCTGTAGGTTTAAATGATGTTGGGACTATCGGATCTTTCCGGGTTTTTTACTACGGACTCGGGATGGACTACATCCCATCGCATCTACACATCACACACTGAGCAAGCGAAGCGAGGAAGAAAACCCACCCCGAGCGAGCGATGCGAGCAACATCCCCTACACATTTCAAGTCACCCTATTTATCCACCCTTTGTGATCTACCGTTTCCAATCATCCTACATGTCCCACTCAACAGTAAAAGACCATCGTATCAATACAGCCAAACCGAGCGAGCAAAGCGAGCGAGAAAACTAGGCTAGTATCAAAATAAACTCAATACGTAATTATGGATCACTGAGTTGTGTTGACATGGTAACTATAAAAAATGTATCATTGTTCCGCATTATTATTATTTATTTATTGTCGTATTATTATTATGTAATGGTTTCAAATATCCATTACCTCTGTGTGCACCAATAACAATTGAGCTGATTAGCTTTGAATTGTTACTTCAGCTTGTGCAACGACTTTGAACAACCGGGCTTGTAGTTGATATCTAAGTTTTCTCGGGATGCTATTGATTTGTCATTGGATTCACTACTTAGTTATAATCTGGTCCAGCAGTACTTAATTATAATAAAGTTCCCAAAATCATTGTCCATTCTCATATAAGTTATGACTAAAGAATGGCTAATCGTATTGATTGTCATTCGCGTGATTCGTCCAATTTCCACTCCCTCTTTTTTCTATGCGAATGGCGAATTGAGCTGATTAAATTCCGTAGCGTTAAGTCCCATTTTTAACGCTTTTGTGCCCTATGCTTCCAATAGCGGATGCAACGGCCTCGAACAACGGAAATTTGTAGGTATTACCTGTATTTTTCAGGGACAAATACTTGGCCCTTTTCGGTCCTTTTTGGTCTGTTGATTCCACAAGTTGTTGTTAGGATCGTTTTAGATCGCTGTGGTTTTATTATTGAATATAGTAGGTACTAAGTTGCAGTTTGGTCCAGCCATAAAACTAGGTCCCTTTATTAACATTGACCGTTCTCACATCCGTTCATGCACTCCATGATCACAATGGTCCGCTGTCAACAATCGAAAGACAATTCTCACGTTAGAGTCACTCTAAAGATCATCTCGCGTGATCCGTCCAATTTCCATCCCCCTTTTCCTCTGTGCGAACCGAAAATTGAGCTAATTAAACAGCGCGGGGGTCAGCCCCCTTTTCAGCGCTTTTGTGTCCGTTGTTTCCACTAGGGGATGCAACGGTCTGGCACAATGGGAATCTCCGGAATCGATCTATGAGGGGAGGGCGTCGTCGTGGTGCGTGATATGTGAGAAATATTTCCCTCTTGGTGTTCTGGGGCGTTTTTCTCATGACCTTTGGTAACCGTTGAGTTCCTCCCTTTTTCTCTCCGGTCCAGTGGACAACGGGCTTCAAAAGAGATCTAATAAACAACCATCACGAACCTCGAGGAAACTGTAAGGCTGTTTGGAAAGCGTCAGTTCGATTTCCGGTTTTCTTCATGCCAAATTCATCTTCGTGCACAATTGATGGACTATTCGCCGTGTGCATTCATGTACTCTTCTCCGTGCTTGATTACATGTACTCGATTACATGTTCTCGATTTCATATACTTGTTCCGAAAATGTGGTCAAAAGTTGAGAAAAGTTGAGATATGGGTTTTTATGGCAGAAAACGTGGTTTTTTTTTTTTTTTTTTTTTTTTTTTTTAAATCGTATCTTGGGAATAGGTTGAGATAGAATAGATCAATTGACGGCATATTGCTTCATTTTCAGTCTAGTTTCACCCATTTTTTTAAAATTATAATTATAGGTATATAGATTTTTTTTCTTCACTAAGAGCGAGACACCCTGTAGGTGAATATTTTGTCGCAGCATTTTTGTAAAATCAGCCTTCTTGTAAAAAGCCAGCCTTTTTACAATAGGCTGCCCAATTCGTAATAAAAACGTTAGAATGAAAAACTATACATAACATTCTGACCTATATGTCCAACTAATCTAAATTCTTACTAACGGCATCCAGACCACCAAACTAAGGCTGATCACGCTCAGCCTTTTCGTCAAATAGAATAAGTTGGTTTTGCGAAAGGCTGAGCTCTTCCAGCTTCTTCACAAAAAGGCTTAAAAATATCAGGCTGATTGTCATCCCAACGTTTTTATCGCAAAAAGGCGGCGTATTCTAAAAAGGCTAGGCTTTTTACAAGAATGCTGATTTCTCAATATGGCTACGACATAATATGTATGTCGCCGTAAATATCCGAAATTCGTCAAAACTAGTGAAAGCTCGTCTAAAACCACTCTACACAGAAATTTTACTTATATCAGTTTATTGTTTATTGATTTAGTGGTATGGATGCTCGCTCTTCTTGCATCTCAAAAATACATAACATCAGATAGTCAATCCCTGAGTGAAAATTCCGATTAGTTAGACATATAGATTTGAATCCTGTTGTCACCAGTCAAATCTAGTTTTCTCTAATTCAGATTTTCTCGGTATTTGTCATTTGAGTTAATAACTCTCTTCAGGATCGGAAAAAAAGAAGATTTTTCTTCAAAAATTGACTGTTCCTCAAGAAAGTTGCGTTTTTCGAACAGATTTTGGACCAATTTCTGTATACCTAAAAACCGCAGGGATGGGTTCCATTTGAATTTAAATAAATGAGAACTTCCTATAGAGCTAATGTAAAGTCTTTGTAAAACTATTCCTCAGGTGTAACGTACCGGTAGTTCATAGACTCGAGAAATGGAAACTTGGGAATATACTCATTAAACTTCTCATTAGAATCCATTTGACTTCTGATCAATGGTCATCACTCTACTTGCACACAGGTAACCGTGACTCTCCCTACCGTCCGGGTTTCCTATATCGAACGATCGGATCGATTCAATTACATTACAATTCCCTGATCAAGAGATTCGATTTGATAATAATTTAGATTGCTCTCTCCCCTACTGACGAGAATTTCGAATCCGCTGAATTGCCGTACAATTTAATCGAGCTCGATGGACGTTTCATTTTACTGCCGATCTTCCCCGGCTCGCGATTGTTATCCACACAAAGGGCTCAAATCGGACAATTGGGATGTACCCGAACTGACAATGACATCATTAGGTTCATTCTGAGGACAATAAGAACGTAAAGTACTATTGAACGAATACAAAAAACTTTTTAAAATTTGCCGCCAATGATACGGAGGAGAAATAAAGTTCGGGGCATTGATCGGGGCAGATAAGCGCGATAGTGATCGCCTCCATTCAAAATCGAGAAATCGATTTAGATTCAAATGTATTAGCCTAATTAAAGTAAACAGCAAGTGAGAGAAAAATACTATAATTTTTCAACAATGAAACTTTGTTAAGTATACATATAAAATAAGTATATGAATAAAATAATAATCACCCTCTTAAACTTTGTTGGTTTAAAATGCGCAGAATCCAAAAATCGAAAGATAAAATTTTTCATTTTAAATCCATCCGTTCACCGTCCCCGCTACGTATTCTGCACGGATAGGACAAATGGCCAAAAACGAAGAAAAACAAGCCCCCTGGACCCCCAGATGCTTACTGCTTAGAGCCTGCGGCTAAAATTCAAAAATGTCCAGTCATGCAGCATGACCCCATGAGCGAATTTTAGAAGAAATCTTCGACATTTCAGTCGCTATTGATCGTGTAGAGAAATTTTAGTTTTTGATTTTGATACTAACTACGTTTTAAACAGCATGGTTCTAGGATTGATTATACAGGGATACTTTCATAAGAGTAGTTCAATCTGAATTTGGACAATGTTTCATGCAAATATTACCGATTTTTACAACTAGCTTATTTCGATTTTATTATTTCGATTTTTAACTGATTTTTCAACTTTGAAATTTTTGAAAACCTGGTGCATATTCTTATAGGAAATGTTACGCTGATTCCGAATATACCACATGTTAGTATGCTGAAAAAAGTATTTTGCACAACAAATCGCAAAAATCAGGCTATTTTGAAATTGTTTGACTACATTTTTGAACATTTCAACCCGTAGATGTAATCCGATCATTCTGGCCAATGAACTGGAACTTTCGTTTCGTATCCTTAACATTTTAAAATTTGTTTGAAGTTTCTAGCACAATTCTACAGACAGTTATCGTCTATATATATACATACATTCATACATACATACATAAAATGCGTTAAACTTCAAATATGATTCAGAATAGCCTGAAACGGATTTCTGCATACAATTTTTTCAAAAAATCACATTCTACAAATTTTGAGGCGAAAGCAATAGCTTAATTTTCTTCAAAAATTCGGTAAAACATGGAACATGCTTTAACCATGCTATCATGACTGAAACATTCGGCTGTACATTGAATAGTTCTTCGGACGTTTCCACGTTCGGCAGCAGTTTTAGGTTTCTTTGGTTCGATTGTTATTTCGGAGGTTGTACTTCCAAATCCAGGAGTAGATGAACCAGTTGAACGACGAGAACATAAACCCGACGATTTCGAAGGAATGCAATCTGGTCCAGGACACACCATTACCGGTCGACGGCTGGAGGTAGACTGATAATCTCACCTGTAGAATTTAAAACACTTTAGATATGATTACTCATTACTTCTTATAGTTGTATAATTCGCGAGTAACTATACGATGTAGGTTTTCTATTCCGGTGAGCGTCTACTGTGTCCAACATTACAACCAAGAGACAACAAAACAAGCGGCATTGTTTACTACATCTATTAATAACATAAATAAAATTAAATTACGACAAGGCCTGCGTGATAAATCGAGAGCTTTCCAACGAATGGAGAACGATTTTTGTACGTCGAAAACTGAACAACTTTCATTTCCCTAGAAACACTTGGTTGTACGTGAAAATATCCGCGTCACCCCATCCGCGTTCAATTTCCGCGTCACCTTTTTCGGCTAGTTAGTCCAAGGATAAAGCATGTTCCATGCTAAAAAATTCCAAATCACGAGAACGGATAGGTAGTCATATTGACTTGGGAATGGTTTTATTCAATACTAGAGGCCTGTTAGGGCTTGAAAAGCCATAATCTAGTCCGTATAACAGTAGTACCTAACAGGAACTCCAGCACATTATAGTAACGATATAAGTCCTACCTATTTGCGGCGTTATGTGACCTGTTGAAAGCTAAGGCGATGTTATTAAATGATTAAAAAAGAGGAAATACCGATCAAAATGTAAGTAATGTAATAAAATAAATATCACCAGTTGAGGTGGTCCTCGCCACTTTGAGACTAAACAAAAAGTTGAATCGGGGAATTCAGAATTTGGGCATGGTGAGATGATGGTGTAATTCTTCTATCTCGAGTCTTCTTCGTTTCTTTGTAAGCGTGTGAATCTGCGCGTCCGTGTCTTCTATCTCCTTCTTTATGTCGTTGATTGTATCTTGATCGGTAGTGCTCGTAGATGTCGAACTGGTGTTGAGTTGTGTGTAGGAGATGCTACAGCTGTCTTCCTCCTGATGTGTATGGTACCACTCTAGCAAAGCTCGTGCATGTTCTGTGTCTAGATTAATTTCGAGTGTTGTGTCGTGTCCAATTTGTGCTTCGAATATATTTTTGAATTTTTTGGTTGTGATGAGGCTGCCACGATGAAATTGAATTGTTTCCCCCGATTGGATAAGATTGTCGGTTCCGGTTTTATCCCTAACCGGGATTTTGTAGAGTGTCAACTCTTCGTCATTGCGCGACACTGTGCACGAATCGGCGGGACCAACACAAATTACTAAAATGTTGGCAGTGTTGACGTTTGGAAGATCGGTGATGCTGTTATAAATATATGTTACCTGGTTAAGATCGTTTTGGGGTGGAGTGATTCTCGTAGATGAGGTTATTTGCATTTCCAGCTCTTTGCTACAGGAGCTGTATTGTATCTCAACGTTCTCAAACAGGCAGCTCTGAAGAGGTTCTATTTGATTGTATAAGAGGGTGTTATATATAAAGACCGTTTGGAATTATATATAAAGTCCGCTAAGTTCTTCAGTTTCAATTTCTTCGTTCAGAAATAACTCTCCTAGATGTTAGTAACTACACTACGTTTCTTACTTACCGTGAATTGATGGCAACTGTTGTTACCGCCACAGCCTAATAAACAACTCTCCTTGATAAGGACCGCCTAGAACACGATCAAGGCGGGTATAGAGACGAACGGCGACACTTTTGCAACAAACTTGGGGCCGTGCTTTCGAATGAGCCGTCTAACACTAAAATCGGACCGCGAAGTTGTTCACAATTTCAAAGGCCGTTCGGAATTATATATAAAGATTCAGGAAGAAACAATACACTAGAAAAGAACGGAAAAATATTTGAGAAAACCCCCGTTCATGCAGCAATACCATATAAGCAAATTTTCATACAAAAAAAGTCCCAAAACTTCTAACAATGGGATAAAAAAGCAAAATTGCAAATCTCATCGTAAAACCTGAATTCAACGCTAGTAAAATGTTAAGACCGAAAATTGAGTCATTACGATCTTCTTGCAGAAATATAAAAATTATGGACTTTTGTGAACAATTTTGTTAACTAATGTGTTAACAGTTATTCTGATCTCATTTAAGGTCTAAATGCTTTATTCTGCGTGAAGATGTTATTTAAAAAAAAGGAACCGTCTATGAGCTAATATGTACAAATTGATAGTTAGTGAAGGTGATAATTGGTTGATATTTCCCCCTCCCACCCGAAGACGATGATAGTGAGATTTTTTGTACCTAATTTATCTGGTAGTTAGTAAAGGTGATAATTAGTTGATATTTTTCCCTCCCGACATGAGGACACTCATCAAAAAGTCACAAGTTCAGATTTTTTATGAGTTTCCTTTTCATGAGTTTCTAGGGACCCGACGCGGTGAGGGGCCTCCTCTTCTCCTGATGATGATGTATTCACCCAGGTACATCGCCCCTGGTTTGTAAATAATGTATGTAAATAATGATGACTTGATCCAGTGATTAGAAACCGGAAAGTTAGATTTTGTTCTGCTTTAATTTTCAGAATCGTAGAATTCTCGAAATCTAGACCGTATCTTGAAATGCAGAATAACTAACTTTGAAATGAACAACCAAACAATGAGCTAATATTAACCTACTGATTTGATCGAGGCGAAAACCAGCATACTAAATTTTCCAAATTATGGCTCCGCTCATCAAGCCATATGTGGCTCATCAGTTACGTTACAGCGGAACACAAACGGTGTTCCTTCTTACGAACAGGCCATTGACGAGAAGAACGTGCCATCAACAATAACATCGTTCTCTTCTTCCAGAAATAGGATGCTGACCACTTGCTGAAAGTGGCATAAAAATGTATTGGAATATGAAATATTCCGTTCCTCATTCCTCGGATGAGGGATTTCTTGAAGCGGCTCATTTCCCCACAACTCCATTTTCAATACGCGTCGTCTTCTTGTTTTGTTTGAGCAGTCAAGTATTTCGAGTATTGAAAGAAAGGCACGAATGAATGAGGCCTCCTTCCGGTCTATAGATTTTAAAATCCTTCTTCAGATGACAAAAACAACCTTTAAAACGCTTCGACACATGACTAAGTCGTTCAACGAGTTCTGGTGATTTACTTTAGACGTCGCGCGTATGTCGCCCTACACGCACCCTAAAACAATTGTACGCTTGGTTTGAACGAGGAATTCGTCATAATTTCCGATAAAGTCCACATGCTGGCTCACGTGCTGATCTCCCAGCGCTCGAACGAATGTAGGTCGTTTTTACTTTCCAAACACCCAGAAGCGTTAGTAGACGTTGCGTACCCACCTATGTTGATGTTACTTCTTCCTGCCAAAGTCTTAATTTCAGGTATAGTAATCGGATGAACGTATAACAATTCGGGAAGTCTAACTTGATTCAATGAGATCAATTGAATACTTTGGTAAAAAAAATCCATGATAAATAAGATAAATACATATTGTTTGTATCAACGCCCACTATTATTAAATGTTATTGTTTTGTGTCGTTATCACGTGTCATATTTCTGTGACGTTTTGCGTGTCGTTGTTAGTTTCCGTGAAAACGTATTCTTCTTCAAATAATTTCATATTACGGTAAGGCTTTAGGCCCAACGTTAGATAGTTAGTTTAATTGTTTATACCTACCAGTGAATCACTAAAGTACCATACATTTCTTCTGTTGTTTCGTCATGTATTTTGTCATTGTCAAGAACGGAAGAGCAGAAGCATGAGGATTCAAGGTTCAGTCTAAGTTAAAGGGTTCGACAAAGACGAGATCTTACTCCAAAAGCAGAAGTAAAGAGAATGAGGGAAATGGACTAGAAGATGAAGATGAGTTGGGAGATACGTCCGAAGATGAAAGGTGAGATCATTTTTGTGAAAAAAGTCCGCACCTATAGACGAAGAAATGTGAAAGAACATGTGAACCCGTGAAATGGTTTTTTTTTTTTTTTTTTTTTTTTTTTTGCACAAACTGGATAGACCGAGACCAAAATACGATGATCATGAGCTACTTTGATATCGGACCTGAAATGACATTTAGGTTTAGGTTCTTGAGGGTGCCAACTCTAATTTTGAGACTGAAAGGGCAATCTCCAACCAGCAACCATTCTCAAAGAAACCGCGTCGTGAACAAGGAATCAGACTCAACAATCACCAAAAGATCCAAGCATTGAGCCTCCTGGAGAACAATGCTGAAGTTTCACGAATAACCAAGACCTCGTTACAACCCGAACCAGGTTAAGTAAGACCCGTACACAATTAAGATCCGAGATTATGACTGGCGACTTACTGATCACGAATGTTTATAGTGTTACAAAAAATGACATTCAGTAATTCAAGATTGTGTTACTAGATGTTTTCAAATAGTTTTATCTAACAACGAAAGGAATTGTTATAAACAAAAAATCTATTTCCAACGTCAGATTAATTGAAAATAATAGTGCTAACTTTCAGGTTTAAAAAAAAAAAAAAAAAAAAAAAAAAACGGGTTGGAGAACTAGGTTTTCTGTTGCTGATAACCTCAGTCGTCTTAAACAGTGTTGCATACCTCAATGCAATCAATAGTATTTATCTGAAATTTGTAAGCAATAATAATATGGATTCGCAAGGTGTTTTCCTTGAAAAAGAACAAATAATGTGAGTCAATTCATTCTAACATATATTAGTTGCATATTATATGAATAATAAATTATATCTCCATATGTGTCAGATCGGAAGCTAGAAGTACAGGAAGCAATGGAGGTTCAGTGATAGACAGGCGGCTCTATGTTGACGTTTTAATTAGTTCACGATGGGAACCCACAGGTGACGGCGGCTGTTGACACATTGGCCGTAGCTCCTCACCACATTCATCTTCTCAAAGGTTTTTATTTCATTTCTTTGAAATCTATTTTTGTGTTCCCAGCTGTTGTTTGTTCTTATTATTGATAGAATTTAGCCTTCTTGAAGAGCTGATAGGAATGTATAATTGACAAATAAACAGAAAATACTATTGATCCAGCAGCAATGAAACTCAAAGGTGACCAACCAAATAATCCCTGAACAGTCCAGGAGCCGTAGGCCGAAAATAGGCTGTAATTTGAGGAGAAGGTTCGAGATTAGAATTTGAAAATATATTCCGTCCTGTGTGAGACAATCTTTATCTGCCATTTCAAAATTGGTGCAATACGAAATGGTGGCCTCATAAAGATGGCTTAATTTGCCCATTTTAAAGATTTTCTGTAATAATTCCTAAACCGTAAATCCTTCAGAAATTTGTATACGTAGCAAAATTGTAGAAGATGAAGAAACAAAACGATCCGATTCCAAAACTCTGGATTATCTCTTAAAATAAGCGAATTACCAACAATTGAAAATCGGGCTAGATTTGGGCCGGTCCTTTCCTCCCCCCGTCTAGACTTTTGCCCTTCAAAATCACCTAGTGGCGTTAATATTGGTCTGATTTCAGGGCCACCATTTCACCAATCTGAGCTAATGTCCCGTCAACTTAACCAAACGGTAACGGGAGACTGGTGATTAAGAGCGGCGTTAAGGAATTATCTTTCACCACGTAAATGCAGATATCAAAGTAATCACCCCCATGGCTGGTTATGGTTTGGTTTGTTAACGACGAAAAGTTGGACCGAATAGTGGCTGCCCGGAACTTCGAATCATAACCTAAACGACTTCAACAGCTATTTCATATTGAATTTCTATCGCGATTAGGAGTAGATTTTATCTAAATTGAAACAATGAAATTTGATTTACATTATTTTGAATGAACCTACATTTAAATGAGAAAGAGAGATAGAGAGATTAAAAACCACTAGGAACCTGCGATGTGAAGTGAAATGAAACATAGATTTACCTTTCTACTCTTTTGGTGGCCTAAACAGTAGATCTTCCGGTGCTGGAGGGTATCATACCTACATTCCTAGAAAATCATATTCATGTAGGATGATAGGTACTAGTTGATGACAGAAAACTATGGAAATCTCGACAGATAAGAAGTAAATACACGTACAAATCGGGTTAACAAACTTGGTTAATTACCTACCTACCAAGGCAGTAAGTTCTATCTATAAGTAAGATCTACGCTGGATGAGTCAATGCACTTTGGCAACATCGTTTTCCATTTAGTTCTTGAGAATAATTGAGAATTCTTGAGAGTTCTTGAGAATAGCAAACAAAACCAGTTGTAGTGCCGCCCAATAAGAGCTTAGTGATCTTTGATTTCTTGTCTACTATTGCAGTCGTTTAATACTGGCCAAGGAAGGGACCTGTTAGATTTGAACATTACAAATAGGTAATAAACATTAATAAAGAAGAATTTTATGAAATAATTGAAAACTGCGATAGTGATTCTAGAGAAGAAGTCTCATTTTATGCTGTAAGTATATAGGTACATATTTACTAATAGGTAACTAAGGTGCCAATTCTTATAACAAGAAAAAAAAAGAAAAAAAATCCAAAATCCAAAACAAGATCCAAAAGACCCAAGACCCAAGATCCAAAATTCTGGACTGATCTTCATCGTTGTTTGAACTATTTTTACCACTCTAATCCAATTATTATCACATTTGATTCATTTACTGTTCTTGATAAGTATATGTTTATTGCATGGATAGTACGTAGATTCGTGTATGATATAATTCCTAGCGAAGGAGAATTTTTTTCATTTACAACGCATCAACAGTAGGTATTGTGACATACAAATATTTTAGTGGTTAATATTACGATTACGTACCTATCTATTATTGTTCCTGGCAAACACATTCTAGTTGTATTATGAAATGAATATTGGTAACTTGGACTGATAACTTGAAAGAAAACGTGAATATATTGTTCATAAACAAACGGTGTCCCAAAAGTAACCCCCCCCCCCCCCCCTCCTAACTTTTCCCACGATTCGTTGAGGGATACTTGGAGACCGTTTTCGTGGTGCCTGATACTAAGTTTTGAGCAAAAGAAGAAATACCTACCACCATAAAAAATCTGCGTTTCATCAGCTCCACTCTGAAACTGGAATAAGATATTGCAATTCTGGCTTTGCCATCGTGTTCAGCACTGAAATATCTTTAAAACGAGGTGTTAATCAGCAAAAAAACGGAGATAACAATTTTCCACGAACCCCCCCCCCCCCCCCCCCAGTTTGCCCTATAAACTTTTGGCCTATTGTTTTGAGTTTTGATTTAAAACAACCTGCCCAAAAGAGCTTCGCTTCGTTATCTCAACAACTGGAGGGGGGGGGGGGGGTTATTTATGGGGCATTCTATATATATATATATTTATGCAGTTTGAATACATCAATAATAGCAATCCGAAAGAAATATTTATATACATTGAAAATGGCCTACGTCTACTTTTACACACAAAAGTTGTCGGAAGAACAGCATTCTGGATGCAGGTTTTTGGACATATCTCGGCTAAAAACATACCGATTTGAAGTTTTTTTATCCCAATTTAGAGGTTATTAGATTTCCAAAAACGTTCATGGAGAAGTATTTTTTCCTACCTAGCACTAATTTCTAGTAATCTGCTAAAAAACAAATCTTGAAACTGTTGATTTTACGTTTTCATAGTGAAATGTAAATTTTTTGGCTTATGCCATTAGAACTAAAAGTGTTGGCCATAAAAGTAACTAAAATTTAAAAAAAAATATATTTTTTTTAAATCGAACTGGCCATTACGACAAATCACAGAATAGTGGCTGGCGGCCAGTTTGAATGGCTGCCTTTTTTAAAAGCTACCGTTCTGAGATGGCCATCTTTTTTTTTTTTTTTTTTTTTTTTTTTTTTGTGCTCTACGTGATCACAGGAACATGTGGTATAAGTTTCGTCTGGTCCACAAAATTACACCAATTTCCTCTTTTCGGGGGTCTGGCACAAAGGCTATCGAAGGGACGGGGTTGAATTGGGCCCCTGGTCAGTCGGGCAACATTCATGATTAGTTATGTGATCGAGCAACATTAGTTTTGTTCAGAGATCTGACATTCGTTTTTATTTTAACGTAGGTACGATAGAATTAAAAACTAAAACATAACGTAAGCAAATAAATACAATAAAACTTCACTAAAACATGAAAAAATGTTTGGTGGCCTCAAGAATTCATTACATCAAGTAGCCAATCCCTTAGTCAAATTCAAAATAATTGGACATATAGGTCAGAACGATGAGTGTGATGTTTGAATGTATTTAAAACTAATTTGGATGCGAGCATTCCATTTTGTAGGCCATGACTGTAGAGGTATGGGCCCAACTCGACACTGACTACGAACAGACCATAGGCCCAATTCAGCCGTCGTTCATACTACCCTAACAGACCGTGGGCCCAATTCGATATCACCCATCCCAAACTGGCTGCTTGTAAAGATCGATTTTGAATTCGCATTCGAAGGAAAAATACATCCTTATAAATTATGCCAATAATGTTCTTTTAGATTTAAGTACTAGCTAGGGCTTAGCTGAATTTTGTAGATGTAGAAGATGGCTTGAACCAGATCCATGTGATGGTAAAGCCAAGTCCCAATGAGCACCGAATTGTCACCCAGAGAAGATATCTACCAGATAGCAGGAATAATTCACCTGGAACAATCAATATGTAAATTGCAGGCAGAACAATAGCCAAAGGGCTTGTTTCCACGCATCCCATTTGCACATCCAACCCAAATCCTGGTTAAGTTGGGAAATTTCAAGAGAAAAGTTGATTTACAAACCCTGACTTCTCAATATCCATATGGCTATATTACCAATATCTATATGGTAATATACCATTTCCTCGAGCAGATGGCCAATATGATCTAACTTGTGATATTTTTAGATTATGAAAAGGTAAACATGTAAAAAAAAAAAGGTTGATTTTTGAATGTGCCGATACATGCATGATGTATACATAGATCTTTGAACTGTTTTAAATGATCTTAAAAGATTCCATATCGGGATTCCTACGCTATGGTTTGAGGAAATAGCAAACTAATATGAAACTTGAACGGTACGCCTCGTTGAATATTTTTGTCATTATACTGAATTACCTAAAAATCATGCAAGATATATATTACTCTTGACATATGCAAAAGCGTGAGTCGAATGTGACGAAATTTATTGAGGACAAATACAGTATAATTACTAGTTAAGGGTTTCGAGGTTGGCGCATGTTCAGCTTCTTCTAATGATATAATCGCCATGAAACTCATATGGGGTAATTAAATCATTATCTCCCAATTACTCTCTTACTTTGAGCGAGATCGGCCTAGAGAAATTGACGCGGATAATACGTTTGCACATTCGCAGCGAAAATGATTAATATTTACTCTTATCCATTATTTACACTTATACGAATAAATTCTTGATGTTAGAGCATTTTAGATTTCATGTCACAAAGTCACCTACAGTAAGTCGAACAAATGTGCCCGCTCTCTAGGAACGTATCGAGATTTGATTGTAGTTGTATTTCATATGGCCCACATGTGTAATATCTCAAAAATATATAGGATTGAGAGAATATTTAATATCAACGATAACCCCAAAGAGCGCGTTTTTATTGTAAGTTTTGTCTGAATATCTCGGCCCTGGCACATCTGAGGAATGATTTGTAATGATAAGATCCACGGCATTTTTACGATTCTCCAAAGGAAAAAGAGGCCATTTTGAATGTCACTCGAGACCACCTACGGGAGAAATTTTCCCCTTTCTGCCCCACATTCTCGGCACAAGAAGAGAAAAAAAAATGTCCCACGAACGAAAATTAGGATGCAAATGAGCACGAGAAACCTTGGACGGGATCAACCCTTCGAAAAAGCCCTTTGACGCAAAGAAAAAAGGGTCACCTGGTTTTCACCCTTTTACGACTATGACTTAATGACATCAGGTAGCAGTACGGTTACTTTTTCGTCTATCCGATAAAAATTCTTTTACTGTAGTTATCTTCAAGCCCGCGCGTCTCTAATAAACATTATGCGTAATTTCATAATGAGTGGGCTGGTCCTCGAGTGCCACGATTTCCGAGTGCTATAATTATGTGGAACACGCGCCCACTTTTTTGGGAGTAAAATTAATTGGATTTCCCAACCGAAATGGGTTCGAGTAGAGACGAAATTAATATCCGAGGTGATTCGTGTACTATTCGTGTTCAGCTGCCTCAGAAAATCGGGCTTATTGAGTGATTAATTATTTCATAATTATTGATACTTACAACTTGACTTCTGGAAAGTATAAACAATTGTGAAGATAATTTTGAGTATTCTCTAGTTATGTTAGTTTTAAGTGCACATTGCGAGTTGTAGATTATATGAGGTTACCTGAACAATGTTTCAATTTCCACTCTTGCATAAAATACTACTTGCCATGTAAATTTGGTTGTATTAAAGGTGTCCTAAAAGTTATCCCCCACGATTTTGCTTATGCCGAGCGTAATATATATCTTGCATAATTTTTAGGTAATTCAGTATAATGACAAAAATATTCAACTAAGAGTACCTTTCAAGTTGCTATTTCCCCAAACCGTTGCGTAGGAATCCGATATGGAATCTTTTAAGGTCATTTAAAACATTTCAAAGATCTAGGTATACATCATTCATTGAACGGCACATTCAAAAATCAACCTTTTTTGCTATCTACATTTTTACCATTTCATAATCCAAAAATATCACAAGTTAGACCATATTGGCCATCTGCTCGAGGCAGCGGTATATTACCATTTCGATATTGGTGATGTAGCCATATGGATACTGGTAATGTAGGTGTGGTAGTACTGGGATTGGATATTGGTACCTACATTACCAACTCCTGGTCGACTTTTTGAGAAGTTAGGGTTTGTAAATCAACTTTTCTCTTGCAATTTTCCAACATAACCTAGATTTGGGTTGGGTGTGCACATAGGCTGCGTGAAAACAGGCCCATGAAAATCCGTTACTGGCCATTGTTCTGCCTGTTATTTATAACTGGATTGTTCCATGTGAATTTTTCGTGCTATCTGGTAAATATATTCCCTGGGTGGCTTTACCATCACATGGATCTGGTTCAAGCCATCTTCTATATTCAAAAATAGAAATTTTCCTTATCATTTATAAGGATGTATTTTTCCTTCGTATGCGAATTCAAAGTCGAGCTTTTCAAGTGGCCACTTTAGGATGGGTGATGTCGAATTGGGCCCACAGTCTGTAAGGGTAGTAAGAGCGGGGAACCGGCGATTCCTTCCCGTCAAAGTGAAAGTTGGACCTTGCGACCCGTGGGAGATGGCGATTCCTACCGGTGTGAGGCCGGCCAGTGAGCCGTGGTTCGGCGATTCCTTCCCCTCCAATCTCAAAGTGATAAGGCCCTTCAGGAGGATTTAATAATATTTTGATATCTATTTGTTTAAAAAATCGCATTTATGTAGTTATTTTATCAATGTTTCTGAAGAAATCTTGCTTTCTGTCGCTCAGGACCAAATGTAAGAAACTTCCACCCCTTCCGAAGTTCATTGATGAGTTGTTGTCTACTCTTCCTACAATGAATATCCACACTGCCAAAGGAGAGGACTTCTTGTTAGTGGTGAATGAAACCTACAAGGTGAAAATGAAACTTTCATTCACCTCAACCCCACATTTTTATTTTCGTAGATTTTAATAGCTTTTCAAACCGAAATCTACATTAAGACCTATGACATTGACCAACATACCTACTCCCAAGAGTAAAAAAAAAAAAAAAAAAAAAAAAAAAAAAAAACACTGGCTACTCATCGCTTGGCAAACTCTCGACGATTACCCTTACCAATTTGCTAAAAGGGTCAGTGTTAAATTTGGGGGGATTTTTGAGCAATGAAATTGAGACGTGAACTTTACGACGGATTTTTTATTTTGTGATTATTGTGATTTTAATACTTGGTGATTGTGATACTTTGATTTGGGTTTTAAGTACTTAATTGTTCAATTAAGGGTTTAGTCCTATAAAGAGTTAATTTTTGCTTCAAAACTAACCAAAACCTGGCTGGGAAGCAATTGAATCGCCATGCAATTGATCCCCGGTAAGAACGACGATTGAGTTTCGCCATGGTCAGTTCGGAGGCATTGTCGAAAAGTCTGATGAATAGAACCTATAATAAAAATATCACTTTTATCGTTATTATCCACTCCATTAACCCCTTTCCATCACTAAATTAAAAACACCTGTTACAAATCCAAAACTAGACCAAATGCAAACTTGAAAAAAAAAAAAATCATGAAAATCAGACGAGAATAGTTTTTTTAAATTATTTTATTTGGCATTATACATGGTATATACAGCCAAACAAGTGCGTCATAAAAGTAATTAATGATCTTGACTTATTTTCTAATCAAACGATGTACAATAGTTATATGGTTTTGTTAATTTCTATAATAAGTTCATACAGGCGGTGGAAAGTTGTTGAAGATTTCAATAAATCCTTATAATGAAAAGGTAAAGTCAATTTTGGAATAATGTCGTCGAAAAACTTTCGTCGAGCAGTTGAAAAACATGGGCAGGACATGAATATGTGCTTAAGAGTTCCATCTTCCATCTGACAATCGTGACACACTGCAGAGTGCTCTTTCCTAGAAATCGATTCTTGTAAAAATCGCACAGTTCGTGGTTACTCCTGATTCGGCATATAGTAGACATTTCCCGACAGTTGGGTGTTGTCCCCAGGAACCAGGGTCTTTGTAGAGGGGCTGGCTGAATAATTTTGTAGAAGCTTGCATTATCTGATGCTTCAGTCCATAGGCCGCGATAGTATTGGTTAATCGGACCATAGAAATCTTCCTTAGGGACCAGATCAAGGTCAACTACTCCTTGTTCAGCTCCTCTTTTTGCCAGCTCATCCACAACTTCATTGAAGTGAATCCCACTGTGTCCCTTCACCCAAATCAGCGTGACCTCCACCCCAACGTCTCTCAGCTCAGCCAGGATAGTTAAAACATTCGCAAATATGGGGTGCCTGGCTCGCTTTCGTCCTCCTATTTTCAGAAATTTGACTGCACTCAAGGAATCGGTGAACAACGCCAGAGCGGACAGATTTGGGTTTCTATGCCTCAGGTCTATTGCATAACGTAATGCTTTCAGTATCCCAAACGCCTCTGCTGTGTAGCTGGAACAGGGCCCAGGAAGCTTGTAAGCCATCAACGACACAGTCTTGCAGGTGCAAGTGCAATACTACCGTGTGTCCAGGGACGCCTTACCATCTGCAAATAATTGCCAATTTTTGGAATTTCTAAACTTCTATTGGACACAGCATGTGATCCTTTTCACCGACGGATCAAAGAATGGGAACAACGTGGGTTGTGCCTTCTTGGATATCACTAATTATTTCTCGACGAGAATAGTTAAAACATCATGATTTATCAGTATTACCTCCTTCATTCACCTCCTTCCATCATGAAATTTGAAACTCCTGTTACATTTTTCATAACAATACCAAATTCAAAAAAAACAAAAAAAAAATCACGAAAATCGGAATGGTTTACCAATATTACCTCCTCCGTTCACCCCATCTCTTGATAAAATTTGAAAATTCTGACAAACTTTCAAAGACCATATCGAATTCATAGTCAAACAAAGTAGGAATCACAAAAATCGGTAGAGATTTGTAGCTTGGGCTTGACAAAATCGGTATTTATCCCCTTCACTCCCCACCTTGTTAGCAAATCCAAAATTTGCTAGGTTTTTTGCACAACTAGACTAAAATTGGAATCGAAAAAGGAAAGAGTCTCAAAAATCGGTTGAGAATTGTAGTCTGGTCAGCGTCGACAAAATTTGTGTCATACACTAACACACACTGTTTTTTCCATGGATTCGATCTGAAACGGATTCGTATGCGGTTATTTTTTTTTTCTCATGCTTGGGTTGTCCCCTACCCCCCTGGATTAATTTCAATAGGCGTCCCTGTTATTAACGAAGCCTTGCCTATAGGACATTGCTTCAGAGGGACGTCCTAAAAATGGTTTGGAACCATTCATTAACTGAATTCCTAAAATTAAACATTCTTTCATTCATTACTAGCCGCTCCGGCTCGCTACGCTCGCCTCCACGTCCAGCCGGGGGGCAAGCCCCCCGGACCCCCCATTAAATTGCTCGCTTCGCTCGCAAAGTGTGGCATGTAGGGAATATTGCTCGCTTCGCTCGCTTGAGGAAGTTATACTGCCCACCCAACTTGGCAGACGTTTTTTTCTGTTGGAAATTCTTACAAACAAATTAAATCTTATAAAACTACGTGGAACCACGAAAAGTTTATTAGGGGATGTTGCTCGCTTCGCTCGCCTCCACGTCCCGGACCCCCCATTAAATTGCTCGCTTCGCTCGCAAAATGTGGCATGTAGGGAATTTTGCTCGCTTCGCTCGCAAAGTGTGGCATGTAGGGCATGTTGCTCGCTTTGCTCGCAAACGGTAGTTCCCTAAGGGCAGGTTTAACGTGTGTAGGGGATGTTGCTCGCTTCGCTCGCAAACGGTAGATCTCTAAGGGTAGGTTTAACTTCTGTAGAGGAAGTTATACTGCCCACCCAACTTGGCAGACGTTTTTTTCAGTTGGGGATTCTTACAAACAAATTAAATCTTATAAAACTACGTGGAACCACGAAAAGTTTATTCGGGGATGTTGCTCGCTTCGCTCGCAAGGTATACCTGTATATGTGTAGGACAAAGTCCGTATTTATTCTGTTGAAATGGCTCTCACTTCGCTCGCAAGGTAGGTACCCATGTCCCAGAGCCTTCTCGCGAACACGGCAAAATTAATTTCTGATGTTAAACGCTTCTCCTCGCTTCCGCTCGCGATTTGACCAACTTAACGTCACTTTTTTCGATATCCGATTTCGGATTCAGATTTGGCGGACCCAAAGCTGTATTTCGCCCGCGAAAACCGTTCCGAAAAACGTACCTTTATGGGGTATATTTTAATCGGAAAAAACGTAGTTTTTGTCGGACTTTTCGAGAAAACACGGTCCGTACTTTCGCATTTTTTTGACGCATTTCCCGATATTTTTTTCGCGATCCGATCGCGCCGACGTCTTTCTTGTAGAAAAACCAACGAAACCGGTATTTTTCCGGAATTTTCAACGGCCGTTTAGAGGGGTAGGGGAAGCGGGGAAGTCTAAAAAGCGCACATTAACAGTTA
Organism: Adelphocoris suturalis; assembly: GCA_030762985.1. NCBI lineage: Eukaryota > Metazoa > Arthropoda > Insecta > Hemiptera > Miridae > Adelphocoris > Adelphocoris suturalis. Next base: position 12,583,757 of record CM061050.1, read on the forward strand.
CTTCCACCCCCCTCCCGCCCTACGGCCCATGGTTCGGGTGGGATTAGAAAATTTTAAATTCGCTTATACACCCTATCGGAAAATCCCAAGAAGATCCCCCCACTCGTAGACTCCCCCCACTCAGCAGTTTGGCCGTGCATAGACACGACAAACGGACAAACGGACGGAGTTTCATTCTTATTAATAGTAGAGATTTGTTTTTGTAGTAAAATATCATCTAGAAAGAGATTGCCATCAAATTGAACGTTATAATTTTTTTGCACTAAATGCTGTAATTCAAGAAAGTCGTTATAACTCGTTTAGCTCGTCAAAAAAAGAAACCGAGTCTGGGAATTATAACTAGGGGTTTTCGTTTAGAACCTTGATAACTTTCGTTCATGCACCTATACGAAAGAATGTTCTTTTAGTTCCTTTAGGATTGTTGAAAATCTGATCTTATAATCTGGACCTTGGTGCAACACTATACTATGTCAATTTTTAGCGAAAATTGGTTTATGCCATCAAATGAAACTTCCAAGTGTCATCTTTCAGTACCGCGAACAATCAATGTCGCATTGTTACTAGGTAACTAGAAAACTGAATGGCCAATACTATGTCAGTCGCCAGATTTGAAAAATATTACTGCAACAACGTACTATATAGAGATAGGATTTTGTTGCACCAGTAATATTGGTCGTCGGGGTGATAAATATGTGTTCAATGTGAGTTCAACAAGATACCAACTCGACATAGTATTTCGTAGCACCCGTAATTGGGTGCATCAGTGGCCTATTTTTTAGTGTAAAGTAATATTATGTCACTCCAGCTAACCATTGGCGGATAATATAGCTGTGTTAACAAAATACGATACAGCCAATTAATGTATTAATTTTTCACGTCCTACCGACATTTTTCACTTATCGTGCGTGTTCGCTTTTCAGTTTATCTACCTTTTACAGTTAATAGCTAGCTGCACATTCTTACAGTAATTTTAAGAATTTTAACACAGAATGTGTTTTAGCCATGGACTAACTAGCCGAAAATGGAACGCGGGATGGTAACGAAATGTGTGACGGTGATGATTTTCACGTACAACCGAGCCGTTGGTAGGGAAATGGAACTTCCGCAATTTTAATCGCACAGAAATCGTTCACCATTCGTTGGAAAGCTCCTGATTTATCCAACCATATTATGTTAACTACTGCGAAGTGCGTGGCCATCAACCTGAGTTATGAGCATGGTTATTTGAATCAATTGTTTACACACAGATGATCATTCTCAATAATTGATATTGTCAACATGATTGCAACCGCTTGTAAATTTTCTTATGATTTTCACGTACAACCGAGCCGTTGGTAGGGAAATGGAACTTCCGCAATTTTAATCGCACAGAAATCGTTCACCATTCGTTGGAAAGCTCCTGATTTATCCAACCATATTATGTTAACTACTGTGAAGTGCGTGGCCATCAACCTGAGTTATGAGCATGAATAGTAAATGAATAGTAAACAATGACGCTTTTTTGGTTGTCACTTGGTTGCGCGACAACGCAAACACATTCTGTGTTTCAATAATTTCGTCCGAAGTATGTAAATAGAGGTAACCGGGGGTCCAGGGGGCTTGCCCCCTGGCGAGGCGCGGAGCGCCGAGTTTTTTTTTTTTTTTTTTTTTAAATAAAGTGTATGTTATGTTTAGTTGTATGTTGTTGTTGTGTTGTGTTTAATGTTATGCATAGTTTTCGACGAGATTTTACACAAAACCATAGTTTTTCAAATATTTCAGTTGTATACTAAGTCAGATATCCCTCAATGTGCAGAGAGCAACAAAATACTATGTCGAGTTTTCCCGGGAAAATGAAGGGCAGAAAATCATGAGAAAAATGTCTTAGGAATAGGGAATAATGGTAATTTATTTGCAGTTTAGTTACTTTGCCTGCAGAACTTTGGGCAGCCGCACACGGTAAGGTAACATTTTCGATCGAAACTTCAAACGCGATTTTCTCAGAATGGCGTTTTTTGACATAGTACGGTGTTGCACCAAGGTGTTATCTTATAACGGCTGTTACTGGTCAGGAACTGTCAGTTAAGCCAATGAATTTAAAATACCTTGAGGAAAGTTTCTGTCATCCGTCTTCCACACTAAGTTACATTCATCCCATTCTTCAGACCCCACTCAGCTTTTCATTCTTCTCTCCGCACTGTAACTCCTCCGCTCTGCATAATTCTTCACGCCACAGTCCGGCAAAATGCCCAAGAGAGGCGCTGAAGCAATTCAAACCCCCGCAATTTCTCGGTTCTTCAGACGAAAATGATCTTTTCCCTTTCGGTCGACAGTCCTTCGGAAAGTCACATCTCGCATCTACCTACCAAGGTCCGTTTCTTCTCTCATTCGAAACACTCCGGGGCCGCCTTCTACCTGCATAGTAGCTCAAGGAATCCGAAGAGCACCAAAGGCATTTATATTCAACCTCCCAGCGCCGAACTGTTGAAGGCGACCCTTGTAATTTGGCCTCCTTTCCATTGAGTGCATTCTGGATATTATTTTTGAATCAGCAACCTTACCTGAGGGAAAAACTTCGTGGGAAAGTTATTCAGCTTCTTAAAAGGCAAGGGCCTATTATTTAGCGCCCGTTTGTTCAATAGAGGAACAATGTTATGTTGAAAGATATCAAGTCTAATTGCTTGACATATTCTGTTGGTAGGTGACCCAGGTATTTAGCCTCTTATGCTAATATAGTTGAGAGATATTTATATCGTATGCTAATATAATATACTCATGTAATATGCTCTCTAATCGTCGATAGGGCTCATCACGTCTCCACGACTCTTTTTTTAAGTGAATTTATCCTCACTTACATCCTCATGAATAGTGTTATGTTTATGTATAGAATCCTTCTCCTTGACATTTCAAATTCAATTGACGGCTGATCTCAGGGTTAAATTAAGAAACATTAGAGAGTTCCTGGTTACCACGTTTTTAGTTTACACGGTGCCCGTGAGCCATGATCAGCTGATCTGGAAACAACTGACAGCTGACGAATTAGTAGAAGTGGACGACGTGAGTAGGAGACCGCTTGATTGGCAACGTAAGATCGAGTCATAGTACTTCCTCGTTACCACGTCTTCGACACTTCGCCCGTAATGTATAAACCCGAGGAAGGTTTCAGTGATAAGCGTATTCAGTTCATATTTTTCATATTAAAATTTATACTGAATTAATATAGGTATTAAATTATTTAAATTATAAAATAAATATATAATTATATTAAAATATTCTCAATTTATTTATATACATCCTATTTTCACTCGAAGCAGTCCATTTATCGACTGCCAAAAAACAACTAGTCAACAAATCGGAGGATAAAGGTTTGCCGAAAAACGGATAAAATAATTGCATTCTCATCATATCTACCTTTTTCATGATACAAACATTAAACTTTTAAGATACGAACATGTATTATTTTAGGGAGTTTCTACACAAAATGCATATAATCTGTATATTGATACCGACCTTTATATCTACATACACCAATATTACTACTAACATAGTTGAGCTAGAACTTACTCGAACGATCGCCAAGACAAGTCGGACGGATGTGTCTTCAAGGTAAACCTGGAACACTGCTCAATCAACTAGCGTGATATATAAGCTTACGAAGTCTAATACTTCACGCTGATTTTCATTGCACAAATAAAACGGCGGAAGGACGGACAACGGACTGATTCGATTTTTGAAATCCATGTATCTATCTTAAAATTCAACAAAAAAATGTTGGGAGAGAGATTTAAAAAAATTGCTTATCCGATAACAAAGATTCACTTTGCAAAGAACACTAGGTACGAATCGAAAACAGAACAATACACCACATGATAATAAATTATGGAATGTGAGATCTGGATGATGGAAAACAGAGTCGGAGAAATACAAGATGTCGGAATCTCGGAATCAGCTTCAGGTTACAAAATTGATAAGAGACGACGTGTGAAGACACACGAAACACCGTAGTAACAGCCAGCGTTGTTGGCTAAATTTTGGTTCTCCCTAGATTCACGTACACCGTATCAAGACACCGTGGTAACCAGGAACTCTCTATTATTAGCCAAACCACCGGGTGACTCCACAAGTTGTCTTTATCCCCACGTTGTTCTTGTTGAATATCTGAATCGTTGTTGGATAGGAAATATATCTATGGTAAATTTCTTGTCCTAAGTATATCATTTAGTGCGTTTTGGTTTTTTTAGCTTAAGAGAATTGTGCAAATTTCTCCTAACTTCCTCTTGACAAGTTTCAAATTCTAAATCCATTCGCTCAAATGGAGTGTGCACGTAAACACGAACCTGAATTTCTCAAAATCCAAACTGTGTACTGATTATAGGTACCTACACAGGAAGCAAAGAACTGTCTGATTTTGTATCTGGCTCATCAATACATTTCATTACCAAGTTAAAACGCTGCAAATTATTACACAAAACTTTATTTTCTGTATTATCGATCACTGTTTATCAACCTTTAGTGGTCTACCGTTTCCAACCATTCTACCGATAATGCATCTATACATTACACCACTGTACACCATTTCGTCTCAGTTACCATCCATCCCGTTGTCTTCACGGACACAAAGGGGCAGTTTTGACGGTATTGTCTGGGACATCTCCCCAGTCCGAGTCCATCATAACCTGTAGGCAGTCAGACATTTGTAAATGAATTTCCCCTCAAAAACAAAAAAATAATACACTGCCAAGGACATGGCACAGAAGCTTCCTCGTGGCCACCACAGTATGTCACCATGTTCTGAAATTACCGGTTTACCATTATCATGACGGTATAGTGCTGAGCAACCTAAAATTGAAACTGACTAAAATCCGTTCAACATTGACTATTGATTATTGACTATTGATTATGACTGTCCCAAGAAAGTTACGTTCACGTTTGCGCTGAGCGTACCGCTGATTCAATCATGATGAAACTGATAGGGGACCATCTAGGGCTAAACCCACGTTAGTCCTGAAAATTCCATTGAAATCCGTTCAAAATTGTAGAAGTTATGGCTGTTACAAGGAAATGTGGACAGACAGACGGACGGACGGACAGACAACGGTGTAGTCACGTATGTGTCCTCACTTTCAAACCAATCTAAATCTGTCATTACACTATCAAACATCTCTGAAAATTTGAACAAAATCCGATAAAATTAACTAAGCTGTGACCGTAACAAAACATCACTTTCGCGCATGCGCCTAGCGTACCGCTGCTGATTATCGCAAAGAATGTAATACGAGACCTCAATAAACCTTGCCCGCATCATCCCTGAAAATCTGACCGAAATCCGTTCACAATTGCCTGAGTTATGACCGAAACAAGAAAATTTCGTTTGCGCCTGCGCAGAGGCTACCGTTGATTCGATCATGACGGAACTGATAGGGGACCATGTAGAGCTATACCCGCACGATCCCTAAAAATTTGAAGAAAATCACATCAAAAGTGTGGAAATTACGGCTGTTGCAAGGACCGTAACAAGAATATTTCCTTCACGCATGCGCAGAGCGTACCGCTAATTGCAGTCTCGGAAGCAATAATAATTCAACTATTTTTCGTACCTACCTATTTGAAAAACGTATTCCATGTTTTCTTGCTTAGATCCTTGATCTAAACTGTAATAATCCGGGGATCTGGGGGTGTAGTCCAGATTTCATTCTACAATAAGTGTGGAACACAAACAATGAACACAAACCGCTGACGGCTAAACACCTTCAACGCCAACTTTATATTTCGATTTCAGGATTCTATGCATCTTGAAACGTAACCCTTCAAATTCTGAGGGTGGGTCAACAAATTATTTTCTTTGTCGATTACAAAGTTATAGTAAAAAGTAAAGTAAACCACCATTCCAAGTTGGGGCTTTTCGTCCGACTGCCTTGGGCATCGCGGACGTCATCAGCTATCCTCAAAATGTCGATTACAATGGTTCATTATGGAAAATAACAACCAAAACTTCTAGGGACAACACCATTTGTTGGATAAGTCTACATCGATTAGCAGGCTAAATTTATCCATGTTATTAATATCTTGAACCTTCCTGATGCTGCATAATATATCAATCATAATATTTAGCTAACTCATAAAGTTTAGTTAATGCCACCGTTTCCAATTTATTTTCGAGAAAAACCGTTTTTTGCATTATTTGCTTTGCTATCCTAACCATCAAAAGTTATATTGCGCCAGGTTAGGTCTTAAGCTCACATACCTAATATTATGTTGAGAACCCCTGGCCGCTAAGGATGGGCATAAAAATGTATGAGCCAGTTTAATAAATGCAAGATGATCATTCATATTTGAAAGCGGACTGTTACAGTTTTCGGACGAGACAAGGAGTAGCTGCTAATGAAGGAGCAGGCAGCCACGAGCTAGCTAATGGCCCTACGGTAGGCATCCGACTCAAAAATTGTCTAAAATTAATATCAGGGTGGAGGACTGAGTGAAGGAATGTTTTCTCTCAGCTTGAATAATCGCGTTTTGGAGTTTTTTAGAAACAGTAACTGGTCAGGGAGCCTAATTCTTTTCGTTGAGGTGAAATTAATAAAGAAGGTACGCCTAACGCGCCTTTTGTTGAGGTAAAGGTTAGATTTATTGCTTAATATAGTGATATATAGCTGGAGCCGCCTCTTCAAGTTCGAATGTTTGTAATGGCATAGTAATTAAGTGATGAGTGGGTTGAGGACGCCGAAGTGAATGTTGGAAGTCACTAACGACTTGGAGAATAATGTGGGATCTAGTGCCCGGAGGTGTCGGTCTTTCTTAGCAGGAGTTAAACATTGCTCTGATTTTCCTCTATGAAAAGAATACCATATTCCTTAAGGATCATCTGCATGCTAACGATAACATTAATGCACGCTGCTATACTCCACAGCCGGCTTCCGTTAGCATATATTTATAGTTTATTCTCAACGTCAACTTTCATCAGACACGCCACGTTGAACTGTTATACAAGAAATCATCAACAGAACTAATCATATAGTTCACCCACTCATAAAAATGTCGTTATCGAATTTTCGTAGAAAATGAAGCTATGGCAATGGCCCCAAAAATTTAAAATCAAAATTTTCGAAAATTTTCTTCATTGAACTCCGTTTTGAGACATTCTGAGACGAATCCTAGAGTTTAACGCTTTTTCATATGTACATTATGTATAGGTATGTAAATATTAATTCTTCAACCAGTTCAACTGATCATAACAACTGGTACACCTGCATTTTTAACATGTTTGCTGTCCTTGGCTCCCACGATATCCTAACAGCTGAGGACCCTCGAAATTTGAAATCGATTTTACCGTCACTAATCGAAAAACTCTACAACCATTTTTAGTTCCAGGACATCTCTCTGGTTTACAGTGCCAGATTTAATATGTTCTATAGGAGGATAGCGGACTATTCAGGTAGGCCGAAGTACTTCGGAATCATTCAAAATGTCCAGATTTAGAGGGTGTTGTGCCAGTTGCGCCTGTCTTCAAAGTTTTTCGTAACTGTTTATTATAGAGGTACTTCTCATAAGTTTAGAAGCGAGAGCTTATGCGATATATGCAATATGAAAGAAGCTGACACCCTCTGCCATTTTTGTCTACGTTGCCCGATCTTAGAACCGTACCGAAGGCAATTCATTGCGAAATACATCTGTGGGCTCCCATTGGTTGAGGATGAGGATCGTCTGGCTAATTTGCTCGATTTGGGTGATGATAGGAAGAAAATGTTAAATTTATTTCATTTTGTAACTAGCGCATTAGCACTTCGATCAATTGCGCTCACCGAATAGGTGTCTGATATGTACAGCATTAGCACTGTATAGTGTACAACAGGATAGGCTTGTTGTGGATATTGTACGAGTACCACAGGTATAGCGTTGATGTTATGGATTCATAACGGATTATTATTATTTATATTAAATTTATATCGATGACCCCGTTCATTTTGCATGTACTTCATTAAGCTGTAATGCCCTGTTAACTAGATTAGGAAGAAGATATTTGACTTATTTCTTTGCTATTATATATTTTTCTAATGATAATGTCTAAATGGACCTGAACTCTTTGTAATAATCATTGATTTAATACAATAAACAACTTGCTACTACTACTACTACTACTACTACTACTAGGTATCTAAATATTTTTATGCATCCTTCCGGACGATAACTCTTCTTAGGATTAAGATAAAAATTCCATTTTCCAAGCTTTCCAAACGAAAGGTTGAGTTCGTTGGCCAGTATTTTTTAAGCACATTTAATTGGCCAAATTTCAAAAAATGTGCAGAAAAATCACTAAAAATGGCTAAAAATTGTTAACTTCATATCAGTAGCAAATTTTAGTCAAAAGAAGCATATTAACGATGAACTACAACATTTAAAAAATGTATTCACAAATTTATGCTGAAAAAGTACTTCAATATCATTAATATTTTACAAAAAAATAGATAAAAACTGCAAAAAAACAACAAATCCAGATTGTTTTTTGAATTGCCAAATTTTATTAAAAAGGAGTTTCTTATCCATAAAATTGGTAGTTAAGAATGCCGTTTTACTTAAACTCCTGAATTTTCCAATCAATTTAACATATAGTACTTATGATAATTAACGAAAATTCGCTCTTGCAAGGTTTCGCTCATGTACATATTGAGTGCCTGCCAGTTGAGAAAAGTTTAAAAACTTGTCTAAACTGGCAAAGCAACTTAATCAAGCCAGAACATGAATGTCTTTAAGTTTATAAAGTTTGTATTTTTTCGTTTATTTATTTGTTTTGGGATTCAAACTTCAAATAATGCAAGGAACTTTTTATTTATTCCAAATAGCTAGAATTTGCCGAATCCCATGGTAAATTTATTTACTTAATGGTTCATAAATGAAATAATAAAACAATGAAATAAATAATATTCCTGAAAACTGCATCGAAATCGGATGAAAACTGTATCGAAATCGTATGAAAACTGTAGGAGTTATCCTTGTTACAAGGATCTAAGGTTCGCGCATGCGCAGCAGCTGCTAAAGAGACTTTTGTGATAAAACTCATATGGTATAATCAAATCGTTATTTCCAAATCACTATCCACATTTGAGAAAGATCGGCGGAAAAGGCCATGAGAAAATAAAAGGATGGACTTTAAATTTTTCGCATGCTCTGTGAAAACCGTTAGTTATCAACTCATAAAATTGATAGAGGGCCAATCCGAGCCAAGGCCGCATATTTCCAGAAAACGTCATAAAAGTCTAATAAAAATTGCTGAAGTAATGTTCGTTGGAAGGATTTCACATTTGCGCATGTATAACAGCTACTAATAAATTATACTACCGTACTAAAATGTATATGGTAAGATCAAATCGTTTCTTTCCGACTCACCTCCGACTTTAAACGAGATCGGACGTCTAGTCCTTAGTAAGACGATGCTTAATTGGTTTTACATTTGTGCAAGAGTGAAGTATTGATTTGTCTATTATGAATATTGATGAAACTAATAGGGGAAATATACAGCCTAACCCACACATTCCCTTTAAATTTCATCAACAATCGATGAAAACTGTAGGAATGACTGACACTCTCCCAGATATACACAAAGACACACATCAAACTGGTATAAAAAGTTAATTGTGGGTAAAAATTTTGATTTCGGAAAAAACTCCTTTTGTTTTATCTTTCAAAAGTGAAACAATATTCGCTACTTGTAGGTAGACTCCCCAAGAAATCCAGCGAATTTTCAAGAAAGAAGTGTTGTGACACCCCAGTGAAAAACAAAGAACTAAGAGGTGCTCCCAGCACATGCAAAATAAATAAGGAAACTCGTAAAAACAGTTTCCTCAGTGGAAGATACCCACGAAGCGCTTTCTCACGCTACGTACCGGTAAAACTAATTAGACAATGAAGGAAGGGGTTTAATCAATAGATTCGCTAGTAGCGTATTAGAAATCACCCTTGGAAATTCAAAGGTGTTTCTCGATGTTCGAGCCCTTAGGGAAAGCGAACTCGTTTTAATCGATTCTCCGGGATCATATTTACCATTGACTGGAAAAAAATCATTACTGTTACCTCAAAAGTTTTTGAGATCTCGTTTTGAATGTTTAGCCCTTTTATGATACTCTTTAGGGTTGGCATAAATTGTTGCCGAGCTTCTAAGACCATCTAGACGCCAAATGCGATTATTTTTAAAGCATGTTTCGAATGAAGTTTGGTTTTAAAATTTCGGAGAAAAGCCGCGGACGGTGGACGGACGGATTATTTTTATTTTATTTTATTATTATTATTATTATTAATGTCTATTAATTAATTTATTTTATTTTTATTTTTTAATTCGATTTTTGAATTCTACGCATCTTGAAACGTAAACCAAAAAATTTTCAGGGGGTGTTAAAATTTTTTTTCTTGGTCGATTAAAAAGGTTTATTATTGAAAATATTAAACCAAAATTAGATTGGTAGGTTGATGAAAATTATTTTCAACTTACTTTTGTCATTTTCTTACCTACCAACTTTATAGTTAACCCTCCCAAGTCACACCTTTTTTTTTTTTTTTTTGTGACACGGTAGACACTCTGGGGTCAAAATTGACCCCAAATGTATTTTAATTTATATATTATACTCAATAAATAGTTTCCCAATAACTATTTAAAAAAATCAAAAATTAACTTACCTACGCATAGAAACAAGAAATAGAATACATTAAGTTAGAATTGAATATTTTATTCGTGGTTTCTTGAAACCATTCTTAGTAAAATTTTCAAAAATCAAAATTTTGGGCATATGATTATTAGAAATTCAGTTCTGAAGATACACACAAATTAAAAGCAGATTATCAAAGCTGACTATCTGTCGAGTAGTCAGAGAATGTAGCATCGCCCACCTACAACTTGTTCAGCAGGTCTCGAGGTTCTCAGGGTCTACAAGCATTCCTATAACAGGAGAGTTACAAGAAAAAAATATTTATGGATTTACTTACCTATAGATATGAATAATTTTGAATGAACTATTTATACACTAGGTAAATGGAAAAATGTTGAGTAGGTACGTACCTCTGATGATTAGGTACGTACCATCAACTAGAAACATTTACCCAGTTGAGAATCTTCACCTGAGTCACTTAGGAGTGGTCGAGAAAAAGAAATACCTACTGACTACCAGATTATAAAAATACTTATTTTCTATGAGAAAATTAAGTGAATTATGATATTATCTGACTCACCTTGTGAGGAAATCCAAAATACACACTGGGGTCAATGGCTACCCCAACAGAACAAAATTAAGAACGCAGAGGACACACAAAAATCATACAAAACATATTCGGTGGGGTCAATTTTGACCCCAGAGTGACCTCGAAGGGTTAAACAATTGAAACCAAATGAAATTACTCAATTATGAAAAAATTATTGATTCTGATAGAAAATATTCTACCTTTGGTTTAGACCCTGCCAATCGGTACCCTACCTTCCCCGGTTTGTGTGTAAGTCTTGTCTGCTAACCCTTATTTCTAATTTTAGCGCCCGGGTTTGCCACCAGATGCGCCGTTGAAGTGTAAACATGACCCGCGTTGTGACATAAGGTCACCTTCAGGTTTCGAGACGCTTTAAATCAAACAGTCGCCCGGGTTTAGCTTACGTTAGTGAAAACAACGCTTCTGCTCCACTTTTCTGCGTGCTCTTTGGCCGCAGTGACAGCTTTAGTATAAACAGGAGAACGTGGGTGGCCATGATATGAGGAACCTCACTGTCACCCATGGAGGCCCTCAAGAAATTAGTGCAGCAACAACGTGATAGTAGGGGTAGCGGCAGGAGAAGAGATTTTTATATTTGTTGAAATATGACAATAAAATGAGGAAATACAATGCAAATAAACAATATTAGTTATGTACATATTGAGTGCCTGCCAGTTGAGAAGAGTTTAAAAACTTGTCTAAACTGGCAAAGCAACATAATCAAGCCAGAACATAAATGTCTTTAAATGTATAAAGTTTTTACTTTTTCGATTATTTATTTGTTGTGGGATTCAAACTTCAAATAAAAATGTTAAACGAAATCCTTGAAAGATCTGAACCCTTGTAAGGTTCTTAAGATTAATTTCGTTAGATTGTAAAATAAAATAATTGCATTGCCTGTACAAAATAACCTTGTTTATAGAACTCAGTTATGGTTAAAAATTGCTCAGAATTATCAGATTGCTATGGAATTATTATTGCATATATATATATATATATATATATATATATATATATATATATATATATATATATAGAGAGAGAGAGAGAGATAGAAAATCAATATAGAATATCAGGATATAAATCTTGCTATTACTTATTTCCAGACACCCATGTAGATATGAGAGTGCAGTTGGTTTTCAAGTTTTTAAAGGTGACTACAAAACGGACGCGGAGTTTTACGGAGATATGAAGAGATTGAGTGGCGGAGCGAAACTGATGAGCACTGGAAGTTCGCGGACTTTTCACTACATCGGCATTCTTTGATTTTTATTGAGGGAATGAGGTGCAGTATTAGGTAACTAACATAGGTACATTGATATCATTCGATTTGAATTCGATTCAAATTTAAACTTTGAATAAATGACAATGCATTGTGGTGTTGAAGAAAAACTAAATAACTGTAATAATAATGCGACTTAAGGGCTTAAAAAAATACTGCTTTCTTTTTTTTTTTTTTTTTTTTTTTAATAAATCAAAAAGTCGAGAGAGGTTCATACAAAAGTGGTACCTACCTATTACAGAATTAGCTTATTGTTGAAACTGAAAAAAGTGTGGGAGTAAAATTTACTTCTAAACCCATAGAAATAGTTTTGGTAGAGACGAATTTGGTACCAAAGTGCAGGGCCCCATCCACCAAACACAAATAAAATCAATATTAATAAAAGTAGACGAATGAAAAATTTCAATTGCACTCATGTGCGTGATGTGGAGCTTTCAGAAAGTTCCCTTCTTTCGTTATTCAAGGTTGAAATATCCCCATTACCTCAAATTAAAGTGACTTGAAGATTCCATGAGAGGAATCGGGATAGGTATACTTAGTAGACACCTCGGTTGGGATGGGAACCAGCACCTGGTGGTATGAGTTGTTTGATATAACCTTGTTCCTGGAATAAACGTGAATTCAATAAGATTCTAAGAAGGATGGTCTTATTCCTGTAAAGATGTAGAGACCTCCACTCTCAAGTTTCTGGCTGAGCTTGAGTAAGAGTACATATTATGTTGTTTTTGAGTAGCATTGTAAATTGTTATCTTTTAATTTCGCTTCTTAGCTACCGTCTTAACTCCTAACAGAGAGATAAAACTGTTTGATTGTGGTACGTATACCTAACCAAATAGTTGACACTGGGGTTTGCACCTTTGATGAAAAGGTATATAATAACATTGCGACGGTCGCACGTATCTGTGAGATACAGGCCAAAGCTTTTTACTGCGAGAAAAGAGTGTAAGAGTGTATTTGCTCTACCGTAAATCGAACCTGCACTTCCATTTAACCTCGCGTGTGCTTTTCGTGCGATTATCCTTCAGATAAGGTAGGTATCCTAGTAGGTATCCCTCAGATACTTGCGCCTGATGATGAAAATATTTTTCATTTTACAAAAACCTGTTTTCTTTTTTCAATTTCATATTATGGCTTGAACTTAATGTCACAGTTATTAAATGTCGTTCAAGTTTCTCGGAAAAAAGTTGAATATCAAAATCAGTACCAACAGGAACAGCCTTGCAAAAAACAACGCAGACCTTGTTTGATAGGGAAGAAAACCATACCTACACTCGTTTTTCGTGCGTCTAACGTTCAAATTTTTTGTAACCAACATGATACAAACCTGAAGATGTTGATGATTCTTGGTGATTCTAGTTCCAAATATGAATTTACCTGTTTATCTTTCCACGTTTTCCAATTACTTGAAACTAAAATGCATTTCATCGTTACACTCCAGAAGTACTTTTTAATGTTCTCTTCATTCACTTATGGTATTATCTGTGCAATCCACCTAGTCTTCAGTTACTAAATTGCGTGATAATTGTGATAATTTCCTCCATATTGCCAATTTAGTACATATTTTGTACATGACATGAAGTCTTACTTCTTTGAATGTCTTACTGACATTTCATCATAAACATGATTTTATACGTAATAATTTTGCCTAATAAATGTTTTTATTTTTGTTTACAACTTTTATTTCATATTGAATTCAGGATTTTGTCAATTAGGATGGTATCAAAGTTAAGATATACCATAAGGTATCTAGGAGATACTTGCGCCAGTTCGTGTAACATTTTAGGGCGCGCCGAAGGTTAAAAATTTCTATTCGCCAAGAATGAAATGTGAAGAGATCAGAGGATCTAAGAACTGTTTCTCATGGCATGTACAAGTTTATGTTTCCCCAATTTCTTATGGGCGTATTATTCACGAGTTTTTGAAACTCCAATAATACGAACTGGTGCGGCGTATTGTACGAGCAAGTCCCGTTAACCTCCAGGTGGGGCGATACGCACAGATGCAGCTAAAAGAGCCAAAGATGCCCCCAGCTGTGTCCGAAACGTCCAATCAGACTCCCTCTCCCACCAAGTACCGAGATTACATGCCCCCGGAAACAATAAGAGAGAGAACATCATTCGAAGAAGGCTAGATAAGTAGATGGTGGAATGAAAAGGGTTTAAAAGGGAAAATGGGAGGTACCCACTCCACATTACGCTTTTACGCATTAACGCTACCTTGTAATCAGAGTTGAAGTAGGGATGCTCTTCGAATATTAAATCAAGGATTGCCTTAAACTGGAGGACTTTCATGGGTCAATGACTCGGGGGAACGTGCCGGATGAGATATGTATCGAGAATAAGGCGATACGAGTAGATTGGTACGTACGATGCACCACTTTAAGACTACGACGATGCGTGAAGGTGTTATAATAAATACGAGCTCATAATTGGTTGCTGGTCCAAAAACGGTAGGATAAAACGATCAGATCGCCTTAAAAATAAACATCTTACAGTAACATATAACAGTTGTGTTACAGTTCAATTAATTTTCTGAGGTCGTCAATACGTTTAACTGTATCCTGGATGTTCACAATTACACTTAATGTGGTGCCTATTTATTTTTTCGCCACAATGTTGCCAAGACCAGTAGTCGACCAGCAACAGTTGATGAACAGAAAAAATAAAATGTATTGTGGACCCGAGAAGACATTGAATTCCAAAAACTTTATTAATAGATAAGTAGTGCCTAAGGTTGTCTTTATCATGAGATAGAAAACTGACTATCCTACTGAAATTATTGATGAAGAAAAGTTTTGATGTTTGCTAGCTTTTGGTACGTAATGCTTTTGATAATTTATAGAAAGAGAGGATTTAAAATCGACCCAATTCAGCCCTTTTCTTCCATCTGCTTCTGACTATTTTCTGAACTATTGAACTATTGCCTCAGGTTGCACATTGACCGCACTTTTGACCGTCGTGACCACGGAATTAAAATTTACAGCATATACTATATGAAATGTTGATCAAACCAGAATTACCGTCAACTCGTGAGCTATTAATTGTAGGATGTTCCGTTCTGAGTCCAAGGGGTATTAAATGAAAGATTTAGAAGAAGAAATTATACCATTTGGAGTCAGTCCATCAGTCCACCAAGGCAATACCTCGGCATAGATATCTTTGGCCTACTGTGCTCCAGTTAAGAAAATTTCGGATGGTGAATGAACGAAAAACTAGCACTTGATTCACGGACTGACAATGCAAAATACAAATCTCATGGTTTCCATAAAAACGAAGATTGTGTCTGACAAAATATCGAACAAAATCATACAGACAACCACCACAAAAAACTACCACAATTTGGTGGACAAGGTCGCGTCGGTCGCATTTTTCCTGTTCCAATATCCTGCCATCCCTCCCATTTTGTAACTCATAAAACCCTTCGCTCGCCCTAATTCCTACCGGGCTACTGTGTTTGCCAAAGATAATACCCTAATAACCAAACTAAACACGTAATAACCACCACCCACGAGGAGTAAACATAATTAACTTTACTACCTCCACAAAGACTTTCCGCAAAACTTGAATATAAACCCTTGACGACAACGAAGCGTGTCGGATTTCTGGCAAAACGAAGTGTCAAAAAAACATATTAGGTTCGGTTCTTTCTTTCGATTTTTTTTTTAAATGAACGTGGAGGCTCCAACCGAAGAAAGAACAAACAAAAACGCCTTTTTCCGTTCCTTTCTCAGTCGTGTGGCTCATTTTCGCCCGTTTTTGAGAAGGTAGGGTAGGGGGGCCGGGACATGCGAACCTTTGTGTGGGGTCCAATAATCTTCTGTGGATGTTAACACTAATTAGCGCCGGTGGGACTGTGTTATTATCGAATCAGACGAATCCCTTTTCTGTGGAGTTTTCGTTGGATTCGGTTTCCTTTCATTGGGTCAAAACTCGAGATAAAAAAAGGTTTTATTCTTCAGAAATGCAATTTTTACCATTCAAGTTCGTTGGTGTGGGAAGGCCGCTGCAAATAATTTCTACTTCTTCTCCAAGCACCTTGTCCGCCAAGTACGTTGGCAACCAGTTCATTACTGCTTCACGGTATGCCGGAACGGACAAACGATGTCAAGCCTTAACCGCTGAAACATGGGAAGAAGTTTACTAGGAGTCTTCCAGCTCTTCAGGATATCAGGTGATAGTTACATGTAGAGTTCACACAGGTATTCATCTATGTCATTCATATACTACCGTTGAAACAATAACTTGTCATTTTGGTTTATTATTTCCAATAATAAGCCTATGTGATCGTATAGCAAAAAATTTTTATAACCCCCCCTCAAACTTTGTCACTTTACGTTTCAAGGTGCGTAGAATCCAAATTTGAAATGTCCGTCCGCCGTCCGCCGTTCGCCGTCCGCCGTCCGGGCCATAAAAGGCCTAAGAATTTACTTAAAAAACCCGTTCTTTCGCACATAGACTCCATTTGGGGTCTAGTTCGTCCTAACGTTTAACCATCCCGATCGCTTTACTCGCATAGATGCTATGGGCCAAAAACGGGCGAAAAAGTGTCTTTTTCAAGGCTTTGAGTGTTAGACGTGTCAGACGCACGCCTGGTACGCTTGGCAGGGGGTCACGGTGGGTGTGAGGGGGGTGAGCGGGGGGTGGAGTGAGAGGAGGCGCCGCGGCACCTTTGGTAGCTGGAGTGACCTGGGGCGTAGCAGAGGGGTGTAGGAGAATGGATATTTATTACTTTTACGTGTTATAACCATATAATACACCGCGGCATCATGAGGTGGGTTCGTTCGAGGCATGAATATATGTCTTTTTCTAGGTCATATTTGTGTATTAATACCAATGCTTTTCCTACGCATATTTAATAACATATCCTCTCGACTTTTCGTACGTACTTAGATAATGATATTATTAAGGCAATAACTATTTGAATAGATAGGAGCTCAAATCGAGAAATATAAACATGCGTATATAATTATAGAAGTATAGGTTGTGGCAACTCGAAATAGGACACGCCGAGGAGTCTGGACGGGCCTTATGACGTACGCAAGCCAACTAAAACTACGATCATACTCAATTGAAAAAATAATAAACCTTTGTGAAATAATTTGCAGCGTTTTTGATTTAAAAATGTAAAATAGGCAATAGGAGAAATAACAGCACATGGAAGACTTTATAGCCTTTCTTTTCTAGTCCATGTACTATTATTTCTCCTATATCCCATTTTACATTTTTTAAAGCAAAAATTACAAGTTATTCTTTCGACAATAGTGCATTATTGCAAGCTGACATAGTGTGAATGTACCTATCATCTGATGTCCAGAAGAGGCCTTATATGGCGAAACCGGTCCACCACTGAATACGAAATTCCTATTTCTGGAAGACTCCTTGTAAACATCTACCCTCAACCCATACAATCCTATATGATCTGGAGATCACTACCTACCAACACTGCTCCAGTGTTTCAAGTATGATGTCCTACGTCTACCTGTTGCCACAAACCTTCATTGCCTAATAGAAGTAAGAGAGTCTGATAAAGAGGTCTTCCCCCTATAATGCGTTATGCACATTAGCTGTGCATTAGCTCATGGTGCATAACGTGGGCGAAATCTTCCAACTGCATTTTCTTGACTGAACTCAATACCACTCATAATGTAGACAGAGTAGAACATCCACGATTGTAACTCTTGCTGTCCAGGGAACTTTCAAGACATCACATATGTTCACCTCACAAACGCTTCAATTGAAATACTCTGAAACTCCCGTAATATCCTAAATCGGGAATAGCTTAACAGCGTAAATCGATACAAACTAAATCACTCGCGACTATGTTGCGAAAACCCATTTCAATAAAGAACGGAAGTTGAAAAAGAACGTTAACTATCAACAAGAAAACAAAGGGTGACATTGTTCGATCGATTTCGACGGTTAGGTCATCATAATTGTCCAAAAATAACTGTTATTGTTTGTTACTGATCAAAAACCACCGGAAAAACCACGGTGTGGTTTCGATCACCGTCGTAATCGATGTAATATTGTACCTTTATATTTTCATATAATTAGACAACGTTCTTCTTTAACTTCCGTTTTTTAACGTAATCCGAGTAATCAACACCGTAATTAGGGAAGTTAATTACTTTTTCTCAGTTTTTGCTCTGGACTATAGCTGTTTTTAAAAGAGTTGTTCCACACTGAGCACGAAGCTAACTAACACTATAAATGAAACTAACCACGAGCTCAATGAGCTAAATTCTCTCCTGTTCATCCTTTGAAATTGAAATTTTATAGGGAGCCTCTCTGGAATAATAAAAGTCGAAAGAAATAACGGGTATTATTTTGGACTAAATTTTCTTTAGTTCACTTCAGGAAGTTCAAATATTATAGGAAGCCTCTTGGACATCAAGAAACGGATGAAATGATGGGCTCCATCCAGATCAACTGAGTCAACTAAAATCTTTCCTATTCATACTAGGAAAGATACATTTTTGTAGAGAGCGTCTCTGTTACAACAAGTGACGAATGAAAAGACGGTATCCATCCTGATCAGCTCAGTAATCAAAATTTATGTACAGAAGGGTTATCTGCTACTGAACTACTTGAAAAACACTTAAAAGTATTGTAACCCAGCAAACTGCAAAATCATGTTTTGAATGTAGGATTGTAAATAACTTGTTATTTACAACGATGCTGAGATTTTTTAACTAATTTGTCTTCCATTAGGTTCAATTATTTTCATTCCCATCTTCTTTACAGATTTTTATCATTCACCGGTGTTTCACACCACGTTTCAACAAATTTTCCGAGTGAAATGCTTTTAACGACTTCACTTTAATCTTCTGAATTTGATGGAAGGGTTCACTCATCAATTATAGTAGAGCGATAACATCAATCATTGGTGATGGCTCTGACTGCAAGCTTTTTTTTGCTAATTCGCGATCTCGCTTGCCACTTTTTTTTTTTACCTCTGTCAAAATTACGTTATGAATAATAAGAATGTGTAGTGCCTCAGAAATGTAACATATTTAATAATATGCAAAAAGAAACCAAAAGTAACTAGTGACACAACATTTTCGCCATTACAGAACTCTTGAGTGTACTTTTTCAATATTATATTCCAACTATCGAAAACTGCCCCATCGTTGCACACAATTTCTTACAACAAAATCTCCACCCTCTGAATTGGCGGTTACAACGTTGAGGTGACCCATTTAGTTATATTGGTCTTAATTCTGAGATATTCACAGCAGGATGTTGTTTCTATTCGTTTTTATCATTTTAATTTCCCCCTCCTTCGTATATTTGAAGTATTTTTCTTACTTTATGATATCTTATACCCTTTGTCCGTTATCTTGGGCTTCATCTTACCGATAAATACTGCCCACACAACTTGTTCCCAATGTTTCTAAAGTGAGTCATAAAATCTCGTGCACTCCCAAACATACTACGCGATCCACTGAATATATTATTTCCAGCTCAATATGAAATTATGTTCCGCAATTATCTTCCCCTTCCTACCGATCTACCCTTTCCATTTCTCATACCGTCACGAATCATCAACTCAATCGCTATAATTTCACGACTTATTCAATGTCACGCCTCGATCATTTCCGGGCTCAATATCGCTGCATATGTGATGTCTCCCCCTACATCCGCTTCACCCTCTAATCCTCCTACGAAGGTTTTGTCTCCGATCCCCATATTTACACACGAGCTTTTCCAAGCGCGGAAGTTATAAATCCCAACGCGATTTGAGAAGTTTTGTTTCACAAATGAAAAAAAATCCACAGTTCCTGGAGCTGCGAGAATACAGTGTTTATTCTGGATATACGGCGAGCTCAATACCTTTTGTCACAATGTGTGGTTTCTGGTTCAAAACACGAAGGTGTCGCTTAGGGGCGTTTTAAAGCCTTCCTTTTGTGGGAGTTGTCACGGTCGTTTCCCACGCCCTTTGAGATCTCAAAAAAAGGGGTGGGAAACTATATCGACTCCCAGGTGATGTTCGGTTGGTCTTTTGCTTGGGAACGATTTTCTGGCGAAAAATCCAAAGCGTTTCTTCGGGAACTTGTAAGAGATGCTGAAACAGGTGATTTCTGTCCAGAAAACTCCGTGAGAAAGTTTCTCTGATTGGAAACTTTGAATAGGAAGATCTGAAACCGTTTACTTCGCATTAGTGTGGGAAAAAAAATAAGAACTATCCATGTTTTTCATAGGAACACCTATAGCTTAGTGCATATTTCCAAGGGCAGTGAAACGAAAGCTCATGTATCCCAAGGCACTCGTAGTTGATGGAGTCAACCATCAGTTTTGCTGAATAATGAATTATCAGTGTTTAAGTAATAAATGAATTTTATTAGTTGTTTTAAATATTTGTTTCAATAAGACAGTGCGCAGTTCGATGTTAGTTGAGCCAAAATTATGTTATCCGCACTTTTGAATTAGTGAACGACAGCCCAAAGCAAAATCTGAAAACTAAGTTAAACTGTTTTGGTCCTTTTTTTTATAATTAAATAAGTCAAATTCTTAGAATGCGAACTTATGTAGCAAAGCAGGTAAGAAGCAAAACCTTAGAATCTTCTGCTGATTAAAATCAGCCTACTTCGTTTGAATGAGAACAGACTGATAAAGTAGAACTAAATAATATTAATTGCTCTCCGAGAGAATACCTGGAAGAATTGACTCGTCGTCCTACGCTTTTCCAGTCTTGATGTGTGTCACTGTTCTTACTCGTAAACGAGTTTCACTATCTGCTTTACAAGCAGATAGGTACCATGTTACATGGATATGTCTTGGATTGGGGATTTCATAACGGTTGTCCTCGAGAGTTGTAAACATATATCCTTTAACTTTGGACTGTAGTCGACGAAATGTAGGATAAAGAATTTATTATATTATTCTTGGAGACCCAATAAGCATACTATTCATACTGTTAAAGCTATTTCTCCAATACAGGCGCTATCATTTTTATGTTCATGATAGCCTGATTTTTCATTAATAAATGAAATTATATCATTTATTGTTTTATTTGATAACGTTTCGTCCTCTTACTGAGGATATCTTTAGATCTTGCTTTCTTGACAATGAGTTGACTTGGTTTTATTATATAAATCCGTTATATTCGCATGTTTATAAATTGTTTCCTGGACACACCAAGATCTGAAGATGTCCTCAGTAAGAGGACGAAACGTTATCAAATAAAACAATAAATGAAATAATTTCATTTATTTTCCTTGGGCCGCATCCCGACTAATTCCAACGAAACAACGGTTTACTTATAGAAATGTTGAAAATAACTGTGGAGAGAAGCCACTACAATGAGTTGTTGTTAATAGTCGACTGTTGTCAAGAGGATGAAAATGTTTCCTATGGAGTGGAGTAAATGAATTGATGCTATTGCTTTACGTTAAGAATATTGTAACCGACTTATTAAAATTGTTTATAGTTCAATCATCTTATTTTAGGAATGTAGCCAGGTACGTAAGGAGGGGGAAATCGGTAGCTTGAGATGTGAACATTTATCACATAAATCAAGCGCTTTCCAACGAGTGGCGATCGATTTATGTGCGATGAAAACTGCGGAAGTTCCATTCCCCTAGAAACGGCTGGGTTGTACGTGAAAAACACTGAAATCGTGACATAAAATTTTCGTGACGATAATTATTGGTTGACCCCCCAGAGCAAAGACATACCCATGTCAAAAAAATAAATAAAAACTTGGCCATAATTGTTTCGGAATTTAATGTGATTTAGCAGCGTTTCACGTCTGCCATATAGTACTCTATAATTTTGGAGAAGCGTTATGCACAAAAGTAGTGTAGGTACCTATCTTTACATACAATCAATCTTGAAGGTACTCATTTCCGCGACATTGCGAAACCTTTTCACTACAAAGAAGGTCATTCAACATGGTTTTGTATTTTCTTTTGTAAGAGTTACTGAACAAATGCACTGAGTTTAATGAATGCAGTAACAATGAAGATGCTACTTTATTGTGGATTAATTGAGGAAATGGAAAACAATGATCTTTGAACGCAGGCGACGACCTGCAAAGTGATCCGTGGATTTTCTGAATTCACCAAAGAAAACAAGTTCCGGAGTTTCTCAAGATATCACGTTTTGTAGCATTGTGTCTTGAGAGCTGTGTGGTTTTTCAATCAATCACTTCCTCAACCAGTATTCTCGAGAGCCGTCCCTCTGTTAGGTGGCAAGTGCGACGACATAATGCCTTTCGTCAAGGGGTTGAGCTATGACGTGACAGGTACTACTAGCATCTTCGGAATGTGGTGGCTCGAGGTGACGCGGTAGTTTTTCGGTCACAAGGTCCCGAGCACGAAAGTGGCGGCCCATTGAGCCTTGCACTGACCCTGCAGCTCACCTGCTCTGGCTCTGATCCATTCTTGAAGATGCAAAGCCACACTTGCCGAACAGTAACGCAACGCAGTCAATAGGACCTGCCGCAAACATCTGCGGTAGTAGAAGGGTTGGGGACAGCTGGAGCTCTGAATATCCCGAGTGACGGCACGTCACCATTTCAAATCGTCACCTCTGTAACAATCCATCACGTTCTTTGTTCGTTTTCTATTCTCAAGTAGCTCTTCAAGATAATCTCAATTCCCTCGGGTTATAACAGATACCTTCACACCATCCTCTTGTTTTATTTACCTGAATGTTGTTTCTCAAGTAATGCAACACACGATTTTTGAGGTTAAACAAAAAATTTGCCGTCATGCAACATGATCATATGACCCAAAAGTAAACTCCCTCATCTTTTATTTGAAACTCAAAAATCACAGTTCCGTGTAAGTGTGTAATGAGATTTTTACGCACCAAATTTCTTATTTTAAATTGCAATCTCTACATTTTTTTTTTCAATTGCGAATTTGGAATTATTGGTGAATGGGCCGATGAATTTGCATAGAATTAGTTTTCATTAAATGATCAATAAATATACAAAATTTAAACTGAGCACAATATACTCGTAGATATAGTTTAGTTTTGAAACTGTGGGTGTGTTGCTCGGCATTGAGACAATAGACTGGCTTTACGTTCTCCAATTTCTTGAGGAATTTTGTGAACACTATAATCACTGCAGCTCTTACAATTCAGATACCTATTGTCCATGAATTTATTTGACCGAAATTTCAAATAGTTGCTGCTCAATAGTGAATTTTATTCCGAATTCCTTCTTGCATTAACCAAATAAAACTCGACCCTTCGGGCCTCGCAAGAGCCTCCGCTCCTTGTCCCCGCCAGGGGGGCTTCGCCCTCATGGACCCCCCGGTTGCTTTCCGCTTAAAGCCTTCGGCTAAAATGCTAAAACATGGAACATGCTTTCTTCCCGCTAATTCGGGAATATTTTATTTTGTTTTCTTATAGTTATGATGTTGCCAAAATAATTAGCCTGCTACCAAGCGGCACAACTATAATAAAGATTACCACCTCAACCAAGTGACAACAAAACGAGGATTACATGCGCCACAATTATCTTGTTTGCTAACCATATACAACATCGCATTATTGGATTAATATCTTGTAAATAAATTTAAAACTACGACATAAATAATTTACTAACAGAAATTAGAAGGAAGTACCTAGGTAGGTAATTTTCTGTTATGGTGCGCTTCTACAATTCCTATAACCAAGATTAACTTCTCAACCAAGTGACAACAAAACAAGCGGCATTGTTTACTATATCAATTTATAACATAAACAAATTTAAAACTACGACATAAATAGAAGAACAAGTACGAAAGAAATGCGTGATAAATCGAGAGCTTTCCAACGAATGGAGAACGATTTTTGTCCGATGAAAACTAAAGAACTTTCATTTCCCCAGTAACGACTTGGTTGTACGTGGAAATCATAAGAAAACATCGCGTGACACATCTCCTAACCGCGTCTCCCAAAAAACGTGACACTTTTCGCCAGTTAGCTCAAGGTTCCATGCTAAAATAATTTTTTCGTAGTTCTGCATAGAATAGTTCTGTTTTATCTTAATGTGACATTCAAGGTATCTGTGAATGGCGAAACTATGTTATTGGGTTCTGTTGGTTTACAATGATAGTCTAGGTCTGGAGGCAATCGCATTTCCTGCTGCTACGTTTCGAGTTTGTAACGCAGATACCCAATGTGTGTGTGTTTATAGAATTTCAGAAGGTTCTTAATATGAGTTTTCTAATTGAGGAAATTTTAGCTATATAAAATAAATTAACTGAAGCAGTTTTACGTGGTACCAATAACACTTTTTCGATAGTAATTCGTTCAAATAATTATAAGAATTTACTTGATTTATTGGGAAGAATAAGTAATAAGAATATGATTTATTGTAAACTGTAAATCTTGTGGCAAAGACTTGAGCATGAGTGATAGCACGTTGATTAGTATAACTATATACACGAGATTTGTGTGGGTGTTCATAAAATTGCAGAAGGTTCTTAATATGAGTTTTCCAATTGAGAAAATCTTTGCTTTTTAAAATAACTTCACTGATGCAGTTCTACGTGGTAATGATAACAGTTTTTCGATAGTAATTCGTTCAAATAATTATAAGAATTTACTTTATTTGCTGGGAAGAATAAGTAATAAGAATATGATTTATTGTAAACTGTAAATCTTGTGGCAAAGACTTGAGCATGAGTGATAGCACGTTGATTAGCATAACTACATACACGAGATGTGTGTGGGAATTCATAAAATTGCAGAAGGTTCTTAATATGAGTTTTCCAATTGAGAAAATCTTTGCTATATAAAATAACTTCACTGATGCAGTTCTACGTGGTAATGATAACAGTTTTTCGATAGTAATTCGTTCAAATAATTATAAGAATTTACTTTATTTGCTGGGAAGAATAAGTAATAAGAATGATGTTCGTTCATCATGCTTCTCACCCACATTAATAGTTCAATTCCTACTCCAGTTTTATTTGTTTAATTACTGTTGTGAAGTTACCTGTTTAATGTATTTTGTGCAACTGAAGTTACCTGTTTTTGTGCAACGAGAATATAGTTTTTACAAACGGAATTGCGCATTCATTTGCATCCTCAAAGTTAACAAATATGATTTATTGTAAACTGTAAATCTTGTGGCAAAGACGAGCATGAGTGATAGCACGTTGATTAGTGTAACCACATACACGAGATGTGTGCTAATTCGATATGATTGTATTTCATTAAACGTCGAGCTGGGCGGAGACGCTTTAACGGAAAAGGTCCGCAGTTCGCCCACATAATGGCACGATACGCATCAGGATCGTTATCCCGCTTAATTGCGATTGCCATCGCTTCCGAAGACACTCACCCGGAAGCTCAGCCCTTGTGATGCAGACGAAGGCGGGCTTGACCGAGTTAGAAAGTGTATTTCGCGGTTGATATTTGAGGAACCGCCGGTGCTACCGGCAGCCAAGAAGTTCAGAAGCAGCTTTCAAACCCAACGCGGCGGCAGGTGTTTTTCGGACTTGGTTTTGCGTACTTTCCGCTCATTAACATGACCGCTTGTTGAGTGGACGGCAAGCTTTTGATATTTGGTATTCATTCCAAAGAAGAGTTTACTTGATTTGGGAGAAAATAAATAAATAAATAGTAATTTCTCCATCAACGGAAGAGACAGTATGCTCCATAATTTAGCAGCGAATACATATGAAATTAGTTTGATCGTCTGAACACTATTGTTCGCCTATAGACCTATTGATGCTGGTATTGATGAAGGAGTAGTTAAAAAAGAATATCATCTAATTCCACGAAAATAATGAGTGACACTGTTGGATCGATTTCAACGTTCAGGTAATCATCAATAATAAAACAATATAGGTAACTGGTTATTGTTTGTTACTGATGATGATCTAACCGTCGAAATTGATCCAACTTTGTTCAACTTTTTATTTTCCTGTAATTAGACAGCATTCTTTTTTAAGTTCCGTTTTTCATTGAAATAGGTTTCCACAACTTCATCGCGAATGATTTAGTTCGAATGAACAAGAGTTGATATCATCGGGTTTCCCAAATAAACAATGAAATTGTCTAGTAAAATTTGTACAATATATATACAGGAGTCTAGGAATTAATTATGATGGCTAAATTTACGTACGGTTCTCAAAATTTCCTCACGCTTTCCTTTCGCTCGAATTACCCAACCAGATCTACTAGGAGTCAATTCTGCCTTTGTATGTATTATTTTCAATAATCGATTCAAAATATCAATCCCCCTTCAAAATCTGTTGATTTACTTTTCAAGATGTGTATAATCCAAAAAATGGAACCCAAAATACGATATAAAATTTAAGAACTTGGAGCAAAAGTCTTATTTACATGTAGGCTGAAGATAGTCCGATGATGGAGGATCATCAGCATCATTTTCTATCAACCCTGAAGGCAATAATTGAAGGGCTGAAATATTGAAAAATCATGTTTTCAAAACTTTCAAAATTAGATTTTTTGTTGTCATTGATAAATAACATTCTAATGGATGAGACCATTCAGATCACATTACCTTCTTCATTAATACGCTCACTCTAAGGCATTTGATTTTGCATCAAGCTTACACATGACTGAGTATGAGAACTGCTATGAACCTAGTTAATAATTTATTGCCATATGAACGATCTAATCAGCTTATAATACATATAAACTATGTGGAATTTTCTTTTCTAGAAATCAAGTTTATTTCAACTTTTGTTATATTTTGCGGGACTTTTAAAGCGTTGGTAAGTGCTTTATTTTCATTTTAAGTGTTGATATTTTCGAATTCTGATGTACATTTACACTTCGATATCAGCTCAATTTACGTACATAGGGACTAGTAAAGTAGTTGTGTTTGGGATCATTGGGATACGGATTTATACTTGGATAATGTGCCATAGATTATCAAGAAGGATATCTAATGATATATCTTTGTGTATTATATTTAATGATAAGAAAGTTGTGTAGTAGTTTGCACTGTTTAGAAATTGAAAAGAATAAAATAACGATGATTGAATAGCACATTTGCAAACCAATATTCAAGATTATAAATGAGAGCATTTAAAATTGGGTAAATTCCAAGTAATTTTCTCTACAATCAAGGAAAAATATTAGTTTCGTCTACTTCATACAAATAAAAGTCGTAGAAAATACAAATGCTTGATGCAACGGCTTCTTTAAGGCGTTAAAAAAATCAATAAAATAAATGAAATTTTTGGAAATTTTCTCTGTGAAAATTCGTCTGCGAAAACTCTGAAATGAATCATCGATTTTTCGGGCTACGATGTAACAATAAATTAAGTTTATGACTGTTATATAATGGTGGTTCCTAAGATTGAAGGAGACTGAATTCCAACTAGTAAATTTAATAGACGGGGAAAATATTATCGAGAAGATATGATTGAAATGTGACGCTTTGAGTTCTACAGCTACCTGAATTCGTAACTAATTCAACGGAAATTTGCTGAAATGAAAGATGCTGAAATTCGGAACGGAGCCTCCCTGGATGAAGTAGAGTATAATTGCAGGAGCTATTTTCTTCGAGGTAGGTACTGACAAAGTTCATTAGAAACTGTGATGGATAGGAGTCGATTCTCGATTCTTGCAAATGTTATCTAGGGGGATAGTTTCCCCCCACATCACTATATTTATTACTGTCCTGGCGCACCCCCCTCCCCCCCCACCCCAAATTCGGAACGTATGAAGTAGAGTATAATTGCAGGAGCTATTTTCTTCGAGGTAGGTACTTACATTAGAAACTGTGATGGATAGGAGTCATTTTTCCTTCTCGATTCTTGTAAATGTTATCTAGGGGGATAGTTTCCCCCCACATCACTATATTTATTACTGTCCTGGCGCGCACCCCCCCCCCCCCCCCCCCCCACCCACCGACAATAGACGAAATGGGCATTCAATGAACCTTGACATTTTAACAATTAAACATACCCTGCCCTGCCTACTTAGAGTTAGAGCCTCCCCCTCAATTTCCACCCCCCCCACCCTGCTTTTTGAAAGACCCGGGAGTGTGGTGAATAGGAATGCTTGCTCATTCTCGATTCTTGCTACCAGCAAGAAGGAGACTGAATTCCAACTAGTAATTTTAATTGACGGAGAAAATATTATCAAGAAGATATGACTGAAATGTGAAGCTTTGAGTTCTACAGCTACCTAAATTCGTTACTAATTCAACGGAAATTTGCTGAAATGAAAGATACTGAAATTCGGAACGGAGCCTCCCTAGGTGAAGTGATTGCAGAAGCTATTTTCTTCGAGGTAGGTACTTACAAAGTTCATTAGAAACTGTGATGGATAGGAGTCATTCCTCCTTCTCGATTCTTGCAAATGTTATCTAGGGGGATAATTTCCCCCCACATCACTATATTCATTACTGTCCTGGCGCACCTACCCCCCCCCCCTCCTACCCACCCACCGACAATAGACGAAATGGGCATTCAATGAACCTTGACATTTTAACAATTAAACATACCCTGCCCTGCCTACTTAGAGCCTCCCCCTCAACTTCCACCCCCACCCCGCTGCTTTTTGAAAGACCCGGGAGTGTGGTGAATAGGAATACTTGCTCTTACATCTGGGTGGGGGGGGGGGGGTAGTTTCTAGGCTATCAGCTTACAGGATATCCTCTGGGTGTTGCAGGTTAATCCTCTCCCCTTTGAAGGAGTAACTACTACATTTCCATCACCCCCTTGTCACATGTTAGCAGAGCTTGGTTATGAACCCCCCCCCCCCCTCCCCATCCAACTCTTTTTCACTGTCCTGGAGTACCACCACCCCCACCAATAGGCAAAATGGGCAATTAATGAACCTTAAAACTATCAACAATTAAACATACCCCTACCCTGCCTACCTGGAGTCTCCCCCTTCCACTAGTAGTTCCTAGGCTAACAGATTACGGGATATCCTGTGGGTGTAGCAGATTAATCGCCTCTAACCCTTTGAAGGAGGAACTACTACATTTCACCTCCATTGCCACAAAACTTATATGACAGTACGCTTTGGCTTAGGTCTTGATCAAGTGAGCGAAGCGAACGAGCACAGCCAGTTGTTATATTAATAAATTATATGCATTAGTTTCCCTAAATTATAAAAATCTGTTTTACACAAATTATTCATCTTGAAGCCAAGCTGCATAAGTGGGGCCTTTTTTCTATAATTTGTGGTTAGCCTTCCAACACATACCTACACGTCGGGAACAGTTATCTCAACTTCCATTTTTTATCGGAACCTGAGGTTTATTTTAGGTCCAGAAGCACGAGTAGCCACAGTACAGCTACCTGTGTCACGCATTCGAAGATCGCGTTACTTTCCGTAGTCGTTGCACTGAAAAAACTAACCCGGCCACGCAAGCCAAAGGATCAAATTTGGTTAAAACATCTACCGTGACATTTTAATATCAGCTTAAACGAATACATAAATATTAAAATAATCTCCAGCGTGCGTCATGACTTTGTAGCTAGTTTTTGTATTTCAACATCCAGTTATTGTTTCCTCGCTGCCGAAGGTTAGTTAGAAGCTCTGTTCAAGTGCAAATTTGTCTGAACTCCAAAATCGACATTTTAAATTGCGTTTTGCGTTTATATTTTCTGATCAATTTTATTATTATAGATATATTTAATTGAAAGGTCGAAGATGCCGTGGAACACCACAAGGATCTTTTTGACATTTATGTCTTTGCTATGGCACATAAACTAAAAAAACGTCACGGAAAATTGCTCACGAAAATATTTTGATGATTTCCGCTTACAACCGAGTCGTTGCTAGGGAAATGGTACTTCGTCGTTTTTCATCCCACAAAATTCGTTGACCATTCGTTCGAAAGCTCTCGATTTATCCAACCATATTATGTTAACTACTGCGAAGTGCGTGGCCAACAAGCTGAGTTATGAGCAAGGTTATTTGAATAATATTGTGTACACTCAGGTGATCATTCTCAATAATTGATATTGTGAACATGATTGCCACCGCTTGTTAATTTCTGATGATTTCATTGAGCTGGTGTTTCGATGATTTGATTCATAGCAGGTGATCCAAATATTGCGAGAACGGTTTGATTTGTGAAGCGGTGGTTAAATCATTTTAATAGGTAATTTCTATGCTTTACACTCTAGGAAGCTGTAATTTCGTATGTAGCCTCTTTAGCACATTTACGTGACGATGCCCAGGGTCCGGATCAGCTGAGTGGCTCTTAGAGCTTGCATACGAGTCTGCAACACATAACTTGTCTTCAACTAAAGACATAAAATGTCCCAATGTGTTGCAGACTCGTATGCAAGCGTTTCTCTTCATTTAAGCATTCACTAATTTAGGTTCCATTTTTATGATATAGCCAGAATTGAGAGTGAATTTAACACTTTATTATTTCACTGTTTTTTATTTCACTTTGTTATTGGTCAAATTCGTTCAAAACTAAGATAGTTGATGGATGGTTACAATGTGATTGCTTATAGATTTCAGCTTGAATGAATCATCAATGGCCACTTCGCATGCGCAAACGTATATTTCTTTTTAAGAGGCAAAACGTCAACACTATTCAATTAACGTTCGTACACGAAGTCAGTCGAAGGTGATAGCCACAAAGGATCGCTTCCAGATTTCATTGAGAAAGATGAAATCAACAACGAATCATCAATTACCAACGTTCACCATTCCTCGTGAACGCATAACTCGCAAAACGTAAACGGACCTCTACTTTTCAGCCAATATTGATGAAAATGTCAAGTTGTGTATGCGCTAACATACAATCAATTTAAGGTTCCATCTGTTCCATAGCAGTCGGGCATCATTACCTACTTCTAGTTTATGGATGGTAGGATGCACACCTCGCCCTGCCATTGCTCGAGCCAGACGGAATTGGCTTTATGCTGCATGTAGGAGATTTGATCCTCTCACATAGGCAGCATTTCGATATTATTATTATTATTTATTTATTTATTTATTTCATTATTATTATTTTTTTTTTTTTAGCACAATTAATGTAAAAGTACCAAATTAACAACTAACATTAACAAATTTATGTACGAAATTTTACTGAAATAGTACTTCAATTTCAATAATATTTACCGAAAATTTTATAAAAATGCAACATAGCTCTTTAAAAAATAGATTTTTCGAATGGCAGAATATTGTTGAGAACTTTTTTTCTGTCATAAAATTGGTAGTTACCAATGTCTTTATACTAAAATTGCTCGAATTTCAAAACAACGTTATGTAATACATTACGGCAATTCACGAAAGTTCGCTCATGCAATTAAGCTGCACGACTTGAACAAATAAAAGCCCGGTGAATGGAGTTGGAAGGAGTTTGTGGGTCCCAGCCCTTTGAAACGCGTTATTTTTCACACTTCAAAATCAAAAGACTTTCCCGCTTCGGCTTTCGAAATTTTTTGTTCAAAATTACGACCCGCCCCGTATTGACACTTTGGCCTCCATTCCCAGCCAGTTAACTCCGTAATAAGGACTCATTTACACTTTTACACTCGTCTGCTTTTTCACACTTACCTATATTCCCCCCATCTCCGACCACACAAAAAAACACAACCGTCAAATTGTTTTCCTTTTTCCCTTCCCCATTTTCACGAAGCGAAAATCATCTCTGGGCATGACCCATGAGTTATGAGGTAAGAACAATAAGATAACACGTCTGGGAGGCGCGAAATGTCCAGAATTACGAGGTGTTAAGTGAAAGAACGGCCCTTCAACAATCGATCATTTGCCCAGCGAGCTCAATTTTCTCGGTACAGAAATTGCTCGGTGAGAATTATTTTCCCGTTACAGCCTTCTTTACCTGCGTAGAATCAATTTTCGAGGCGCGATGTTTAGTGTGTTTATGAATTGTGAGCTTGATACTTGTTCTGCTTCTAAAACTTGGAGCTAAAGACATAAGAATACCCTAATAAACACCCCATTCCTAACTCCTGAAAGGGCTTACCGTTAAATTTATTTAGATTCTCCGTGTAGATTGCAAACTATTCAAGTTGTGCTAACTTGTTCTAGTAGAAAGCATAGTGAAGTAATAGAGAGTTCTAAACGATAAGTGAATTGGGATAAGGTACGTAGGGATTTTATCACCCACGGTGGTCCTCGATCGGATTTGACCTCAAAGTGGTGCTTGCCCTTCAAATTTTCTTTCGAAATATGATTTGGGAATATGTTAGGATTATAATTCAGCAAAAACTGAAATCAAACATTGAGCCGTTTTTTTTTTAATTCAGTTTTTGAATTTTTAATTGATACTTCAATCATGAAAATACGCTATAATCGCCAAAATTCAGAAAAAAATATTATTTATGTGTCATTATACAATAGAATCTTCATCTAGTTTCATAGTTCTGACCTATTTTGTGATCAAATATAATTAGAAAAACAAAAATAACAACATTTTATTGAACAAAATAATGATTATATTTGCATGAAGCTCTTAATAAACGTTGGCCATACTCAGAATTGATTCGCGATACTTTATATTTGGCCCACGTCGCAGAAAAATCATGATGCACGGCCTCCATAGCCTGTTCACTGTAAAAGCCGAGGCCATTTCCGTGTTTGGTACAAAATTCTTCCACATGAAAGAAAACCGTGTGAACTTTTGGTGTCACTGGAATATCCGAAGATAAATATGATGCTTTGAATTCATTGATGTATTCAATGAATTTTGGATCCAGCCTGACAGAGAAAGATGCTTTGACAACTTCATTGAACTTCTGGAAAGCATCAACGTATTTTAAACAACCCATGCTACAGTTCGAACGCAACAAATCAAGTTTCTGTGGCAAAATGCGGCAACTTTTTCCTTTGAACGAATTCATTGATGCTTTTCAGAAGTTCAATGAAGTTGTCAAAGCATCTTTCTCAGTCAGGCTGGAACCAAAATTCATTGAATACACCAATATTGTCAAAGCATAATATTTATCTTTGGATATTCCAGTCACTCCAAAAGTTCACACGGTTTTCTTTCATGTGGAAGAATTTTGTACCAAACACGGAAATGGCCTCGGCTTTTACAGTGAACAGGCTATGGAGGCCGTGCATCATGATTTTTCTGCGACGTGGGCCAAATATAAAGTATCGCGAATCAATTCTGAGTATGGCCAACGTTCGCACATACTACACGCATACTCACAGGCATTTATTAAGAGCTTCATGCAAATATAATCATTATTTTGTTCAATAAAATGTTGTTATTTTTGTTTTTCTAATTATATTTGATCACAAAATAGGTCAGAGCTATGAAACTAGATGAAGATTCTATTGTATAATCCACCATGCACCTGGAGCGAGCCACAACGGAAGCTAACCTGAAAAGTCAAGAGGATTGAATAATTGTCTTATCTTAGAGTGTCACTACTTATCTTCAAGTAACGTTAAACCACCAAGGGGATTTCTCCGCCTATCCCGTGTGCTCAGTTTCCAGCATTTCCAAGTTTCCTAGTTCTTTTCTTATTCACATAATGGTTTTGCAATGGCAGATTTTGAAAATTTATGAACAAGAGAATGCATATAATTTTCATGAATCATGAACACCAAAGCAAGAAATGAATATCACTGTTATCGGTGTGTAGGGAAGCGCCACGGAGTTACTCGAGTTGGGCATCTCAGCAGGAGTGCTCCGTCGTATCACCACCCGCGTCCTGAGGGGTTCTTACTTAAACTGGTGGTCATTTTATAGGGGCACTTCGTTTCATCCCATTCTTCCTCCTCATCCTGCATCATCCCTTATCCCTAGAGCCGGCGTCGGGTAAACTTGGGCGTCCTCCCCACTTTTTATTGATTTATTTGTTTATTTTTTAATTTAATGTTGTGCCCCCTCCGGGAGGTTTGTTTAGGGAAAAAAAAAAAAAAAAAAAAAAAGTATGACCGAGTTTTATGATTCTTTTTTGTTCAATAAGCATTTAGTTTAAATTAGAAACAACTTTCAGGAATTTAAAATTTCATGAATAAGGATGGTAACAGTGATAAATAGTTAGGTTTTGCTTTACAAACTGATTTTCCCCCACGATTTGCAGATTAATTAAAGCAACTCATCAAACACGGCACATCCTGATAATGCTAGAGAATCTACAAAGCTGAAATTCTTCAGTATTACTGATCAGTATAACTAAATTAGGATCATTTATTGTAACTCATAAAAAGCCAGACATAGCATATGCATGCATTGCTCAGCAATATGCTTCTTTTAGCGAATTTTTGAAATTCTGTAGAATGTGAATTCAGAAAAATTTATGCAGAAACTGCTATTCTGAATCATATTCTGAAGTATAACTAATATGTAGGATCATTCCAGACGATAACTGTCCGTAGAATTGTGCTAGAAACTTGTAACAATTCATAAAAAGTTAAGGACACAAAAGTTCCAGTTCGTTGGCCATTATGACGAAATTTTCAAAGCAGCCTATGATTTGTTGCGAAAATTTTTTTTCGGCATACTCATTTCCTATAAAACATGTATATGCTTCTCAAAGTTCAGTCAAAAATCGAAATAATGCCGTTCGCTAGTCTTTTTTGTTGTATTACTTCCTGTGTAACTGCTGCGAAGAACAAATGCAGCAGTTAAGTTTTCACCCTCATTTGACGCTCAACGACCCATAAATTTCCTTTAGTTCCCTTTCCTAGAGCACGTGCATCTTGTTTTCGGGCGCGGGGATTCGCACGTTTTTGGCTCGGTAGGCGCCTGATAAATGGTGGGGTCAAGAATACGGACCGGAAGACCCACTAATTGACCTGTTAATGAGAAACCAGACAAGCCCTGCGTCCTTCATATCTTGATTATTAGCTAGTCTGGCTGACCCCTCAACCCCGATGCGGGAACACTGCTAAGTGGGGTAAATGAGATACCTCACTCCCTTTGAACGAAACTGTAAAGAAAGGATGTAAGATTACAAAATTTTGGAAAATCATTTTTATCGTTCATATTTTGGTTATAAACTACAGTGTCTGACCCATCAACCCTAAAGCGGGAACACACTTTACTAATTGAGATGTCTGCCCCTTCCTTTCAACGAAATATCAAAGAGTGAATCTATTGTAGTACTACTCTAAAATTACGGCAAATCAAGCTTCTTGTCGCTCTCTTAATGAGACTGTGATAGTCTAACCACAATGCGGGAACACAAGTCAGTGAGGAATTCATTGAAGTAACTGAACCCCACTCGCTTTCAACGAAACTACATTAAAACGTAAACCTTTAATGGAATGGCACAATTGCAATGTCACAATCTTGCCTTAATAACTTATCTGTTACTGGGTCCTTCATCCTCCACCCCAAAAGGGACACACTTCACTGAGTGGAGTAACTGAGGTTCAAGAAAACATTGAAGAAAATTAATACCGTGAATCGGGGTGAAGGCGATCATTTTGATTTTGCCAACTAATTACTCTATTGCTCCTAGCGGGTGATCACTGATGGCTCCATGGAATGTGCAGTCCATATTCACTATTGTCTATCAACAGGATGATGAAGTTTTTAGCGCGTTTTTTAACCTTATCAGTGCTTATCAGCCAGGTTTGTGAATCACGTTTTCGTGGCAAGATTATTCATAACCGAAAAACCTCTGTGAGTGATAGTTTAAGAGTTCAACTTCTGCAATTGTTTTTAAATATTTTCGTTCTTTGAAGGTACGTGAAGAGAAAACCGTTGCTGACATAATTTTTGGAGTAACTGTGTTGCCTATGTATGTAGTACCAAATGTGTGTTTTTTCATTTTACAGGGGTGAGGGCGATCATGCCTCGAAAATACATTAAAAATTCCTAAATGATGTTCTAGTTGGCTCAAAGCTTGGTAATATATTCTATATTACCATAGAGTACTGTTTCTATTCATAGCCTCAGGGCCAAGCCCATAGATTACTGTATACCTTTTTTTTTTTTAACACTACGTTTTTCCTTCTCTTAACTTATTCTACATTGCCTGTTCAAAATCTTCCTAGCTAATGGATATATTCATAGCTTGCAATAACTCGAAAAGACTGATAATGTTGACTAATAAGTGAAGTTCTAGTTTTAATCATTGAAGTTCCTGTATTCTAAGGCGTTACCATGACAGGTAATGGTACCTACTTACCAATTTCTATTCCTACCTATGATCACTAGTTATTATGTTTACATGAAATGTTTTAAATTATGTGATATTAAAGTTTAAATAAATGAAATCTATTTTCAACCATTATGAAACTGATGTCTCGACGTTGAGTCATATTCATTTATCTTCCTACTAAATAATCTGCTTTAATCCCCTTCAAACCAATTTTCCTGCCCTTGGCTGTTTATTAAATATTTTTTTAAAAGTTTAATTCTGATCGCCTCCAACTTTCTAGAAGGGTGAAGGCGATTTCAAGTGTAAAAATCATGAGTGATCGCCTTCACCCCTACCCATGGGGTGTAGCCGATCAGTGTTTAAATAAATAAAAAACCGGTAAATAACATGATCAGTTTAATGTAGTTATGTCATTGAAATTGTGAAATGTGAAGGATATGTATTATTTTTTGTAGAATTTTTGTATCTATTTAATAGGGAGAAAAAAATAGAAAAACTTGAAATTTTGATCGCCTTCACATTCGTCTCAACATTTTTAGAAAATCAAGCTTGGTTCATATCTTGACGACCCCCAATGTGGGAACACAATTCACTAAGAGATCCCGCACTCTGAGGCACGCTCCTACCCTTTGACCGACCGGACAAAATACCAGGTCGTAGCTTCCAAAAAGTACTCAAGAGGCTCGCTTAACGGACCACATTCAGCTCCTTCCTCTTCCTCTGATATTCAAAGTTAAGTATGGTTTTTATTAGTCAAGAAGTCGCAGTCAGATTCACTCATAAAAATTACACTCTTGAACGAAAATCACATTGTAGATAATCAAGATCGGCCTTGTAGAATACATTTTCAAGTTATGGTCTTCGCTTAGAGAGTTCACGGACCAAATTCTGTCCTGGTCGAACTATGGTGATGAAATTTAAAATAGAACACCTTTCGAACGACTTGAAAACAATGTTATTAAATACAGAAGACAGCTTAACAGCTGAGGGTCCTCGGTGATTGATTTTTTTAAATCAACCTACTGAAATACATTAATTGTAATTATTGTGCAAAGAACAAATATAGTCTCAAAACAATGTACAGAATATGCAATCCTTCTATTTGATGGGAAGATGACTTAGTTATATATCGTTTTGTTCCTTAACTTTACCAAAAAGCGTAAAATTATGAGGTCCTGGTGCTGTAATGCAGTGAACCCATTTGCGAGGCACGAAGACCCGAGTTTCGATAATAAATATACCATAAACGATGTTTAATAATTACAGACCAGTGATCTGTGTAGAAGGGCTTTATAATACAGGAGTAATAAACCTTTGTGTAACAATTTGCAACGTTTTACTAATTTGCATCATCAGCCAATACAAAAATGCTAGGCTTGCTCTGATGATTGAGTTGAATGTGGATAAAATCATAAAATATGATACATCGGCCAATCTGAGGACATTAGCCGCCTACCCTGCTCCTGTAAAAAATTTATAAGACCGTCTACCGGACAATCCAACCTTGGAATCGTCGCGGATAAGGAAAAAACAATAAAAACTACCCTTTAACGAAAACCCGCTTGTTTCATGCTCCAAGAAATGTGAGCAAAAACTGATAAAAAGATCAACAAAAAAAGTCGGTTTTCTACAATAAGATGCGAAAGGTGCAGGTTCTAGCAGGTGCACTGTCCCGTGCCATCTCCACCGGTTTGGATTGCTCAGTCTTTTTATTGGTTGTATTTGTTTAAAGATCGCCATTTGATTTCCGAACGACTTGTAACAAAGAATGGAGGCTTATTCATAATCAGTACTTTAAAAATAAAAATAATAAATCCAAGTATAAAACTCGGCAATGAATCAAGAATCTTGATCCTTGATATCGGAATATTTCAAGTTAAACGAGACCGCACCCTTTCGGATGATGAATTATTGTATCGAGATGTATTTCTTTTGATCGTTATTGAGACATGAAAATTCATGATTTGTTCTATCTCGCCTCATAAAGAAATGATCATTCTGAGTCGCCAACATTATTCACGTTGCTAATTGTTTCGACGAGTAACGACGATCAACGGTCTGTAACGATCTGTTGGCTTTATTCGACATTGGGGTAGGTTATTTGGCGTTGCGAATGCCCTTGATTGATCCCAATTTTTTCGCGAGTTGATTTGAATATTAAAATATTCATTGGGTTGTATCGTTGCAGATTTGTCAGGTTTCATTCGGAGTGAAATGTAATCATTGGAGAATTTGCATAGAGTTTGTTTATTATTTTCAAAAATTAACATTTGTAATCGACCAGGAATAACAAACCACCAACCCCCTCCCTCACACCTAAATGTTTTAGTTATCGTTTCAAAGTGCGCAGAATTCAACAAATACTGGACCAGTGTTTACGAAACTTGTGTCAAAATCACCCCTCATGAAACTAAATTTTCGGCATCACTTTCTTTCAAATTCAATGGGTTTAGGTCAAATCTAAAGGGTTGGAGTACGAAAAATTCTGAATTTATAAAACCTTCCAAAATAAGAGGGTAGCGAATTTTATAGGAAATGAAGCTATTAAGTACTATGGCTCCACAATTTTTAAAACAAAAAATGGTCAGGTTTCTCCGTATAAATACTGAAACAATTCCTAGGTTCTGACACTTTCTCATATGTATATCTTTTCTTACAATTAGGTTAAAAAAAAAACTTTCTTTTGCCCAAAATATCAAGGACCATGAAAAAGAGATAAATAAAAATGTATTTAACAAAATCGTAGAAACCTGCTCTATTCTCGTAGGTCCATAGAGCGTCAATTTTCTAGAAAACCTTCAATTTCATTTATAAAACCATGTTTTTCATCATTAAAGAATAATTATCTTCTCTGAATAACAAAATTAAATTAAAACTAAAGCTGCCGTTGGAAAAAAGATGAGCCGAGGAAGTTTTCCGTTTTGTCCCTTTCAAATATTTGTATTTCTGCTTCCTGTTTGGTAGAAAATTTGCCGTTGTTTCCAACGGTGTCCTTATTGCTTCCGAGACTGCAAGGCAGCGGAAGCTTTGTTTTCACTTTCGAAATGAAAAAAAATTTTTGCTCCAAAATCAAAATTTCCACTCGCATTTTGCGTTTCAGAGCCTCCTGAACAAATTTGGTTCTGTGTCTGTCTGTCTGTCCGTCCACATTTCCTTGTAACAGCCATAACTTCCACAATTTTGATCCGATTTTGACCAAATTTTCAGGGATCGTGCGGGTTAAGCTTTAGATGGTCCCCTATCAACTTCATCATGATCGAATCAACGGTAGCTTCTGCGCAGGCGCTAACGTGAATTCCTTGTGACGGTCATAACTCGGTCAATGTTGAACGGATTTCGGTCAGATTTTCAGGGATGATGTGGGTAAGGTCCCTTGAGGTCCCATAAGACAATCATCATAATTGCATTAGCGGTACGCTCTGCGCATGCGTGAACGAAATATTCTTGTTACGGTCCTTGCAACAGCCGTAATTTCAGGGAACATGCGGACTACATCCTGGATGGTCCCATATTAAAATCAAAATTTTCCTTATTAATTTCATTTATTATATGTACCATTCAGCTTCCAATTTCCCACCTTATTAATTCCCTGATGCCAGAACCGGTCGTTTCTAGTTTTCTGGAATTTAATGGTGACGTACTGTGAAGGTCACGAGGAAGCTCATGTGCCATTTCCTTGGCAGTGTATTTTTTATTTGTTGCATGGAGTGACTAAAGTTGTGTGTGTTGACGGTAATACTCCTCCTTCTTGAAATAATTATGACCTAACTATAACAATATCATATTCCGTATTCTATGTGATTTAGGACCCATGCAAAATTCATAACCGACCTTCCCCACAATCCATAATAACATCCATTTCCCTTTCAATTTACCGATTCCTCTTCTTCCCGCCCCCTCGCGGGATCCCATAAGTAATTTAGGAGATGGTTGAGTATCACAGGTGTTCGTCAGACCACCTGTGTCCCGATCCATACGGAAGTGCCTCTACTGGTAAGTTGTCCGTTGGATACAAACCCTGGGAACTTTACCCGTTGGTTCCGTCCCTTAGGGATGTAATGGGTTAATGTTTTCGTTCAGTAGTTGAGCCGATGGTGTAATGAAGGTGTAATCCTCGAACCCCTATAATGTTCCCTCCCTGGGCTCTCAGATGAGTTACTTACTTTTCCCACGTTCATTAAAATTGTAATAACAAAGTGCATTTCGTTGTTGATGAGGCCTTATTTATAGACCGATTTTCCATAGATACTCCCAGTTCAAAAGTCAATATATTGCCACTATAATAATGGGTGAACTTTTCGGCACTCAAAGACCACGATTTTAATATTTTCGTATCCCTATTTTGTACTATTCTTTATATATAATTCCGAACGGTCTTTGAAATTGTGAAGAACTTCGCGGTCCGATTTTAGTGTAAGACTGCTCATTCGACTCAGCACGGCCCCAAGTTTGTTGCAAAAGTGTCGCCGTTCGTCTCTATACCCGCCTTGATCGTGTTCTAGGCGGTCCTTATCAACGAGAGTTGTTTATTAGGCTGTGGCGGTAACAACAGTTGCCATCAATTCACGGTAAGTAAAAAACGTACTGTAGTTACTAACATCTAGGAGAGTTATTTCTGAACGAAGAAATTGAAACTGAAGAACTTAGCGGACTTTATAAATAATTCCGAACGGTCTTTATATATAATTCCGAATCAGCACGGCCCCAAGTTTGTTGCAAAAGTGTCGGTAAGTAAGAAACGTAGTGATGGGGTCTTTTCTGATCAGCTGAGTGAGCTAAATTCTTTCCTGTTCACTGTAGGAAGTTGAAATTTGATAGGTAGACTCTCTGGGACATTAACAGACGAGTGAAGTGATGGGGTCTTTTATGATCAGCTGAGTGAGCTAAATTCTTTCCTGTTCACTGTAGGAAGTTGAAATTCGATAGGTAGACTCTCTGGGACATTAAAAGACGAGTGAAGTGATGGGGTCTTTTCTGATCAGCTGGGTGAGCTAAATTCTTTCCTGTTCACAGTATAGCAGGCATAGTTGGAATGTTGTTCTTCAAATGTTGCAGGGTCCTTGGACGCTTCACATAAACACGGATTTCAAAAAACCCCACAGAAAAAAGTCACAAGGGGTCAAATCGGGAGAGCGGGCCGGCCACTCCAAATCGCCCCTAATTGAGATAAGGCGCTTGTTGAATGTCCCCTAAGTCCAACTTTTTCTATGGGTTTTTTGAAATCTCGTGTTTATGTGAACCGTCCAAGGACCCTACAAGATTTGAAGAACAACATCCAGGAAGAAATTGCCAACATAACGCCTGCTATACTGGCTGGAGTCATGACAAACAGAAATCGGTTTACCCAGTGTATGGAGAATGGGGGACGTCACCTACCTGATTTGATCTTCAAATCTGGGTAAAACAAAACTTTATGTATGTGCCTATATTATAAAAAACGAATAAAAATTTTCTGATTCATACAATGCTTTTTATTAAGTTTTAAAAAAAGGAAGTTACTATAATGTGCTGAGTTTCTGTTAGGTAATACTGTTCCTTAGGTACTTTCCAAGCCCTAACAGGCCTCTAGTATGATATATTTTGAATGCAGATCTCCCAATATATTATGCATGAGTTCTGAAAATTCATTGCCCCCAGTAGCTAAGCCAAATTGCACATATAATTATTTGTAAGTGTAAAGTGAAGTTTTGAAGGACACCAAGTGCTAAGATGATGGAAATATAGGTATCAGTTGTAAGCAGAATTCATATCTAGTAAAGTAAAATAATTTGCAGTTTTAAAATGCAAATGATAACAAGCTTGGTATTGTTGCAATAGGATACGAATGGTAGGTATTCCAAAGACTTGTTTTGGGCGCAAAAATTCTCATTTAAGGTGAAATGTTGTCTCCTCTTCTCCTCAGTTTGGTTACCTCTTCCTTCATTACTGGAAGTAAAGCTGGGTTCACATGATATGCGCATCTTCTCTTGCATGGCACAGCCCTTTCCTTCAGTTTTACCTCGTATTCGATGATAAATTGCTCTATAAAGCAAAAACTAGGAAATAGCAAGAGCGTGGAGTTTTTTTTTTTTTAATTGGCTAACCTGATGCAAAGCTCTCTTCCATCGCTTCAGTTTTTCTGCAATGAGGTACTCTAATTTCCAACTAATATTCTTTGTCTGTCTATTTTTGACTATTCCACCCATAACAAATCAAAATTATGATCATCAGTCATCACTCAATGCATCAATCAATGATGAGGATGATAAGTTACCAATATTTATTCCTTAAATAACGAAGAATCCATTTTTACCTTGAACCTTTATTACACTGTCGGCAATTTTTCAGGAACATCTAATCACGCTTTGCCCTACGCCCCCAGTCATAGCCGTTTCCTGGCTACGTCTCAGTTATTACTTTATGGAACGACCCAGTTCTAGCTAAAAGCCCCAAAAAAATTAATCTTTGACACAACCACAGTATATCTCAACGAAAAAAGAAGGCAAAAGAGAACCAGAAGCCTTGCAACCACCTAGTTTTTATCAAACCAAGAAAATATTTTCTTGTATACCTAATATTCTATTCGTTCACATTTGTATCGTGATTCAATAATGTACCAATTTATCTCGACAGCTACCCTATAATAACTAATATTACTATAGTTTGGATACCACATATCTTAAATGTAAATTTGACCTAGTAATTGAGGAAATTTAACAGTTAGCCTAGTAATTAAGTTAACTTAACCTTTCACCTTAAAGACTGGGGGTGATTTACGACTTTGGTTATATTATAATATTGTGATGCGGCAACGTTGGACATGGTGATTCGACCTGGCTCACGTCGGATCTCTTCTTCAAGAAAAAATCCCATAGAGAACGGTTCTTCGATATTCTATAATTGGACCATTCCTTCGCGATCAAGTATAACCATCCAATTAAGGACGGTTGCCAGTTATGGAATACACCGTAGGTATAATTCGAGCAATAAAATGCCTGACCGTTTACCTACTAACGATGCGAGCATAAAAAAGAT
Source organism: Adelphocoris suturalis (assembly GCA_030762985.1). NCBI lineage: Eukaryota > Metazoa > Arthropoda > Insecta > Hemiptera > Miridae > Adelphocoris > Adelphocoris suturalis. Next base: position 12,627,244 of record CM061050.1, read on the forward strand.
GGGCAGTTTGTCCGACAGAGCCCCTGACAGGATTTTGGTTTATTATTATTCAATAATGGACAAAAAAAGCACCCCTCCTTCCGCTTCAAATAGATAATAATTTCCAAGAATCGATTTACAAAAAAATAAATAAAACTACTATCTATATAGTAGGTACCTACACGAGATAGGAATCCGAGTTAATGATAATAATTGTCAAAACCCTATATACTTTTTACGAGCAGTGTGGAATTCATTGTGGGGGTGGGGGATGAGGAAGTGGAGCTGATAATGAGTGTGTGATTTATTAGGATGGGAAGAAACCATGGGCAGCGGGACAAAAGACAGACAGACCGACAAACACGAAACTGAAATTGGTCAGTGATTTTTGAAGTATAGGCAAATGTGAGCGCCAATATTGATTTTGGAGGAAACACACTGTCTTTGGAAACTTAAAACCATTCCCGTACTGGGATACAAAGAAAACGGCAGTAATGTTAATTTTGGAAGGATAGCACTTTGGTTGCCTATTACTGGTTGGTTGAAGGAAATGGAGCTGTTGAAGGTTGTGGAAGGATCCAAGATTTGGCGAAGATGTATGGACAAACGACCAACACAGAGTCAAAACCTGCCAGGAATACCTGAAAAGATTTTAAGCCAAGAAGAATCATCGGGTTATATTCCCAATAATTGAATGACGAATCGCTGTGATTTGGATCGATCTATATATCTGCTGTAAAAGAATCATTCAACTAACAAACCCAAACACAATCATATTCCAGATGGATTTACTATCCAATAGTAATTTACGGTACGTGCGCATGAAATACTAGCTATTTCACAATATGAGAGACGAATAGATCCAGATAGGTATAGACATACAGAACTGCAGCAATTTTAATAGTACGAACTCATTGTATGATTTTTATGCAGAGAGGAACGAAAACGGGAGTAACATTCCTTCGTCGTGGTATTACTCAAGAGGTTGGTAATCGCTAGTGTAGCTGTTGAAGATTGAGTATGTTATTAGAAAATCAGAAATCTATGGAACAAAGACAGGTATTAATACAAATACCGAACCGAAGTTGGTCGTGTAATCTCTCAATGTAAGTAGCACAGTAAAATATACGTAGCAGTTTTGATTTGGAACCAAAAATTATTTCCACAGAAAAGTGAATACTTATATTCTTTTCCTGGAAATTAGAGTTGAGCCACAACAGGAGTAAGTAATGATGATTCGTCAGGAGAAGATCACATATTAGAGAAGTTGGTTCGAAGTGGGACTGATGGAGAAGAGTGAGGCAAGGATCTTGGACACTCAAAAGAAGACAGACAAACACAGGACTGAATCCGGTAGAAATACCTGAAGCGATTTTGGGTCTAGAAGAAGAGTTAAAATCACTAAACCAATCATCTTCATATTCCAGCTAGATTTGACGTTGAGAGATTCGGGTGCTAGGCAGAAGATTCTGTTTAATGAACCGTCAGTAAATACTAAACTAATATTAAACAGACCCTTTACCCTCAAAAGTGTGTTGATTTGGTAGTAACGTATTAACTCATTGGAAATGAAATTGGGACTGATGAAGGTTGCGGAAATATCCCCTATACATAAATACGAGTGTGGTAATTTTATGGACATACCAATGGATAGGACAGACAAACACGGAACCAAAACCTGTCAAGGTATATGAAACTATTTCGGACCTAAAAGAATCATTGACCAACAATTCTAATCACTATCATTTTCCAGTTAGATTTTATCGTCGATAGATACCAAAAATTTTACCGAAAAAGACGTACCTCTAGCAGTTTTGGTAGTACGAGTTCTCTGTATGATTTTGGTGGAGGGAGGAACGAACACGGGAGTAATATTGCTTCGCCAGGATAATAATGTGGTCTCTGACTCGTGAGGTCGGTAGAAGAAGCCAGAATTGATGAAGATATTGCGGGATTTTATTGCGCCTTCCGCGGGGTACCCAAACAGCCACCGACACCACAGATCGTCCAGCGCGATAACTCCATTTTTCTGGTGCCTAACAGAGAATTCTGCGGTAGTTTGCGTTCAACCTTTCGCATTTTACGACCTTTGTTTCCAACCACCGGCTTCCTTCATCCTAAATAAAGAGTGAAAACGCTGGACTTGAGAAATGTAATTCGTGATATATAACGTGGGAACAATAGATTGAAATCATTCGGAACAAAATAAAATTAGTAGTTATTTTGGAAATTAATCGTTTCCTCTACTGAAAATAAGCGAAATAGTGGCACGGGGGGAAAGGGGGGTTACTTAAGAAACGATTCGGAATTATGAGGGGTGCAGCTAACTACTCTCCACTCCCACTCATTTTCTGTAATTAGGAGCTGAAAAAAAAATGAATCTAAAATGAAATTTCATGGAGTGCTCAATCAAGTACGTGCAAACAGTGTGAAAAATGCTAAATATAGAGTTTTAGTTAGTATTCAGTTGCATATATACTCAGTACATGATTGTAGGGTATTTTATCAAGTTGATTTTCTTCATGATGTTCATTAAATATTCCCTATACGGAGTTGGGAAATGTCATAAAATGACCTGAATAACACATTTACTCATTAATTTCCTGAACAAAGCAATGCGTTCTAACATTTAGATTTCGCGATTTTACCATGTTGGTGTAGTGCATATGAGTGCAGAGTAGGTAAATATTTAAGTTCTGAAAAAAGAAGATATGTATTTATTTTCTATATATATATATAATAAAAATGTCCCCTTAATGGGAGAAACTAAAGATTATGGATATGTCTTTCTTTAATATCACATTTTTCCAATTACCTATATAAGAAATTAGAACATATGCCTAATCCATCTTGCCACCGAATATTCGGAGTCCGCAGATTTATTATTTTATTTTAGTTTCTTAATTCTTGAATAAACTGCTGTGGAAGTAAGCAGGTTCAAAGCTGTTGCAAAGTGTCCTAACTTTTCTGAAGAGGCTTTTATTAGCGTTTTTCATTGACATTGGTTTCGGATCATCCTTAACCTTCAACTTTCCCTTTTTTTTTAGCTTGCTTGTAACAAGTAGGACTCAAACAATTTTTTAACTATAGTTTAATATCCGTGTGAAGTTTACACTATTTGAAAGTTAAATTATATAAATATTTTTCTAGTAAGTGAGTTAATGTTTGGAGTTCAAAAAAGGCCCTGTAATACAAAAATCATGGGAGTCAACAATAATAGTGTCTTCAACAAAGGTATAGTAGTAGTAGTAAGTTGTTTATAGTATTAAATCAATGATTATTACAAAGAGTTCAGGTCCACTTACACATCATCATTAGAAAAATATATAATATTATAATATAAATAATAAACAATTGTATACGCAAATTTCATAATTTTCGATGCAATTAATTGCGTGAAATTCATAAAAAACTGAAAAATCTCTAATTAGGAATTTTTCCAGTATTTTTTTCGAGTTCAGCATGCCAAAAAAGTAAAACAAGCTTGTTTTTAAGTTTTTGCTAACTTTTGAGTTCATGTGCCCGGCTGTGCGTCGCATGTACATGACAATGTTATTGAGGATATGCATTGCAGTTTAAAACCGTTTCAACCGCATTCAGTCATCACAGCCGATTGTCTAGACGCTCGTAGACTCTGAGAACAACGAAAGCCACTTTCCCTGCCGCGTTATGATCTTCGTTAAGTCAGTCGGTCTAGACTCCGTCATTTCCTTCCACGAAACTTCTTCAGTTCACTCCTGCGGCCCACATGTGCACCACTCTCGATCCATTTGTCACATATCTCACACATCCGTAGCACGTGGGCCACCTAAACCAACATCCGCATACAGACGGTGAGCTGAGGGCCTTCCACTTGTCATTTTTGACGTATAACACGATTTTCAGGACCTAACTGGCGAAATTTTAGGGTTATGAATGGCCAGTTCTTGGACAGTGGACAGTATGCGACGTAACCATGAACAGGAGGTCCGACGAATATCACCCTTGTAAAAATAGACGAGGTTGAAACCCAAATCCTCAGTTAGAGAGTGAGCTGACCATTTTAACGAAGAATGAATTAATATTCAATTTTGGATGAGTGAATCCATGAGTGATTTCATGACGGCTCGATGAATTCATACATGAAGACAAGCCTGGAGCTGAATTGCCTTAGCTATTATAGATTTATATGAATGCATCGGTCCGGAATGGATTTTAAACATATTTATTTGACAATAAAAATGATTACTACATTGCAGAAGAAATCACTATGAATGATCATATTGTAAATGTATGGGAAATAGTAGTAAACAGATGATACAACAAGGCCTCATAGAAAGCTTTCGACAAATTCATTCTTGTGCATTAGAATGAAACAATGTAGATAAATAGTTAAAACTTGGTCATAGACTGCTGCTATGACTCCGTTGGCAGTTCAATAACATTTCTGCGTTGTTCACCAACATTATGTTTGCCTATTTTTGGCAATCAGATAGAGAATTATTAATCGCGATAATTAATTAGAACTGTCAACTTAAATTAATATTAAATGCAGGAAAATATATCTTGGTTTCTAATAAAAGCAATATCAAATTAATCCAGACACTACAGAATAAAACACTGAGGAAAATTGTGGACGTTCTCTGATACGATTGAACCAGATGATCATCATAGAGACCTAGCAGTGTATGCACTGGGTGGGATTATCAGTAAACCCACCTTGAAGCACAAATTCAGACTCTACAGTGGTAGAATTTGAAAATTGAAGATGACCAGTTGAAGTGCTCAGATCAGTTGAATCATAAATTAGAACTTCCAGTGCAGGTGGTGACAGAATGCTGTTCTTGGGTCTTGATTCTCAAATTGTATAGTTGGTACTTCAAAAGTACAGGCTCCTTCCATTTATCTCATCTCGAAAAATTATAATGATTAGGCTTTCAAACGTCATATACAGTACACATATAATTATGATGGCCCGTGCTATGGAAACTGGCTAGTTATTATTAATCATGGTTCTTTATATCTTAACGTGCCCCTCGATAAATGTATTGGCAGATGTAACAACGAATACAATAATAGGAAGCAACAGGATCATGAATTTCATGTGACGCTTTTCCTCGAACCACTCTTCATTTTGCACCATTACCTCCTCAGCTGCCCTCCTTTCCGACTAACCTAATAGAAAAACTGGTTCCTATCAGAAGAGCGCCTCGGATCCTGCCCTTATAAAACAACCTCCGACAAACGCTATGCAATTACAACAAGACGAAAAATCGAAATTAATCTATACCGCGGGCCGGGAGGTGGGTTTTAATAGAGAACAACCCCTCATTGAGATGGCACAGTTTATACGGCAGGTGGTTATATAACGGCTGCCAGACACTTTCGCTTGAGATGCAGTTCCATTACTACGCTGGCCGGATCAGGAATGCAGTCTTGCTCACTGCAGCCCGTCTTCAGACGGCTGGTACCATCGGATATTTTATTCCCACGGTCTGGAGACTGAATTTCTGTTCAATTAGTCTTGGCGCACTTCGTACCGACCATAAAAAGGTGAAGAAAATCTGGCGAAAAACGGTTGGCGAGAAAAAGTAAAAGGTTCGATACGCTCAACGAGACCTGGTCAATTAATTGTATCAGTGTGCTATCGAGGACACGAGATTCAGGTAATAAACAATAAAAACTTCCTGGTCCCATTGTTACTTTGCTTACAAGTCCAGAAGGCTTTAGGCAAACTATTGCAATCGGCCTAAACATTTCTCTGTCAAACTCAAACAGGATGTAGTGAGTCCCGATATCATTTGAACTGATCTGTAGATGCGTTTCTTAAAAATTAATGTATGTGCGAGGGATCAATGGATAGATACTTTGACAAGAATGGTAAGTGAGGCTTGGCTTGGATTCCATCGGATTAAAGTGGTCCAAGTGAGACGGTAATTTTCTACCGACTTCTGGCTAGATTTAAACAACACATGTTCGTATATTCCAACGGTCCATTGTTTACCTTTTCGTTATCAAAATTACAAAATGTAACGGCACATTTCATGTTTCAGACGCATAAATCCATTTGTTATTAATTATAAACACTTTATCTTGTCTTAACATTTTGGAATTCACATTTTTGATCCGGTGAAGACTATGGAGTTTCGCTACTTTTTGGAATGAGGATGATTAATAAAATGTATACATCACCTTCATTCCATAAAGTAGCCAGACTCAGATTTTATGTGTCGGAGATGTTCGAAAGTATCGAAGAAGTTGATGTAACGAAAATCTGGCGTCTGTGGACTCCAAACATGAAAAATTCGAGATAGAGCGCAACAAGGAGGTACCTATTTTCCTTACTGATTTCTCTTCTTTTGTTTCCTATGACTGCTGTCGTGACGGGCACTACTGAAGTGTCCATACCGAGTCAGCTGCTCTATCCCAGACTGGTTTTCTAGGGGAAGGTTATCCTACATTTAAATTTTAAATTTAGTAGGAACTCTATTTTCCTACCTACCTACCTAGAAAAGTGTGCCTCTTCCGCACTAGCTTCTAGTGCCTGTACATACTATGATTACTAGAACAAAGACGATTACTTATTTTCTTTCTTAAATAACTTTGCTGCATGAAACCATCAGGGCAGAAGTGGATCCAACATACACTTCTGGTTTTCTTTCAACGACAAAACCCTCTTCCCCGGTAGATCGCTGCAATCCACTCACTGCTTTCTCAAGGTTTCATCCCTTGAGAAAACCGCACCACCTCAATTACATCACGCCGCCAATACCCATCATAAGATGTGAGATAAAACTATAGATTCAAATATTTAATAATTACGAGCTTCTAACTTTTAATAAATTTGGCTCTAATTTTTTTGTCGAGGATGTCTATAAATGACGAACACTAATTGTTCACCTGCAATAAATATCGACTTTTTTCTTAGGTTTCATTGTTCATGTGTTTCTTTCATCATTCACTGATGATTGACACGACGTTTCGCCTTCATGACACGCTAATTCGTCGAGATCAATGAAGATTGTTTGTGGAAATATTAATCATTATCAAATGCTTTGATTGCAAGCTTCTCGCTTGCTGCCATATTTTTTAAGTATAATTTTAACGCAGAATGTGTTTTTACTGTGGGTTATTTGGTTTGAAGGCGTCCGTCCCGTAAGATCCCCCCCGAACCCCACCACTCTCCCGTACGAGCTGCTACCCCCACCGCGCGTCCGCTCCACCACCTACTTCCTTCGCTTTCCTTCACTCCCATTCCCTTGCAGTAAGAGTAGGAAACCTTTAGGCCGTTGGGAGGGTCGGTCACGTAGGCCCTAAGTAATGGCTTACATGGAAAATCATCGAAGGAAGAAGGGAGATTTCGTTACTGAGAAGTATAATGCGTTGCAATATGTGGACATTGAGTTGTGAAACATAGGTCCATGCCTAACATGCTTAACGACTTTTTTAACTTACTGCTCCCATTTTATTGAAAATTAGTAAACAGACGATAGTTGGATTGTTTAACGACTTACCTGAGCCTCCATGCTTCTATTCGTCTTTGGAACTCATAAGTTCACACCACAATTGGTCACAGGGTAAAACCTTATAAAACGTTAATATCCCCGGGAAGGGTCTACGTCACGTAGGTCTACAATCCAAGGCGCTGGATTCCAAGAACGCGGAATGAACTTCGGCCGAACTTACCAGAATGCCACCAGCCCTCCGGGGAATCCCCGAAATACACATTCTGTGTTTCATTGGTTTGATCCTTGATCCTAACATTAACAATCCGGGGGTCTGGGGGTGTCCCCCAGATTTCATTTTACAATAAATGTACCATCATGAACACAAACCACTGGCGGCTAGACACCCCCAACGGCAACGTTTTTCTTTAGATACTAAAATAATTCTCATTTCTGCTCAGTATTGATGAGGATGGGGGTGGGGGGGGGGGACGAATTGTAGAGCGGAAAGGGTGATGCAAGGTACCAACTATAGTGAAAGATATGAGAATAAACATGTTTCTTAAGTAATATTTTGCTTCGGTCCGTAGACCGGACGTCGCATCATTATTTCGCTTCTTCCCCCCACATAATCTGTTGTTGGTAGGTCAGGCCGGGCTCACGAGAAATGTAAATCATGTTAAAATCATGTTAGTGGGAATAAGAAATTAATGAGAAAGGGAGGGGGTAGGGTGAAGTGGGGCATTTGAGCCTGGTCGAAAATGAGGTTGTGAAAAAGTTGCATGTGATCCAACGTTCAGGTAAGAAAAAGGCTGAACCCCTTTAAATTGTATAAAAGTCGAAGATATGTGAATTATCACTGTATACAGTTTCTGAGTGTATATTGAAGATATTTTAAACTTAGATTTCGTCAGCTGAGTAAGCTCTGCTGGTGTTAACATTACACGATGGCACTTGGCCTTTTTGGGACAGATAGAAAATATTTAGAGCGTTGAGCTGACTGCAACGCGTCGGTTACCAGCTAGCACTCCAAAAATAATAGATCACTGTTACCACTATTTAAATTGAAAATTAGTAAATAATTTTAATAAAAACAATAAATTTGAAAATCAGAAGTTTGTACAGTCAGGTAGACGAATTAGTGTTTCAGCATCGAATATGCTTTACTACTATGTTCAAGCCGAAAACCGAGAAAATACCATGAAAATCGGACAGCCGAGATGCGCCAATCGGTAAGTACTGTGGAAAAGTAATTATCTCAAATCAACGGAAAGAGCTGTGCAACACACAATTCAAATGCCTTTTTTTTTTTTAACACAGAATGTGTTTTAGCCATGGACTAACTAGCCGAAAATGGAACGCGGGATGGGAACGAAATGTGTGACGGATGATTTTCACGTACAACCGAGCCGTTGGTAGGGAAATGGAATTTCCGCCATTTTAATCGCACAGAAATCGTTCACCATTCGTTGGAAAGCTCTTGATTTATCACGAATTTATTTCGTATTTTTTTTTTCGTAGTTTCATACTATAACTATATAAATTGATGTTATAAATGAATAGTAAACAATGACGCTTGTTTGGTTGTCACTTGGTTGCGCGACAACGCAATTTTCGTAGTTTCATACTATAACTATATAAATTGATGTTATAAATAAATAGTAAACAATGACGCTTGTTTGGTTGTCACTTGGTTGCGCGACAACGCAAACACATTCTGTGTTTCAATAATTTCGTCCGAAGTATGTAAATAGAGGTAACCGGGGGTCCAGGGGGCTTGCCCCCTGGCGAGGCGCTGAGCGCCGAGTTTTTTTTTTTTTTTTTTTTTTTTGTAAGAATCAAACTATTCAATTTTATGTAGGAATTCAATGCCCCCCTTTATTCGGTGGTGAAGCAAAACAATTTGAAACTTTGAAAAATTGTGAATACAATTTCTCCCCCATTTTCAAGCTCCACTAACGTGGTATTTTACGTTTATTTCCAAGTAGTAAATTATGATGATGGTAATGGGTAATTTGTTTAATGGTCTACCTCAACTGCAAGTAATGCATTAATCGAGCGGTGCATCCTAAAAGGCTTGCTAGCAGAAAAGGTCCGGCGAGACAGAGCTGCTCCGTCAAAGGTCCAATTAATTGGACCTTTTTTTATTGTCTCGACCCTCGAGTTAACGCTCGGACATCCGTCCTAACATGGTCAGCTCTAGAAGGTCCGACTCCGTGTTTGAGAGACTCCTACTTATTTATTTAAACTCCCTCCCAAGGCCTGGTAAAAAGTCGGGGTAACATACAATGTGAAACGCTTGATTAATTCCCTAATTAATTAGCTATTAAGGGGGCACTTTGACAAACCTTGGTATTAGACCAGGCACCTAATTAAATACGCACCATTTCGTTAAATGTGCATAATGGTGAATAATGCTTGCTTGGTTGAAAACGATGCTTGCAGAGAATGTAGGTATGAAAAATAAATAAATAAAACCTGGAACATAGAATGTTCCACAAATTGAATAACTCACGTTGAAGTACCTAGCAATAACCTAGTCGAATATCACTTAAATTTAATCTATTTTCACTAAGGAAAAGAATTATCACTTTGGGTCAATCTCAACGGTTAGATATCATCATTAACAAGCAATAGCTATATTCAAGTGCGAATCTGGCGGGCTGGTAAAACAAGAACATGATTTGTGTTCAGGAGGACGATATATATTTCTATATTTTAAATAATTTTCCGTAGCCGAAAGAAGCATTTAAAAAATGCTCCTGCTGACCTGAGAACATCATTTTCACCAACAGTGGGATCATGTGAAGAGGATATTTTTCTGAATTCCGAAAGAGGCTGAAAAATGCGCTTTCCAAAAAATCGAACCAGCCCACGTCGCTAGTTGCCGGAGGGGTCCGTTCGAAGCTGAAAATTTCATTTATCCAAGCGGTCTCTCTCAAGAAAGAGGAAACGATGCCTAGGTACGATACGATAAGTAGCCATAACCCGATAACCTGTTTCAATTACGGAAAAATGTTGTCGGTTTTCGCTAAAGAAGAGAGTTACCTTATTGAATCGATGTCAACAGTTATTCTATCATCAGTAACAAGCATATTGTAGTGCAAACTGGTTAAAAAGAAAGTCCAGTCATGCAGCATGACTCCATGAGCGAATTTTTGAAGAAATCTTCGACATTTCAGTGGCTATTGATCGTGTAGAGAAATTTTAGTTTATGATTTTGATAGACAAACATGGAATCAAATTATTAAAAATAATTAGGAGGTACTCATAATTTAATATTATTAAACTAATCTTGTAGATTTAAAGACAAATGTAGGTAAATATTCATAGATTTCGATGTCCAATGTGGTCAGTATTGAAGGCAGTTGAAATCTTAACAGTATACCTACTATCATAACATCATGCGAGTGGAGCGAGTGCTAGTACCTACATAAATAGAACTTCTTCATAATTTCATGGCTGATATTTTCTAAGCCACAGTCAGTATTAAAGCTACATCAAGTCCTAAAACAGTTGAGCGTAAAACATTAAAGAGAGCGACCGAGAGAATCGGAGGACGGAATATTTCACAGAGTGAACTCATCAGTTGTGATTACATTTTTTTTTTTTTTTTTTTTTTTTTTTTTTTTTTTTTTTTTTTTTTTTTTTTTTTTTAACAAGCACCTGCTACCTACGTTTTAAACAGCATTTTCTAGGATTGGTTATACAGGGATACTTCCATAAGAGTAGTTCAATCTGAATTTGGACAATGTTTCATGCAAATATTACCGATTTTTACAACTAGCGAACGGCATTATTTCGATTTTTGACTGATTTTTCAACTTTGACATTTTTGAAAACTTGATACATATTCTTATAGGAAATTTTACGCTGATTCCGAATATACCACATGAGCAAAAAACAGGCTATTTTGAAATTTTTGACTACATTTTTGAAAATTTCAACCCGAAGATGTAATCCGATCATGCTGGCCAACGAACTTGAACTTTCGTTTTGTGTCCTTAACATTTTAAAATTTGTTTGAAGTTTCTACCACAATTCCACGGACAGTTATCGTCTGGAATGACACATACATATAAAGGTACATATGATACATATATAGGGTGGTTCAAAAAAAAAAAAGTTCTGGGATTTCTGGTCCCCATTGTTTTTTTGCTTCCTCGGTATGTCAGGATGACCCTCCTAAATTTTTAGCAAAAAATATTAATCCTAACTACTTTACCTGGGTCGATTTTGGCCAGTTATCGACCGCTATCGTAAACCAACCTCTAAATTGGTGCCGAGGTGATGATTTGAAGGACGGATTTCAATTTTTTTGGGTCAATTTATGGGTTTTCGCATACGCTGAACACGATGAAATTATTTATTTTACGCTCTGTTCCACTAGTCATCCGGTAAACTGGCAGAGTGCGCTGCTTGAAGATAAGTAAAAATCGAAAATTTCACCAAAAATGCTGTCGCCTGGTTAAGAATTGTACTAGAAACATGCTATTATGGTCGGATAATATGCTTTGGCATGTTCTGAACATGATTCCGTTTTTCACTATACTTTTCCGCCGATGATTGCTTCGTTTATCGGCCATAAACCTCAAATTAACTGTAGGGTAATCGACAAATTCACCCTAATTTCACCGGAAATTATGTCGCGATGATAATTTAAGGTCCCGAAATACCTGGTGTCGATAAAATTTGGTATTTTCTAGGATACTCGGTACAAAGCCGTTGGTAATTTGGCAAGGACCTGAACCGGAATTGTACTTATTCGCTTAACGACCCGATACCATTGTACATGCTTTTTCACGTGACCGATACCGCTGACAATAGCTAACCCTACGCACAAACGATCCAATCACAGTTCAGACAATTCAGAACTACGAATTTGACCCCGAAAAACAGATAGAAACTAAGGAATTTTACAGAAAAATGGGAAAATTTAGCTATTTTCTCCATTTTGCCGCTATATTTGGCAAATAAGTACAATGCCGGTTCAAAGCCTTGCCAAATTACCTACGGCTTTTTACCGAGTATCCTAAAAAATAACAAATTTTATCGACACAAGGTATTTTGAGGCCTTAAATTATCAACGCGAAATAATTTCCGGTGAAATTAGGGTGAATTTGTCTATTACCCTACAGTTAATTTGAGGTTTATGGCCGATAAACGAAGCAATCATCGGCGGAAAAGTATAGTAAAAAACGGAATCATGTTCAGAACATGCCAAAGCATATTATCCGACCATAATAGCATGTTTCTAGTACAAGATTTGATGATGTTATGATAGGATACTGTTAAGATTTCAACTGCCTTCAATACTGACCACATTGGACATCGAAATCTATTAATATTACCTACATTTGTCTTTAAATCTACAAGGTTAGTTTAATAATAATAAAGTTCATACTCGTACTCATACCTCCTAATTATTTTTAATAATTTGATTCCATGTTTGTCTATCAAAATCATAAACTAAAATTTCTCTACACGATCAATAGCGACTGAAATGTCGAAGATTTCTTCAAAAATTCGCTCATGGGGTCATGCTGCATGACTGGACTTTTTATTTACTTCGGCGTTCGATATTGTGGGAGCTTTAATTTCCTTCGGTTATTCGCGCATGCGCCTCAAGGGTCAGGGAACCCGGAAAACAGTAACGATCAGACACGGGGATCAGACACAGTCAATGCAAACTGCTTTTCGTCTAAGTGCAGACTCAACCGCCGCCGATGCACTCACGGAACGAAACGCCTCATCCCCGCGGCAGTTTCGCGTTCGCGAAAAACTGCTGACGACAGCAAGACCTCCGAAACAGATGCAGTTAAGTACTCGAGGACGAGAGGGCTCCGTGCTCTTGAAAGCACTTGAAAGGAGGCCTAAGTAGGTCAGACGTACTGTTTTCAAGCTCTTGTAACCGCCGTCGCCAAAATGCACGTCTGCAACTTCTGCATTTCGAATTGGCGTCATGCGAGCTGGGCCGCCTTGTTGCAGTTGCGATCGACCGAAGAAGGTGACTTCCCAGTTCTCATACTGCAAAGTTCAACCACCTTCTTGACCCGCCGTTAAAATTTTGGTGGTCTCAGAGAGTTGCACGAACAACGTAAATATCTTCCATCCCCGTTATAGCCCGACAAGCGCAACATTCTCATCTAACCCAAAGCAAAGTTCTTAGTTTCGTTTTAACTACCATTTATCGAATGTTCACAGAAAATGAAATGCAATGACTTCAAAATTAAAATAAAAATTTCCGAAAATTTTCTTCATTGAAATCCGTTATGAGCAGAGCCGTTCAAGTGCCATTTTGCCATGGCGCCATCCTTAGGTGCCATGTTTGGCCAATTTTTGGGTAAAAAGCCATTTTTTGCCAATTTTTGGTAAAATGCCACGTTTGTGCCATTTTTCGCCTGATTTTCTTGAAAATTTGTGAGAAAAAAAAATTTTCTGGGAAAATTCGCTAAAAGTTGGGGTTTCAAGTATTTTTTCAAAAATTTTTCAAAAAAGGCAAGCTAACAAGGGCTCTTTCATGTGGGCAAGCTCACAAGTCAACGACCGGGAATTCCCTTCCGAGGATTAAGGTCTCCAATGTCTGAGGATTACAGCCATTAGTGCTTGAAAAGGAAAGGGTCATTGCAAGGTCATGGGGGAAAAAATTAAAAAAATAAAATAAAAAAGAAAAAAACTGAACTGAAGGCCAAACAGATGCTTTTTTCTAATATGACTACAGACGTATTTATTGTTCATAATTTCGATTTGAATACTATACTTATTCAATTGAATAAAGTGGATTGGGCTGATTAGACATGAAAAATGAAATAAAACTTTAAAAATTTGGGCAGTTTTGATTAGTAAAAAACGGTAATTAAATCCCCAAACAGTTTCATCGTTCTTGACTCAATACCTCACTCTGCGCATGCGCAAACGTAAAAAAGTTTGGTTTTTGAAGAATAAATGCCATGTTTGGCCAAAATAAAAGCCATGTTTTACCAAAATATGTGCCATTTTGCCATGTTTTTTAGAGCCACGTTTGGCAAAAATAAATGCCATGTTGTGAAGGGCTCTGGTTATGAGGCATTCTCAAACGAATTTCAGAGTTCAACGCTTTTTAGTGAGTGTATAGCAATATGCTGGTGTGTGTCCTTCCAGGCGACAATTCTCCTTAGGGTTGCGATAAAAATTTTGTTCTTCTGCCGAAAAATCAAGCTTCCAAAATAAAAGGATGAGTTTGAGGGCACTACTTATTAAGCATATTAAATTGCTCAAATTTAACCCTAGATTACCACCTACTTGCTTACTTCTTCTGTCAGACCAATTAGTCCAAATATTAGTTTTGATATTTCTTTCATTTCGGTCCAAGACAGAAATGAAGGCAAATAATTATGTTCACCGGAGATATTGTTTTGATTAGAGGTTTTTCTTGGTTTGAATCGACATATCCATAATCTAAAGCTTCTCCCATCAGCAAGAGAAAAAAATCTATGTTCAAAGTTGAATATTTTTGTCACGTTTTTTCCGTCTCACCTCAAAATTAAACTCAAAATTGTGCCAACTTAAAGAAATGAAAATGTCAAAAGTTAGAGGTTGCACCTATACCTAGTTTCCGTAAGAATAATCCAAATACTCCGAAATCTATAACAATCGTCGGATGATATGAATGGTGAAGGAGGGGGATAAGGACAGGCAGACTGAAAAGAACTGGACAATAATATTCGGTTTTTAAAAGTTTGCAACGGAAAATAAATGCAAATTTCCATGATACTAATCAAAGAACAAACATGGCTAACGTTCATTACAGTGGATTATTATTGCGTTCGAATGATTAGCAATAATTTTAAAACGGTACCTAACTAATGGTATAGCTCAATCATTTACCACTCCATTTCGCAGTCAATAAACATTTACCGGAATTGCCGGAAAATGGGTCACGTTTAGTCATACATATCCTTCGAAATCGTCGACTTTGCCCTTACATCACCTTGCCACCTGCTACAGAGCACGAACCATCATCAGTTTCCCCGTAAATGGTTATGCGTTCTCACATATTAAAAACCGTTGCACTCCGCGATTATACCGCGATTTTCGGTGATAAAGGTGCTAATTTCCTAGTGTCCCAGACGGGACTGTCTGTTGCTTGCACAAGGCGCTTTCGCTTTGAAATGCAGCAGGTAATTTACCTTGAGAGGAATGCAGTTGGCCGCAGACGTCTAGAAAAGTGGGTCTAGGTGAAGGATGCGCTCACTCGGTCGATGCACTTTTTGCGACTGGTTTCCGCGACCAGCCGGTTTGTCTAGTCTTCGTCTAAGACCGGCTCGGTACAGAAAATATTATGCGAAATACCGTCAAGTCTATATTTAAGCTTCCTTTGGATCAAGGTTATATTTTCATACGATATTATCATGAGAAGTTTGAATAACTGGTTTAATTTAAATACAGTTTGAACGGTCAAGCATATGAAATTATTTTTACATAATAAAACTTCGCGAATATGCATTTAAATACAGTGACAACTAATCTAATCGTTCATGGACATTGGACATAATAAGATTATACGGCTGCAGCCTATCTTAAATTTTACCTTCATCAACCACCTATGTGTGAGTGAAACACAGCTTCTTGTCCTTGAGAACGTCACACTCGTAGTTGAGCGGTGTGGTTTTGAAAAGTTTACATTCCAACGAACATTTAAAATTCTCTATAGAACCATGTGGAAAACCTGTTTTGTTTATTTATTTTACAAATATATCGTTTATAATGGTTTTGGTTTATTACTTCCAATAGTGAATCTTTGTATTTGACAAAGAGAAAAATTTTGTAATCTCCCCTCAAAATGTATTGGTTTACTATTCAAGATACCTAGAATCCGAAAAACAATTTAAAAAATCAAACTCGTAAACGAGTTCCACTATCCGCTTTACAAGCAGATACCATGTTACATGGATATGTCTTTGATTGGGGATTTCATAACGGTTGTCCTCGACTGTTGTCAAGAGGATGAAAATGTTTCTTATGGAGTGGAGTAAATGTAAAATTGTTTATAGTCCAATCAACTTGATTTTGGAATGTAGCCAGGTTCGTAAGGAGGGGGAAATTGGTAGCTTGAGATGTGAACATTTATCACATAAATCAAGCGCTTTCCAACGAGTGGCGAACGATTTTTGTGCGATAAAAACTGCGGAAGTTCCATTCCCCTAGCAACGGCTGGGTTGTACGTGAAAAACACTGAAATTGTGACACAAATTTTGCGTCAAGGAAATTTTTGGTTGACCCCCCAGAGCAAAGACATATCCATGTCAAAACTAGTCCGTTCGCCAAAACCGCCCGGAGCTTTTCTTCCAAAAACTACTGGTCCCAAGCTGATGAAAATTTGGTCATAATCACGTAAGGGCTTTGTTGGTCCCGAATCCTTAGCATCACTTTCAGTCAACCCTGGAGAGTAAAATTAAAAGGATTCAGTATTTCGAAAACTTTTCAAAATTTTTATTGTTAGACATTATTCCAAAGAAACTAATGCAAACACTCGGATCACAGAACGTTCATCCGTTCACTTTCCCAAAGGGCTAAACCTTATGCAGGAAATAAAACCAAACTTAAGTATGAATGAGAAGTAGTGTAAACATAGTAAAAATCATAATATGCCATTGCACTTAATCATATTGTATATAAGACCATCAAATCAGCTGATATAATTTCAACGGAATTCTCTTTTCAAGAAATCAAGATTTGTATAGCTTTTTTTAGGTAGTTATACACGTGCACTCAACTAGTCCGTCAATATACTATATTGACTGGGTAGTGAAGTGAAGATAAGGGTTTTAGTTCATCTCATATTTGGTCGGTAATTGTATCTAGGCTACTTAGATTCTGATGAACCATTTTACCCAAATATCAGTTCCTGTTATGAACAGACAGATTAGTAAAGTAAAGGTGTTTTATTCAATGTAATAAATTTCCTCCCGGTTACGTCAATGTAGTTATTAGGTAATATACGTGTTTACCTAAACCACAATATCACTGACAACAACTTACGGTTATGGCAACGGAATAGGCGGGGTTCTACAAAAATTGATACAACGACGACTTAAACCGCTGGGTTTCTTTCTCTAAAACTCTAACGAACGCACAAAACCCATACACGGCAATTTGATAAGAAATCGCTAGCTTATTTTGAGAGTACCAGACATTTCAGGGACTATCTAGAGAGTAGAGTTTTCCACATGACCTTTGCCCGCCCACAAAAGCATTCGAACAAACCAAAAAATTTGCCACTCCCAGACGTTTACACCAAACGGAATTATTTTCACAATACACATACGACATCAGGAACACACGCCGGGGATATATAATTTTATCGTCGACGCTCTTTCTTGCCCTCCGTCCGAGACTACAACAATCACTGAATTCCCTTCCGCAATTCGAATAAAACAAGCATAAAATCCTGACAATTGTCTACTCCCAAGAATTTAATCGAAGCTAACGAATTGTCTCAAGAGTCTGTTGCTGATCATGAATGCAAATTATGGTGCGATGATGCTGCGAGTCCACCAATACCCAATGTTCCGGAAGAGTTCCGTCTTTAATTGTTCCTCCATTACCACTCTGTTCACCACCTTGCCTCGAGGGACCTTATCACCTAGAAATTCTGGCTGAAAAAGAATACAATTTGGTACTTAGATGTCAAAAATGTGCCTTGAATCAAAACTGCATGGCAACTGTGATCAAACGGAAAAATTGAATGTTACAATTTGGTACATGAATCTTCCATTGCAACAGCATCTACTTCAGAGATTCCGCTTCAGAGATCGAAAACTACCATCGGTTCTACTCTGTCTCTGATCAGCAATTCATGCTTCCGAAAAATACAGCACGGCCGAACGCATGTTCAACACGCCTTCCTCGTCTTCCAGCTGATGAGGCGGATATTGCACCAAACAAGACCTACGAAAAATGTTTGGCGTTCCTCGCCAGGTATCTCTGATTCTGCTCTCTCCCCTATAATATCATTCTTCATATGGGATGTAAAAGAATTCCAGGAATTCCCAAATCTAAAAGAGGACGGAAACAATCAATTGCTTCAACTGGGCGAGGGACGCCAAACAAGTTGAACCCCTACAACCTAGTGCTAACCTTCACATATACAAATCGACCGCCTCTCTAAAACATAGTCCCGGACCGTCTCCTGACACGCCTTCCAAATATCGTTGTGCCTTTAACCTCTCCAAACTTCCATCCTGCGGCAGTCACCAAAAGGCGTTGACAAGGTTGTGCCTCGCAACACAAACACCGTTGGCCGGTTGCCACTCCCTTTCTTAATTTTTATTCATTGAAATTGACCACCTTCTCGGGTGTGGCTTTCAATAAATCATCCATTTGGCCCGAAGGTTGGGCTACGGATCTGTGGGACTTCCACAGGCCACAGCACAGGCGCCCCAATCCTCAACTGCGACGTGACGTCACCGGGACCCACCAGTTGCGACTCTGTTACATCGTATTTACTCTATACACCTTCTGCCTGCGCTGTCATTGACTTACTTATTCATTCTCTTCTTTTTATTTATGTATTTTTTCATGTATACGTCAAATCTATGGGACCTCTGTTGCCCACCAACCTAATTCTGCATATCCGATTTGCCAAATAAGCTCTCAAGTCAGCTCATCTTGGAAACACGTGGTTTAGGGATGACAGTTAATCAAAGGAGATCAGGTGACCATAGCTTGATCCCTTCCTCACATAACCGTCAGTTATCCCTCCATCAGTCATGAACGTAATTTTTATTAGTCATTTATCAGTCATTTTATCAGTCATAAAAGTAACTCTTGAGCTATACCAAGGGTCTATCTTATTCTAAACTCAAGACTAGTTCTTTCATCACCTACTCATCGTCAACCAAATCTCTACTCTATCTTTAAAAGTGTCTCGCTAACGCCGGGGTATATCCTTCCATCACTACTACCCCAACGATGCCTCGGTAACGCTGTAGGTACTACTGTACCATATTCCCGTGCCACCCTAACGGTGTCTCATTAACTCTGGAGATATCACTTTCCAATATATCTGTCGCTTCCTTTTCACAATACGTTGCCTTTTCGTAATAAAAACGTTGAAATGTTTAACTACACACATCATTCTGACCTATATGTCCAACTAATCTGAATATTTACCAAGGGATTGTCTGTTTGATAGTATGTATTCTTGAGATGCGAGCTTGCGAGCATCCAGACCACCAAACTAAGGCTGATCACGCTCAGCCTTTTTTTCAAAAAGAATAGGTTGGTTTTGTAAAAAGGCTGAGCTCTTCCAACTTCAATACAAAAAGGCTAAAAAATCCCAGACTGATTCTCATTCAACGTTTTTAAAAGGCGGTGTATTGTAAAAAGGCTAGGCTTTTTACAAAAGGCTGATTTTACAAAGAGCTGCGACATATCCACTACCCAAAGTAGGAAGTAGCACCTTCTACGCTGAAGGGTATTTATACATACCTTTATATGTTTAAGAATGCCTCAAAACCAATTTCCGAGAATAAAATTTCGGAAATTTTTTTTATTTGAAAAATTTTAAAGCTACTGCAATATTTTTGTTTTATTACGAAAGAAAAATCGGTGCGTTTTTTATTTTCAACGAAAATTCGCCAAAGCTGTCACGCCGTTGTTTACCGATGAAACGCGAAATCCCTGATAATGAAAGCCATGCAGCTGTACTGCAACAGCAGATGGTCTGTTAGATTTCGTCTATCAACCATCAGCGAGATAGGTTAAAAGTTGTGGATTGTAGGTGTACTTCTGTGCAATTGCTTAACCTCAGTTCCTAATTTGTTTAAGAATCTTCCAAACGCTTGCACTAGATGCGTATCTTTGTTTTCCCAGTGTTATAAATTCGACATAACGGCCCGATAAAACTTTCAATGGGAGTGCAACCTGAGACCCCCAACTTTAAATAGTAGTCCACAAGCAAGATCGCAAAAAGTAAACGAGTCGAGGGAGATGCAAGTGAACGCCTTGGGCGGAATGCAGTTTCAAGTTATCTAGGTGAGTGAGAGTCAGTCAGTGAAACTATAGGGCATCGGGTGGATCGAGGAAGTTGCCTAGGGATCCGGTCCTAGGTCTGGTCTCGTTGAAGTTGCATTTATATTTCCATCTAAAAAAAACAACGCCTTGACCTGCCTCAAGGTCGACTCTTAGGCGCTCTGTGAGCCGCTTATGCAACTAATTTTTTTTTCTTTTTTTGCTTCCAGAGCACTGGTTATTATCTCTGCCTTGCGCTGTAAAGCGTTCGATTCTCGTTTCGTAGCGACCGTAACAATATTAGCATCTTTTAGCATTTAAATTGAGGGTAAAATGAAGTTTTAGAAGGTGAGAACTGCAACATGTAACGGAACACACTTGGAAGGTGTGTAGAAGAGGAAAAAAAACCGGGAGAGTCGAGTTTATTTGAAATGCATACCAAGTTAGGTGGGCAGTTTACAAACCTAACTTATTGTAACATGGATATAGAGAATTGGTATCAGAAATACGTGTAGTTATATTAAATTGTTTATATTTATGTATTTTGAAGCGCAGAGGAAGTTTAGCTTCCTCATTTTTAGAACTTCCTCTGAAGCTAAGTCATATAGGTAAGGCTGCGTATAAGAGGGACGGCCCATTGAAATTGATCCAGGGTGGAGGGGGGAGGGGGGGGGGGGCAAACCAAAAACATGAGAAAAAAAACCGTTTCAGAAAATTCTAAACTCGAATCCATGAAGAAGAAAAACCATAGAGGGGTGTGTGTGTGGTTAGGGTGGTTAAAAAAAAAAAAAAGTTCTGTAAAAGCTTGTACAATGGTATCGGGTCGTTAAGTGAATAAGTAAAATGCCGTTTCAAGTCCTTATCAAATTACCAACGGCTTTGTACCGAGTATCCTAGAAAATACCAAACTTTATCGACACAAGGTATTTCGGGACCTTAAATTATCAACGCGACATAATTTCCGGTGAAATTAGGGTGAATTTTTCTATTACCCTACAATTAATTTGAGGTTTATGGCCGATAAACGAAGCAACCATGGGCGGAAAAAGTATAGTAAAAAACGGAATCATGTTCAGAACATGCCAAAGCATATTATCCGACCATAATAGCATGTTTCTAGTACAATTCTTAACCAGGCGACAGCATTTTCGGTGAAATTTTCGATTTTTACATATCTTCAAGCAGCGCACTCTGCCAGTTTACCGGATAACTAGTGGAGGGAGCGTAAAATAAATAATTTCATCGTTTTCAGCGTATGCAAAAACCCATAAATTGACCCAAAAAAATTGAAATCCGTCCTTCAAATCATCACCTCGGCACCAATTTAGAGGTTGGTTTACGATAGCGGTCGATAACTGGCCAAAATCGACCCAGGTAAAGTGGTTAGGATTAATATTTTTTGCTAAACGTTTAGGAGGGTCATCCTGACATACCGAGGAAGCAAAAAAGCAATGGGGGCCAGAAATCCCAGAACTTTTTTATTTTTTTGAACCACCCTAGTTTGTGGTGTGTTTGTGAAAAATTTAGTCAACGTTGCCTAGCCGACAATTCTCAACCGATTTCCGAGATTCCTATTTTGTTCGATTTCAGTTCGATTTCAGGTTTAGACGAGTTTTGCAACAGACCATGAGAATTTCAGATGTGCAGACGTGAGGGGGGGGGGGGAGAAATGTAGTGAGTAATTACCAATCTTTTAAGCGCTGCCCAAGCTACAATTCTTGACCCATTTTCATGATTATTAATAATTATTTTTTTTTAATTATTGACTAGTTTTGAAACCTAGGTGAGAAATTTCAAATTTCATGATCGAAGAGGATGAATGGAGGGGGTAATATTAATAAATCGTGATATTTTATCTTTCCTCATCTGGTTTCCGTGACTGTTTTTTTTTCCGATCCAGAGTTTAGTCCAGTTTGTAATGTTTCTTTATTTGGACAGTTCAAATTACAACAAGACTTTAAAAAAAAATTATTAGTTTTATTAAACTTTGAAGTTTAATATTAAAAAAAAAAAATTGAAGGACAGAAAGGCCTTTTTTGTAAGGTCTTTTTAGTCCAGTTATGCAATAAACCTTGGAAATTTCAAATTTATATCGGAGGAGGGTGTTAGTGGAGGGTGTAGTTCCGTTGTTGGTTTACACTATTCTCAGCCGATTTTGGTGATTCAGGATGTATCGGAGGGGATAAACCAAATAAAATTACGATCCACTTGCCATTCTTATCAAAAATCAGTAAATGAAATCCACTCATAGGGACGTTCCTGTAATGCATTACAGCCCATTAATTACACCAATACGCTTTACTTTCAATAAAATGTCAACTTAATTTGTGTAAAAGTAACCTTAGATTTTACGATAAGTGATCACCTTAAGTTTACCCTTTAACTAGCCTCTGGTCTTGAACGAGTTCTGGTCATTATATTATTGAAAATTTAGTTTCCGTTAGCGTATGTGTACTCGCTATATATTGATGAGGCATGATACATATACAGGGAGCCAGTGTTTTATTATCTTTAATGATGAAAGTTGATGATAGTTACTTGGTTACAGTTTACTCTGACTGACAGCCAATTTGAAATCATCAGTGAATTGTTGCAACCCTTTTTCGTTATAAAAAATCGCAACTCATAAATGCAACACATTTTCGTTTACACAAAACGTTTCGTTTTCGGTTGGAGATGCCTAGGGTAAAACGCATTCTGTGTTAATACTAGAAACCCCATAAAAACGCATTGATTCCGCAAAAATCATCTTCTTGCGAACTGCCTAATGGTCCAACTTTGCTCAAATTCATAAATTAGTTAATAGTTAGGTAGATGATGAATAATAGGCGGTTCTCTATATGTCATTATTCCAAATCACTACCAAGCGTGCATGATTGCGCATAATTTTCTACCAAGCATTGGTGACCCTTTCAGGATTTCCGCCCTATATGTGATTGATCACGAGAAAAGGGACGTTTCATTTTGTCTGAACTGAATTTGTACATTTTTGATGGCTTCTACAGAATGTTTCTATCTAGGTATTTTTTTTACAGAGGTAAGTAAGCTTTGTTGAAGTTATGTTCGCAAGCAAGTTTTGAGTTCTACTATTTTAGAGCGTCTTTGAGTTTTCCAACGGTGCCATCGGTTTTTACCTTCGTTAAGTGAGGATTCAAGGTTAATATTTAAATTTTGTTGTTGAAACTTTGGAATTTTTTGTCTAGAACAAATGCGATTTTTGGAAATTTTTATTTTAGCGAATTTTTGAAGAAAATTAAGCTATTGCTCTCGCCTCAAAATTTGTAGAATGTGAATTTTTGAAAAACATTTGTGCAGAAATCCGTTTCAGGCTATTCTGAATCATATTCTGAAGTTTAACGCTTTTTTTATGTATGTATGTATATATGTATGTGTCATTCCAGACGATAACTGTCCGTAGAATTGTGCTAGAAACTTCAAACATATTTTAAAATGTTAAGGACACAAAACGAAAGTTCAAGTTCGTTGCCCAGCATGATCGGACTACATCTTCGGGTTGAAATTTTCAAAAATGTAGTCAAAAATTTCAAAATAGCCTGTTTTTTGCGATTTGTTGTGCGAAATAATTTTTTCAGCATACTAACATGTGGTATATTTATAATCAGCGTAAAATTCCTATAAGAATATGTATCAAGTTTTCAATAATTTCAAAGTTGAAAAATCAGTCAAAAACATTGTGATCTACATAAACTTAAACAACTTTAAATTTTATTTTCTCAAACTGATAACTTAGAATTCAATTTTTTATCTCAAAAAGAAAACGTTAAGCATTTATTTTATAAATTTTTAACTTGATATTTTGAATATTGTCTTCCTGAAGAAGCCCCAGTACTAGGGAGAAACGTTGGAGATTAATAATAGACACGCCTTTTTTGTAAAGTGTTGTTATGTGTTAACTACAGTATATTCAAATTATAATTTTTAGGATTTTGAAGGATAGAAACAACTGCATTAAACTAAAAAACGGAAGTTAGTGAAACTCGGTTGTAAGCGGAAATCATCAGAAATGCTTGCATACGAGTCTGCAACACATTGGGACATTTTCATGTGTGTTTTCTTATTGTATTTATTACTAAGCAGATCTGGGATCGGTCAGTTGTGTTCAGAAGTCCCTCAAGGGCCCACATACCAAATCTCAGAATCGTGGGATCATTAGGGAAAAAACTGGACTCTAGAGCCACTCAGCTGATCTGAGATCGGTCAGTTGCGTTCAGAAGTCCCTCAAGGGGCTACATACCAAATCTCAGAATCGTGGGATCATTAGGGAAAAAACTGGATTCTAGAGCCACTCAGCTGATCTGGGATCGGTCAGTTGTGTTCAGAAGTCCCTCTAGGGGCTACAAACCAAATATCAGAATCGTGGGATCATTAGGGAAAAAACTGGATTCTAGAGCCACTCAGCTGATCTGGGATAAGTCAGTTGTGTTCAGAAGTCCCTCAAGGGCCCACATACCACATCTCAGAATCGTGGGATCATTATGGAAAAAACTGGATTCTAGAGCCACTCAGCTGATCAGGAAAAAACTGGATTCTAGAGCCACTCAGCTGATCTGGGATCGGTCAGTTGTGTTCAGAAGTCCCTCAAGGGCCCACATACCAAATCTCAGAATCGTGGGATCATTAGGGAAAAAACTGGACTCTAGAGCCACTCAGCTGATCTGAGATCGGTCAGTTGCGTTCAGAAGTCCCTCAAGGGGCTACATACCAAATCTCAGAATCGTGGGATCATTAGGGAAAAAAACTGGATTCTAGAGCCACTCAGCTGATCTGGGATCGGTCAGTTGTGTTCAGAAGTCCCTCAAGGGGCTACATACCAAATCTCAGAATCGTGGGATCATTAGGGAAAAAAACTGGATTCTAGAGCCACTCAGCTGATCTGGGATCGGTCAGTTGTGTTCAGAAGTCCCTCAAGGGCCCACATACCAAATCTCAGAATCGTGGGATCATTAGGGAAAAAACTGGATTCTAGAGCCACTCAGCTGATCTGGGATCGGTCAGTTGTGTTCAGAAGTCCCTCAAGGGGCTACATACCAAATCTCAGAATCGTGGGATCATTAGGGAAAAAACTGGATTCTAGAGCCACTCAGCTGATCTGTAATCGGTCAGTTGTGTTCAGAAGTCCCTCAAGGGGCTACATACCAAATCTCAGAATCGTGGGATCATTAGGTAA
Source organism: Adelphocoris suturalis (assembly GCA_030762985.1). Lineage (NCBI taxonomy): Eukaryota > Metazoa > Arthropoda > Insecta > Hemiptera > Miridae > Adelphocoris > Adelphocoris suturalis. The sequence continues at coordinate 12,652,828 of CM061050.1, forward strand.
AAACGTCATTTCTGATGGTCATAATCATCGTTGTGGCCACTTGGGACAATTTTCGTGAGCAATTTTCGTGAGCAATTTTCGTGAGCAATTATTTTCCGTGACGTTTTTTTAGTTTATGTGCCAAAGCAAAGACATGAAAATGTCAAAATTGAAATAATGCCGTTCGCTAGTTGTAAAAATCGGTAATGTTTGTTCGAAACAGAGACTACAGTTTGTCTGTCAATTTCTTGCTGTGAGATACTAGATTCGAATGCAACTGACTTTATATCACTCGTAATATAAAGCCGCATCATCGATTGGCTGTGCAAATACGTTTCTTTTATATGACGTCGGTATGTTATTTTATTTTATGTCAAGATTTGATGATGTTATAATAGTATACTGTTAAGATTTCAACTTCCTTCAATACTGACCACATTGGACATCAAAATCTATGAATATTTACCTACATTTGTCTTTAAATCTACAAGATTAGTTTAATAATAATAAAGTATGAGTACCTCCTAATTATTTTTAATAATTTGATTCCATGTTTGTCTATCAAAATCATAAACTAAAATTTCTCTACACGATCAATAGCCACTGAAATGTCGAAGATTTCTTCAAAAATTCGCTCATGGGTTCATGCTGCATGACTGGACTTTTGTAGGATGAGGTATAATATATATTGTAACTCTATAGAATTCATTCCCTGAGGATCAATAGCAGTTTATGAGCCTTATACATAACACTACACCATAAAAGCCCCTCCAACCTACATACATCTGAGTTACTCTGTTTCTACATTCAAGAAATTACTATCGAATGATTGTGAGTCAACAATTTACGATTCCGTACACAACAGCTCATAAATTGATTTTTCCTTAATTATCCCTATCAACAGGTTTTAAAAATCTATACAAAATGTTAAGTGTTGAATGTTGAATTTAGTGTTACAAATATAAAATCAAAGTGTGGAACCCCTTTTTTTCTCAGTTCAACGTAAGAACCAGCAGATTGCAAGATCGATCCCCTCTAGGGGTTTAAGCATGCTGGTAATCATTACGCTAGCATTAAGTACCTACCATCCGCAATATAAACAAAAAATCTATTTTTCCAGTTTTGTGAGGTTCAGAAGCCGGTTTTCAACGAGACCTTCACTAGACCGTCAGGTCTACTTTTTTCCAGGGAGTATAAAAATTCATAAGTCCAGTTCTCCTGGGCAGGTGAGACCCGCATAGCACGGGCTCCAGGGGCAAGCAGCCTCTGGAAGGTTGTCACCTGCAGCTGCTTCCAGACTTCAGATTGTTTATGCCGTCTGCAGGCGAACCGGCACGCGCTTTCCCGCCTCCGTTTCCTCGTTATATTAGCCCGATTATCTCCTTTTATGAATTAATTAGAAAAAGATGCAAATTGTAGTGCATCGGTTTGAAATGTGGCCAAACTATTGTCTTCATTCGTCTCTGAGTTACAGAATAAATGATTCACTGAAGTGAATAGGCAACAATCGTGTGCTAGAATTTTTTATTTCCCTATCTAAGCTATCGAAGAATTGCATTCTGTGCCCTTGAAAATCCCCGAATGAATTTTCACCTCAAAACTCACTAAACTGAATAATGTCATGGAGCTGTGCCCCCCCCCCCTTCCGACGGACGGACCAGTACGACATCATTCTCTACTTTTCTCATCTTTTTCTTATTCACGAGGACATAACATAACAATTAATTCATATGACATAAGTACGTGTTCCCATGATCTATTTGTTTCGAATCTCAGCCGATCAGTCGAAATAACAAGAAACATCAGTGTTTTCCTTCTTGACAAGCTGTGATATGACAAGCAAGCAATATTGTTTAGACAGAAACCGAAGGCCTGGTTAGTAAAAATGTTTCGCCCTTGCACGTCGAACGTCTTCCTCTCTGAAAAACGGGGTCGGTAATTAAATCGAATGTTTTTCCAAAGCGAACGAGTTTGAACAGAAACTGTTATTTTTCACTTGGAGAACTTCTAAGGGGTTAGAAGGTCTTGTAGTGTAAACACGTCAGTGGGGAAGCCACTTCGAAGAAGTGGACGAGTAACAAAATATCGACCTAGGAAAAACAAAGAACAAGGGGTTGCATTTTTTCTTTCAGCCAGTGAAACAGAGCGGTTGAGAGGAGTCATTGAAAAAAGTTTCAGTCGTACTGTGTAACCACATAGAGAATTTTCTTGTTATTTTTATATTAAGTAGGTATTTATATTATTTATATCATGCAAATTATTTTTTGACATTTTATTTACTTACATCTGTACATCTTTACTTTGGCACATAAACGAAAAAAGCGTGCACAAAGAGCGTTAAAAAAAGCGTTACGGTTGGTTTTTTGATGATTTCAGCTTACAACCGAGTCTTTGCTAGGGAAATGGTACTTTGTCGTTTTTCATCCCACAAGCCAAGCTGCATAAGTAAGGCCTTTTGACATTTTATGTCTTTGCTCTCGCACATAACTCGAAAACCGTTACCAAATTGTTACCAAATATTCTGATGATTTCAGCTTACAACCGAGTCTTTGCTAGGGAAATGGTACTGTGTCGTTTTTCATCCCACAAAATTCGTTGAACATTCGTTCGAAAGCTCTCAATTTATCCAACCATATTGAGTTAAACTACTGTGAAGTGCGTGGCCAACAAGCTGAGTTATGAGCATGGTTATTTGAATAATTGTGTACACTTTCTTTTATAAATCTTCAACTAACTGACAATCACAGCATTATGTAAAGACAAAACAATTTTTCATTTTATGACTTCCTCCTGGACAGCTATTAGCACTAGTGTTAACAGGTAATGTATCGAAATTTGTTAAATTACATCCCATGAAACAGGGCAACTACTCTGAGTGATTTCTGCTTACAACTAATACTAGAGTAATTTCGCATCTCCTACAACTACGAATATTAATAGATAAGTCATTCTGACTACCGTGTCATGATCGACTGGGAATGAAGATGAATAACATTATTTATATTATTTTTTAAAAATTATTTCTGTCTTAAATTTGAGCATTAAGTAGCACACACAGGAACCGTTCAATTTAATGTTAAATAAAAGTTTCTTAAATTATATTCTGCAATGAACCTGAAAAATTCTGTAATAATCTAAATTGAATGAAAATGCAGAAGAGATGAGGTTACAAATATTTCACATTTGCGCACTCGCAGCAACTTCAAAGATACGATCGATTTGATATTAATGTAGTGTTTTACACTAATATATATATGTCATTAATGTTGTGTTTTAGTGACTATGCTCTGAATAAGAGGCCGTAAGAAAACAATAATTGGTGGATTTTACGTTTGCACGAGCGCCGACTAAAGAATTGATTTGTAAGCAAAGAAAATGATGGGGAATCATTTTCAGTCTACTCCTCACATTCTCTGATAACCTCATCGAAATCGGAAGAAAGCTGTAGAAACTAAGCTTGTTACTAGAGTTTACGGACACACAGTTAGAAAAACAGATTATAGACGGTCAGACAATAATCGGAAGTTATTATAAATAAACTGAAACTAAGAATGCAAGTGAAAAATTTAATTTTTGAGGAACACAATTTTTCAACTCCAGAAAGTGAAAACAATGGTTCCACTTCCTATAGGTAGACTTGGAAGCAACAAATCTGAGATGCTCGGTTTCACCTACATAAAAAGTTATTTCCCCATAAATAATCGTTATTCATTCGTCGGGTTGTGTATTTGATCCAACACAGAGTGCTCAAACTGGTATCATAAACAGGCCAGGCTTGTGCCGTTCCGCGGTAGTCGAACGGTTTCGGACTAATACGATTTTCATAATAACGTTTTGACTACTCATTCAATCGCCGATAGAAGATATTATGAACCGGAATGAAAATGTCACCAAGAGATTGAGTCAGACATGTTCAAAATCTCGTGAACCTTCCGAGGAAGAAAGCTTCAAAACCTGCTGAAAGGTGATTGAAATAATGGTATGACCGCGTCTTCTTGACTGTCCTTCCACATTCATCATTTTTTTGTACATCCAGCACCAAGTGTCGTAACCGATAAATTCACTTAGGCAAAGCATTTTGCGTACCCAAAATGTTGTTTCTTTTCTACTGATGAACGGAGGATAAACTCCGTATTTCAACATACAATGGAAAACAGATATTCCTAGTATATGCACAGGAAGTATCTGAAATCGAATCTCAGACATGCGTTTAAATGTGTCTGGATTGAGTTAGCAGCATAGTTCTTAACGTGACTGATTAATTACTGCTAAGGTGATATCTATAAATATTGCAAAACTATTGTTGTCACTGTCATAATACACAATGCAGGAAGTTGAATAACGGCTTTCTTGGAAACTTTCCTATAGGAGTTACTGAATCGCCCAACACTTGCTGTGGTGGTGACTGGTGAGTATCTCCATGGTGAGTATATAGATAGTTTGAACGTGAATGTAGAGAACCACCTTTCTAATGTCTTTAAAATTAACCCTCGTCCATCTAGTATTGTTGTCTAGTGTGCTTGCACTTCATGAGCAACGAATGGCAAGAAACGATTAATCATTTTGCTGTTTGTCACAATGCCCGATTTGAAAGTAAGAGTTAAAAGTAAATTCGTTGAAGTCCTAGAAACAAAAGAATTTCCAGCGCTACTAGCGGAATCTTGAGATCACGGCTCGAGATCAATGGTTCTCCCGATCCTCGCCTCTGTATTTAGCGTTCTTTATTACAGACTAGACGCTTGGACAGTGACCACTACGATTCGTAATGAATCCCGAGCATTTAAAGAGAAGTAAAACCATTGTATGTTTCTGATTTCCTGGGTAGTGACAAGTGTGGTAGCAGTGCCTTAGCTGGAAAAAACGCAGAGGTGTTAGCAAATTTGAGGTGCAGAACAATGGAATACTTTTGCGAGTGGTTGGGGTTGAGTTTTCTGGTCTTCGTCGAGTTGTCATGGACAAGCAGCTTGTACATTCGGTCGTTAACGTCCCAGGAAGGCAAAACTCGTGAAAAAGAAGAAGTCTCCTCCAAGTGAACATAAATTCGACGTATCGTCTTCAAATATTTAAAATTAATGAGTAAATCTAATATTTTTCCAATACCTATCTTCTTTATATTGACGAAAAAAGTAAGTTCCACGCTGCAGGCCACAATTTTTGAGCTATCAACGTGCAATTTGGTAGGTACACTCCTTAGGAATCCGGAATCATCTGTATAGTTTTTTGTTACGACCCGACGGCACTTTGTTGTCGGCGATGACGATCGTCGTCAAATTGACCAAAAATCGAGTTCGCTATCGTTTTCAATAGTTTTCGCCACAAAGAATCGACTAAAACCACTATAAATGCATCAAAGTTGCCCTTGACGACGATTTTCATTGGCGACGCCGATCGCTGTCAAATTAATCGAAAATCAAGTTTAGTATCGTGTAAGCCTATGTCCTAATTGGAGGTTGACGCACGGAACAAGTTCGTACGAAAAATTCGAAGCGAAAAACGCTCGCACTCAATTTTTCGTACGATCGAAATGCCTGTCCTCATTGAACTTGTTAATGACGTCCGAAAGTGGGAGCTCCAGGTAGCCAGACCCATTCGCGCGAACAAAACCAGTCGTGTCCACGATGTCCTACGAAGAGGATGCCGAGTTCTTATTTTCAACAAATATATCTCTACTCTTGTCATCTGAAGAAACCAACATACCTAAAAAGTTAGGTTCAATCGAAATTTATCCGCTTCAAGATCAACTGTGGAATGTTCATTTGGAATAGCTGCGGCCCCGAATACTGCACAAGCCAATAGAGACATCTGTCAAGAAAGCTTGCAAAGTTGTGAAGGCTGTTTGTATCTGATAATCTAATAATCGATAAGGAAGGTCTCGATTTAGATGTTCTAACAGAACGTACTGATGATTTCCTCACCTCTTCAAATTTGATCCCCTCTCGGGAAAATAACCGAGCTTCAACAGCTGCAATCGCTGTGAGACGAAAATTTTGTTTGTATTTTTTTAACAACGTTTAAGTTTTTACCGTTATAGGCTCTATGGTTCGATTTTGCATCACGTACTTACGAATTACGTGTAACTAAAAATATAAAAGTGTATGTAAATGTTAGTAAAATAATTTAAGTTATGGTGATGGATGATTACCAATTTTATTAATACAATTTTACATTATATTTATAACGAAAATTAACAATAAAATTATGTTTATGTACTTTCGTGGTTTTCCCAAGGATGTTGCTATCTTCTCCCACTCCTCGCGAACTTTGTCACGGTTTTTATAATGTTCGCTTCGCTTAGACCAAAGAATTGGTCGCGACTGCACTTCCATAATCAAATTTTCCTCGTAGGCCATCGCGTATACCGTACGAATAAAAAACAAACTTGTTTGATTTTTCGACGCACGAAAACTTCGCACGCAGGAGAGAAAACCAGAAGTCGTGCAGCATGACCCCAGAATTTGACCTGCTCAGCACTGTTTGAAAAACCCTTTTTCGCACGGCTCGCACGAAGGGTTGGCGAAACAAACTGAGGGGGTTCGTACGGATTACTCGTGCGACGACCTCGGACGGAAAAACCAACCAATTAGGCCACTACCTGCATTACCCAAGTTTGAAATTAGGGGCGATCTGCTAGCGACGAATTCGCACTGATCCTTTCGTACGAAAACTGCCAATTAGGACATAGCCTAACAGTAGTAGTAGTTTCCGTCTAACAGAATCGTGCATACGAAGCAAAGTCAAATACATTATAATAGGCAACCATTTTTTTCAAACTTTGTGAGAAATCTAGTGAGCAGACCAACTATTGGTATTGGTTTGTGTTCCGATCCAAAACGAACGAGATCCGAGGCCTGAGATGCAGTCGTTGCTTCTTAGGATTTCGCCTTTTTTGTATTTCCCCGGCTCCCGCAAAACCCGACTGGGCGTGTGATAATTGAGTTGAAGGTCCCGTGGGTGGCCCCGAGTAAAATGCAGGCTGCGTATTAATAATTTATGTTTTATAATTGGGTTTCTTTAAAAAGATGGAACCCAGTTGGAAAAATGAGGAGTAAGAAGGAAAAAACGGAAATGTAAATGGAATTTCTTCAAAAGAAGATTAAGTAGTAGGTAGTTACTTATCACAAGTGCAGGGAAATGGAAGTAGATTCAGCATTTTGGTTTAATGTTTCCATAAATATGTACAATTTAACATCAGGTATGAGGGGGTAGGTTCAGAAAAAAACGAATGCTATTATAGTAACCAGTGCTACCGATTATTCAATAATGCGTAATATAAGATGAGCATATATGGATGTGAAATAAGACCGGTAATTGATGAAGTGGTTTTATAAGCTGATGCCAGAACTTCACTAGAAATTGGGCGAATAAAAAGTGGAAGTTATGCAGTTGGTAAGAATCTGCAGACTCACAAAACGCAAACCTACAGACAGGGAACCAAGATTGTTCATGGAGGTCTAAAATAAGACAGATATAGAATTGGATATGGAGTGCACATTTAAATTTTAAAGTAGGCACATAGATTAAATAATGCTTTCACTAAATTGGTCTATTCGGAGCGGCCTGAACGTTTAACAAATCCTTTAGTAAGTTATAGGTTACTAGAAGATGGAAATCAATAAGTGACACACTAACCGTCAGACAATTATCCTCTTATCAGACGATAGAATACATTTCGTCAATTCTTTGATCAACTTGGCTAACTCAAAGAAAAAATATCATATAAAAAAGACCTTTAAATTATCACTAATTGTATTGCACAAAACAAAAAACAAAGCTTGTCTCCTAAATTTCAGTCATCATCAGGTAACAGCACACACACGAGTGAACGTGTGGAAATAGGACACACGCGAGTGAACGTGTGGAAAAATAAACTTGTTTATTTCTCTCTCACATTGAACTTTTATTAACTGATCTAACGTAACAAGACGATCAGGACACATCGACTATTCGACTTTACCACGACTTACCTATTGTTGCTGTCAAAATACTGTCAAATAAAAACGGCTGTTTATGTGGTTATACACGAAAGAGCTCTAGAGTACCCATGTGCTGAAATTTAAATTCATGTATTATACATTATGTATTATATATTATATTATGCCGTTTAATAAATAAATATTTAAGGGAATATTTTTTAATGTATTCAGAATTGTCATTTATTCGCTTCCAAGTTCCATCTGCTGCATTGTCGACTGATAGGACAAAAATCAAAATTTTTTCAGAGAAACTTGATTTTATCTTCCTCTCAGCGCAACTCTATTCTGACAATATGCTGTCAACTCCCGACCGTAACGGTACCTTCCATTCTCTCCGATCCTAGAAGGGGAAAAACACCATTATCACTTTTTGCCCGGCGTCAACGGCACGTGTTGTTTGCTATCAGATCATCTATGTCCAGCCGTCCCTCCTCAATAACAGACATTTCTACCGCCCGAAAGAACTTCGAATGACACGGAAAAAACTTTTTAAAAGGGGTTGGACATCAGTTTTTTTTTCTTTCTCAGACGATCAATTTGCCGAACTAGACGGAGGACGTAACGTCAGAACAGGGTTTTTTTTCCTCTTGTCTGTGAGAGTCTGACAATTTCTGCGGGGGCGAAGCGAGAGGTACCTATCTATTATTTGACGTAAGAGTGGGAATAAGAGATATTTCCATTCAAGAGAAAATCGTCATTCCATTAGGCTTGGTTCGAAAGTAGAGGATGTCCTCAAATTAAATGTTCGTTACCTTTTGCAGAAAAGTGGCACCTTGGTATGGATTCGGGTCCGGGATTGGGGGCGTCTGGCAGAAAAATACCTGACACACGACAGTCATTAGGTTCCCCAGTTCCCCTTCCCCTTCAATTTTTGGGGGAGGAATCTTCTCCTGAGAAGAGTGCAAATCATAGCGGGAAAGTGCATTTTGATTGCGATGTTCCATCTAAAATACACTGCAAAAGTCTCACATCTAGAGCGGAATTTTCAAATTACACAAAGTACACTTCAACTCGATTACGAGTATACTTTTGTTCTTTCCATGTCTTCTCTTTGAACACACTAAAAAGTCTGCCGAATTGGGTGTGCAGTATAACTTACTCGCTCAGTAATAAAAACGTATAGAATTAGTTGCAGGACAAAATCAGTAAGATTAAATTCATGTTTGCGCATGCGCACAGCCTACTATTGATTCGGCGGCAATGAAATTTATCGGAAATTTTATAGGAGATAACCCGCTCAATTCCTGAAAAATGTCCTCAAATACGGTCCTCTAGTCTCAGAGTTTTTCCTGTGTCAACCAAGTTTAGTTTGGCATTTGCGCAATAGTCATGCGCGTAGTATTCGTGGGGCTTCTTCCGAGAGCATATACTTACCCAACTAACCCCTCTCCACTCAAGGGGGCGAGGCAATGAGTAGCTTTAAGCGAAATAGTCGTAACGAATTCTAATCCTTCTTGGTCCGCGACGCCCGAAGCAGTCGGACGAAAAGCCCCGACCTGGAATGGTTGTTTACTTTACTTTTTTTTTTACTTATACTTACCCAACTAATCCACGATTTGGAACAAAATCGGACAATTATATCATGAGAAAGCGACAGTATAAGAAATCCAAGTTTCAGCATGCAAACACGCTACCGAAAATTCTGAATTATTTTAACTTCTGTTTCCTGCAGAAGACTAATGAAGCTTAGGTGTATTGTATAATTCCATTAAGTGATTTTATTTGGGTAGGTGAATAGCGCCAATGTTGAAGTTGTTACTTGGATAGTGGAGTATGTACCATAGGCTCCGTTTAACAATTATTTATAATCCAGTTTTCCGAGAAGGGTTAATACAGAAATAATAAACCTTTGTTTAGCTAAAGTTTTCAGTAATTTTTTCTTGCAAGCAACCGAAAGAGACGTCAGAAAGAAATGGTTTCGCTTCACATGATACCCTGCCGAAGTAGTCCTTCGTGGATATTTATACTGTTTTGAAATCTTTAACAGTTTCGAAGTAATTTGTTACGTTCTTTTATGTTCAACTTCTCAATAATACAATTGAATATCTAAAGGTGAATTAAAATTGATTTGAATGAATGTTTCCCTTTAGAATTCCCTAAGCTCATCCCTTGGCTTTTGGGCGATTCATCGAAACTGTTGTAGCGGAGAAGACACGCGTTGGGGAATATGTTCCCAGGAGGATTAGAGTAGAAGCTTTGCAATAATTGTATCAAAACCCACGTAATATAAATTTTATATTATATTTATAAACTAGGAAGGTATAAATGACGGTATGATACTCGGCTTTCAAGTTTCACGGAAATTTTTAGATAAAACTCATTGTTTTAAATTATGCAAATTGCTACCAAAAATTGAGAAAAATCAATGTTTGCAGAATAAACGGGTAGAAAATTCTAATTCTGCATTAAATTCTGTAGAGAATGCTTCTAGTTTCGAGACTTGACATACCGGTACTTTTTTTTTTTTTTTTTAGAACTTTTATTATTACTTTTTTCTACCTGAAACACATTAGTTGAAACACTGTGTGGCGTGCTTCTTTTCTGTGCATTCCCTGGCAAGAATTTTTTCTTCTGCCTCTCGGGGGGGGGGGACCGGCCCCCCCCCCCCCTTTAATCCGTCCCTGGCGCGTAGCATTCGTGGGGCTTCTTCCGAGAGCATATACTTACCCAACTACTCCACGATTCGGAAAAAAATCCGGCAAATAGATCATGAGAAAGCGACATTATAAGAAATCCACGTTTCAGCATGCAAACACGCTACCGAAAATTCTGAATCATTTTAATTTATGTTTCCTGCAGAAGACTAATGAAGCGTAGGTGCATTGTTTCATTCCATTAAGTGATTTTATTTCGGTAGATGAATAGCGCCTTTGTTGAAGTAGTTACTTGGATAGTGGAGTATGTACCACAGGCTCCGTTTAACAAAGATTTATAACAGTTTTCCGAGAAGGGTTAATACAGAAATAATAAACTTTTATTTAGCTAAAGTTTTCAGCAATTTTTTCTTGCAAGCAACCGAAAGAGACGTCAGAAAGAAATGGTTTCGCTTCACATGATACCCTGCCGAAGGAGTCCTTCGTGGATATTTATACTGTTTTGAAATCTTTAACAGTTTCGAAGTAATTTGTTACGTTCTATTATGTTCAACTTCTCAATAATACAATTGAATATCTAAAGGTGAATTAAAATTGATTTGAATGAATGTTTCTCATTTGAATTCCCTAAGCTCATCCCTTGGCTTTTGGGCGATTCATCGAAACTGCTGTAGCGGAGAAGACACGCGCTGGGGAATATGTTCCCAGGAGGATTAGAGTAGAAGCGTCCCGTCGCTATCTCCGAATCTGACAGGGAACCGAAGGGGGCCTTTGTCGCATTCACTCTCCTTCAAAAGCGAAACTTCCGATGATTCTTGTCTCCGACACATAGTTGAAACCTACTAACTGATGAAAAGAGTGAAATTATAGAAGAGTGTTTTCCTTCATTGTAGTTCCGAAACATGAAACCAGTTAAAATGTAGGGATCGTTCGCTACACTTTTGATACCCTCGCTGCTCGGTAAATTGCTCATACCTGCTCCGTTCCTCTGGCATTTTTTTTACTTTCTCAACGCGACGAAGGGCTAAGGAAAAGTTTCGCGATCAACCTGGAAAAAAAAAAAAAAAAAAAAAAAAATCTGCAGCATCCCCCAAAACACAGGTAAAATGGGCAGCCTTGAATTGTGAACGTGAGAGAGAATTTCCAAAAGTTGGTACAACACTAAACACATCTTTCTATACAATAAACCAATAGTATCAATGATGATAACATTTTACTTAACAAATCGATTTTGTGAGTTCAACAATATTTTTCAGTTTTGACTTACCTTATTTCATGATTTCAGGATGGCCCGGTGCCTAAATTTTTGCGTACTAGAATGAATAAGCGTTTGGAAATCAAAGAGGAGGCTCAGCCAACCAACTGCCTGTGAAAACTGCCTGGGACATTAAAAGACTATTAAAATGATTGGCAATTCCCTGATCAGCTGAGTGAGCTAAATTCCCGCCTGATCACCCTGAAAGTTGAATTGTTCAAATGAACAGTTTACCGTCTTTCTCATTCAATAAATTGTTGGGATTGGAAATTGACAATCGATTTTCCTGGACTACCCACATGCTGATTTTGTCAGCAATGCTTGCAACTTGCAATTTTATGTTGCATAGATCAGCTGGTTCTGTATCACCCGAGATTGGCAACCGAAAATCAAACAATTATTCGAATTTCAAAAAAGGGCGATTAGAATCATGGCAGGGCTGGACTGGAACGGCAGTTGTCGTGGGCACTTTAAGCAGATGGGCATCCTTACCTTACCAGCTCTATATGTGTATGCATGCTTGTCAAATATTATGGGTAGCATGGACTTCCTCCGGAAGGGTACTTATAACCATGGTTATTTTACGAAAAGCTACTTAGATCTATGCGTTCCCTCGGTACGTCTAACAACTTCAGTGACGACCAACCCAATTCAAACTGATATCCGTTTTTTTAATCACCTGCCACAGCCCATGCGTGAACTACCCGTAAAGCGACTTAAAAGGCTAACGAAGAAAATTTTAATAATGAGCGAACTATATAATGTCGAAGCTTTCTTCAAGACCAGATTTCAATTTTATTGTTGTTTTTGTATTTTTTACGATAGTTTTTTTTTTTTTTTTTTTTTTTTTTTTTTTTTTTTTAAGAGAATTTTTGAAGAAAATTAAGCTATTGCTTTCGCCTCAAAATTTTTAGAATGTGAATTTTTGAAAAAATGTTATGTAGAAATCCGTTTCAGACTATTCTGAATCATATTCTGAAGTTTAACGCATTTTTTAATGTATGTATGTATGTATGTATGTAAGTATATATGTATGTGTTATTCCAGACGATAACTGTCCGTAGAATTGTGCTAGAAACTTCAAACAAATTTTAAAATATTAAGGGCACAAAACGAAAGTTCAAGTTCGTTGGCCAGCATGATCGGATTACATCTTCGGGTTGAAATTTTCAAAAATGTAGTCAAGAATTTCAAAATAGCCTGTTTTTTGCGATTTGTTGTGCGAAATAATTTTTTCAGCATACTAACAAGTGGTACATTCGGAATCAGCGTAAAATTTCCTATAAGAATATGTATCAAGTTTTCAAAAATTTCAAAGTTGGAAAATCAGCCAAAAATCGAAATAATGCCGTTCGCTAGTTGTAAAAATCGGTAATATTTGCATGAAACATTGTCCAAATTCAGATTGAACTACTCTTATGGAAGTAAGAGTACCTCCTAATTATTTTTAATAATTTGATTCCATGTTTGTCTATCAAAATCATAAACTAAAATTTCTCTACACGATCAATAGCGACTGAAATGTCGAAGATTTCTTCAAAAGTTCGCTCATGTGGTCATGCTGCATGACTGGACTTTTTTTTGTTAAGATTGAGAAATTGTTTATATGTATGACTACTGATAAGGACTTATCTATAAATTGTTATACATATTTAATTACTTACTCATACACTTATGTGTGAAGGCAAATAAATATATATCTCTCTATCTCGTCTCTCATGAATTTATTACAATCAGTAGGAATAGGTTTACCTACCAATATTTATGCCATTATTTCCATACAACAGAGCTGTTCATAGAGACCGATGGAAAATCGAGTCTTGTATTATTTAAATCATTGTTGAAAATTAACAAAGGATGTCCATTGCAGGTTCTTACCTGACTATCCTTGGACACATCGGGATTCACTCTTCCTATGTTCTCAGGTATCGATATTACCTATTCCAAGGAATCGATGATGTAGGTGGGCTTGTTCATCCGCTCGGTTAGACTGGCGTTTTTCCTACTTGAAGACGAGGTTTTTGTTCGACATCCACATGGGGGACTACCTACACGATTGATACCCACCGGCGTCGATAATGGAAATCCGATCTCTTAACCCTCTACCGAGCTGAAAGAACGCCAACTTCCCCTACAGTCGCGCATTCCGCGTCGCCGCTTCGCATTCTCCAATGGGGCTAATTACCACTGTGATCGCCAGCCTTCTTATAGCTGCCTAGGGTTGCCTGGAAGAATTCGAAATCGAGGAAGATGGGGCTATTATAGTATCACCGGAGTCGAATGAACCAGTAGTGTCACCCGATTAGACTGAATGATTCCATCATCTGAGTCCTGGGGATTGTCCTTGGATGAAATTTCACATCGCTAATATGTCATGTTTAACAATGTAAGATGGAACCTACAATACAATTAAGAAGTTCCAATTATGTGACATGATCGTATGAGTCAATTTTCGAAAATTATGGTATTATATTTATGTTAAATTGTTTTGAAATTTGACCAATTACCTATAGTACGAAGAAATTATTATTATACGAGAAAAACCTTAATCTACCTGAATAATAATCTGCAATTCCAAAGAAAATTCATGATTTTTCAGCTTTTTTGCAGGTTTTATAAATTTTAACATGGAATCATGTTTTAGCGATGGATCCCCCGCCGAAAAGTGAGACTATAAAGTGAGATGAAAGTAGCGCCAATAATTGTGATGATTTCCGCTTACAACCGAGTCGTTGCTAGGGATATGGTACTTCGTCGTTTTTCATCCCACAAAATTCGTTGACCATTCGTTCGAAAGCTCTCGATTTATCCAACCATACTATATTAACTACTGCGAAGTGCGTGGCCAACAAGCTTAGTTATGAGCATGGTTATATGAATAATTGTTTACACACAGGTGATCATTCTCAATTATTGATATTGTGAACATGATTGCAACCGCTTGTTAATTTCTGATGATTTCATTGAGCTGGTGTTTCGATGATGTGATTCATAGCAGGTGATCCGAATATTGCGAGAACGGTTTGATTTGTGAAGCGGTGGTTAAATCATTTTAATGGGTAATTTCTATACTTTACACTATAGGAAGCTGTAATTTCGTATGTAGCCTCTTTAGCCTCTTTCTATTATAAAGTGAATGTTTACTCGCGAGTTTCTATTATGAGATCATCATCTCACAAGAGCTCAATTGTCGTGATCATTTCTATAATAAAGTGAATGTTTACTCGCGAGTTTCTATTAGGAGATCATCATCTCACAAGAGCTCAATCGTCGTGATCATTTCTATAATAAAGTGAGAGCGAGGAGCTAAAACATGATTCCATGTTTTTTACATTTTAGCAGTCAGGCTCAAAGTAATAACATCCGGGGGGGTCCAGGGGGGCGAAGCCCCCCTGGCGGGGTCAAGGGGCTTTTTAATACAAAATCATTTTTATTATTTTTAATACAAATTAAAATTATTTTTAATTCAAAATCATGAAAAATAGTAAAATTTCCATCTGTTTTCTATATTTCTGAATATTCTACATTGAAAAAGTCGGAGACAGCATGACAGCATCAAGAAATAAATAAAAAACTCATCGAAGTTAAATTAGTAAGAATAATTTCGATTCGAGCTTGGAAATTTTTAGTTTCATAGAAAAGATATAGAATATTGAGTTGCAAAATGTTATGCCCACCAGTTAGTTGAAAC
The DNA here is from genome assembly GCA_030762985.1 of Adelphocoris suturalis. Classification (NCBI taxonomy): domain Eukaryota; kingdom Metazoa; phylum Arthropoda; class Insecta; order Hemiptera; family Miridae; genus Adelphocoris; species Adelphocoris suturalis. Next base: position 12,668,320 of record CM061050.1, read on the forward strand.
CCCGGCAGCATTAATTCTCCGGAAAAGATTCACCATCTTACGTTTACGTATGTCTTTTGTGTGGAAAATATGGATGTAGCATTCCTTGTTCTTAAGAACATAAACCAGTGACTCACTCGTTATACAGCTGGCCATGTAAGAACTTTCAAATGTTCAGTTTTCAGCGGTTGACACTCCTATAATCATCCCGATAACTGAGCAATGGGGCAGCATGAATCGCTCCTCTCTGACAACTGAAAATTAAAGTTGATGAAATTGTAAAGCCCCTTCGTTAGAAGCTTGAGATTTCCAGGCTGCGTGGAAAACTGTCAGAATAGCAAAATCTGGTAGTTTCTCAGCTAGTCTTCGGATTAGAAAAACTGATCTGTTCAATGTATTCTCAAGTCTTTCACAACGTGCTTGGGGCCAACATGTACTCCCAGAATTTTACTATCATTCAAATTATTTTGAATAACAGGTTGCAAAGAGCAAGGTATTAAGGTTATATTTTTAATCGCATAATAGTATATCCAAGTTCAAGCTATCAGATCGAAAGGACGAAAAGGTCTTCCACAGAATTAACGTTTAGCGCACGTACGCAGGCTATTAATTGTCTGACGGCAATGAAGACAATAGTTATGTACCTATCAGTGATTGTAAAGACGCACAATTACCGACAATATGATATACCTAGAGACTTGAAGGAGCATGAGAACGTTAGTTTTGTATTAGGATACAGATTACTCTAGTATCCATTCTTCTGGTATAACCTCCTGCTCCAATTCTCATCCAAATTTTCATCGCATTGGCAAGAGACAAATCTCAGGATTCCGAGACAAAGATTAAGAGGCTTAGGATGAAGAAGGATTACGGCATGAGGGGAGGCGCAAAACGTCTTGCAGAACTCGGGGTAGACCATGAAGTTTGGATTGTAGAGCTCGAGAGAAATAGGATCGTTCTATCTATAACTCAGTAACCCAGATCCTACATTATTCAACTGACTAATGGAACAACTGTGAGTAGGACTAGATGGCACCTTATTCCAAAGCCAGAACATTCACAGCGACTTCCATCTGTGAGAGCAACCAATAAGAGTAAAGTTCTCCACCAGACCAACTGCCAGTTCCATAAGACCATCAAGATACCTACCTGCTCTTCCTAATAATGACTTTGTGAAAAAAGGGAGATGTACAGTGTAGGTAAGATATAATACCTACTGTAGTTACCATATGGTATTGTTGTTATCGAGGCATTCAGTGTACCTATGTAATTACTATTATGAATACAATTCTTAAGTTTTAAATTTAAAATGTTCTAAATTATATTATAAAATATTTCTAAATCGTAGTATATTCACTATCAGCACAATGAGGATGTTCAGAAGCGAATTATAGCTGGTGTATTGTGTCCCAGCCACGCTATTTAAGGTCCCGCATGCCATCAAGGAGGTCTAAATTAAACTACATGAACATTGGAACACAAGACATTTCAACTTTCACTGGTGAGGATACGAAAGGGAATTAATTCCAGTTACACAACACCGTATAATGAGATATTTTATAGGTCACACGTAGTGATCGGTATAGGTGTGACGCTGTGGTCGATTAACGTTCAATATCAATAACTCTCTATAAAAACATACCAACTCAGCTAATTCGCGGTTCTGCGACCTTCAAAATGATTCGAAAAGCTGTGCAACGACGGTTTTTTGGGCTATGGAGATTGGCTGCACCTTCCTGATGTACTTAACTTTTATAGTTATGACCGGTTTAATGACCAACGAAACGGGCTCCGAAAAATGCAACTGCATTAGCCGATGCAGTGCCCAAAAATTTGCATGCATTAACGTATAATCTTTATTGATATTGGCAGGGTTCGCTTTTGATCTTGAGGAAGAGAATATTTTCGTACCGATTAGGGTGAATTTTATAGGCGACACAGTTCAAGTTTTTTTTTTTTTTAGTATTTTTATTTTGATTATGTTTTTGAAAGAAGCTTGAGGTGGAATTATTATGTCGTTCCATTCGAGAACGATTGAGTAATTGATGTTTCGACAGACTGTTATGGAATAAATTAGCGGATTAAATATAGAGTGATCTTAAGTAGATGAAATCCACAACCTTATATCAATAAAACCATGTATTTCTTCATATCTCCGACGGAAGTGCGTGTTAAAAAATGGTGCAAAAGGGTAACCCTTTTTATGATTATATATATATATATATATATATATATATATATATATATATATATATATATATATATATATATATATATATATATATATATATATATATAAATTTTGCCTAGTGGGGACAATTATTATATTTATTTTTTTTCTTTTCATCTTGATACTTATTTAACCCTCCTTTCTTTGGTGACTCACGTAATTGTAAGATCGAATGAAAATCTAATTACTTTTCCTCAAATAGGTACAGAGTACCAGAAGTTCTATTCAAATAAAATATAAAATTTTCAATGGAGGAAATCACAATGGAGGAAATTTTTGATGGAGGAGATCACAAATATTTTTTCTTCAATATTTTTTAGGTTATTTATTCAGAAAGCTCTAAAGAATAAGTTTTTGGATTCGAACATTTATTAACGTAAATAGTTGATACTAAGTCCAAATAAAAAAACGCGGCAGGCCGTTCGTACCTTCTCTCTTATGAGATAAGAGCTATAAGCATTGAAAACCTCTCAGTAATTTCAATGTTTTTTTTATTGTTTTAAATAAAATAACAATTAGAAAACACAAAATAATTATTGAAACACAATTACTGAATTTGCTGTAAGCCAGTCTCGACGATGCCTAATTCTTCCACGAATATGAATTCACAGGTAGGTTATGGCGCGCGTCTAAAATTACTATAACCAAGATTAACTTCTCAACCAAGTGACAACAAAACAAGCGGCATTGTTTACTATATCCATTTATAACATAAATAAATATAAAACTACGTTATGAATAGAAGAACAAGTACGAAAGAAATGCGTGATAAAATCGTTTCCAACGAGTGGGGAACGATTTTTGTCCGGTGAAAACGAAAGAAGTTTCATTTCCCCAGCAACGGCTTGGTTGTACGTGAAAATCAAAAGAAAACAACACCTAACTTGTTTATAGGTTGCGTGACGTCTTTTTTGACATTTTAGGTCTTTGCTCTGGCACATAACTCGAAAACAGTTACCAAATTTGTTACCAAATATTCTGATGATTTCCGCTTACAACCGAGTCGTTGCTAGGGAAATGGTACTTCGTCGTTTTTCATCTCACAAAATTCGTTGACCATTCGTTCGAAAGCTCTCGATTTATCCAACCATATTATGTTAACTACTGCGGAGTGCGAGGCCAACAAGCTGAGTTATGAGCATGGTTATATGAATAATTGTTTACACACAGGTGATCATTTTCAATACTTGATATTGTGAACATGATTGCAACCGCTTGTTAATTTCTGATGATTTCATTGAGCTGGTGTTTCGATGATGTGATTCATAGCCGGTGATCCGAATATTGCGAGAACGGTTTGATTTTTGAAGCGGTGGTTAAATCATTTTAATTGGTAATTTCTATACTTTACACTATAGGAAGCTGTAATTTCGTATGTAGCATCTTTAGGACATTTACTTGACCATGCCCAGGGTCCGGATCAGATGAGTGTCTCTTAAAGCTAATTTCTATGCTTTACACTTTAGGAAGCTGTAATTTCGTATGTAGCCTCTTTAGGACATTTACTTGACGATGCCCGGGGTCCGGATCAGATGAGTGGCTCTTAAAGCTAATTTCTATACTTTATACTCTAGGAAGCTGTAATTTCGTATGTAGCCTCTTTGGGACATTTACTTGACGATTCCCAGGGTCCGGATCAGCTGAGTGGCTCTTAAAGCTAATTTCTATGCTTTACACTCTAGGAATCTGTAATTTCGTATGTAGCCTCTTTAGGATATTTACTTAACGATTCCCGGGGTCCGGATCAGCTGACTGGCTCTTAGAGCTTGCATACGAGTCTGCAACTAAAGACATAAAATGTCCCAATGCGTTGCAGACTCGTATGCAAGCGTTTCTTTATACACTAAATAAGCATCAACTTTGTTTCTTAGCTTAAAGTTCCGAGAATGTTTGTGGTTCATATTGTAACAATCTATCGTATCTATGAGCATATAGTGTAAAGCAAAAGTCATACCAGGAAACAGAATTTTTTCAAATTTTTTTCTTTTTTTTTTTTACGTAACAATATTTCCGGTTGACCCGTCATCATTTCAATGTCAAAAAACGTTCAGTATTAGAACGGTATCATTGGCTGCAAACAATCGCGCCGGCAGGCATGATTAACGCGGCTATTTAGTGAAATGAAACTTTATATTCACCAGCAAAAATAAACTTCAGAAAAATATCGTTATAACCCCGTATTAGGTATGATAGCAAACTTCTTGTGTAAATTAGGTTGGCTGGTTAGATTTGATGAGATGCACCTGAGATATCATTGCAGGCCTTGGCAGAAACACAAGCCAACTCCAGGCCTGAGGTTATGAGAATGTGGGCTGAAGATATAATAGAAATAATTCCATTAACAGTCTTGATCTTTAATATTTCTAGCAACCAGAGTAACTTTTTCGATCACACGTTCTCCACATCAGAAAATGGTATTATAGAATATAGCTTGTCACATTTTTTGGTCATCTGTATATTTCCTGATATTGATATATTAATATAGGAGGAAATCATTTCCAGACCGTGATTCTACGAGTAGTGATTCTCGTATTTAGTTCATGTCTATGGTACCTGAAGGCTTTATATAACGACTAAAATACTCTCGGCAGATAACGAACTGTGACGACCTTGATTCGATAGAGTTCTGGGATTTATATAGCAAGGAAAACTCGTAAATCTACTTGCATCTTTAAAACTTTTTTAATTCGGTAGGTATCTGGATATTCAATGACAATGAAAATTAAAAAAATATGTTATTCCATCCATTCACAAAAATATTACAAAGGCAGGCAAAAAGCCAATAACTTCTTCGAGGAATTACCCTACATAAAGAGAATAACTCCGAGCTGTGTGAGGGAGAATAATTCCTAACTACAGAAAATTAATTTCCAAATATTTGAACATTAAACGAAAGATATTCAAAATTAATCTGAACGGCGAAAGAAACATTGATAGTAATTTTCTTCTAATTTGTTGATCTGATCAACACTACTTTCCCTATATAATTTTGATTCAAAGTTGATTAAAATTGTTCTATATTAGAGAATCAATACGGCAAAGTTGCTGCTTATTTAGTGTATAAAGAAACGCTTGCATACGAGTCTGCAACACATTGGGACATTTTATGTCTTTAGTTGCAGAATCGTATGCAAGCTCTAAGAGCCACTCAGCTGATCCGGACCCCGGGCATCGTCAAGTAAATGTCCTAAAGAGGCTGCATACGAAATTACAGCTTCCTAGAGTTTAAAGCATAGAAATTAGCTTTAAGAGCCACTCATCTGATCCGGACCCTGGGAATCGTTAAGTTAATATCCTAAAGAGGCTACATACGAAATTACAGCTTCCTAGAGTGTAAAGCATAGAAATTAGCTTTAAGAGCCACTCATCTGATCCGGACCCTGGGCATGGTCAAGTAAATGTCCTAAAGAGGCTACATACGAAATTACAGCTTCCTATAGTGTAAAGTATAGAAATTACCAATTAAAATGATTTAACCACCGCTTCACAAATCAAACCGTTCTCGCAATATTCCGATCACCTGGTATGAATCACATCATCGAAACACCAGCTCAATGAAATCATCAGAAATTAACAAGCGGTTGCAATCATGTTCATAATTTCAATTATTGAAAATGATCACCTGTGTGTAAACAATTATTCACATAACCATGCTCATAACTCAGCTTGTTGGCCACGTACTTCGCAGTAGTTATCATTATATGGTTGGATAGATCGAGAGCTTTCGAACGAATGGTCAACGAATTTTGTGGGATGAAAAACGACGAAGTACCATTTCCCTAGCAACGACTCGGTTGTAAGCGGAAATCATCAGAGTATTCGGTAACAAATTTGGTAACGGTTTTCGAGTTTTGTGCCAGAGCAAAGACATAAAATGTCAAAATTATCCGATTCAAAGATGGTTGTTAACTAGGAGAAAAAAATATTCAACGTCCCTAACCCCCCTGAGTGGAACATGTGCAAACTGCTACCAGAAAGAACTCAAATCGAAATGAAATCTTTATGTAATTGTTCTTGGTTGAAAGTTGATAAATACGAATTTTTTATTGGAAGAACGAAAATTGATGTTTGATTTTGATGAAAATTCGAAGGAGAAAGTTGAACGACCTCATCTCCTTTAATGGAACATGCACAGCTACCAAAGAGTCCGAACAATCGAAATAAAAATAAAACGTTCTGATTTGTTGATAAAAACGGAGTCGAGAAGGCGAATCATCCGCGAACCATGCGAAACACGTGAGGGCTGGGTAGTGAAGAAATGAGAATCAATCGTTTAACGTCCAATTAGATCAGGTGATCCGCTTGCATTTTGATTCATTCCGCCATCAAAGCGAATCGATTCTTCCCTTTTACGAACCGAATTTCGCGAGTGAAGATACGGCTCGCGCATTTGAAAGCGCTTGCCGTTTGCGGCTCGTTGGACGGCGGAATGCGTGGATTTTAAAAGAAGGCGTAGGTATCTGACTGCCACGCGGATTGTTTACTAAAACAAGGTCTACGTATTATACGAACCTAGTCGCGATTGATCAAGTTCTGACCAACATCAACGTACCACCATTTCAAAAACGCTGCACTTTATTACACAACCGTTCATTATTTCTATATCAGCAATACCTCCTATACAGATAACAAAAAGTCCAGTCATGCAGCATGACCCCATGAGCGAATTTTTGAAGAGATCTTCGACATTGCAGTCGCTATTGATCGTGTAGAGATATTTGAGTTTATGATTTTGATAGAAAAACACGGAATCAAATTAATAAAAATAATTAGGAGGTACTCATACTTTATTGTTATTAAACTAATCTTGTATATTTAAAGACAAATGTAGGTAAATATTCGTAGATTTCGATGGAGGGATGCCTTGAGATTAACGTTACTGACGGCCGAGCGGAGCGAGGCCTTGGATCGGCGTGCTAGTACGTACATAAATAGAACTTCTTCATAATTTCATGGCTGATATTTTCTAAGCCATAGTCAGTATTAAAGCTACATCAAGTCCTAAAACGTTGAGAGCAAAACATTAACGAGAGCGACCGAGAGAACCGGAGGACAGAATATTTCACAGAGTAAACTCATTAGTTGTGATTACTTTTTTTTTTTTTTTTTTTTTTAACAAGCACCTACTACCTACGTTTTAAACAGCATGGTTCTAGGATTGGTTATACAGGGATAATTCCATAAGAGTAGTTCAATCTGACTTTGGACAATTTTTCATGCAAATATTACCGATTTTTACAACTAGCGAACGGCAGTATTTCGATTTTTGACTGTTTTTTCCACTTTGAAATTTTTGAAAACTTGATACATATTCTTATAGGAAATTTTACGCTGATTCCGAATATACAATTGATGAAATGTGCAAAAGAAGTTTTATTTTGAGTTTTCATGGGGAGTTCATGAAACCATGAACGTTTCTTTTGGGAGTTCAGGCCGTACATTAAGTACCACTGGCGACAAACCGTTTGTCGGCCCATTACGTCCTCCTAACCTCGTATTCTACATACTAGTAGGTATGATTTAAGATCAAAAAATTTTTTTTCAAAAAATGCGAAATTGATGAAATGTGGAGTTTTCATGGGGAAGCTTACGTTTTTTTGGGAGTTCAGGCCGTACATTAAGTACCACTGGCGACAAACCGTTTGTCGGCCCATTACGTCCTCCGAACCTCGTATTCTACATACTGGTAGGTATGATTTAAGATCAAAAAATTTTTTTTCAAAAAATGCGAAATTGATGAAATGTGGAGTTTTCATGGGGAAGCTTTTGTTTTTTTGGGAGTTCAGGCCGTACATTAAGTATCACTGGCGACAAACCGTTTGTCGGCCCATTACTTCCTCCTAACCTCGTATTCTACATGTTAGTAGGTATGATTTAAGATCAAAAAATTTTTTCGCACAAAAAATGCCAAATTGATGAAATGTGAAAAAGAAGTTTTTATTTTGAGTTTTCATGAGGAAGCTTAAGTTTTTTGTAAATTTAGACATGACTACCAGAAAGAGAAGACGATTTACCATAAGAATTGGACCTTACTTATTTTTTTGGGCACAATAACGGTTGAGCAATTAAAACAAAAGTTAGTGTTTGGCGCACAGCCCTAAACTTCGGACAGTTGTAGAGAAAAGGCTGGGCGAAGAAGAGGTCTGAAAATTTGGCTCCTACAGCATACTAGAAAATCAGGACTTTTAAAAAATATCGAAAAAAAAAGTTTGGCCGTTCGCGTAAAATGACCCATATATACATACATACTCGTACATACATTAAAAAATGCCTTAAACTTCAGAATATGATTCAGAATAGCCTGAAACGGATTTTTTTCAAAAATTCACATTCTACAAATTTTGAGGCGAGAGCAATAGCTTAATTTTCTTCAAAAATTCGCTAAAATGAGTATTTGGATTTAAAAAAATTATAATAATAATAAATTTAAAAAAATAACGTGCTTTGCGCACATTTTACGTACGAGCACATGCCAAAAATGTCAAATTGAAATCAGTTTGTAAGTCAAAAGCGGTTTACCTTATGACTTGTTCGTTTCTAATTTTTAATAATGCACAATTATTATCGATTAAGGAGCCGTTATAGGTATAGGAATAAGGGATATACTCGCAATCAGTGTGAGATTTCTTTTAAGATAGAGGCATAAAATGATTGTTTCTAACCAGAACTGCATTTTGGCCGATTGAGCGATGTTCGAAGCTTTTCTCCGAAATTACTGATCCAAAATTAATTAAATTTGGCTCAAAATCAACGACATCCTGGGATGTGCCTGTAATTTCGGCAATACTTTCATTCAACCTCAAAGGGTAAAATTGAAGGGTTGAAATATTGAGAAAAAAAAATTAAGATCTTGGGATATAGCTCCTATATAAAAGGGTAGTTTTCTTTCAATTCAGATAGAACTCAGTTCGATGAGCCGAATGAGACCCCGGAGCATTGTGGGGACAACAACCGTTCTCGCCCCACAAAGGTTAAGATTTGGAAGGAGGTAAAATCATCAATATGCATGTGAATCGCAATGAGACTGGTTAGTAGGACAGCCTTGTCCCATAAGTAAATTGAAACAATCTGTATACGTGTTGATGAATAGTGAATCAAATGAAAAATAAATAGATTTTCAATTTATAAAATAAAATGGAGGCGATAATATTTTTTCATATCACAACAAAATATTTTATTCTTCACAGGGTTTTAATGTTATGTGAAACATTTTGGATTTGATGGTGTTATACATTTTTTTCCAATGCTCCTCCCCAGGAATAACTTTCAACGTTGATTGTTTCGAAATGTCTCTCCCTCTTCCCGACACTCGGCCTTGTTCCAAAAGTTATCTATAAAATTTAAACTCTCCATGAATGGAAAAATTGCGGATAATTGATTCCTCCATCTTAATACAATAACTCTAGAGTCAAACGGATTTACTTTCTCTAGATCACTATGAATATTCAAGAAATCCACAAAAATACGAATATTCAATTTGAGAATTAATATAACTCAAGCGGATATGTTCAATTAATTACACCAGTTTGAAAATTAATGAACAATGATAAATTCATAAATTTGATTAATTAATTATCAATGACATTTTCAGAGTACCCATTTGAGCCCATTCATGATAGCATTACGACATAATAGACAAAGATAATACGAATTTAATCGTGAGCAATTTAATCTACCAACGCTTTTCATTGTCGTAAGGTCAAAAACAACCACGAAAAGCGAAACATGAACTTGACTTCTTCTGACCTCTGATCACTATCTCTTAGAAGGAACGTAGTTATCACGAGTGTACACCGCCCACATCCCTTGGAAACATTTTTTCCCTGTCTGGTCGATGACTGCACTGACTTGCATCTTCCAAAAGTCAACCCCTCAGGCTATCGACGTCGAACTCGCGCATCAGTAATTACATTTTCGCTATCGCCGGTCGCTATCAAATAATGACTCTTGACGACGGGTGGTCCCTACTTTTTTAACCCTAAAAACTAAAGATGCAGCCCAGTAGAATTTTTTTTTCGACCTTTGAAACGATAATGGACTAAATACCAAAGCGTGCAGTGAAATACAAAAATAATGTACCGTCATCTTGAAGATATATAGGTTGGAACGTGACAGAATGACAAGTCCCGAATTATCCAACGTAGTATGATTACTTTTGCATTATCTCTGTCTAATAAATTATTATCTGCAAATTATCCTTCGACTGCATCTCGTTTCGGCATCTTCCATTCGCTGTAAAATGTGTAGAGTGAATGGGAAAGATTGGTGGCTAAGAAGAACAAAACACTATCCAGCAACCTCAAGTTGTTCCATGTTACCTCGTATGGGCAAGACTGACAAGTACAACTAAGTTACTAAATCTAGACATCTAAATAGTGTATTTCTACACTATTTTACCTCTAGGACCGTTGTATATTATTATACTTACTAATATCTCATTGACTCTAATAATGAGCACGATCGAAAATAACTAATGTTTTCACTATTGTAAATTGTAGAGTAAAATGCATATTTTGAGGTAAAAAAGTGACGACAATTCACAGGTAAGGGGCTATTTCTTGCCGTTTACTCGACCTGTCAAAAAGGCGCCTCCAAAAGTGACAGCCGTCCATAAACATCGGACGTTATGTCACTACACCTGACCTTTCTCGACAGGGAAAATAAATTATTCGGCAACGAACGCCGCCCTGTGAAATGAAATACTTTTTTGCGTATTTTTACAAAATTTATTTCGACGTTGTTTTTTTAATTTCCGATATACCTATGAAAAAACTGTCCCTTCAGAGCGCAGGCGTAAGGGTATTTAGTTGGATGATTTATACTTGGAAATTATACTGCGGTACAAACGTGTGGAAAATCAGATGCCGAATTTTCGATAAAAGTGGACAGGTACTTTGATGCAAATCGTCGAATCTGCTTGGAGATATTTTATAGGTATGGGCAGAAAAAAGGTAATTTACTACTTCTAGTTTTTTTATGATATCAGACGAGCAAACATAAAACTGGTTGATTGATTTGAGAAAAGAAGAAAAAAACATAATAAATAATTGGCGTCTGACGATAGTAAAGTAATTAGATAATACTGGAAGTGATCCAATAGATTGTAATAACCTAGATCTAAATAAACATATTTATTCGTGAAATGGAAACACTCGCGGGTTCCTTTTAGACTGATATTATTCATGTAAAACATGTTACAAGAGGGAGCTTCTTTGGGAGTGGTGAGAAAACCCAGTTTACGAACCGTTTGCGGAATTACTTTACCAGTTCAAGCCATGGGAGTGTTGGGCTTATTTTTACTTTGGACTTATTTTATTTCCAAATCGGAATATTTATCTTGAGATCTTATTAAAAGCTTCAAAATCTCCCATTTACTTTATTCGTTTCCTGGATTTATCCCACGCCAGATATATGACACCATTCTGAACAAGAACCTCAAATTGGAATGAGACTATTTGAAGACAGACTATTCGAGACTATTCGTTCTCCGGGCACCCTGCTATATTTTACCATCAAAATACGCATTCGTTATTCTTTATACCTTAATATATCTTTATGTACCAGTGAAGTCTCATTATCCGCGTTATATTATAACTGCCTGATTGGAATCTGGAAAATCAACCAGATGATGAAGGTCAGTAGAACTGGGGGTCACTGGGTGCCTCGAAACGGACGATACAATCAGTAGAATTCCAGGAAGAACACGAAAGCAAGATAAAAACTAATAAAAACGATGTTTATAGGTGGAAAGTCACACCTTGGCACCACGAAATCCTAACTGACATGATTATCAGAAAGAAATGCCCCTACCCAACTTGTGTGGTTTCCCTATTCCCTCCCTTGTTTCAACGACTAAATCTTAAATGGAGCCCTTATTTTCCCTTGTTTTGGGTGACTGTAAATCCTAGTTTGACACCCCTGAGATAACGATTTACTTCTTCCTTGAAACAAAGATGTGATCGGCAGGGCGTCCAGCGCGGGGGTCCAGTTCGAGACTGCAAAGCCAGCGGGCGGTCGACCTATATATTCATGAACTAGTCCAAATGCACCTGCTGCGGGGGGTCAGCTCGCTTCATCCCCTTTTAAAGTGTCAAATATAATCAAATATCAGGCAGCTGGCGGGATTAAACGCTGTTTAGATGTTCATGGTGGAATCAAAGGACCTTGGCAGGCAGTGTGGGCAACTGAAATTTCAAATGGGGTCTTTTTAAGAAATGAGAAGCGGCTATTAACTTGCGGCAGCAATACAGCCCGCGATGTAGAGATTTGTTTTGTAATAGAACTGAATGATGTGTAAAGATTGGTGGTCTGAATGCTCGCAAGCTCTCATCTCAAAAATACATAACATCAAATAGTCAATCCCTTAGTAAAAATTTAGATTAGTTTGGAATGTAAATTACTAAATAGTACTTGTACAGATTAATTGGACAAAATGGATGTTCTTCTCGTGTCCTTTTTACAAACAAAGGTAATGTAAATGAGTTGTTGTTAATGTGAATAAACGTAATAAACACACAAACACACACACACAAACTCTATTTGCAGGTACAGTATCTACAGTTTTTATTAATCTCAACAGGATACTAATCTGTATTTCAAACTAATCTGATTTTTACTAAGGGATTGATTACTTGATGTTATGCATTTTTGAGATGCGAGCTTGCGAGCATCCAGATCACCAATCTGTACAATTCTGATCTATTACAAAATCAATCCCTACACCGCGGTATGCGCCACAGACAAGTCAATAGTGGCGCCCCTCTTCTAGAAATGACCCTTCAAATGTACCCTTCAGGGTGTTCTGTGATAGAGTTTATCTATCTTCATGAATAGATTCATCTAATTCTAAAAATGTATTACAAAAGTAACTAATGAAGGTTTTTTATGCTAATTTTTCCGATTTTTTTTTAACGATCAATAATTTTTTTACTTCGCCGACCTTGTCTTGTGAGAATTGTATATGTAAAAAAATCTTTAGATGTGACAGAAACTCTTGACTTATCAGTTGAGAAGCATACAGAGTTCAGAGACTAACAAATTGCTTTAAACCCTAGGGTTGAGAAAATTGGATTTTTGAGGAAAATTAAGAGATAACTAACAAATTTTGCAAAAAGAAAAAATTGAGCATACCTAAATAAAAAACAAAATACATTTAGTAAACGAGTGAAACTTGGTTATTTCGGAGTAGATCAGGGGCGTACGGAATACACTCCGTACAGGCCCAAACTTTCGTTCCACTTTGAAAATGGAATTTTCTTCACCATTGAAAAGGTGAAGTTCTAGCGGATCCTTTGAGCTTAAATAGGCAAAAATACAATTTTTAATTGTCTGAGTTTATGAGGTGTTGGAAATAATAAACCAAAAGGGACTCACTCAATTTTACGAAAGTAATTTTCTTCATAACACCTGATTAAAAAAAGATGACAAGGAGATGCAAATTTAGCGGCCTTTCCTCTATGGTGTCCGTTTTTTGGATTTTACACCGCAAGGAAAGAAGTTAGGATGTCCATTTTACGGAGACTCAGCCGAACGCACGAAACAATCTTGTATTATGTAAAAGTTCTATTTTTTAAATGAGAATATTGTTTGTTTTTCCGAAGTTGCTGGCCAAATAGCTCAACGGATACAGTTTTGTTAGGACGCTCCGTAAGTTCCTGAGATGGTTTTAGGCTCGGGTAAAAGCTTAATAAGTTCTCAGGCTAACTTCTTTCCTATTGAACCTGCGATACTTCCATCTGAAATGAAGCCATTTCGGAACAGTTGGGTTAATATTAAATCATAATTTCGTTCATATTCAACTTGAGAAGATGAATTTTGTAACGAGGCCTCTTATGGTGTGGTAGACTATAATTACAACACTTTGAACCACTATAATTGCTGAGTGAGCCCATAACTAATGTTGTTCTTATTAACTCAAGATGCTGAAATTTGAACGGGGACACTCAGGGTGCGATAAACTGCAATCACAACTTGGGGGACCTCTTTGATCAGCTGAGTGAACTCTGTACATTTAGTATGGTGCTGAAATTAGGAGCTGAAATGGTTAGCCCTGTAGCTAATCTTGTACCTATCCAACACAAGATGCCGAACTTTTGAACGAAGCCTCTCTGGATGTGGTATAGTGTGTAGTGTAGTGTGTAGTGTGTGGTATAGTGTAATTACAAATGGTGAGCCACTGTAATCAAATGAGTACGCTTATGATAGTAACTAATTGGACTAGCGATGCAACCACAATGCGCTACAGCGAAGTGTGGAAGGGTACAGCTAGTAAGTGATATACTTATAGAAGTTTTAGAATTATTATACTGTGTGCCTTATGTTCGTTGAATAACTGTGCAGCACAATTTATAATGCAATGAAAAACACACCATGCACTTTAAACATGGACAATATTGTGAACAGAACGTGAACAATATAAATATCAGTTAAAATGGTGACGTTTCTTGACGCACCTTGAAACATTTCGATACATATATTTTCGACTTCTCGACGTTTTTGAAGTGGAAATACAAGGTTTCCGAAAAACGTAGGCCCCAAGGATATTTAGACCTCAAGCTTAAATCACTTTCGACTCGGTTTTCGTATTTCAGTTCCTCACTACTCGCTCATTGTGGTAGGAAATGGCCTTCCACGGGTCATTTGAGGTAACTTTCATGGTCTTAGTTGTGAGTGAGAGCGGCTATTGTCCCAGTATAGGCTATTCTATGAGCCGGAATGGCTTTCTTATTGTGAGTCCTGCGGCGCATTCTCAATGTTTCGAAGCCCAACAATGCGATGAAACTGCATGCGAGGGTGTGCCTTAGAATCACCTGGAAATCGAAATCAGCCATAAAATAGCCCTGTTCCGTTTTCGGTACAGTTGAATTCGTCTATTCATGTCTTAGCATTCTACAGTCTCTAAATTATTTCTTAGCAGGTAGATAAGATTTTGATATCGAACCAGATTGTAAATATTCAAGCTGAAGAAAACGACGCACCGACTCCAAAAGTCGGTGATAAGCTATTTTAGTAAAGTCTAATCAAACATAATTGGAGTAAAATATCGGCTGCCAAGTATCTGAGATAACGACTTAACTTCTTCAAACAACGGGGGGGGGGGGGGGGGGGGGGATTGAAATGCATTTAATAAATAAGATAACGAAATTACGCAGAATGTAATTATACATAGGTTTATTATTTATCTATTATACAGCTCTGCTGCGCAAGTCGCTGGTCGATATAAATAAGTTGAGACACGTTTATGACAGCTAACTATTGGGATTCTAATTAACCAAATATATTATGTATCCAAGTTGCTACCTAGTGGACTGTGTACCTACATTCAAATGAATTAATCTCGAGTGTATGTTATTATTAATAATGGAAGTATGATTTTGGAGATTTCAATGATAGTTGACTTCCTATCTTACTGATGAGGGTATATTCGAAGTAACTGACGTCCCACTTCCTTCAGCTGATGACAAGCAGCTCGCGAGTCGTTGATCGTAATACTCCGAGATTAAGTGAAAGTCACGATTTCAAATTAAATAGATATGTCTTTCAAAAAGTACTAAGAAGCGTAGGTGTCACTAGGTGGGTACGATCGCGCAGCCAATGGCAAGTTCAGTAAAAAGAAGGCTTAACTTAAACGGTACTGCCATCTGTTTCAAAGTATATTAAATTCGGATACGAGGTGCGGCCTCTGGAATTGGAGGATGGGGCGGCCGTTCCTATGTTGGAGGAACATTAGTGATAATATCGAAATTGAGGACAGGAAATTCTATCTTATCGAAAAAGAAAAATATTGACACTGCAATCTGAGGTCCTTACATATTATCATTTGTATCGATTTAGCTTTGGTGATGCTTACACCAACAGACAATTTTTGCGACGTGTCCAGCTTCGATAATTATTTTCGTCCTGGCTTTTTGCCTACATAATCTAAAACTCCTGCCGAAAGTTATAGTTTTCTTTCCTCCAAAAAAGAAATAAGCTAAAATTAAATGCCCGAAATTCCACCTGATGGTTCATTAGGAAGATGAACCCTTGTTTAGAGACCCGTAATTTATTTCACAAGGCAGTCACCTAAATCGGATTTCATTTGACGAATAGTCTGAAAGGTGGTGGTCAACAACTGCCTGAAGGCAGAAACTTGGGATCTTGGTGTATCGCAGCTCGAAAAGTATCACCGCTCAGAAATTACTCTGAGAGGTATGAAAGTTTTAGCCCCAAGCTGGGGCGTTGTTGGTGGTAACGAGCGGAATTTCGCTTAATTTTGTTTCAAAAGTGGAGGCAATTTGTCCATAATTGCAATTTAGGAGAAACGGAGTGTGTATATGGCCTGAGGATATAGAGTCCCTGACGTCACAGAGTCAAGTGAAATTATATAGGACTCGAACGACACAGGAAAGACACGTTCTCCGAAAGATTATCAGTAAAAGAAACAATAGAACGAACAGT
This sequence comes from Adelphocoris suturalis, assembly GCA_030762985.1. NCBI lineage: Eukaryota > Metazoa > Arthropoda > Insecta > Hemiptera > Miridae > Adelphocoris > Adelphocoris suturalis. The sequence continues at coordinate 12,684,968 of CM061050.1, forward strand.
GGTTAGGTACCTAAGTCGTCACGAGATAAGTCGTCAATGAGAAATTTTGTTGATGATGAATTCCGAGATCACTTTATGGATATTAGAATATTTTTGTTTTTCAAGCACCTTCTCGCGTGATCGCATACAAAGCTGCCTTGAGGGTCTTTTTTTTATTTTCTTTTTTTATAAATTAAAGATTTAAAAAACTAAAAAATAAAACTCGGCGCTTTGCGCCTCGGCGGGGGGCTCCGCCCCCCTGCACCCCCCGGTTTATTTCTTTTTCCATACTCTGTATGAAATCATAGGAACACAGAATGTGTTTTTGCGATGATTCTATTTCCTTACCAACGGCTTGGTTGCACGTGAATAATAACAATATTTGGCAATAATAAAATAAATAATTGTTAGACATTTAATTTGGTCTAAAACCCTATAAATATTATATAAATAAATATGTAACTACAAAGAAAAATACTATATAAATTGAGAGCTTTCCAACGAATGGTGAACGATTTCTGTGCGATTAAAATTGCGGAAGTTCCATTTCCCTACCAACGGCTCGGTTGTACGTGAAAATCATAAGAAAATTTACAAGCGGTTGCAATCATGTTGACAATATCAATTATTGAGAATGATCATCTGTGTGTAAACAATTGATTCAAATAACCATGCTCATAACTCAGGTTGATGGCCACGCACTTCGCAGTAGTTAACATAATATGGTTGGATAATTCAGGAGCTTTCCAACGAATGGTGAACGATTTCTGTGCGATTAAAATTGCGGAAGTTCCATTTCCCTACCAACGGCTTGGTTGTACGTGAAAATCATTATAAAAGGCGCATAACGGTTTTTTCTGTCGGTTTTTTGTGACGATTTTTTTTCGGTAGGTCATCGCGAAAACACATTAAAAAACGGACGGTAGACCTACGGTTCTACAGTCAGATCATTTAATAATGATTAATTTTACACATTATTAGTTCATTATGGTTACTTAGCAATATTAGTTTATAACTGAGCGTAATAAATCAGCTTTCATTGACACTACAGAGGCTTAGGGATTATGAGATGCTGTGATAAAATGAGAGCATTCCAAAAAGTGGCTAACGATTTTCCTGCTATGAAAACTAAGGGAGTTACACTTCCCTAGTAACGCATTGGTTGTACGTGAAAATCAATAGCTCCACCGTGACGTGACGAAAACAAATGGAAACGTCCTGTTAATCATTATTAAATAATAAAAAAAGGAAATTACTTCCAAGTAATTTTGGTTTTTTCGGTACATAGGTATTTCTCAGCCTCTGTTGGACCGATTTTGATAATTTTATGTTATTTATTTATTTATTACTACCAATAACTTTTTTTGCCTACTCGTTATTTATCATTGGAAATTGGAAAAAAAACATTCTATACCTATTTGAATCGGGATCGGGAGTCGGGGCTTGATTTGCTACATTTATGAGGTAACTTGGCATGTAACGCTGCGGAGCAGCACGGGTCCACTAGTATTCCTAAAAGTTGAATGATAAAAAAAATTTTAACTTATTTTGCCGGAATGATTTTATTAGCGAATTTTTAGAGAATTTCGTAGAAAAAAAGCTATTTAGATGACTTCAAATTTTAAAACCGGTTAGGAATGGTCCGTTTCATTCATCAAAGAACACAATCTTAGAGTTTAATGTCATATGTATGAACATATACTTAGGGTGTATTTCTAGACAATAACTCCCTTTAAAAACGGTTTAAAAAATTCGTTCCACCGCAGAAAAAGCCGTCTTGCAAAATACAGGTTAAGTTCGCTGGCAATACCGATCGCTCCAAAATTTTCAGGCTCAAATTTATAATTTAATGGCCCGAAAAATGCTAAAAAATAGGTTTCTTTTTTACAAAAGGGCATGCGGGGTGTCACATTCTAAGTATTTTTCAGTGCTGAGTCGATTGCGACCACTCCCAAATCTCTAAGATTCATCAAAAAGTGAGAGAAATCGATTTTTAGGTGAAAAATGTCCATAATTGACCAAATTTTCGAGTTCGGCTTCGTGTTCTAAAATTTTCTTTGCCATCTTGTCATACTGTCCCCTCAGTTTTATTCATTTTGACATGGATATGTCTTTGCTCTGGGGGGGTCAACCAAAAACTTTTGTAACGCATAAGTTGATGCCACGATTTTTCAAAATAATGATTTTCACGTACAACCCAGCCGTTGCTAGGGGAATGGAACTTCCGCAGTTTTCATCGCAGAGAAATCGTTTGCCACTCGTTGGAAAGCGCTTGATTTATGTGATAAATGTTCACATCTCAAGCTACCAATTTCCCCCTCCTTACGTACCTGGTTACATTCCTAAACTAAGTTGATTGGACTATAAACAATTTTCGTTTGGCGGAAACTAAATAATAGAGAGTTTTTGTACTTCTCGTATTCATTTTCTCGTATACGAAAATGGCCTTTCCGAAACGACAAGAGGTTTTCGTAACGTGGCAACGCTTTCCGGAACGGGAAGAGTCAGCTTAAATCGTGCTCAGCTTTTTTGGAATCGTATTTACGAGACGAAAACTTTACCTTCCTCTAGGATAACACTCTAGAATAACTTAGCAACTATCATGCAGTTGGCATGGACACACATCGCCTGACCGTCTTTTGTTGTTGGTTTAACCTTGTATTTGTCTTTCTTGAGTTTTTTTCCCCGCACCTCAACCAGAAGGTAATTAGCGGCATTTGTTCTTGCTTTCGAAGATTTCAGCTTCAACATTTTCAAGGTTCATGTGTTCATGTCAGTTTCAAGATTTCGTTTCCAGGTTCATTTTACACCTTTTAAATTCGTATTCTTCACGGTAGAATCGTTTTCATATGACGTAGAGGTAAGTGGTCGTTGTTTCTTAATTCATGTTATATTTTGGAAATTGTCTACTGTGACAATTGAGTTTTGAGCAGTGATTCACTACAAGAGTCACGTTAATGTCTCTGTAAGAGTTCTCTTCTTCACGGGCTTACGAAAACGCTACGAGAAATCGATGCAAAAAGGTTAGCATTCATCATGCTCGCTCTAACAGCTTGTTTTCGTGTTTACGAGAAATACCAATACGAGAAATACAAAAACTCTCTAGCGTCTGTATTGGAGAAACAACTTTAATAGTATTTATAGTATGCTTTTTGTGCCTCCAAGAATAATAAAATAAATTCTTTATCCTACATTTCGTCGCCTACAGTCCAAAGTTAAAGGATTTGTCCACAACTCTCGAGGACAACCGTTATGAAATCCCCAATCAAAGTCATATCCATATAACATGGTATCTGCTTGTAAAGCAGATAGTAGAACTTTTTCTTTCTTGTTCCTGCGAATTTTGGTGATCCACCAGAATACGCCGTTGCCCGGCAATATGAGTTCAACATTTATGATAATCAAGAAGGACACTATGCTACATATTACCTACCTTTGATTTGTAGATGACGTTTTTCTCAGGATTAGCAACACAATCGACTTCGGATCATGAATAATTCAACCCTCCAAGTGCACCCGGGCCCCGTCATTCAAACGACGCCATAAACTCGTTGCAGTTTGAAAGCACTAAAATTCCGTCATGAAAACCCGTCCTCTCAATTAAGAAATTCAGCCAATTCGGAGGTTTCATTCAGCTGCTCCGTTTCGTTGAAAAACGAATATTGAATTCATTATAGTAAAAGTCGAAAGACCGAATAAGGATCCTCTTTTTCGGCAATCATTTATAGCACCTTGTTACTTTTATTTTTTGAACGTCTCGAAGTGCTAAGAAAAAGTTAGGTAGCGGATAGCCATGAAATTTATTTTCGGAAATACCTACTCTTGGAATCTCCAAACTCAAACTCAACTGTTAGAATGTTAGGATGAACTGTTAGATTAGATGGTGAAGTATTGTAACCCTTTGAATCTTAATTTATTAAAGCGTTCAATATATGTAATAATTCAATATTTTATTCGGTTCGGTTTTTTTGTTTTCTGTGGGTAGAATATATATATGTCAAAGCAACTTGATTTTGAGTACCTTAAGCTTGTGATTGATAGTATCATGATTGTAATTCGGTATTGTTAAATTTCCAATCCACAGTTTATGAACAGTTATACAAAATTTGCAAGTGGAGGGCGAAATTGGAGTCAAGCTTCTCGATTGAGAACCTAAAGCAGTAAATTCTCTGTCATCCGTTGCATAGTTCTATATAAATATTTTAAGTTGTTAATTGAAACCATAATGTTAGATGATGTCTGCAGACCCTCCAGTCAGTTTTGGAATCGTCACGAAATCTTATTTCTTTTGTATTATTTTCACCCATTTATCCATATCATCAGATTTTTACGATAACGTGATATCCACACTCCTTCCAAGAGCCCACTGTAGGTACTCGTCCGTCTACCTGAGCTAGTCTTCCGCCAAAGGGGCGAAACAATCAGCTGAAATTGGAACTCCCACTTCAAACGGTTAAACCGATAGACCTGTGTCCTCTTCACTACAGCTCCTCTTTGAAATCTAATCTTAGGTTCGTTTTAAAAAGATCAGAGGCTAACGTAATAGACGGTCGTGTAGGAAGCTATTCAATGGGTGATTTTGAGATCTCTCAAAAGCATCTAAGTGTGATTTGTAGTTCTAGCTTCAATAATTTGAGGTCCTCTTCCTTCTTTTTTTCAGTCGATTTCACTTCAAAAGAGGTGTCCGTACGAGTAGGTCCAAAAACATGATCTCTTCTATAGATAGAGTTTTCAAGAAACAATAATAGATTCGCACTTATTAGCTGATCGTTGGGAATAAACGTGATTACGCCTGGATTTTGCAGCACATATAAAAGAAGTAGGTGATTTGACTTTCACCTGCCTTGTGAGAACATCAGTACCTACTTTTACTTTCTGCTCTTAACTTTTCATTGAATCTCAACGAACGAATTTTATTAATTACATTTCCTCTCTACGAAAGTATATCGAAAACACATCAAGGCCTGAAACATCATAGTTTACCAGATTTCTCAGCCCTCATATTGAATTATTCTTCTAAAAAAAATGCTGTACATAGGCCATAATAGTCGTAATACAAATTAAAAAAATACAAAATATAAAATGGAGTTTTACTAGGTATTGACTAATAACAAACTTCAGTCTATTACAAAACGACAAAGTATCACATTGGTACTTTAGCATCAGTAGTAAACGTTCAGTATCCTAACATGTGGAGTTCTGAGATAAAAAACCTATTCCAGTAGTAGGCACCTTCGGGATCCAAAAGTAGGCACCCTCTGCCAACTATTGGAACTACACATTTTCTGAGAAAACCTCAGATACTGTCGTATTCCAAATTAATAACTGATGAAAACTTTGTTGCTAACTGAAAAAGAAGGTATTTCCAGTAGTAGGCAGAAGTGCCTAGAGGTCTATTATTGGGTATTTCATTGACAAGCAAAGCTCGTTTTGTCTTCACTGCACCCCGCAAAAAAACTTACATGCGGTACATAGTTTGTACGGTATTTCACGATCGTTTCCTGTTAATTCTTAATTCAACCAACGTTCGAAGGAAATTTCAAATTATTGTGGTCGGTAGCGGCGAACGGTGTTGCGGGCTGGGCCACACTTGACTGATCAGCAGTTGGCGGGTGTCGCTCAGATCCGCTGATATCCGCTCGATCCGGGACACAGTCGAAAGAGTTCGACTTCCGTTGGAACCGCTCAGGCGCTTGCTCGTCGTGGCACGAGCCTTATTTTATTATAAGGAAATGAATATACTTAATGATCAAGAACGACCTCAACGGACTGTACGAACATTTCCAACTGTGTAAGTAAAGTTCCAGCAGTGCCACATGATCCCATGAACAACGTTTTATACCCCTTCTTTTTTCAACATAGTATTTTATTCACCTATTTTTTATGATTTTGCTTCCGAGACTGCAAGGCAGTGAAAGCTTTGTTTTCACTTTCGAAATGAAAAAACATTTTTTGCTCCAAAATCAAAATTTCCACTCGCATTTTGCGTTTCAGAGCCTCCTGAACAAATTTGGTTCCGTGTCTGTCTGTCTGTCCGTCCACATTTCCTTGTAACAGCCATAACTTCCACAATTTTGATCCGATTTTAACCAAATTTTCAGGGATTGCGCGGGTTAACCACTCTAGATGGTCCCCTATCAACTTCGTCATGATCGAATCAACCGTAGCTTCTGCGCAGGCGCTAACGTAATTCCTTGTGACGGTCATAACTCGGTCAATGTTGAATGGATTTCGGTCAGATTTTCAGGGATGATGTGGGTAAGGTCCCTTGAGGTCCCATAAGACAATCATCATAATTGCATTAGCGGTACGCTCTGCGAATGCGTGAACAAAATATTCTTGTTACGGTCCTTGCAACAGCCGTAATTTCCACAATTTTGATGCGATTTTCTTCAAATTTTTAGGGATCGTGCGGGTATAGCTCTACATGGTCCCCTATCAGTTCCGTCATGATCGAATCAACGGTAGCCTCTGCGCAGGCGCAAACAAAATTTTCTTGTTTCGGTCATAACTCAGGCAATTGTGAACGGATTTCGGTCAGATTTTCAGAGATGATGCGGGCAAGGTTTCTTGAGGTCCCGTATCACATTCTTTGCGATCATCAGCAGCGGTACGCGAGGCGCATGCGCGAAAGTGATGTTTTTGTTACGGTCACAGCTTAGTTAATTTTATCTGATTTTGTTCAAATTTCTAGAGATGATCCCGGTAGAGTCCCTTGAGGTGCCAGACGTATGTGTGTCACCTTTGATTGATCTTCTCAACATTTATTATATGTACCATTCAGCTTCCAATTCCCCACCTTATTAATTCCCTGATGCCAGAACCGGTCGTTTCTAGTTTTCTGGAATTTAATGGTGACGTACTGTGAAGGTCACGAGGAAGCTCATGTGCCATTTCCTTGGCGGTGTATTTCTTTTTTTATTCAACATTTTACTACACCTTTGTCTTGAATTTAAACGTTAGGGCACAAAACTGTAATGTTGAATATTGAATGGTAAACAAAATTATTCTAAATGGTGTTCTATAATAAAAGCCAGTCTTGCAACACGATCATATGATCGAATTTTCGTGAAATATATTATTACATAATGTACATGTTCTGAAATTTGAAAACTTCGAATGCAAAAAATTCGATAACTACCAACTTTATTGCAAAAATTATTACTTATTTTAAACAATGTTTTTAATAGGAAAAAGATATTGGATTTTTACCTTTTTTCTAGCAGTTTATACAGAATTTTCAGCAAAGATTTATGAAATTCAAGTAATTTTTTCATCATAACTGTTTGCATAAAATTGCAATGTTCCAATTCATTGTTGTTAAACTAATTTCGACTAAAATTCTGCTAAAAATATGAATCTAAACATTTTAGCCATTCCAAGTGATTTTTCAACAAGTTCTCTGAAAATTTAAGCAATTTAATGTGATTAAAAAATTCTAACTGATAAACCCATCCTTTTATTTGGAAAGCTTGACTTATTTTTTGGCGCAAGAACAGAATTTTTATTATTTTTATTACAGCTTAAGACTTTTATTTATTTATTTTTATTACAGCGCAAGAACGGACTTTTTCTTATTTTTATTACACTCAGGTGGTTTCATCCGATTCATTGGGATGAAATCTATAAATGAGACCCTAAAAACCATTATTGTTACCTTTAAAGTTTTCGAGATCTCGATTTTTCAATATTCCAGCCCTTAATTACTACCCCTTAGGGTTGATGAAAGGGAGATAGGACATGGGCCTTATCAGGCAAAGACGTAAGTCATTGTTTCTCCCTACTGGATCGAGCTCCCACAACTGAATTAAATTAGGGTTTATCAAAATTGATGCCTATCTGACTGACGAATCTCCGGCTGATGAATGATTTTCGGGCCAAATTTGATAAAGTATGGTCCAGGCCTCCATATTCAACTTTACCAAAATTTTAGGCTCGAGAATGTTGAACATTTTTCTCATAACGAATTTGAAGCTTATCATTGATATTCCTTGTCTGAACAGCATCGAGCTAGACAGAAATAGCTTCATTGTCATAGTAGTGATGATGTTGGTGATGATTATTATAATTTAATAATGATTAACAGGACGTTTCCATTTGTTTTCGTCACGTCACGGTGGGGTTTTCTATTGATTTTCACGTACAACCAATGCGTTACTAGGGAAGTGTAACTAATTTAGTTTCATAGCAGGAAAATCGTTAGCCACTTTTTGGAATGCTCTCATTTTATCACAGCATCTCATAATCCCTAAGCCTCTGTAGTGTCAAGAAAAGCTGATTTATTACGCTCAGTTATAAACTAATATTGCTAAGTAACCATAATGAACTAATAATGTGTAAAATGAATCATTATTAAATGATCTGACTGTAGAACCGTAGGTCTACCGTCCGTTTTTGACATGGATATGTCTTTTGGCTGGGGGTCAAGGAATTTTTCGCGACACTTTTTTTTCCCGACCGACACTTTTTTTCCCGACCGACACTTTTGATATGGATATGTCTTTTGGCTGGGGGTCAAGGAATTTTTCGCGACACTTTTTTTTCCCGACCGACACTTTTTTTCCCGACCGGCACATTTTCTATTGATTTTCACGTACAACCAAGGCGTTACTAGGGAAGAGTAACTTCCATAGTTTTCATAGTAGGAAAATCGTTCGCCACTTTTTGGAATGCTCTCATTTTACCACGACATTTCATGACCTCTAAGCCATTGTAGTGTCAAGGAATGCTGATTTATTACTCTAAGTTAAAAACTAATATTGTTGTAACCATAATGGAATAATCTTGTGAAAAGAAGGCACTACATGGTTGGTATACAATTGAGTAGTAGGTACCAACTGGTAAGCAGTAGGTACTAGACATATCCATGATCTCTTGTTTTTCCCATCAAGAGAGAACTTTTTTTCCCGACCGGCACATTTTGTATTGATTTTCACGTACAACCAAGGCGTTACTAGGGAAGAGTAACTCCCATAGTTTTCATAGTAGGAAAATCGTTCGCCACTTTTTGGAATGCTCTCATTTTACCACATTTCATGACCTCTAAGCCATTGTAGTGTCAAGGAATGCTGATCTATTACTCTAAGTTAAAAACTAATATTGTTTTGTAACCATAATGGAATAATCTTGTGAACAGAAGGCACTACATGGTTGGTATACAATTGAGTAGTAGGTACCAACTGGTAAGCAGTAGACATATCCATTTTTTTTCAATTTTCTGAATATTAGATATGTGACCGGTGACTGAAGGAAGAAATTAAAATCTAATACTCATTTTGTGGTCAGGAAAATTGTTTAGACAACTGAACCGGATCTTCCCTACCGTGTTTGTCGCAGCCAAACAAGAAATGCATCCAAAGGTTCATACGTTATGGCCCTTAGGGCCAGGAAACCCATCCAACCAGTTTTACTTCCTCTTCTCATTCAATTTATTCTTCTTCCTTCTTCTCCTTCCTTCCTCCTTCTTTTATTATCATACCTTATAACGGAACGGGAGTAGACAGTACTGGTCTGCCGATAACCTGGGGCTCCTTCATCGCTGTTTATTTAGCTCATCCGGAATCAGAATGTAATCTTTACCTTCCTGCCCGATAAGCTAAAATCGTATTATGCGCGAACGGCTTCTTCGCTATTTACAACATTATATCGCATGGTAAGAACATTAGTGACGTAATTCCAAAACCTATGAGATCAATAGTGACGGAAGTCGAGATACGTCACTTTTGAGTTTATTGTGTGATTCGATTTTCAAATGGTGTTTGAAGGTTCTGCACAAGTTTCAAAACTGTAGTTCCATTATTTAACGCTAGAGAGCAGTAAACGTCACTACTGTCTGGAGAAAGGGGGGGTCACCTGATGAAGCTATAGTGGTGGATCTAAGTTCAAGTTATTAGAAAGATAAGGTAATATACAAAATAGTAACAGCAATAAAGACGCAAGTGAAGTTTCGTCGGTAGTGCTTTGCACAACATTTGCCATAAGAAAAGGATTCCAAGTTAATATTGACTGAAGCACTGGTTAAGCCTATAATGCTCTACAACTTAACAATGTGTCTGGCGTCTTTGCCGTATCAATGTTTTAAGTCAGTAGTGCCCTACTTCTATAGGTTCGTTCATAGGTGCATCGCAAGTTCCGTCGTAATGTAGTGGACTGAAATGTTTTTCTATTTTTAATTTTCGACGTAAATAGGTAAAAATGCTGTTCATCATTACAAATTTGAAGTCATTAATAGATTTTTTTTCTAAGTGAAAACACCATCTGAAGCGCAACCTAACAATCCTCACATAGCGAGATAATTGGGACTCAATTTAACTTCTGAGACTGAATATTTGTCTACGTAGTTTAAATTGTACCCAAAACTTAGGTAATAGATGCGTCGGTACTTTAATTTTGCCAATTCAAATTAATGTGCTATTAATAATTATCAAATTTTGCTCATGGGTAACAAATTTTCCAATGTAAACGGAATTCATCATTTTAGTTGTGAACCAGAATTTAGAGATTCTCAATGAGTGCTTAAATTTTGTTTAGATTTCTGTGGTACCTATACATTTCTATACATTTTAATCTACCCACTTATTAAGCTTGAAGCACTGTGATTGATAACTGTGAAAAAATTCGTTCGATAGAACATAGCTGTTTACCTTCTATGTTGAAAACTCAGTGGTGATTTGTTGTGATGGTGAACGTATAACTAGGTACTTACAGTAATTTATTAAAGAAGATAATTATTCCAAATTTCACTAAGTTCATTTTGGGACTTTCAGACCAGTTTTTCTTACATTGTTGAATTGAAAATTGTATGAACTCACTCTGTAAGTCTTTTTTCAACCCCACTTACGTCACTATCATCCTTATTAATGGTTTAAAGAAGTGAAAATGTTGTGCAATAACGACGTAAATCGTAAAAAAAAAGGGAAAAAACACGATTATTTCAAGAAAAGTAAATTATTGTTGAAAAATATGGAATAAACAGAGATGGAAGGAAGATAAATGATTCATTTATACCGTATATTTTGGTTGTAATCGCCTTTTGAAATTACACCAAATCTTTTAAGGCCATTTTCTCAAAACTCGAATTTTCGAGTTACGTCACTAATGATCTCGCAGGGGTATCGACATCCGTCACTAATGTTCTCACCATGCGATATTCTGATTTAGGGAATCAACCCCTTACTGGAAGTGATGTAAAACAAGATAGCCATCATAGTTTCAATTATCCATGGAAAATAATGCTAATGTAATCAGTAGGAAAACTATTTACATGTAAAGAAGTTTCACAAATCTCCGAGTTTGTGTCCACTCAGATGATAGAAACAGCTAGAGGAAATAAAATTGTGCCTCACGGACGGATAAATTTCTGAATATTCCTTAAGAAAGAAAAAAAACGAAAAGAAGGAAAATTCTGCAATTAAAAATAATCTTAAGTTCTTAATATTGAGGAATCGGTTTTCGATTTTCTTGAATTTCTTATTTCTTGTTCCTCGCTATTTATACAGTTATTCCAAGTTTGTTATTAGGCATTTCAGTAGAATAGTCATTTCGATAAGTTGTCAGCCGATATCAACAGATATCAGCTGGCGATTAAAGTTGTTAGATTTTCAGCTTTTTTTTTTTTTTTTTTTTTTTTTTTTTTTTTTCTTTTTTAATCGTACGCCGGGTGGAGGCAACAAAAAGTCCAGCCATGCAGCGAATTTTTGAAGAAATCTTCGACATTTCAGTCGCTATTGATCGTGTTGAGAAATTTTAGTTTATGATTTTGATGGGCAAACATAGACAAGCATGGTTCTAGGATTGGTTATACAGGGATACTTCCATAAGAGTAGTTCAATCTGAATTTTGACAATGTTTCATGCAAATATTACCGATTTTTACAACTAGCGAACGGCATTATTTCGATTTTTGACTGATTTTTCAACTTTGAAATTTTTGAAAACTTGATACATATTTTTATAGGAAATTTTACGCTGATTCCGAATATACCACATGTTAGTATGCTGAAAAAATTATTTCGCACAACAAATCGCAAAAAACATGCTATTTTGAAATGTTGACAACATTTTTGAAAATTTCAACCCGAAGATGTAATCCGATCATGCTGGCCAACGAACTTGAACTTTCGTTTTGTGTCCTTAACATTTTAAAATTTGTTTGAAGTTTCTAGCACAATTCTACGGACAGTTATTTTCTGGAATGACACATAACATACATACATAGGTACATACATACACATACATACATTAAAAAATGCGTTAAACTTCAGAATATGATTCAGAAAAGCCTGAAACGGATTTCTGCATAAAAGTTTTTTCAAAAATTCACATTCTACAAATTTTGAAGCGAGAGCAATAGCTTAATTTTCTTCAAAAAGTCACTAAAACCACCTCCTTCCGTGCTGCCCAGTATAAAATACTGTTTCTGAGATAGTTACGTACTATCAAACTTCTTTTAGTATTGTCCTCATCAAAGTTACCCTATGCAATTTGTCAGGTTCCAACGTTTTTTATAAATCACTGATTTAACTTATTTCTTTCAAGTTTTTTAACGAGAAAAACCGTCTAGAACAATGTGAACATTGATTAAAATAACTTATAACCACGATATTTATGTTCAAAGAACATTTTTTCGCCACTCAAATCCAAGAAATAATTTCCGTCACCTTTACCGTCCATTGACGTTAATTTCCTGGATGATCGATTTCTCACTATCTGTGATAGGTGAAATTTCTTAATTTGGGGAGTGCTTAGGTAAAAATATAGGTACCCTAATAATTTCGTTGAGATTTGTTGTTGTGACCGATTCGGATGCGTAAACCTGAAGTTTTTAGATAGAGATGGAACTCTGAAGTGACAGATCGATGATGATTTGATGGCCTCGGATTGTGCCGGTTAAATCTTATGTAAGTTTCTCTTAAATGGAGAATGCCGTTAGATTGATGTTAGGGTATACTCATGCCATAAACATATATTCTAATGATATTTCGCATATTAGTATGTATCTTCTGCTCCTCACACGTCTATTACTATTTCTTAAATCTATATAAGACGCCCATTTATTTATTCTTCGTTTTGGTGAGGCAGGAAGTGCAAGACTCAAACAGGCAAATAATTTCCAGACAGGTTGAAGTATTGCAAGGATGGGGAAAAGGAGATGCGTTTATCAAAATGACAAATTTGATATTTAACACAGTCACAAAAAACTGGTAGGAACCGGGATCTCAAAATGTTAACGTTATTATCTCAAAATGTTAAGGTTTTTATTCGATTATTTTTTCGTCCCATTCAGATAGCGGTTTTCAACAAAGAGTTTTTCTTTTATTTCTTACCAATTTCCGAAAATACCATAAACAACCCATTATCACCTCGCCTCCAAAAACCACCTACGCGCCATTCGTTTCAATTTCGGGAGCGTCCGGGAGAAAATGTCAGATACGAGGGGTCCAAGAGAGTGCGAATTTTTCGGGAGTTATCAGTGATTTAGGGCGTGGGAGGGCGAATCGACGGCCGTGAATCACTCGGGAGATATAGAGAGGATCGAGGTGGAGGGTTGGTTTGAAAAGAAAGTGAAATGAGGAATTTCGTTGATATGATTTCGTAATGGAATTTCGAGTGGTAGGCACCCCCCTCCAACCAAAAAATTTACATGCAACATGACCAACTGTTGTCAATTTTATTTGAATTTATGGGTCCCTAATTACACATTCGAACATTTCAATGCTGGGCAATATTAACATGTCACATTTGTGTCAGATATCAAATGTTCATGTATGCTACTCCCAACAGAGAGAATCTTGAGAAGTGTGTAACCATTACCTTGTAAAGTATAAAACTTCGTTACATTCGTTTGTATACTTAGAACTACCTCCGCCTTTGGTTGTTACTGTTAAGGTTATCCGTTCTGAACAAGTTTAAAAGTTGTTCGGGTGAAAGGTTTGTGAACGGTTCTTCCCTTCATTCTCAGTTGAATTCCAAACTAGTTCGGAGCTGCATATCTGAACGACCTCATGCAAGTTGCCCTGGGACGGAAGCTCCATTGTTGGTAACCATAAGCCTCATTTCAAGAGAACAGTGCATGAAGATTCGTAACCTTCAAATTTATGATGTCCGCACTTTCCTATACAATAGTATGCTTTATTTTGTAAGATTTGTTTTGATGATTTCTAATGCCAGAAATGGACAGATAGTCAACTCGTGTCATTTCCCACTAGTGCTCGAATCATAGATCGATTCTGCTCCGCGTTATCTACACCGAATCGGACTAAGCGATTCTCCTAATCGTGGGTCGCCTGCAGTGCTGGTGAAGAAACCTTGCAACATATAGTATTTGAATGATCGAGTTATGCAGCTGCATGATCTCGGAAGATGAACATAGCCACCAAACATTTGGACATTCCAATCAACTACTATCAAATTATCTATTACGCTATTCGCACATTCATTAGCGAAATTGGCATTAAAGGATAAATTGCGAATTATTTGTTATTATTTTAATTTAATTATGTAAATAAGCACCGTAGATTGTTCAGCTCTTGCATCTTCCGCGTTCACATTGACATTCCAATGGATTTTTTTAAACTACATCCTCCATCGGATGTTTTTGAATCGTCATTCGACAAGCTAATAATTTTCAAAGATCTAGTTTTACTCCATTAGAAAGAGTGACTATGAACTAATTACTTTTTCGCTTATTTTCCTCACTTAGAATGCTCTTCCACCGTTTTCATCCCTTATGCTTGGCCTTTACAAAACAACACCGTTATACCCCTTATTAACTTTTAACCACCGTGGAAGGGGAAACGCACAAAGTAGGGATAAGGCTTTTGGAGTCACTAACCTCAACATTCTGTCTGCGTGGAAAATGACAGTTGACCTTTCCCGCCATTTTAGAACCCACCAAAAAAGTTAAAATCCAAAAAAGTTATTTTTACTCTCGGTTTTTGGTACATACGTACCAAATATATTTTGTAACACGTAGAAAATCGTGAAACCGAGGAGCTTTTTAGGTATTGCGCCCAGCTGAGGCAGCCGGCGCCGGCAATCTGCATGCTTCTACGCTCATTTAGGTTCTCTGTGCTAAATACTTTTTTACGAGCAACATGCAATTCGGTCAATCTGGTTGATTGATCATTGATGTTGCTGGCCAGAACTCCACCTCTATTGTCCATGAAATTGTGAAAAACAATATTTGGTTCGGAATTATCCCATGTAGATATATGATCCCTTACTTGAGGAAGGATTTTTGTCATCCTCCCCCCCCCCCCCCCCCCCCCCCCCCCCCTCCCCACAAAATAATTTTTCGTCTGGTGGAAAGCGGAGAAAAAAATTGTTCGTCCGAAATGAAATTTTTTATTTGAATTTCATGATTCAGGTCTGAGCAATGTGTCTGTCTTTATGTATGTCCACTGATCCTTATAGATACCGCCTCAATGCGCAGTAAGTTCTACTAACTCCCCGCAAGTGTACAGAACCACAGGAAAGAACAGTCCTATTCTAGAGAAATCTACAGGAAATGTGAGTTTTGGGAGCTAGCCTATCCCATATAAATTTTATTCCCACCGGATTAATAGTAGCCGCCGCGCATGCGTAACGTGGAACCTTTTTACCAATTATAACGTCTACAGTTTGCATTGGATTTCGATGAAATTTGTACAGATTGTGCAAGTGGGAGGCTATAGAAGATCCGCGATGAGTGTCATTGCTACCTGAACAATATAAGAGCATTTGCGCGTAAGCAATGTAGAATCCTACTACCACTCATATAATTTACAATTTTCACCCAGCTTCGATGAAATTCTCAGGATCGAGCTGGTTGACCCTTAGATAGTTTTTGTAAATAGTAGTTCTTTGAAGTTTTACTCTGAAACTATTAGACAAGACTTACAAAATTATTTCAAAATCCAAAGGAGCGAAACCTTAAAAACAAAAAGGTAGTTCTTTCGTTTGATTTGGATATAATTCATTTTTATTAATAGAGTTAGACCGCTAAATGTATTTTGGCGCTAAAATAATAATAAATCACTGTGAATCTCATGTTACTCTCACTTTCAGTTGATGGTAATGGAATAGACCAGTACCTAACCAATGGAAGATGAAAGTGAACTTTCTATGTACAAATAAAAGCTGAATTTCTTCAAAAATGAACTAACTTGCTGTAATAATGATTTTTTTTTTTTTTTTTTTTTTACCGTTGGTGATTTAAACGGAAAATATGATTGAGTCGGTCTTTGCTTTAACACTCTAATGCTCGGTCATCGCTTAAAACTGTTTCACTTCCAAGGCTGCCTATAACAAATCATTCTCGACTCGGAAGCCGTCGCAAATCAATCACGAAACAACCACCCGCCGACCAGCCCGGACTCCTAACAGGTCTACGAAAATTCCGCAAAAAGCATTTTAGAAGTGAGCGGATACTCAAGGCGAATTCTTTTACCTTTTCGCCAGCTAATGGAAACGAACTTCTACGGTGTTTGAAAGTTCCCGATTAGTAATTAACTTTCCTATTATACTTGGAGAGTGATTTTTAAAATTATGGTAGAAAGTTTGCATGGGTGGTTCGTATACCGTTAATTCCGAAATTTCTTTATTACCGCTACCAGTTGTGTTCGCTCGCTGCGATCTTTTGATACGACATCGTAAGTTGATTGGAGAGGGTCACTGAAATAGTGTTTCTTCGCTTAGCGATTGGGTGGTGGTCAAGAATTAAACATAGTACAGTTTCATAAAATCAAATGAATTACTCAATTCGATTCACGGTAGGATTAAAGGAGCTGGGAGAGGTATATTTTTACTCAATTATTGAATCCGATTCCAAGTAAGTTTGTTGGGCGAGTTCATTGTAAGAGATATTGAATAGTCAATCAATGACGAATGTTTTTTATATATTATAATAAATCCTGATCTACCCAACCAAAAAACTTTTTTAGGCGATGTTAGGATCAGCGCAAATGCCTTACTAGCAACTCATCCTCATTCAGCTCTGGTTTAGCAGTGGTTTCACCACCAACTTTTAGTTTCCTTAATTCTCAGATGTATCTATAGCCGTTCGGTCCTCTCTGCAATATTATGTCTGTTGGTTGTCCACTCTGCAGAAATCCAGTTACCTCACTGCTGAAACCACAATTAATGCAAATCTATTACGAACGTCAGAAGGCAGTTCCAAAAATGGAGGCTCATGAGCTATACGCAAAGTAGATTGAGTATAAGCAATGTTCGATGCATAATAACGTCATTTTGTAGGCAGTAACCAGGCTGTTTTACTTCGTGCTTCATTAAACAAGTGAAAATATAGCCTTCATATTATATCCAAAACCTATATATAAATAAACAATATGCGTATCCACTAACATTGTTTTTTCGAATCAGCTGAGTTAGCACATCGACTCAAGCAACAATAACATAGGTACCTACATTACGGTACCTACATTACCCGAAAATACATCTACGACTCAATTTTTTTCAACGAAGTGGAGAAACTGGTTTACTTTCTACTCGATTTCAGTGATCTAACTACCAAAAACGACAATACACGTAATAAATAAAAGTAACGGCGATGTTTATTGATTTATTTGCCATTCAACCAATGAAGCTGACATTTGAAGTGGAGGAACCGTCAAGTCTAGAGCCCCCATCAGAATCAGCTGAGTGAGATCCGGAACTGAGTTTTTTGCTATTCGAGACCACAGTAGCGGCGTCTGTAGGTAATTTATTTGCTATTCAACCTATGAAGCTGAAATGTGGAGATCCCTTGGAGCATTTAGGATAGAAACAAAGTCTAGAGCCCCCCAGCTGAAATTTGGAATGAAGGCCCCTTGGGACATCTAAAAACGATTCGTAAAGTCCAAAGCTCCCTAGATCAGCTGAGTGAGCTCCGGAGCTTATTTCTTTGCTAAGCTGAAATTGGAAATGGAGGCCTCTTGGAACGTCTAGAAACGCATTGTAAAGTCTAGAGCCATCCAAATCAGCTGAATTAGATCCGGACCTTCCTTTGCTATTCAAACTATGAAGCTGAATTTTGAAATTGAGTCGTTTTGGAACATCTAGAAATGCATTGTAAAGTTGGAAGCCCCCTAGATCAGCTGGATGAGCTTCGGAGGTTATTTTGTTGTTATTCAAGCTATGATGCTAAAATTTTAACTGGATCGTGTTCCACGGTCCTCCAATGTTCAAGCTCAAGGTGAAAGGAAAGCGAAAGGGAGTCAGGAGTTTTTAATAAGAGCTCTAACAGTTTACTTTTATTTACTGTCTCCATATTATTCTTATATAACTTTTTTTTATAAGCGGGATACTGCTAAAATTGTTGACTGAATTTTTTCACAAGATTATTTCACCAAACCAAACAATGACATCTTCGAATCTAGGAATTTCTGGATACTGAGAAATGTTTTATCTTTTACACGTATTGACTACACATGTTTTCACTTGTAATTACTATCCCATTAATGCAAAGACGAATGTATCATCATTATCACCTTCGGGTCGGTTTTATTTCTTTGAGAAGTTTTCGGATGATGGTTTTGACTGAGATGATTAAAATAGTGATTGGAATAAATTGACTCTGAAAGCCAGATTATGAGCATAAGCTTACTCGTGCAAATACTGGTAATACATTGATGTATTGTGATTAGTACAATATTATGACATCTTCTTGTTGATTTAAGATGGAGAATTAGATTGAATGAAGCGAAGTCTGTACATGTTGATTTCACAAATAAAAGGATCAACTACGTGCCAGCCTTCCTTGACAACAAGGCGATTCCTTATGCCGATGAAGCTAAATATCTTGGGATGACACTCGATGCCAAACTGGAGTGGAAATGACATGTTAAAAAGAAAAAGTCGGAACTAGTTATCAAATTCAGGAAAATGTACTGGCTTATGGGAAGACACTCAAAACTGTCTATCCACAATAAGCTCATATTGTACAACCAAGTCCTCAAACCTGTCTGGACATATGGTGCACAACTGTGGGGGTGCACTGCACAAAGTAACCGCAACATTATTCAGCGCTTTCAGAATAATGTTCTGCGTACCTGCGTTGATGCATACAGATACTTCAGAAACGACAGATTACACTATGAGTTGAAAGTCGTCAACAGCACCGTCAACCACCTTTTGAGGCTCAGAGATCATGTTAACGAGGATGTCGTTCAGCTCCTTGACACCGAAGATCTACTTAGAAGACTTAAAAAACTAAACCGCATGAACTAAGTGAAATAAAATGACTCTTGTTGATTTAGGCACTCCTATCATAAACTCGTACGTGCACAAGCCTAGAATGGCATCTGAGATGCGTACGGGCTATCTATCCTATCTTCACATTGCCTCCGACGTTGAGAGGTTCATTAGAGAATTTGTTATCGTTTGTTCCTTTTCGACCTCCTGTAAGAAACTAATGCAACCCCGCCCGCCAAATCCTTTGGAATTTTGCCTCCCAAGTTGTAAAGAACTTATCTGAGAGGTTTCTCTTTGTTTTCAAAGATAAGACCACGTGGGAGAGAAGCGTCTTAAAAATCTCTTAATGAACTCGGGGGAAAAGTGGTTCAAAAAACGACGTGTTTGTTAATTGACGGCATCCGAGTGAGACTGTGTGACCTTGAAGCTCATGAAATCAGTAGTCATCACACTCCAAAAATGCATAATGCTTGTCCAATGCTTAGTTGCTTAAATTAATTATCAATCAATATCACATATTTTCTTTTTTTTCTACTCTCAGATCTGGAGTGAGTATCCCTTAATAGATAGAACCAATATGAAGGTTATTCATAGATGAAGGACGCAGGTTCGAATTCGATCTGAGTCGTTAAAATTCTCCTTCATTTTCTTCTGACTACCACTTTGGTTCATCACATTAATAATGAACTTCCGTAATCAACCAAGAAAACACAATTTTTAACCCCTATCGCAATTCGTTCGTTTACGTTTCAAGAGGATCCCAAGAAACAATTATTCTTTTAAATCTTTCCGTCAGCTGTCCGCTGCTCTTCTACGAAACTACTGGACTGAATTTGTGACTAAATCAACCCCAAGGGGTAACATTTAGAGGTTGACATTTTTAAAACCATTATTTCAAAAACATTCGACATGAAAGGAGAGTTTTCGATTAATTAAGGCATAATTCACTTCCAAGGATGGAATGAGACTAGTGGGAGCATTGTACGACCAACCTTTAACGCTCCACGAGGGCGTGTTAGCGAATTTTTGAAGAAAATTAAGCTATTGCTCTCGCCTCAAAATTTGTAGAATGTGAATTTTTGAAAACATTTTATGCAGAAATCCGTTTCAGGCTATTCTGAATCATATTCTGGTTTAACGCATTTTTTAATGTATGTACGTATGTACGAGTATGTATGTATGTATGTATAAATGTATGTATGTATGTGTCATTCCAGATGATAACTGTCCGTAGAATTGTGCTAGAAACTTCAAACACATTTTAAAATGTTAAGTACACAAAACGAAAGTTCAAGTTCGTTGGCCAGCATGATCGGATTACATCTTCAGGTTGAAATTTTCAAAAATGTAGTCAAAAATTTCAAAATAGCCTGTTTTTTGCGATTTGTTGTGCGAAATAATTTTTTCAGCATACTAACGTGTGGTACATTCGGAATCAGCGTAAAATTTCCTATAAAAATGTGTATCAATTTTTCAAAAATTTCAAAGTTGAAAAAACAGTCAAAAATCGAAATAATGCCGTTCGCTAGTTGTAAAACTCGGTAATATTTGCATGAAAAATTGTCCAAATTATGATTGAACTACTCTTATGGAAGTATCCCTGTATAACCAATCCTAGAACCATGCTGTTTAAAACGTAGGTAGTAGGTGCTTGTTAAAAAAAAAAAAAAAAAAAAAAAAAAAAAAAAAAAAAAAAAAAAAAAAAAATTAAAAAAAAAAACGTAATCACAACTGATGAGTTTACTCTGTAAAATATTCCGTCCTCCGATTCTCTCGGTCGCTCTCTTTAATGTTTTACGCTCAACTGTTTTAGGACTTGATGTAGCTTTAATACTGACTGTGGCTTAGAAAAAAGTATGAGTACCTCCTAATCAGTTTTAATAATTTGATTCAATGTTTGTCTATCCAAATCATAAACTAAAATTTCTCTACACGATCAAAAGCGACTGAAATGTCGAATATTTCTTCAAAACTTCGCTCATGGGGTCATGCTGCATGACTGGACTTTTTTTTAAATTTAAAAATGTCCAAGTGCGAAGCGGGGTGTGGCACATAGCTTCTTCGTATCTGTGACATGAATGCTTGGATCATGGAAATGTTTTAAATGATCTTAAAAAATTCCATGCAAAACTGGTAAATCAAGATGTAGGTTGCGTCAAACGTCAAAATTGATAAATTAAAAAACAAGAAAATGATGATTGAAGTAATTTACGTTTTCGCATGCGCAGAATAAAGTGGTGATTTGGGAACAATGAAATTGATAGCGAATCATATACAACTTAACCCGCACATTTACTTAAAATATTATCAAAATCAGATGACAACTGTGGAAATTAAGCTTTGTTACAAGAACTTCACATTTTCGTATGCAGGTGCAATCAAGCTTTTGATTATTCTGAAATTGATACGGTATGCTCAAATCGTCTTAGTCGACTATTCTCCAAATTTGAGCGAGTTCGGACGACTAAGGTGTGAGAAAATGATGAGCAGAAGAAACTCTAGACTTATCGAAAATTGATTTTTTAAAATATTTGGAGTGATTGCATTAGCTTCATTTCACTGAATACACAGACCAGTGATATGCGCAGAAGTGCTGTCTAATCATGAAATAATATAAATCTCTCTGTAATAATTTACTGCCCCCCCCCCCCCCCCCTTCACATAATTGCATAACTACTGGAACGATTTTCGTTCCGTTTGTCCCTATCACAGGTTCAACTATACTTCAACTATTCCTGACACAGGTTCAAACTACTAATTATATCTACGATTTTGTTGAATAACTAAGGATCTGAGGAATATCTGACGTTCGGAAATTCTGTGCTCTCTTCTTATATTCATAATTTTTCAAAGATCATAAATTGAAAAATAATGAAGCATGAAAGTTGCTCTGCCAACTGATTACTGGACATTGACACTCGAACACCCTTCGCAGAGTTTATAACTCAAAAGTGCCAACGACCCTCGTTAATAATGTGTTACATTATTAAGAGCAGCTTAGAAAAAATAAATGTGCGCGTAAAAAATTGGAAAATAAAAACTCACCACATCACAAAAGAGACTCGTCCTGTTAATTAGACTATGAAGCGAACCCACCGCTAACTCCATTTTCTGCATTCGTCTATTTGTTTTCTCGGCCAAATAATCAAAGCTGTCGGAAACCAGAATTTCGGCTCTTCATAAAACCGTCTCGAGCGGATGAGATCCCAAAGTTTAGTGGCTTTTATTTGTTTTGCGAGGAACCCATCTTATTTCTTTTGAGGGAAGCGCCCTAATTGAAAATCTTAGTAGTCCTTCCCGAAAGGTGTTTAATAGGGTTTACGAGGTTGCGTGTGCCTCGAAAATATTTAGCATGACCGTATTTCAATGTTTTTTCCCCCCTCAAGGATTACAAGCTTTTGATAAACAAGTACGAAAAAAACTCACGAAGAAAATGATGACCTATACGACCGATTATAAGACCAGTTTACTGTCAACTTATAAATGCAGTAGATAAGTAGCAACGCTTGCTCATCTTAACGCAGTCTAGGAATAGCGATAGTTGGAGAATGTTGGCAGAGACATTAGAGAGTTCCTAGTAGATTCGTAAAACACAATACGTCGTGCGGTATTGACAATCCGGTGCCCTAACTCTTACGCAATGAGTTGCGGTGACGCATCATCCGTACAGATACGTTACCGGATCATAATCCGGAAAAAACGTAATCGTCTTAACTAACCTTCTGCAGAGATAACCTCTGTGCATATGTAGGTGGGCCTTTTATGATTTATGTATTTTATTACTAAATTCTCAGACAAATACCTAGCATACGACTTAGAATAATATGGCTGGTAAATATATATAACCTTCGAAGGACCACTGGGAAAATTATGTACCCAGAATAGATGAAATGGAAGTGCAATGAAGAAAACAAATGTGAAAACATAAAACGCTATAATATATATCAACAAGTAATGCGCAATAAATTGATGTTAGCGAGTATAATAACTAACATGCAGTGGCCACTGTGTCTAATAATAATCTACGGATGTAGGTACCTATATAAGCATGTATAGATTCACTCAAATACATGAAATGTGAATGAAATATGACAAAATGTTTATGAACTGCTGAAGTGTAGACGATCCCAAAATGTTGCAATTAAATGAAGATACGTGTACGTGGCGGACGGTAGAAGTGGGGGTGCTGAATCCCTTGATTCCCAGGTAGGGTAATGAGTTGAATGTGAAGTAGGTAAGTTGCGGTAATGAGATATATCCCCACAGAGTAATGATTATATAAGTAGTTAAGTACCTTCCCTTGATGGCGAGGAAGGGCTATAACTGGATTGATCTTACCACTTTTCGTTGGTTCAACAAGTGAGATCACGTGGAATGGCAGCAAACCTTGATATTTCCAACTGGATTGATGAATCCCAGGGAAAATCGTCTCTTCCTTTTAGTGCTCTCGTCGTAGACGCGTGTAGTTGAAAGATAGGTTTGAACAACTAGGAAAACTGAGAGGCCGGCCGGCATTTAAATTTGAATTTAACGATCGTTTTAAAAGATAGGTAGTTTTGGGACGGAATCTCACGTAGTAATGGCGAAGGCAGCTCCACTCTCCGCACAGCTGTTGCATTATGATGAAGAAGGCATAACTTTTTCTTTTTGATCGACGAACTTGATACTAATCTAATAAATTGTTTACAAGAATATTATGATATAATATATGACAATAAAAATGCTAGTAATGCAAACAAAAGCTACAACTGCTCAAAGGGTAGAAAAATATTAGCGTGCTTATGTTGGTAGCCATGATTATTGATAAGGCGTTCAAGTTTGAAGTTTGTTTACAACGATTTTGTTACAACGAAAGTGTTGATCGATTTTCTATTGATTAAGTTGAAAATATTAGAAAACTATTGAAAAGTGATATGGAAAACTAATAAAATCGATATGGTTTGTGTGGTGAGTGGTATAGGATAACCTCCGATGCGTTTTTCGCAAAAAGCTTATAATAGAGCATTATAAGCTCTTTGGTTTTTCGCGATTGTTTTGTTTTCAGGTGACACAAGCGTTCCCGCTCCCGCTGTTCTCCTGTCAGTTGGTTTTAGTCTCCTGTGGTTTTTATTCACCTGATTTGTTTAACCTGTATTTATTTGCCTTCGGTTTTTATACCCGTTTGTGGATATACTCATACTGGAATATATGTTAAGGTAAGTGAAACACTTCCAAAAAGTTAGGTAGAAACAGGGAGAAGTGTGAGCGCGAGGATTTAAAAATGGCGATGTAGAAAGCAGCAAAAAGGGATGTAGCGTTACAACTAGATCCGTGAAAGACTTGACGTGACTTTAAGGTGCGGTGCATTTTGCTCAGCTGTGGTTAGCTTTTCAATTGCTGGCCCTAACCGTCCTCGTTACCGCACGCCGTATTGAGACTGACGGATCTACTAGGAACTCTCTAGTGTCCGTATAATAGTGATCCCGTTAAATGAACCAAGATCCCAAGGACTTCGAGTTGATCGTAGAGGAACTTACAGTGTTGATCTGGCCAGCTCCAAACGATGTAAATTCTATCCATCAATCTCGAAAAGGCGTAATTTCAATAGTATTGGTTGAATAATGAAAATTGAAGCCTCAGAAGTCACATTGCTGATTCGCACCTTGTCATTGTTATCTAAATAACAATAATAAGCTGCATTTCAAATTCCAGCATCGTAAGTTGAATAGAAGACATTGGCTTCGGAGATTTACGATCATAGAGTACCGTAACTTGTAACACTTACCGATCGATCTGACCCTGATAGCTTAATCGGCTTTCTCATTGAATTAATTTTTCTCAGACGGTCCCATAGTTGCTTTACTTAGTTTTAGGTATATAGAATCGAAATCGGCCTCAGAGATCACTCTGCTATTATCACAGTAACTCGCGTTTAACAAGTAACCCAACAGTACCAAAAATACTTAATTTCGAACTTCTCGCACAAGTTGGATGAGAAAGCAGTTAGTTTGAGAGTTCATTCTGCTTATTGGTGCGGCATGTCTCATTGCTATTACACACATAAAGTTGTTAGAAGGCACTTAGGGGCTTAATTTTAAAAGTTAGCATTGTAGGTTGAATGGAAAAAATTCGCTTTACAGTCTCTGCTGTTCAGTTGAATTTTCTATAAATGGTAGTTCTTACCAAACGGCCAGAGCTCAATAGCTTACTCGGCTTATTCGATAAATTAATTTTACCCAGACGGTCCCGAATGGCTTTCATTTCAGTTATCAGCATCATAGTTTTAATTTAACAATAATCAGCATCAGAGATCACTCTGCTGTTGTGGCAGTTACTCGTTTCGTAACTTTTACTAATCAATACCAAAAATGCTTCATTTCTAATTTCTCGAACATGGAGAGAATAGGAACGCAGTTAGTCAGAGTCATTATGTTGATCTGGGAGGCACCACATTTTTCGTTATTGCTACCTAGAAGGCATGTAAAGGCTTCATTTTAAATGTTAGTACTTTTTACTGAATACAGCGAATTCACCTCACACGTCTCTGCTAATCATTGGATGTCCACGACTTGTAATACTTGCGTATCCCTCGGTGCGACTCCAATTGCGAACACGGCTTATTCGATATAATAATTTTACCATCTAACCCAAAGCAAGCGGTTCCAAAACGGTTTTAATCAGATTTTTCAATGCAGAAATCTTCCTCAGAGTTCACTCTGCTGGTATGGCATTTCATGACCTTGCAAGTTGTACCCAGCAGTCCCAAAAATAATTTACTTCAAATTTCACCAGCTCAGGTAGAATAAAAATACACTGCCAAGGAAATGGCACATGAGCTTCCTCGTGACCTTCACAGTACGTCACCATTAAATTCCAGAAAACTAGAAACGACCGGTTCTGGCATCAGGGAATTAATAAGGTGGGAAATTAGAAGCTGAAACGGGACCTCAAGAAACCTTGCCCGCATCATCCCTGAAAATCTGACCGAAATCCGTTCACAATTGCCTGAGTTATTACCGAAATCCGTTCACAATTGCCTGAGTTATGACCGAAACAAGAAAATTTTGTTTGTGCCTGCGCAGAGGCTACCGTTGATTCGATCATGACGGAACTGATAGGGGACCATGTAGAGCTATACCCGCACGATCCCTAAAAATTTGAAGAAAATCGCATCAAAATTGTGGAAATTACGGCTGTTGCAAGGACCGTAACAAGAATATTTCGTTCACGCATGCGCAGAGCGTACCGCTAATGCAATTATGATGATTGTCTTATGGGACCTCAAGGGACCTTACCCACATCATCCCTGAAAATCTGACCGAAATCCGTTCAACATTGACCGAGTTATGACCGTCACAAGGAATTCACGTTAGCGCCTGCGCAGAAGCTACCGTTGATTCGATCATGATGAAGTTGATAGGGGACCATCTAGAGCTTAACCCGCACGATCCCTGAAAATTTGGTTAAAATCGGATCAAAATTGTGGAAGTTATGGCTGTTACAAGGAAATGTGGACGGACAGACAGACAGACAGACACGGAACCAAATTTGTTCAGGAGGCTCTGAAACGCAAAATGCGAGTGGAAATTTTGATTTTGGAGCAAAAATTTTTTTTTCATTTCGAAAGTGAAAACAAAGCTTCCGCTGCCTTGCAGTCTCGGAAGCAAAACAAAATAGTCACCGAGCTCACTCTGAATTTCGGGTGGCATCTCCAGCGCTTGTCATTGCTGTAGGTATAGTAGTTTCGTCGAAGACGTATCTAAGATATCCGCATCATAAGCTGAATACAACAATTATGGAAACTCGCTTCGAGACACATTCGTTTTAATAGGCATTTATTTATTTTTTGGAAATCTCTCCACAGTACATTCTTTTTTGTCAAGCCCGTTAATTGAAAATCTTGGTAGTTCTTTCCGGAAGGTGTTTAATAGGGCTTACGAGATTGCGTGCACCTCAAAAATATTTAGCATGAGCGTATTTCAAAAGATTTTTTCCCTCGAAGATTACAAGCTTTCAAAGGTTGATAAACAAGTAAACCTCTCACAAAGAAAAAATGACCTTATTCGACCGATGATCTGTTTACTGTCATCTTATGTAGTAATAAAACGGAGTTGGTCACGCGAGATGCATTCGCGTGGTGATATTTTTTAGACTTGATTAAATT
Organism: Adelphocoris suturalis; assembly: GCA_030762985.1. Classification (NCBI taxonomy): domain Eukaryota; kingdom Metazoa; phylum Arthropoda; class Insecta; order Hemiptera; family Miridae; genus Adelphocoris; species Adelphocoris suturalis. The sequence continues at coordinate 12,712,259 of CM061050.1, forward strand.
ACTGCACAACGAAATCGATTTGCAGTCAACTAACAACGCGGTTTCGACAACGCAGCTGCCAATTATTAATGGAAGGTGTGATACTAATCGCTCTGCGATTTCTCGATGGAACCGGAGTTGATTCGAAAATGCTTTCCCCGGTGGTTCGTGTTCTAAGCCACGCAACATTCAGTTTGTTCCTCTCTATTTTGGTTTATTATTTTCAATAATAAGCCTATGTGATCGTATAGCAAAAAATTTGTATAACCCCCCCTCAAACTTTGTCATTTTACGTTTATTTTGCAATGTCCGTCCGCCGTCCGGGCCCTAAAATAGAATGACTTAAAAAATCTGTTCTTTCACACAGACTCCACTTGGGGTCCTATCTGATCGCTCCATCTCATGGGTGCTATGAGCCAAAAATAGTGTCTTTTGGTTTATTATTTCCAATAATAAGCCTATGTGAATAGCAAAAAAATTTTATAACCCCCCCCCCCCCCTCAAACTTTGTCACTTTACGTTTCAAGGTGCGTAGAATCCAAATTTGAAATGTCCGTCCGCCGTCCGCCGTTCGCCGTCCGGGCCATAAAAGGCCTTAGAATTGACTTAAAAAATCTGTTCTTTCGCACATAGACTCGAAAAAAAAAAAAAGAAAAAGTATTCTAAATGATACTCTTCTATTCAAAAAGAGATTTTGGATTTTAAGCTATTTTTTGCAATTTTAAAAATTTTTTAAACAAAATTTAATGAAGTTTAAGTTTTTAGCATAATTTCGTACATAAATTTTTGAATGTTCTATTTCATAATTGATAAACTTTATTTGACCAATCTTATGCTAAAAAATATCAATTTAACGATTCTCAGCCATTTTTGTGATTTTGTCAGCACATTTTTTGAAATTTGACCAATTAAATGAGATCAATATACAGTATAGGTAACACTTTTATGTGTTGGACAGATGACTTGGTAATAAATTGTTTTGTTTATCAACTATATTAAAAAGCGTAAAATTGTGAGATTCCGTTGCTGTAATGGATTGAACTCATTTGTGAGGTCCGAAGCTCCGAGTTCCGATACTAAATATACTATAAGCGGCGTTCAATAATTATGGACCAGAGATCTACGTAGATACAGAAATAATAAACCTTTGTGTAATAATTTGCAGCGTTTTCGGTTAAGAGTCCGACAAGGAAAAAATGCAATTAACCTTGTCTCATGTGTTTTTGGCGGATTTTTGAAGAAAATGAATGAAAATTTTGCGATGTCACACACGTAATCTCAGATGGATCATACAAACTGGTAAGCCGCAATTCCATTTTTCATTTTTGGGTGTCCTTTCGAACGGGAATCATTCCAAAACTTATATATTGTTCTTATGTTTGTGGTTAGTGTGGTGCATGAAAGTCAAGCTTGCTTCAGTTTGGTATGAATCGGATCTTTTATTGTTTTGATTTTTGATCTTCCATATCCATAGGGCTGAAGTTCCAGTAGACACCAAAATTCAAAATGGCGACCCATTGTACCTACGAACAGAGAACAAATGTTGTACCTTACTACTATCACATAGTGCACGTGTTCTTAAATTTGAGCATCAATAGAAATTCTGCACGACCTTATGTTTGTCAAGATTTGAGTGTCGTTTTGGAGAATAAATTATTGTCATTCTTATTATTATTGACTTCATAGCTCTAAATATTTTATTCCTCGGCATTTTTACACGATTTAACTGGATTTTCTGAAGTTCTGTTTCAATCAAATTCCTTGCTTATTGTAGGTACCTACTTCAAGTTAGTTTTCATAATTGAATCAGTACTTACTCTACATTATAAATTATTTATATTACAGTAAATGATGCACTATAGTTTGTAAAAGTACAAGGGAAAATGGAAGAATTGATTGAAAACTCAAATGAGATAAAAATATTAACGCTCCACGCTGATGATATATTGTGACATGGATATGTATTATGCATTATCCCCCCCGTTTAATGCATTACCTAGCATTATAACGAATGACTGCGAAAACAATAAATAGAGTAAAGGGAGCACCCAGTAGAGTATAGAGAATTGATCCAATGTGAGTCATAACATAGTTGTAAAATTCTACTTAAACTCTATATATTAAAAAAAAAAAAAAAAACAATTGTGTTCAATATTTACGATGTTTACCTGATTTACGGAACAAATATGACTGGTTTTCTCATTTACAGATAATCCAATATTTTTGTAGGTATGTGTTCAAAAGACTGTTCGCATGCACAACGAACCCTCTTCAGTAGGTACATTGGTTTGTTGTGCCTAAGACAGATAGATGTGACTTTGAGGTTTAAATTTTACGTACCCTGAATGAACTTTTGCGCTAATAAAAAATTACATGGTTTTGGAGATAGTGAGTATGGAAGGCGACGAACGATTTGACAAAAAATTGCCTCAAGCAGTTATAAAAGATGAAAATGAAAATTGCGTTTGTAGGTACAACCTCCCTCACAATATTACCTTTTGCATTTGTTGTTAAAAAAAAGTTTAATCTGTAGCAATTCAGTTCATATTTCTACCATTCAGATTTTTTTTACATTCATTCATCATTTACAGATCATTCTCATTTACAGATATCATCCCAATTATTCGAATGAAACCACCTGGGTCGTTGTAAGTTCATCCGTTTGCTCGCTCTAAGAACTGAAACTTTGAAAGAAAAAACGTCAACATGGTAGTGAATCCGTAACAGAAGAAATAGCAAAAATCGCCTTGTGAACTTCGTCGATCGTATCAGTGGATTTATTTCTAAAGGAATCGAGTTTATTATAAATTTGTATCACCTATAGATGGACTAGTGACGAGTTGGTAGTTGATTTATTCTACCTCTTAATTTTCATTCGGTGGGTGCCTACGTCAATGACGATTTGTTTAGATGATCATGTACCAACTCGTACAGATAAATAACCAGTACTTAGATAATAACTTTTGCTGAATACAGAAGGACTAGTCGATCATAGGTATTTTACTTAAAATAAATAATTTATCCTTAGTAGGCCTCCACATCTATGGACTTATTATATATTTAGATCGGTACTATATTTAATAGACATCATTTTAATGATTATAGGCAAGTGTTCTGAGTAGAAGGGCTATATAGAATATCGAAGTAATAAACCTTTGTGTAATAATTTGCAGTTTTTTTTCTGTTTCAGATGTGATTTGAATTTTTTTTTTTTTCTTACTGTCTACGAGATACAATCATGGTTTTGCAAATATATATTTCGAACAAATCAGTAATAGCTCTTGAAGGGTTTTTGCATACATGTAGACAACTGAAAACCCATTCACCACATGATAAATTTGTAGATCCAAACGCCGGTGAAATATACAAACGATGAAGACAAAATGAGAAATTAAACTACTTGCCGCGGCAAATTACCATAATCTGTTATTTTCGAGTTTGCAGCTGCATCTCAAGGCCCGTATGCCGCCAATGCAGTTAGGTTTTATTGAGTTCTTGAATTCTTCTTTTTTTAAGCCCTATCATAATGGAGAACTGCATGCCCAGATTCACTTCTTTTTTTTTCATATCTCGTGTCCATCATCCTCTGCAGCTTGGCTGCTGAAGTGGATAATATTATGTATTACGATTAAATAGGTGGTACGATGCTATTTGCATTCTAAGGTGTTTTTTTCGCACGTCAGTTAGGACACGAATATTGACGAGCAAAATATATTTAATGATAATTTGCTCTAACCTTCATCCTATACTGCCTTCACATCTCAATAAATATTGAAGAATAAATCGTATGTAATTATATACATCCGGAAAAACATTTAATTATACAGATACAACATTAACATTTTGAGGCTTGTCTTCTGCTTCACAGTGAATCATGCGATACAGTAAAAACGCTACAAATTTTTACAGAAAGGTTTGTTACTTCTCCGCTAGATAGCCCTCCTACTCAGAACATTTGTTTATAATTTTTAAACATTCTCTATGGTGATACATTATCAAAATATACTTAATTGAAAACATTATACACCTTCCTAGAAGAAATAAGCCAATATAATTAAAATATCTTCACTTTACTAGCACCAACTTGGTATTTTACAAGTGCTGATGTCTAGGATCAATAGTAAATCAAGCCACTAACTGAAAGTAAATAATATAATAAACCTCCTATCTATTCTTCACTTGGTCATATAGGTGTAAGTAAAAGCCTGTTGCCATCGTGGAACGGCTTGGAATGGTTACAAATTGTTCTCGACCGGAACGGTCAAGCTTACTCCCACTCCACTGCCTCTTTTGGGCCTTCGGAACTAGAATCAATCGTCGGAACAGGAACCGATATTACGTAAAATTCAAGTAAAGGCGGAACTGCGATTTGCTGAGGCTGTTATTTCAAGTATAAATTAGATTTTATCATCAATTGATGACATTTCTTAAAGTTTGAACCTTTTCAAATGTTTTAGCCAATTTGACTTCTTTTGTAATCTTTAGTTGCCTTCAATTATAAAATGTAACTATCGTCTTCTAATACTAGCTTCTTCATTTTTCATTCTTTTAGAGAGCAATGGTTTTACATCTCGAATTTTTACCTCTAAGTAGTAGCAAAATATAATATTATAATAAATAAATACAGGAAATTCTCTTTTGGAGATTATTCCTTGTTTCTCTGAGTATAAAGTGGGCCATCTGCAACTTTAGATCAGTGGATCGACTATGTAGAACTGCACCAATCATATAGTCGTTCTGGAACAATACCAACATTTTATGGAACGTCACACCCTCCAGAAATTTTACTCTAAGAATTCTTGGAGTAAAATGTACTATCATCACAGAATTATTCAACAGCTGTGTAATCGTATTTATTCAGTGAGGCTTGAGAGCAAGTGACGCAGTTAAGTCTAGTTGCAGGTGTTTTCTCGAAGGCCTCGTCAAGGAAGAAAACGGCCTTCCGAGCCCCGAAACCCGGTCCAGCCTATAAAGATAATTAATTCGGCAAGAGGCAGGTGCCCGGCGCGTGCCATAACGGTAAAAGAGTGAAATTTCACCGATCCGTTTTTGCCCAAACATCGCGAGATGGGTTTCTGAGCCAGAGCGACTTAATCGATCACCTCTCAGCTTCAAAAACGCAACCGCTCATTAGCTTTCCAGTTTTGCACGAGTTGGTCCCTTATCTGGACGTTACGTGTTCTATATTCGAGCTTTATTTGTTCTTCCCGAAGTTCCGAAAATTGAGAGATTTTTTAAAATGTGAAACAAATGAGAAATTCATCGTGAGTGTGGAAAAGCCTGTTTCCGAGTTGCGTGGAGCCCACGAAGTTAGTGTGATTTGGAAAGATCGCTGATATTCAAATTGCTGAGGCGCAACTTGTGGTTCGAGTACCGTAAAAGTATGAAGAGAATGACAACTCCTGCTCCTGTTAATAAGGTATCCATAATTTTCTGTATCAGTATATGTGCACTATCCAAAATGAAAATGCTAGGATCATTGTCGAGTTGAATCGTACTGTCTTCAAATGTCAAGGTAAAAATTAAAACGATCCGAATTACGGCTCAAAGTTTTATTATTTTTTTATCGCATATTCCTTATATCTTTAACCACAGATCATTTGTCCAAAACAATTTATCGAATTCTATGTACCTTATCAACAACTAGAAAACCAAACCTAGAACGTAGAACCTTAACGTAGAAAAGAAAACTCACCAAAAGAGAAATTATTGAGAAAAAATAAACATCTACACTTCACCACTAGTCCACTTGTTCGTAAAAAGAGATAACATCTAACTACAATAGTTCATCAGAATCGAAGTACCGATATTAATAGACAGCTACTGCAGCACTTTGAAATTAAAAATTGATGAGATAAAATAAAATAAGTAACTATGACACACTAGTTCTTCAATATGTAACAAAAGTTGCAATATACTCGATTTCCTGAATGAAAATTCGGTTGCAATTTTATCATGTGATTCGATGGTGATAGTTCGCAAGATAATTTCTAATATTAATTTATTCACACTCTGACCTTTTCGTTCACGATATTTGTTTCTGTAAAAGAACAAACATTTAGGGAACGTACAGCGATCCGGGTGGGCTCATTCGATTCTCTGAAGTTATATCTATCAATGACAGACAATCTCTACTTGTTTCGGACAATTTTGAGGTCCCTAATCTTAATTATTTCAACCCTTTAATTTTTGAAATCCCTTTAAGTTTAATCGAAAGTGATACTTAAGGTTCAGGAATAACTCCCAATGCCAGTGGAAGGATTAACACGTGATTTTCTTGGAAGAAATAATGGCAGGAATTTTAACAAAACCGCTCGGATAAACTGGCTTCTGGGAATGAACCAACTTGAACTTTATTTAACTGCATAATATAAGTAGGTTTGCCCATTTTTGCATAGATATCGTTTTTTTCCCCACGCTCTGTACTTCATCACTATTTGCTTTCATATAGTAGCTTCATGCCTGTACTTCTGACAAAATCAATTTTTACCGCCTACACATTTTTTCGTTCGACAAAACAAGTTAGATAATTACGTAACTGTACATTTTTTAAATTAATGTAAAAATACGTCCCCAGTCTCCAACGAATTCAATTCTTCCAACGAATCCTCAGAATTCAAAATGTTGCTTGCATAAATTTTCTGTCGCGTTTTTCAGAATTGCTTACTGTTTAGCGTAAGAGTAATCATGCTACATCGAAATCGAGGGTTGAAGAGGGAGGGGGGAGGGGGTATCGATGATTCGATTAGTTCCTATTGTTATACAGTTGCAAAATTTGGCTATTACACATAACTTATCCAAACTACCGGCGTACTAATTCAAACTAGTGACATTCTCAATGAATTTTAATTTTGCATTTGGTTTCACAGATGCGATGAAATTATAAATAGCTTCATTCAATACCATCTTTTAAGATATACTTTATTACACTGAATATATCAATAGATGCATGAAATCTAGCATGTTAGCTTCAAGAACAATCGTACATACATGTAAGTGCATGGCATACCGATCAGATTTGACATTTAATTCGATAAAAAAGAATTGACCCCCGTTTCAAACAAATTTCCGATTCTGTAGTATAAAATGTCAACACCAAAGGTCATATTTAGGCTCCAAGAAGTAAACTGAATATACCTTGCAATACCTGAGCAAAGACAAAATATATGATGTCATCAGGTTAGTCTATACAAGATCAAAATGGCGTGATACAGATCAAATTATGTCAAATTCATCTCTTACATTTACAGTCTTCTGCTCATTTCCCCCATCATACTGCTCGTTTAGTGAAAGCTCTTTTCGTTATCACACATTCTACTGAGTCTACACTTGAATTACCCAAAGCTATAGATATAATATTGATGTAATTTCTAAATTTTCACTAGTTCTGTAAGTAGTTTCTGTTCACTAGTAATTCTTATATTGAAATCATCAGCAGCTAATTACAAATATATTATACTTGGTTTCATTGTTCTTAGATTTTTTTCATTTCATCATTCTCTTTTAGTGACGTAATATTATTAGATTCCCATGGTTCAAATAAAAGCAAATTGGTACTTACAATATGCGAAGGTAGTTCCCGCCTCTGAGACTAAATGCGACCTTCTATTTGACTTTATCTGATCCCCATCTGCGTTCGAGGACTCCTCGGTTTTATTCCACTTGGTTTCACCGACATCTTGTTTGTCACATCTCGCACTCACTGCTACCTTTCGCAATGAATATAAATAAAGGTAGGACGTTTCCAGGCTCCGTGTGTTGGATGAAATTAAAACTCGATCTTTGGAGTTGAACATCGGGTAGAACATATTTATAATGTTCACGCTCTGTTGAAACGGTGGGTTTTTTGCCCGTCGGTCGCTAGCTTGTTTATTACAAATGAGTGACTACTTTACGAATTGAAAAATTGACGCAGCAGTATATTGAACACCCTAAAATCTTGCATACGTTTTACGCAAGCATTTCGACAAAGAAATAGAAACGTTATCTAAATCAGCATTACAAGTAAAATAGTGATAAGGGGGAGATTGGATGCTATTTTAATGGCTAAAATTACAAAACATGGAATATGCTCAACCCTATTGACTTTGAAGGTCAGCAAATTAGCTGATTGGAGGGAATCAACCTTGAAATTGTTACCCAGTTTCGCATCAGATTTCATTTCAGTGATCACGAAAAAATAATTCGAGAAAAGTTAATTACATATTCAAGCTCATTACCAGCAGTTAGGTAAGTGGAAATGGAAAAACCTAGACCTTTCCAACAGAAGGTGATTTTTCTTTTCGGAGATACTGAGAAAGTCACTTTTCCCTTAGCTATAATAGGTTGTATTAGAAAAAATTAAATAACGTCACTAAAGATTTTTTTATTACTATTTTCCAAAGGATTTCTGCTGATGAATGCTGAATCACGGTCCACGAATACTGAAACAGGATTTCGGAGTGGTGAATTTTCAGCTGTGGTTTGGTATCACTCTAACATCCGTACAAAATCAAATTCTATTATCGTAACAACGCTACCCATCTTTTCCTGCTTTTCTCCTTTTTCCTATTTTTTCATAATGTTTTTGTCAAGAATTAAAAATCTGAAAACGCCCTCGAAGCTAATCGCATCGTTTTTTCCAATCTTTTTGCACGGACTTGATGAAAATAAAGGAACAATCCTCGTATAGAATACAAAATTCTGTTGGATTTTTCATGTATGGGAGTTGGTATGTTTGATCGTATGCGCATTTGCAATATCTACAATTTATTATTGGACTATATAATATATTTTTATGGACTTTTCGGTTTATTATTTCCAATAATAAGCCTATGTGATCGTGTAGCAAAAAATTTGTATAAACCCCCCTCAAACTTTGTCACTTTACGTTTCAAGGTGCGTAGAATCCAAATTTGAAGTGTCCGTCCACCGTCCGCCGTTCGCCGTCCGGGCCATAAAAGGCCTAAGAATTTACTTAAAAACCCCGTTCTTTCGCACATAGACTCCATTTGGGGTCTAGTTGGTCCTAACGTTTAACCATCCCGATCGCTTTACTCGCATAGATGCTATGGGCCAAAAACGGGCGAAAAAGTGTATTTTTCGAGGCTTTGAGTGTTAGACGTGTTAGATGCACGCCTGGCACGCTTGGCAGGGGGTCACGGTGGGAGGTGAGAGGGGGGTGGCGTGAGAGGAGGCGCCGCGGCACCTTGTGGTGGGTACAGCGTTCCTTCGAGGCATGAATATATGTTTTTTTCTAGGTCATATTTGTGTGTTAATACCAATGCTTTTCCTATGCATATTTAATAACATATCCTCTCGACTTTTCGTACGTACTTAGATAATGATATTATTAAGGCAATAACTATTATAGATAGGAGCTCAAATCGAGAAGTATAAACATGCGTATATAATTGTAGAAATATAGGTTGTGGCAGCTCGAAATAGGACACGCCGAGGAGTCTGGACGGGCCTTATGACGTACGCAAGCAAACTAAAACTACGATCAAACTCAATTGAAAAAATTATAAACCTTTGTGAAATAATTTGCAGCGTTTTTTCCTTTAGTGTGTTACCGATGATAGTCGATGTTTACGGGGTGTTATTCACCGCACAGTTATTTTATATTACAGGTATCCTCGTGCGGCTTCGAGCAACGTCCGGTTTTCTCTCCTAATCAATTAAGAGAACCTAAAAGTTCATTAGGACCTACCGCATCATCTGGAAAGTAAGGCCAAATGTAAACTGGAAACCGGAAGATTTTTTCGTATTTCTAGCTTTTGGAAAAAAGATACCGAAAACGGGTTTTTTCGGGATCCCTGCAGGTTGAGTTTGTGGTCTAATTGAGCCATAAAACACCATCAGGAAACGACGGGGAAGGGAGCATAAATCAACATCAGTATTTATTGGTGGAGATATCAATGTTTGAAGTCGAGCGTTTTTTAGAAATACCTACTTTATTTGGAGAGCTATCTAGGGGCCACGTGGATATCCTGATATCAGGACACGTGCTGGGTGAGGTGTTTTTATCACGGATGTATACGCACCTTCGTGGCACTTAAAAGCCAGCACGGGATTCCAGTTCAACACATTTAACATTCATTTGTGGAATGTCATGTATGTCAAGCAATAATTGACAAGATATAGTAGTAGCAGTAGTAGTAGTAAGTTGTTTATTGTATTAAATCAATGATTATTACGAAAATTTCAGGTCCACTTACACATCATCATTAGAAAAGTATATAATAGGTAAGAAATAAGTCAAATATCTTCTTCCTAATCTAGTTAACAGGGCATTACATCTTAATGAAGTACATGCAAAATAAACGAGGTCATCGATATGAAATTAATATAAAGAATAATAATCCGTTATGAATCCATAACATCCACGCTATACCTGTGGTACTCGTACAATATCCACAACAAGCCTATCCTGTTGTACACTATACATTGCTAAAGCTGTACATATCAGACACCTATTCGGTGAGCGCAATTGATCGAAGTGCTAGTGCACTAGTAACAAAATGAAATAAATTTAACACTTTCTCCCTATCATCAACAAAATCGAGCAAATTAGCCAGACGATCCTCATCCTCAACCACTGGGAGCCCACAGATGTATTTCGCAATGAATTGCCTTCGGTACGGTTCTTAGATCGGGCAACGTAGACAAAAATGGCAGAGGGTGTCAGCTTCTTTCATATTGCATATATTTCATTAGCTCTCGCTCCTAAACTTATGAGAAGTACCTCTATAATAAACAGTTACGAAAAACTTTGAAGACAGACGCAACTGGCACAATACCCTCTCAATCTGGACATTTTGAATGAGTCCCAAGATATGTTATCTTGTAATGTGTTAAATATAGCTAAAATTTCAACTATTTGGCATGGTAAATAGGCACTAGAAAAACTGAATTTTGAAGAAATTCCGGCCTTATAAACACCCACGTATACCTATGTCAGAATAAGCGCACATTCCAGTTGACATGTAGCAAGAAATATAATAACGGATGCAAATTGTAGCACATGTAATAAAGTGTTACTTGGATTTTACGTTTACCCGTACGCATAGGATACTATTGATCCAGCAGTGATTCAATACAAAGGACAACACCCTGAGTCCAACATGCATATTCTCAGGCGATTTCGTCCCAACCGGGCTGTGATTTCGTACAGTATTTTCCTTTACAAGAATTAGTGAATATACACCTTTCGAAAGTGATCATAATGCTTCTGTTACCTTGATTCTAGGACTTGGGAAACATAGAAACTAATAAATTGATGTTATAGGTATTTTTCTCCCGGTCCAAAACCCCGTAGTCATTTTTGGCCGTTCGGATTTCCCATACAACATACTATTGAAATTAATACCATAATAAAATATAAAGTCCCAGTCATGCAGCATGATATCATGAGCGAATTTTCATAAATTACCGTATTATGAGTATATTAGGTGTGTTGTTGTGTTTTGAAATGTGAGCACTCTGAGTGCAAATAAATCGTTAACAACCAATTATATCACAAAAATCGTTCTAAATAATATTCTGCAATAAAACAAAATTGCGATTTCTTAGCTTTTTTTCTTGCAGTTTTTCTCGATTTTTAGCAAATAATAATACAATTTAAGTACATTATTTGGCATAATGTTATGAATAAATTTGTTTAACGTTCTTGTTTTTCGTTGATACAACAACATTTGACAACAAAACAACAACAAAATTTGAATAAAATTCTGCGACAAAATATAAAATTTAACATTGACACTTTTTTTTTAAGTGAGCTTTTTTAAAGCAGTTTTTTTCAAGTAAGCAAAAAGTGCTGGCCAACGAACTTATCCTTCGATGTGGGAAACTTGATTCTTGTGGGGATGTATGTACAGGATGTGTACAATTTGATGGACCAGTCATTCATTTCATTTTGCTTCCGCGTCTGCAAGGCAGCGGATGATTTATTTTCACTTTCAAAATGAAAAAAAATGTGTGCTCCAAAATCAAAATTTCCAGTCGCATTTTGTGTTTCATGGCCTCCTGAACAAATTGGGTTTCGTGTCTGTCCGTCTGTCCTCATTTCTTTACCACAGCTATAACTTCCACAATTTTGATCGGATTTCAATGAAATTTCAGGAATAGTGTGAATTTACCCCTAGATGCTCCCCTGTAAGTTTCATCATGATTGAGTCATCGGTACGCTCAGCGCATGCGTGAACGTAATTTTCTTGTTGAAGTCACGTTGAAGCCACGGGGAAGCTTCTGTGTCATGTCCTTGGCAGTGTATTTTATTTTTGAAGATATCAAAAAAACTTTAAATTGTTATTCCCCTTTATTTTTCATATACCTAACTATTCAATATTGGAATCGAGTTTATGACGCACCCCAGTGACAATTCGACTTCTAACTTGCGTTTTTCAAATAGGAACGCCCATATTTCATTACAGATTCTTCTTCTGCTTAAGAAGAATGCTTCTGTTACCTAGATTTTTGGACTTGGGAACGAAATTGTGAAACAAGGAAACTAACAAATTTGATAGGTCTAGTTCTTCCGATCCAAAAACTCAAAGTCATTGATTAGGTTAAGACCATTAATGCGTGATATTAAGCACAGTGACTTGCCATGTATAATAAATTCTGTGCAGTGTGATAAAAGCCAGTGATTAGGTCCTATCAAAACCGGTTCCTCCCCTACTAGAGTTCAAAACAAACTTTTTATCACCCTTGTAGAATCTTTTACCTCAGAAACCACCCCTTCGAGAGCACAGTGACGCTTTGGTGATCATGCTACGTCACGTGGTTCCCGGATTTTTAATTAGACAATGAGATTAAGTCGGAAAGTGGCAGTAGAAAGGGGTGAGGGGATGACAGATGCGCTGCGCATCTGGCACTGGCCGCAACAGGGTTTTCGGTGGGTGACTATTGTGTTGAGGAAGGCTCCATTCAATAAACCTGCAGCGCCGCATATGCTGTCCACTTGAAACCTGTTTCGCCCGCAATCTGGGGGAAAGAGCCTGATTGCCTTTTCATATGCGGGCAAAGTGCGTCAGAGTCATAAAATTCAAAACCAGTTTATATGTCCAGCATGCTCGCTGTTATTGCTTCTCAATTTTTTATGCTTACACGTCGTTTTCTACAGCGATCATTTTTAGAAAATTTTATGAATAAGAAAGTAAGAATAAAATGAGATACTGCAATGGCTCAAAAAATTATAAATGTAAATTTTCAAAGTTTTTTCTTTTTTTTTTTTTTTTTTTCATCGAAATCCGTTTTGAGCCATTCTGAAACTATACCTACCTATCAGGATTTTAATACTTTATACGCCATTCCGGACGATAACTTCCTTTAGGACTGAGATAAATAATAATCCATTCTTTCGTTAAAAAAATCAAGCATTTCAAGAGAAAAGATGATTTCATTGGATAACCCTTCATTAAATTGCCCGAATTTCCAAAAATGTGCTAAGAAATCCACTAAAAATGATAACAACAGAAATTTTTTATTTTATTTATTATTACCTATTATTATTTTTTTTTACAGAATATTTTTTGATAGAAGAAGTTTATACATTGGTAACTAGAGCATTCAAAATTGTGCAGTAATCTTTACTCATATTACATGTACTAGAAATCCGAAGAAACTGCGAAAATCAAAAAATTTGTTTTATAACAGAATATTTATAATTTATAGAAAATGGTTTTTGCCGTACAATGTAGAGTTTTTATGCGCACAACGTGTACGAACTTCTAAACAATTTAACGTAAACGTAATTCGAAAAATTACGAAAATTCGCTCATATGGTTATACTGCTTGACTGATGTTACGGGTTAAGCTTGATAGATGTTATGTATGCGAGTCCTCGGGCGCGATTGAGTTCATTGGGAACTACCTACAGACATACTAACACACACACACACACACACACACACACACACACACAACACACAGAGAAAGAGAGAGAGGGGGGGGGGGGAGCAGTGAGAGAGAGAGGTCATATATAAGCAAAGAACACATGACTGATCCTCAAGATTGTATTTTAAATATGCTAATATTTAAATAATCAATTCCGAGTTTCCGAAGTTTCGATTTCGTACTTTCAAGCTGTTTGTTCTATTTTATTCTGTTCTTGTTGTTTTTGTCCTTTACAAATCATGACTTTTCATAGCAGTAAATTAGAATTTGGGTTGTATAAAAATATTAAACTTCATTATGTACTTTGTTCTTCAAACCCCGTTGATACACAAAATTAATGAGGAAGCATACAAAAAATAAGTAGCTAGTCATTTTTCTGAACTTTGACATTGGATTTCCCATTATTCATGGAAATAGGATATTAAACCCCCCATCATAATCACCCTTTCGCCCCAAGACTCTTCATTTGTAACCGTTTTCTATTCATATTATAAAGTTTGGGCGGTACTTTGCCTCCCTTATTAAGGCAATCCATTGCTACCAGCCGAATGAAGATCCTGTAAGACTCGCCGAAGGAAATCCTCACTCGAAAAGGGGCGCGAAAACAATGCGCCAGGTGGCGACACGTGGATGCACGTGTCACTCAAGATTTGCATAGCTTGTTATGGCTCGAACCAGTACTCCCCTATTTTCATTATGATCACTGATGGCCCCATCTTTTGTGAGAAGGGACAACAATGTTCGTGTGCTGGGGCGAGAGGGGGTATATGTTAGGAACTAGTTCTTGGGCTAGGTTTTGATAAGTTGTTCTTGAACGTGACAAGTTGGGCTTTCTTTGAGCGCGCCCATCAAACGGACTGCCCCCTCCCAGAGGACGATCTCAACGTATTTTCCCCGTTCAAATATGAATATGACTGAAAGAACTCCCGCCGTGCAGCATGACCCTATAAGCGAATATTCATAATTTTGGTTTTTTGTTTTCAATAATGAACCTCTGTAATTGACCAAGAAATAACAATTAGCCCTTCTCCTCCACTTGCTCCATTACCTTAAAATTATTTAGTTTACGTTCCATAAAACGTAGATTAAAAACAACTCGTAAACGAGTTCTACTATCTGCTTTACAAGCAGATACCATGTTACATGGATATGTCTTTGATTGGGGATTTCATAACGGTTGTCCTCGAGAGTTGTAAACAAATCCTTTAACTTTAAACAAATCCCTGGGAAAATAACTGTGGAGAGAAGCCACTACAATGAGTTGTTGTTAACAGTCGACTGTTGTCAAGAGGATGAAAATGTTTCCTATGGAGTGGAGTAAATGATGCTATTGCTTAACCGGCTTATTAAAAGTGTTTAAAGTCCAATCAACTTAGTTTAGGAATGTAGCCAGGTACGTAAGGAGGGGGAAATTGGTAGCTTGAGATGTGAACATTTATCACATAAATCAAGCGCTTTCCAACGAGTGGCGAACGATTTCTGTGCGATGAAAACTGCGGAAGTTCCATTCCCCTAGCAACGGCTGGGTTGTACGTGAAAAACACTGAAATTGTGGCAAAAATTTTGCGTCAAGCAGATTGTGGAAATTTTGCGTCACGGAAATTTTTGGTTGACCCCCCAGAGCAAAGACATATCCATGTCAAATAAAATAAAATAAAAATCTGTCCGTTCACCGCCAGAAGTTATTTTTCCAAATTATCATGCTTTGGCACAAACTTGAAAATCTTCACAAGAACCCGTTAGGCAACCGATAAACAAAGCGTGCTTGGTCGCTAAGGAATGATGTTAACAGTTCCAGCTTCATATTTCGTTGCTACGATTTTGTAAAAAACCTAAAAAATTAGCGTTCGAGTACCTATATATTTATGAAAAAGAGAGTTTTAATCTTTTAATGTACACAAATGTTATCACAGAGAAACTCGTAAAATTTTCTCACTGTGTTGCGTATTTGTAGGCAAGCATTTTTTTAAGGCAACCAAAAAATACAATATTTGGCTCAAATGCGTTCGAGTCCACAACACAGTGAGACATTTTCATTCTCCGTCAGGAATAAAAATTGTCACCATTATCCTTGCAACCATTTGTCCTTCTAACAACGAGGATGGTGACTCGAATGTCTAAAATAGGTACCTAACTAAGCCCAAATAAATATCGATCGAGTATTGACATCACACCGAGCTCGTAACCAATTTATGGAGGGGGAAATTGGCAGCGTGAGATGTGGTGACAGTTGAGTTGAATCAAAAGCTTTCCGACGACTGACAAACAATTTTTCACGATATGTATATAAATAATTGCAAAGATAGAGTTAGGTAGCAACGATTAGGTTCCAAGCGGGAATCATTAGAAAATTTCGTAATCCGTAAATGTATGGATCCTTAAAAGTAACGATTCTCACTGTTGTATGCCAAAGCAAAGACATAAAAATGTCAAAATCACACATTGATCGGGAATGTGAGTGAAATTTAGGCATATAACTTTCAATATACTCCGCGAAGGGTAAAATTTTAAAATTCAATACTTATCTCAAACCTTTTCAAGAGGTTCTTTGTTTGATTTAGATGTTTTTTCCTACGACCAATCATTTGCGCTAAGGACCTAAGTCAACACACCAGTGATTTGCAAACCGACTTTGGCAAACAGGCTGAACTTCTACTAATCTTGATCGATCATATTCTGTTTTCTCGTAATGAATATGCACAGTTCATTACTGCACAATAAGCCACCCACATCATCCATGGAAGTTAAATACTTGCTGGGAAAGTAGTACCAAACCTCAAGCCAGATGTTTTTCTATTTCAATATACCCTTAGATACACTGTTTCGGTACATGCACTATATGATGGTAGAGGGCTTTTGACTATTCCATGTGACATCTGTCATTTCCAGCACTTGCATCTTTGACAGTGTCCCAGAAAAATCCGCACGCGCTACAAGCACCAGATGGTGACACTTTTGAGCATCTGCTCTCAACTCTTTGGCTCACAAAGTTCCCAGGTGTCGCGGCAGGTATTTTCCTCGATATTTTCTCTTTTCGCAGAGCTTTAAAATCCCTTTTCTCAACCCTTTTGTGAAGTTCACAAAGCGAACACCTTGAGAAGTAGCATTCACGCCTTCGGATCTAATAACCGTGGTCTCGCTTGGCGCTGCATGATGATTGTTGGCGATCATCTGTCACAAGATGCACATGAATTTACGCCCGGTGCTTGCGATTCATTTTCCATCATCCTTGGAAATTGACTGTTTAATGAATGCAAATCACATTAGTTTCTTCACGTTCTATTGAAGGTGGCGAATGTTTTATGCGTCTCAACTCTGTTCTGTTTGTTGGAATTAGGAATAACGTCTTGCTCGGTATTAGGATTGGCGGCCACGCAGAGTGACGGAGAGACCGGATATCAAACATAAATGAGAGTGAAAATACGTACTACGTCGACGCACAGCAATACGTGACGTATACTTACCAGGCTAAATCCTTTGAGGTAGTTTCGCCATACCAGCAACAGAATATTCCAATAGCACAAATATCTCGGAACCGAATTGGACCTACGACTTAGTTTTACAAACTACATATCCTACCTGACCGGCAACATTAAAATCACTCTCAAACAACCCCTTTGTACAGGTAAATCCGAAACAGATTGATCCTGATACACTCTATTAGATCATATTGTACGATATCATTAGGGATAAAAAAATTACCATCTTAACGAAATCTTACTCCTCAAAAGCTTAGCCCCCCCCCCCCCGCTTGAAATTTAACACTCCATAATGATATTGACCGGAAAACACTTCAGTAAATCCGCATCAAATTAATAAAATCCTTCATGAAACATAATCTGGACCACCTTAATCGTAGGTCACGGTTTCCGCTTTTTGAATTTCGAAGACTCAAAAGACCAAGCCACGTTCGTTACATCATCAACCATTGGTGATGCTTTTTGAAAATATGTGCTTCGCGACTAATAACAATTACTCTCACGTTTTAGGGTTAAAACAATCACCTAGTTTATAATAAATATGTTTGAGGATGACTATATATTCAGGATGAAATATACCTTTCTCAAGCGATTGTATAATATGTGTATTTCGAGTGTACATGACCCTGGGTCGATTTGAATGAGGTTTTCTGCAAAATGATTAGATGGTTCTTACATCTTTTTAACCATACTAAAATTCATCTAAACCTTCCGTAACATGTTGAATCGGGCAAAGCCCCGAACGAATAAACACCATAATTAGGAAAGTGGTTTACTTTATCTCAGATGTTGCAAGAGCTAGACGGGAGAGCCCCAATGAGAATGACAATCTCCCTCTCGTAATGGGTTGCTAAGCGCCCAAGTACTAGTGGCTATGTTCCTTATCATATCCCGATGTTTCTTATCGCTTTTTCTTAGGGTTTGTTCGGTCACGTAGTTCCGAACCAGTTCGGAATTCATCTAGTTCGGAATCGAACTGCAAAGGGAGGGGATGGGAACCGGTTCAGAACTCTTAGTTCTGAACTCCCAGTCCGAACGCCATTTCGTGTAGTTCGGAATTGATAACCTGATAACCTCTCCGTCTTTTTCCCAAAACGTGGTTACATGTTTGTAATTCGTGTTATAAAAACTATAACTCAATATTTTTGTTATACTTTATCAGGTCTGTTAACCGCCTGTTAATGTTTATGAGGCCTGTTAGTATCTTGTGATACTACATTTAAGCTGCAATACCTAAGTTGTTATTCAATAAAATGTTTTGAATTTAATTGCGTACTTTCATGTTAAACCGCCCAAGGTTTGACTTTGATGTGTTTTGAAAATGGCTACTGAACACATAAATCTGAAATAAACCTCTTTATCATTAGTTGAGAGTTGCCCTGTCAGGAACTGAACTTGACCTCGGTAACTCCTATGAATTTCATTGATATCCCTCGAGCCATTTTGGAGAATAGACCAAAAAGTGCTAAAACCGATTATTCCCCCCCCCCCTCCACTAATTGGCCATTTAAGAACTTTTTTGCTAATTAGGTAAGTACCTACCAGTCTTACGGGATGAGGGGAACTGAATATAATTTGCAACCAGAAGAAGAATAACTCCTATGAATTTCATCAAAATCCCTCGAGGCGTTTAAGAGAAAAGGCAACAACTGCTAAAAAAGACGTTTTTCACATACTTCGATTTGTTAACCCTAAAATAATAATTTTAGGCTATTTTAAGTAGGGGTATAGAAACCCATCTCTAGAATCGGGATGTTTTTATGTCGTACCGTAAGGTTGCAATCGTGTACCTACACGAGTTACTTACAGTTGTATGAAACGTTAAGGGCAAGATAAATTGAAAAGACATCAGATAAAAATGTGAGCGCGAGAACGTGAATTAAGAAGGCTGATGACAACTTGAAAGTTTGGCGGGAGGTACGTGCATACGGGGCGGGGCCAAGCTTGTTTACTGCGCATGTCTAGAACTATTAGTTCTGGAAAAAAGACAGAACTGGTAGAACTAGTTCGGAACGGTAACGAACTACTACGTCCGAACAACGAACTAGTATGTTCAACGAACATACTACGAGGTAGTACGAACAACGAGCAACGAGCTAGTTCGAGGTCTTCCAGAACTGGTTCTCGTGTTGTCCGAACAGCCAAAAGTGGGCGTGTCCAGTTACGAACGGTTACGAACTACGTGTCCGAACAAACCCTTAGTGAATATTTCATTCAAGTAGGTATTTTTGGGTTTGTTTACACATTGGACAAATGTTATTGGGGGTGTTTAGACATGGTTACAGTTGGATGATTAGGTTCAAGCCAACAGCCATCCCACAACCAAGATCTTATCTTCGACCATAGATCTTAAGCAATTATATCGCTAGTGGCAAAGAAAATGCAAGTCTCTATAATAAATATTGAAAAGGACGAAACCTCTGGGCCTAGTCGCTATGTATAATAGTCACCCAAGTAATGATACTAGATGAGTGCACAGCGGGAACAAAAAATATTATTAAAAACTATCGCTGGTACGTCTTTAATTCTGCAAACTGCTGTGATCATGCGCTCGTAATACTCACTGGGGATCTATCGCTCCGTTACTGTTGCACTGCACCATTAACGATGTTGGTCTGCATTGCATACGTGAACTTGTAAATGAAGCGAGTCGGTAAAGTACTCGTAATTATAAATCTGGTTTTCCTGATCGAGGCCACGGCTCCGCCATTCGTAAGTTATTTAATAAATTTCCTCAACCAATAGAGAATTTTCAAAACAGTAGGCACTTAATAAAATAAACTGGAACAGGCTGTTTTAAGAAAATAATGGGGACAATGAATATGGACCTGATTTCAATTTGAGGGTAGGCAACGTGTGGAGTATCCTGACATTAATTCACCGTTAGTGACTTATCCGACGCCATTTGAATAATTCGACCCGTTTAGAGTCGCCCACGCGTCATCCCGACGTCCCACGGGCCTTACCGACTCGCATCGATCAAAAAATTGGGGCTGGAACTCAAGGGTCCTAATTTGTAAAGCAAAATCGTTAACTCGAACCCTGTCGACAACTGTGTTGTTGACTCAATTTAAAAGTCAAACAAACATAAATCAAACTATACGTTGTGGACCACAGTGTTTTGTGGAGAAAAGGGGGATTAATCATTTCAAGAGAGTGCAGATCAATATTGGTAGTGAAATTACTAATATGTTTGCACCTCACGAAACGATTCATCCGTTTACACAAAGAAAACAGTTAAGTATAATGTTAAATAATAATAGGTAGGTTTAGGTTAATTAGTAAACCAAAATAGGTCGTAAACTTCATTGCTAGTAATTCAGGTCCTACCAAATGATATATCAGTGTAGAGAAAGTTACGGGCATTTTCTTTGTTTTTATAGCTCACAGCCGGTTATTTCATAAATAAAACAATCCGAATTCAGAATATCCAATGAACTCAGCCCAAAAAGCATATGATTTTGCAAAAAAAAACTCTTAGTAGGCAAGATTCTCTCTGTTATAGAACGAATCAACCCCCGTAATCGTTTCGGAACTGTTATGAAGTCCTAGCCTCCGAAGTCAGAAACATTCCTGGCCAGTAATAAAGTCTACCAACACGCCAGTGTGTTTTTGCCACCCCCAGGTGTCCAGACTGCGGGACGTCATGGCATTCGGCCAAAATTCGGGATCGCATATTCCATGGAACGACTAGTTTCCAGTCCTCACTAGGGTCTTCAAGTTCCCCCTTAAGAAACGACTTGCGATAATAATATAATTGATTGTCCTGTATCTTCCACTCCGGATGGTTTTCAGGATTGTTTCTTACCCCGTCATTTTCTGTATGTACCAATCATCCTTAATTGGTTTGGTAATAGGAGCTGAAGTAGGAGAATTATTCGGTAGAAGAAACGACAGCGACACTGGTTTGAGAAGGTATCCTAGAGAGAGCATCGGCTACGCAATTTAGCTTTCCCTTCCGGATTAAGGTTGCAAGCGCAAGGTCCATCTTGCTAACCGGCCTGTTGGGTTTTTCAACTCCAGCAGCCACTTCAAACAAGAATGGTCGGTGATAACTGTGAATTCACTTCCCTCAAGATACTGTCTATTTTTCTCAATACCAAAAATTACTGCCAAGCATTCCTTTTCAGTAACGCTATAATTGGTTCGGCGGATGACAGTGTTCGTGAACGTAACTAATGACTCGCTCATTGCCATCATGCAATTGAACAAGTGCGGCACCAATACCACAGTGGCTGGCATCAGTTTGCAAAATGAAAGGTAACTCAAAATTTGGCCTTGCCAAAACAGGAGCTGAAGTGAGAGCAGCCTTGAGAGAATCAAATGCAGTGGACTGCTCCTCAGACCATAACCAAGTTTTCCTCTTGGCCAATAAAGAGGTCAGTGGGGCCACTATTGACGAGAAATCAGGTATAAATCGGCGGTACCAACCAGACATTCCCAGGAATCTACGGAGCTCAGTGACGTTTGTCGGGGCTGGGTATGAAGTGACCGCTTCAACCTTTTCGGGATCCAGATTCCATCAAAGTTTACCCTGTAACCCAAATATCGAACTTCCTTGCAGCCGAACTCACATTTTTCCGGATTAAGGCGAAGTCCTGATTCCTTGAGACGACGAAAAACTTCCTTCAGAAGAGTACAATGTTCATGAAAGTCAGATGTACATAAAAGAATGTCATCTAGAAACACAACCACTTGGGGATACAAATCCAAGAATATGGAATCCGCCAGGCGTTGAAAGGTACTGGGAGAATTGCATAATCCAAACGGCATAGTACGAAATCGGAACAAACCTCGTCCAGGCACAACAAAGGACGTTATATCACGGCTTTCCTCGTCAGCCAGAGGTACTTGTAAGAAAGCTTGTTTGAGATCTAGTTTAGATAGATATGCAGCTTGTCGGAGACTGTCGAGTAACAAATTCGGCATTGGACACGAGTCTTTTTTGGTGATTGAGTTCACTCGGCGGAAGTCGATACAGAACCTATAAGAATCGCCCTTATCACAACTGGGGAACTCCAAGGGGAATTACTTGCTTCAACTATCCCAGACTCTAGCATACTATCAAGCTCTTTGTACATTGCCTCTAAGACTTTTGGAGAGTAGTTGTAAGATCTTTGTTTTATTGGTTCGGCAGAACCCACATCAATTCGATGCGAAATCCTAGAAGTTAGTCCTGGAGCTTTCTCAAGGTCAGAGAGCCCTTGTTCAACTATCTGGTCCAAAACTTCACGTTGAGGATCGGTAAGTTTCTTGATGCCACAACAGTTGACTACTGACACTGGGTTCACATATGAACTGTAGAATTGTGATGACGGGAAACGAAATTTCTGATGCGGAAAATCGCAAAAATACCAAGAATTGTCACGAGGGTCAGTTCCAATGCCAGAGTATTTAATAAAATCTAACCCCAAGAGCACTGGAAAAGATAAAGAACTAAGATAATAAAATTCAAATTCTAACAGTCGGGGTCCAAGTAGAAATTTCATTGGGTATGATTTAAATATGGTGGTTAGAGATCCATCTGCCATCTGAGCTTCATATGAGAATTACTCAAGGTAGCCTCAGATTTAGGATTCTTTGGTAGAAGATTCGAAGACCTTTATCTCCGATGAACGATAAGGATGGAGTCATAAAGGGCTGGAACGCAGACTGTAACTAAGTCAGGTGAATTACCATTTTAACTGAAAGTTTATGGGTAATCAGATCAGAGGAAGCGGGATCAGTATTCAGTGAACAAGTCGGTAAACATGTTGAGTGACTCAGTTGTCCACTCGGAAATATAGACGGAACAATCTCTTTTTGACGTAGAGATGGAACATGAGATATAGACGGTAGGACGGTAGAAGGTAGAGACGAAAGACGAGACGAAACGGTAGAATGAAGAGACGAAACGGTAGTAGTAGATAATTCGGTAGATGAAATAGTAGGGCCAATATATCGTGAGGGAGACGGACGGCCCACTAGGAACGACTCCCATTGTTGTTTTCCGGGTGACAGGTAGGACATGAGTTAACGGTCAGTGCCCACAACGATAACAGAACCGTCTTCTAGGTCCGGACAAGAAACATATAAATGTTTAGTGCTGCTACAGTTCCAACAGACCACACCAGAAGTACTGGGTATGGGCAGTCGGTGTTTTGTTATCCGAGGTAACAGGTTCTTTAGATGAACTGTGACTGACCGGACGTGAATTTTGGGAAGGTGTCTTAGCAATCCTAGGATTCGGACTGTTTGTTTTATCCGAAGGATCTTTATGAGAAATTTGATAAATCCCCACTTGATCAGGGAATTTAGTATTATTTGCTGACTTGAGAGTTGAACTGTTCTTGGAATGTTGTTCCTTGGAACGGGATGAACTAGTGACTACAGGTTTAAGAAGTTCCTCCCTGCGGCTGAGTTCAGTAATGAATTCGATTAAATTTTGATGAGTAAGCGTTTAAGATTTTCTGTCCTCGGCTTGGTAAGTTATAATTTTTTAATATGACGTTCCGATTTTCTTGGATCTAGTTGCGTTAAGCGTTTACGCGCAACTTTTAATCGAATCGAGATTATCGAGATTTTGAAGTTTTACTGAGAGAGGCCCAGTTATTTTCATTGACGTTCAAGAACCGTTGAAAATCTGGAAGAGTAGGGTTGTGAAGAGGTTTGAATTCTAGAATTTTGTTCATAAAGTGCGAAGCTAGACGACGCCTATTTTGATAGCGAGCTTCTAAGGCGGTTAAAGCTAAAGGGTAGCTTTCAGCATTCAGAGGGAAACTAGAGATAACGGCAAAAGCATCACCTTTCAGACTAGAACGCAAATATTGGAACTTTTTTACGTCGTTGCCCTCAAGTGATGGTTCAGTATGTACCAGCGACTGGAAAAGAGAATGGAACTCCATCCATTCCTCGATTTTGCCTGAGAAGGTAGGTAGAGGAATTCTAGGAAGTTGGGAACTAGGAACACCAGTAGGTAAACCTGAGTTTTGAGGTAGGTCAGGGGTTACATGAGATTTCTTAGCGATTAAGTACGTAATTTGAACGAGCATTATCTATCATTTCAATAGCATTACAATAAAATTGTGTTATGTCCAATCTCCATTTCTGAGAAGATTCGGATAAATCAGCATTAAAAGTTCTAATACGGTCCGACAGGTGGTCTAACTTAGTTTCGATGACACCAAGTCTATCATATGAAGCAGAAAAGGCATGAATGCTTTTAGCAGAGCCAAGGTTTTTTGATTTATCAAATAATTGTTGAAGTGAAGCAAACAAAACTTCACGTTCGCTAATGAGCTTATATTGTTCGGTTTTGACCGACTCGTCAACACTAGGACTAAGAACATAGTGGTAAGCTCAGCAGCAGTCCTTATCCACACAGTTCATAGGACTGTAAATGTGGTATAAATAATGTATATCTATATTTATATATACCTAAACGTGAGCGTAACTTCACTAAAATAAATAAGATTGATTTCTGAAATCGTAATCGGTAGTACTAGCTTGTGGGTACTTGAACACAAATCTAACAGACAAGGATAGGTACCTACATACGAAGATCAACATATATGGTTACCTACGTTAGTTACTCAAAGGTGATTCAAAATATAGTATATCAAATGCTTAGTGAGACATATTCATGTCAAAAGTAGTCAATGGGCGGTGATGCGGTGACTTATCCCCGAAGAATGTTTTCCACCAGGCAAATGTCTTGGTCCTTGATGACTTCGACGGATCTGCTACAGAATAAACGAAATTGTTGGATACTTGAAGGAAATGAACGTGAGAAGAACAGCCAAGGGTTTGGTGAACAATGCTTACCCAAAAGGCGAAGTGGTTTCAACAGAATTCGAGGTTCTCTGAAGTCGGAAGATCGTGGAGACAGCGGTTAAAACCCTTCAAATATACGGGAGGATTTTATATAAAAACGTAAAATTGAGAGATGGTGGCAGTTGTGTCGGGAGTCCTGAAGGCGGCAGCAGCTCTCAGGCGAAAAAAATAGTTCCCACGTGTTGGGAGAATAAATTCTCCATTTACCAACTGAATATGATTTTCGATGTTCATTTAAACAATAATAATAAAACAAACGGTATCAGTTTGCAAAGAACTCATTCCATTACAGCAGTCTTCGGAATAGTTATCGGTGGAGCTGTTGCTTGCGGAGTCTGACTATGCGAGGCAGTGGAAAGAGGCCAACCTCACACCGCGCAAATTCAACGTGGCGGGAGATTTAAAATATTCACGGTACACAATCCCTTAGTAAATCGACCGTACCGAAACTCGTAAACGAGTTCCACTATCTGCTTTACAAGCAGATACCATGTTACATGGATATGTCTTCGATTGGGGATTTCATAACGGTTTCATAACGGATAAAGAATTTATTTGATCATTCTTGGAGGCACAAAAAGCATACTATAAATTAAAGTTATTTCTCCAATACAGACGCAATGAGTTGTTGTCAACAAACGACTGTTGTCAGGGGATGAAAATGTTTCCTATGGAGTGGAGTAAATGATGCTATTGCTTTACGTTAAGAATATTGTAACCGGCTTATTAAAATTGTTTATAGTCCAATCAACTTAGTTTAGGAATATAGCCAGGTACGTAAGGAGGGGGAAATTGGTAGCTTGATATGTGAACATTTATCACATAAATCAAGCGCTTTCCAACGAGTGGCAAACGATTTCTGTGCGATGAAAACTGCGGAAGTTCCATTTCCCTAGCAACGGCTGGGTTGTACGTGAAAAACACTGAAATTGTTACACAATTTTTGCGTCACGGAAATTTTTGGTTGACCCCCCAGAGCAAAGACATATCCACGTCAAAAGTACTCAGTAGATAGGTAAAATCTAGAAACTTGATTCCAGAGCTAATGGCTAAACTAGAACGATTAATAATAATGAAGAATTTATTGAAGCTGGTGTTTAGCACTCAATCACAGACAAGACACGTTTCTCTTGACCAATCAATTACTAAGTAGGTGGGTTATTTGAATGTTATGAGTATTAATATTGTGTATTTTTCTAAAGTTTGCAGCAGACTTGTCTTTAATCATGATGGTGTGATCACATAAGTACTTGGTTATAATTTCATACAACATTTTTTTGAAGTGCAGTGCTTCTTGCTTTTTGCTACGTTCGTCTTGTATGAATTGGATATTTACGACTGATACCCTGGTAGTGTTTTGCTAATCACAGATAGTTCGCAAGATATATTACAATACTTACGCTGAATAGTATCATTTAAAGCTTTGAGTTGTGTATGAGCAGTTATATCCCGCTATAGTGAGCAGCTACCTGAAACTAACTCCCCAAAACATCAACTGTAAAATCAACTGAGTGTCACCGTTGGGCCCGGAATTCCCCCGAAACCGTTAGAGGGTTACGAATGATGGATGCATCTCCGATCCCGCTGAGATCCGTTGGAAAAGGGACCAACTCAGCTTTCGATCAGTCATTCCCCGTTGCCATTTGTCAACCCCTCCGTTCGGACGTCGCTTTCAACTGCTCACCCTGGGGTCCTTATTGGCATTTATCAGATTCTCCCACACTTTTCAACCCTAGGCAACTTCGAGTTTCCTGCGTATATAAATTTATATGTGTCATATTGTGTACCGCACGTACCGTACCCACCTACAATGTTACCCCTCCGTTTCGAAACTAACGCCGAGACCTTTTCAACTTCCGCTCCCCTCCCTCAAGCGCACGTTCGGTCGTCTGCCGGCCTTTTGTTATTTCGTGAAATTAAAGGCGCACTTCGATAAAGTATCACCGTCATGAAAGGATACGTCGAGTAATCATTGCAAACAATTCTGTGGGAACTTTGACCGAATCCATTAATCACCTTTAAGAACTCTAATTGCGGTTTCTATTGTTATTTTCAATTTCAAAACCAACAACCGTTCGTGGTTAATAGTTAACGCGTTACTATGACATCGGACAGTTTTTGTTCTCTTCAGTTGCTTCTTTCCGGAATCGTTTGTCGCGTTTATCATGTCTTAAAAACCCAATATTTCCTCCCTTTTTTTATGAACGGACTTTTGGAATACAATACACGGTGGTCCGCTAACTGGTTCAAGGCCCTCCGAAATGCCAACGAAAACTGACTACAAGGCGGTGTTCCGGAACCTTGTACGAGTAGAAATTGATCCCCCTGGAAATCCGAGCAGATCGTTTACTCGTACAAGACGCAAATCAATCATTCAGTTTTCGGGTGTTGTAACAACCTAAATTATGGACTAAGTAAAAACAATTGGGTAAAACTAGACCCAAACTGGGGTACAATGTCACTAACCGCACTTTTTTATCTCAACCCGTTGCCGAGCTATGATTTTTTAAAGTTTTAAAAAACCTCACAAATGTATTCTTCATTTAAAGAGCTTTCAAACGATGGAGTCGCTTTTGAAATTCCCTTTCAAATTGGTGCAGTTATTTAACCTGGAAGATGAAAAACCGTGTTACCTTTTGGTTGTTTTTTTCTAGATGGACGGGCTGGGATGAAAAAACAAATAAAAACTCGGAAACGGAAAAAACGCAATTTTAAATGGAAATTACTCCTGGATAAAGAGAAAACAAATTTACTTTTACATTTACATTATTGCTTCAAATGCAACTCACAATTTTGTGTTTTCGAAGTGGCTCCCTCGACTGCGGATGCACGCTCTTGCCCTTTTTCGAAACGACCCCACCGTCACAGAGTGAATGGACGAACTAACTCATTTTCTTCAGTCAAAACAATTTCCAACGCGTTGATGAGAGACAGAGTTCAACTATTCAATGAGATTAGGAAGTCTTCGTCGTTTTTTACAGCCGCCGTGTTTTTACTCATCCCAGCCCGTCCATCAAGAAAAAAAACAACCAAAAGGTAACACGTTTTTTCATCTTCCAGGTTAAATAACTGCACCAATTTGAAAGGAAATTTCAAAAGCGACTCCATCGTTTGAAAGCTCTTTGAATGAAGAATAAATTTGTGAGGTTTAATAAGTCTTAAGATTATTTATTGGGAGACAGTACAGCTTCGAAGATTTTCGGGAAACTTGGTTTTTATAATTTTCTCACGTTCGAACAAGGATTATGGTTTAAGGATTGAACTTCTGAAGATCCAGAGAACAATATTCTTATACGAAATTTAACGCTGATTTCAGATATATGGTCAAAAATTGAAAAAAGTGTATCGATAGTGGAGGAAATGAGGTTTTTATAGTCTAAAACGTGGTTTTGTCGAAAAAAAACTTTAAAAAATCATATCTCGGCAACGGGTTGAGATAAAAAAGTGCAGTTGGTGGCATTCTACCCCATTTGGGGTCTAGTTTCACCCAATTTTTTTTACTGAGCCCATAATTTAGGTTGTTACAACACCCGAAAACTGAATGTTTGATTTGCGTCTTGTACGAGTAAACGATCAGCCCGGATTTCCCGGGGGGTCAATTTCTACTCGTACAAGGTTCCAGAACACCGCCTTGTAGTCAGTTTTCGTCGGCATTTCGGACGGCCTTGAATCAGTCAGCGGACCACCGTGAATACAGCCTTTCACGTGGGTAAGTATTGTATCTACTTAAGTAGTAGGTATCTACTTTTCTATACCAAGCATTCTACCAAGGGAATTAAAAACCAATCATAGGCCCATAATTCCCTGCAACCACAGAGAAGTTCAAGTAATCGACGTCCAACAACTTCTAAGGGAGCACAAACCGTACAGCCACCAACCAAACAGGAGTGAGATTTGCAAGAAAATCTTATTTGGCTCAACCATTCCAAATCCATCGTTAACAATTCGTAAAACACTGCAAATTATTACACAAAGGTTTATTATTTCTGTGTTGGACAATTCATCTAGGCAGATCAATGGTCTGTCATTATATTAAACCCAGTCTATTATCTAAACTTGAAGAATTACATCTTCACAGCCTTCCAGCTATTCTGTAAATGGTAATGAACAAAACCCTTTATGACGAAGTCATCTTCCCACGATATAGAAAAGTTTCACATGGGCTGTGTATTGATTTGAAATGATGTTTGTTTCTTGTACGTAAGATCCTACGTTATAATAAATTAATGTAGATCAATCGGTCAATTAGAAAAGAAATAAGCATCAAAAGACCCTCAGCTGATAAATTAATAGTCCTCCATACCTTGTAGCACTGTTTTCAAGGCGTTCCATTTCGAATTTCAGTACCTTAGGTCGATTAAGACATCAGCTTCTGAGGTCCTGCAGCTGATCAGTTTGCTTCCATACCTTGTAATTGTATTTTAAATTACCCAAAAGCGCTCTTATTTCGAACGTCATCACCATAGGTCGTTTGGCAAATAAATTAGGCTCAGTGGCCCTACGGCTGATCAGTTCGCCTCCACCTTGTAATTTTACCTGCTCTTTGTGTTCTAGAAGAGCTCCGTTTCTAATGTCATCATCATAGGTCAATTGGGAAAGCAATCATCCTCACTGGCTTCAAAGCTGATCAGTGCTCTTCTGCACCTCATAATTGTTTAATTGTTTTCTAGGTGTCACGAAGGAGCTCTATCCCAAATTTGAGCACCGTAGATTGATTAAGAAAGAGTCCCACCTTCGTAAAATATTTGTGTAACGCAATTGCATAGAAGCCGGGCGGAATGATGACTTTGTCATCAATATACCTACAAAGATGTTGGTACCTACCGAATGAAAATTAATGCAATAAAATAAAACATCTCCACTTTACTTGTCCCTCTGATCTAAGTATATATCGACACTGACTTAGGGACACCCATCAACTAACATTATTAATGAGATTAGGAAAATAAATAATCAAACTAAGCTTGACTAGCCCATTAATAGTTGTCAGGGTTATAAAAACTCGATTTCCCGAATTACGAATTCCATTGGAATTATATCAGCGATGCGATCGTCGTTGTTTATACGGCGATTTTCACTACGTTTCACCAGGAATTGTGGTTCACTCATTTTTTCTTCAGCTAATGTTCTAGCCCTTAAAGAGAGCGAACGGTTTTACGTAAAGTGCCTCGAGTGGTTTCATTCGTTTTGTATGGATGATATCTATTAATGAAAACCGAAAAAATACTCTTGTTCCTTAAGTATTCGAGACCTGGATTTTTTAATATTTCCGTCTTCAAGTTAATCAAAATTGATACCGAGCTTTTAGGACCAACAAGACCCCATTTGCGATTTATGACCCATTTTTCATAAACCTTGGAACAGTAGTTTGGGATAAAAACTATAGGTCATGATATTCAAAGTAAACCAATCCTCGAAGTAGGTATTAGAAAATTCGAACTTTCCCAATAGTTATAGGATCCCAATGAACTTTTCAGAGATTAAGCCATTCAGACTTGATTTAAACTTGAGAAATGAACATCTATGAATTAAATCACCTCAAAATCTATTGCGGTCTTCGCGCATGCCCAAAACCCGTTATCCGTGTAAATTCATCTTAACCTGATTTTGACGACATTTTCCGAGATTGGGATGATTACTCTCTTGCCTTCGAAAGAATGATGCTACTGTTTATGCTGAAACACCGTAGAAGTTTATAACCCCCTCTTAGTTAACACTTTAATTACATTTCGATAAAGAGGATATTGTTTAAATTCACTGAATTTTGCAAGAATAGATATGTATAAGATCGATTATATACTGGATCTATCTGTGATCTAGTATTCATTGGTACGTTCGGGTAAAAATTCACTGGTTTTTATCTCAAAAGCACAGGGTTTGCATCCTGCAACCTTATACTTAACCATAAAAACTAACTTCATCTCGTGATGATTAAGACATTTATTCCTTTCATGAATGGATTATAAAGCACGTGAGTCAGTATCTCAGGGATAGAAACTGTAATCAAGAAACTTCCAGTTCTGAGTTGGATGAAGGACACGTGGAAGGAAGGATATGCACGTGTGTTAAGCATGTGTTGAGGCCCCCTAAAATCCACAAAAAAGTCCTATAAATAGGTAAATATTACTGTTTCGTTCATGGAGGGTTCTGAATAAATTTAAAATTCGAAAGATGGGATCGATTCTACCACTATTTTTTATTGAAATATACATTTTTTTTTAAGGAACAGCGATGGAAAAAAATCCAGCATACACAGCTACACACTAGTCACCATCTCGAAAACG
This sequence comes from Adelphocoris suturalis, assembly GCA_030762985.1. NCBI lineage: Eukaryota > Metazoa > Arthropoda > Insecta > Hemiptera > Miridae > Adelphocoris > Adelphocoris suturalis. The sequence continues at coordinate 12,743,691 of CM061050.1, forward strand.
ACAGCGACAGCAAAACAGAAACACGGTACCGAAAAGCAGAAGAACAGTGTACTAGACTCATTTGAACGATTACATTATCGCTTATGCGAAACCTCTCGTGATACTTCTACTACGTACATATATTTTATATTTTGTTTACTTTAAATATAATTAATACCACTGGGAGAAACTGTCTTTGGTCGCATAGGTACCACAAAAACAGGTTACACGGTAGGTACAAGATGAGCTGTAAACTTCTTGCTAGGTTCGTACACTGAATTATGTAATACAATTATTATTGATGTCGCAATTACCCTTGTATCAAACATGAAAATATCTATGTGGATTGAACAGAGTTAGGTGAAAATTACAGCTTCAAGCCACTTATGTGTTTACTAAACGTGCCGGAAGGGTTTGAGGAAGTTCTGTAGACCTCCAGTGCAAACCTATCTGTTTAAATCAAATGATGATATGACATGTATGATGTTTATGATTACGATAGCTCAAAGGTGACACACAAAAATGCTAGTTGAGGGGTTATTTTCCATACATGTGGGTGTCTATAGGTTTTGATGGAGTTATCAATGCGGCTGAAAATTTATGAATTATTGCCATTGGTTTCCAGCTATGATCGTTGGTGGCCCTTAATGTGGTGCGAAGTACCAAAAATAGTTTTATTATTTCAGTATTTGATAGCTCGTCAGTGCAAATTATTTGTAAATATGTAAACTCCAGATAATGACATTCACAATCATGTTTCACTTTTATCTTAAGTAGTGAAACACGCCAGGATTGAGTATTTAAATTATGATACCTTTTAGGATCGACAGATATCGGATGAAATTTACCTCCCCTGCATTCCAAAGTTCATTTGCAATTAACATCCGTGTTGGCTATATTTTTTAATTAAATTTGAGGGTACCTACATTCTTTTCTTGGCTCATCTATCGAAATGATAAACCAGAACATCAACTTTCTTAGTGTCACAAACACACGCTTGCGAATCAACAAAATAACGTACATGAAAGTTGAATGCATGTTTGGAAAGTAGTGTGAAACCTCACACCAGAGGGTTTCAATAGATACCTAAATCATGTGCTCTCATATCAATAAGTTGTCTATTTGTACTGAAACTCGGAAGCAAAATAATCCATTAGATCAGAATTACCTGGTCAGTGAGTCGCGAGCTTCTGTCGACGTCAACTGAATGTGACAAATCGACGGCTTGCTCCCAAGGGAAGAATATTATCTTATCGCTCGACGTCCTCATTCCGGTAATCCTTAGGCTGAGTACCGACCCGGGAGGTGCTCACGTCCGTGTGTCTCCAGTGTGCGTATACAGGATATTTTCCCTGTGTGTGTTCTTCAAAGAGGAGATGTATCGACGCGTGAACATATCGATTTATCCTTTTACAAAGGCGGCTCTATCATTATCATCTCGCGTGTCATAATCCGGCTGCCTCAAGCCGGTTGATGTTTCCATTCGGGCCCCGAACTCGGATCCTTTTAGCTTAGTCTTCCCCTTTACTCACACCTATACTGAATATTTGAACTATCACGTATATACCCTCAAAAAATATTTATTATTGTAAATCGATGTTGGCTATTCCAACTACCACACCTTGAAAAGAAAGTTATGTAGGTAATCGGTCAGCGAAACGGCGAGCACTTAGCACCGCCTATTTGTGTGGATTACTTTTTATCTAACCTTTCAAATATGCATCTAATAACCAACTACCTTTGTCTACCAACTTAGATCTTGAATACGAGTCTGCAACACATTGGGACATTTTATGTATTTAGTTGAAGACAAGTATGTGTTGCAGACTCGTATGCAAGCTCTAAGAGCCACTCAGCTGATCCGGACCCTGGGCATCGTCACGTAAATGTGCTAAAAAGACTACATACGAAATTACAGCTTCCTAGAGTGTAAAGCATAGAAATTACCTATTAAAATGATTTAACCACCGCTTCACAAATCAAACGGTTCTCGCAATATTTGGATCACCTGCTATGAATCAAATCATCGAAACACCAGCTCAATGAAATCATCAGAAATTAACAAGCGGTGGCAATCATGTTCACAATATCAATAATTGAGAATGATCACCTGAGTGTACACAATTATTCAAATAACCTTGCTCACGACTCGGTTGTAAGCGGAAATCATCAGAATATTTTCGTGAGCAATTTTCTGTGACGTTTTTTAAGTTTATGTGCCATAGTAAAGACATAAAATGTCAAAAACCATCGGAAAAATAATATCAGGCCAGAAATTACGCGTACCGATACCATGAACTCAGAGGAAGACAATATTCTACATATTATATACAATTTTGATCAAAATACAGTATTTTTTCAAGCGTTTTTAACTTCAAACAGCAGCATCTGACATTTATTTCATAGAGGCGGCCAGTTATCTCACCTGTCTAATCATTGAATAATCAAGTATGCAAAGTACTTCTAATTTATCTTTGTACAGCAATAGGGGTTGCTTAATAATTATTGCTAGCGTTTCAAACAAAAATTCAACGACTATTTAATGGATTCCATTTTAACATTTACGTTTTCTAATAATTTTAAAAGGTATTTGTATTAAATTGGAACCGCGACTACGATCTTCAATGTTATTGTAAATGTCAAGCCCTGAGTTTCCACTCAGTGGTTCAGTACATAGCCAAATGGATAGGTCTTAGAGGCTAGAATACCTACCACTGTTTATGTTAGGCTAGTTACTTCCTGTAGTGGCATCTCTTTTGAGAAAATAGTTTCTCTTCCTTATGGTCTCTTTGAACTACTTGGATGGTGTAGGTAGCTGCATTGCCACCACTCCTAAGTGGTTCAGGACATGCTAGAGCCCACCGTTCAGGATGCTAGGAGCTGGCAAATTCATCACGACAAGGTCCTGGTAAAATCTTATTCTCCCTTACAATGGCAGGTATTTTCATCCTAGTTGCTGGCTCCTGTCCTCTTGGCTAGCCTTATGCTTAATAAGCGGTTTCCCCTAATCTACCATATTTGTGCGGTTTGCGCCCAATAGAGGTGATTGCATAGGGAAGAAGATATCTAGTGACAGACCGTGATGCAGACCACTGTTTTTGTCACTAATAGCGCTATTGTTGTGGTGGCAGGCTGCTTCCACTTCCCATTACTACATGGTGTTTTTCTGTTTATCAGCGCATTTTGTAAAACAAAACTGATTGTATTCACTTTGTCCGTTTATGTGCATATTTATGTATGTACTTGTATCCTTGTAAAAGCGCTTTAATTCGAGAACAGCTAGACCCAATGCGAAGGGATGGGGTCTCAAAACGATCAGCAAGTCATTCAAAATAAAGTGTTTGCGAAAATCGTCATTGATAATCAGTAGCGTGAGCTGGTTTTGTGATTCAAAAAATCCAATTTCTATTATATTTGTCCTTCGAAGTTGAAATTTGGAACGGAGCCTCTGTTGGACAAGTAGAATATTATTTTCACTTGCCGAACCACCCGAATCAGCTGAGTGAGCTTTTAACGCTAATTTCTACGAGTATTTCTACGCAGCTGGACAACTTTTCTCATTTTATTAATGAATAATAAAACCATAATCAGAACGTAATCATTTTATTATATTTCAAAAACTGCTCCGTTCATGTGTAGGACGTCGCGTCGTCCTGAAATTCTTATTTCGTCACTTCTAGTGAAACACTAATCTACTAAAGAATATGCAATTAAGATGTGGATATACATCTACATGTACATTTTTCTATATTCAATTTGTGGATATTTTCCCACAACGTGCGAATTGACAACTCTTCTGCAGATAAATGACAACTCTTGTGCAGATAAATGACTTAGGAACTCCTAATAAAAAATATAATCACATTTTTATAATCATTATATATAATCACATATATATAATGATTTTTTTAATAAAAAATGTAATCACATTTTTATATATAATCACATCATTATATATAAAAGTGGACGTATAGAAACGTTACTTGAGTACCTTAATAAACCAAATGTTAAGATAGGATGGGACAAACTCTTGATAAACAAGTACCAATTATTCTAGACATGATGAACTTGGGTAATAAATAGATATACTAGAAGCCAGAATCGTGATGGCTGATATCCCTACAACCCAAAATCCAACAGCTGTTTTCGTTATTACTAAGAACGTTGGTGGCAGAACTTCCTAGTTGTATGATCTTAGTGTATTTTAGTATTTTAAATTACTTAGGCAATATATAACGACCAAAACACATCGGCATCCAATTTATATGCTACATGGGATTTCTGGATGGGTTAACTATTCAACAACACTCTAAAACATTTGGTGCCATTTCATCCGATTCTAGTACACGTTAAGATGAAAAAGAAACTGAAAAAACTTCTAGTTTCTACATACTCTCACTTTTTCAACGCAATTTATTCTTACTTTCTCTACTAAATCAATCAATAATGGAATAACGAAATGTTGGAATAATAATAATAATAAGCTAAGAGCAATAGTAATAAGGGAATTTGGAGTAGGTACCAATAGATCCAAGCTGCTAATCTGTATTATGTTCCTTCAGTAAAAGAAAAAAAATCTACTCTCTAGTGGTCTACAAGCTCAACTAAGAATTGATAATCATCTGGCTAGATAATTTACGATTATATCGGTTGGTAGACTCCTAATTTGTAAAGGGAAGAGTCTTAATTGCCGCTTTTTAAAAGAGCTTCCAATCATCTAGTTGTGGAAAGGGGTGGTTTCAACCCTTCCGTGCCTACCTGTGCGGACTCGAATTCCCTTGAGCTACTAAGAGAGTAAATCAAACTGAAAGGCAGACCACCAGCACAGATCTACTTTCTAGGCTAACCCCAATAACACACTTTGTTCATTATAATTATTTTTAAAAAACTTTTATTAAAAGGAAACTTTTTTTAAGGTTCACAAAGGTTTAAATAAAAAATTTTATTATGCAATAATTCATTAAAGGGCTCTTAGGGTCTTATTTTCGGAACAATAATGACGAAACCTAGTAAGACCTTGCAGTACCATGTATGAGTATTCCATGACCACCCAATGAAATTGGAGTACCGCGCAGAAAAGAGCACATTGGTATTCTCCCTAGCATGTCCAAAACAATTTCTTCCTTGCCTATGTAACGAACTATGAATTTTCGAACATGATGTTCGTTCACTGATCCAGTATAGCGGTATAGCAACGGTTGATGAACCCATGCAACAGCATTGCGAAAGCAAAATCGCCTTCTGCGTAGTTTGGGTAGTCTCCACCAGAAGAGAATTCCCTGTGCTCAACCCCTGATAAAATAGACGCCAACATACTTGAACAGTGAATGACGCCTCCACATGTAACAAACCGTATGACAAATAGCCAAACAAGGCTGTAAACACGACACGTTTGAATAGATAAGATCAAAAAACTCACTTAGGCAACTACGGGAAGAAGTTTTTCCTCATTTCTCATCCATGAGAATTTCTCCATGAAAACTTAGGAGAACTAATTAAATTACTCTCACAAAAGCAACTATAATGCAGTTTTTGATATTTATGTTATCATTATGTGCGAGTTTTTATTACAGAAAAACTGTGAGCTTTCAAATAATTCCAAAAAATTATTATTATTATATTATTTAGGTATATACGCATTATTAAATATTTGTTTAATTTATTTTTTTTAATGATTGTTAGAATCGAAAGTCGGCTCTTAGGTAATACATAGTTCCTGAAAATGAATGTGTGCTTGTTGATTGATGTGTTTGTTGATTTCAAAAAAGTAGTCAAACGCTGAGTTAAAGTGGATAAGTTGCTGTTATATTTCGTTAAATTTATGTAGCATTTTCAAATTGAATTCGTCCTTTTTCAAAATGAATTCGTCCTTATCGAATTTGCTTGAATAGCAGGTAACTATTGCTCATACCATTGCTCCAGAACACTGGATGACACTCCGAGAATAATTTTGATGAAATTTCCAATTATTGTGTGGGATAACCTTTAGGCGATTTCCGCTCATGCAAACATGATATAGCCCTATTTCGCATTCTAGCATGAGTTTGTTTACACATGTATTACATACTGTTGCATATTGCATTCAATCATTTCGACTCGCCATTTGTTCTTCGACTAATTCTATACGTCCATGTTACAATATATGAGGAAGCTATACTGCCCACCCAACTTGGCAGACGTTTTTAAAAGTTACCTTGATCAGACTTCCATCTTACAACCTTGAAACAACTTGAAAATTTTTCAAGGAGTGAGTTGTTATTAACTGGGAGAAAACAGGCTGCGTCAGTTTGCTTTTTTGAGTGTTTGTACCCCGAAACTCAGTTCCTCGGAAATGTAATAGTACCGGTTTAAGGAAAGGAAATTAACTCACTTTGATTCGGGAGTGACTAGATGAGTAGTTTACGACTCGCGAGAGCAGTACACGCAAACCAATCCCACCTATACGCACTTCTCTGTCGTAGATTGAGTTAATTATTGGTTAGAACCGACGGATTTTTTTTTTATCCCCTTCTGCCGAATGTGTGGTCTACGAGTACTTCAGTAACATTTCCTAAGCCTATTATTTTATTGTCTGAGTGTAATGGATCCCTGTCAACATTTTTGTTACAAAGATGAACGACCAGCAGAATAGCAGTGAATCGTATAATAGCAGTGATGGCTTGGGTGTCTATTGATTCTGTCTCTAAATACCTCTAAACCCGTTGATTTAGATCGGGTATCGCTTCAAACTGAAAGTTAGATAGTTGAAAAGTTATTGTGAATTTAAACATTAATTTTTATTCTAAAATAAATTCTGTAGAAACCTTGCTCCAACAAAAGATTTTTTTTTTTCTACTAGATCATCAAATCAATTTGAATGAATTAAAATTAAATAATATTAAATAGAATCAGAATGCTACTCGATTGGAAAACTAATTTCGAGTAACTGGAAGAGCAAGGCCATGTATTAACATGAATCATTTTATTTTATGTATTCTAAAAATTCTGTTCTATAATTCTATGAAATCTGAATATTACGTTTTTTTTTTTTTTTTTTTTGCACTTTCATATTTATCGGGGTTATTCTAAAAATTCTGTTAGCCAAAACGTTTCCACCTTTTCTGATGATTTTCATTTTCAACCAACGCGTTTCTACGGAAATATAACTCCTGTGGTTTTCACCGAACAACAATCGTGCTCTAATCGTTGGAAAGCTCTCAATTAACTAACCGTAGAATGTCTTCCACAACGCAGTGCGTAGCCAACAATCTGAGGTATGAGGTGTGGTTATCTGAATAATTAATTACTAATTAATAACATACAGGTGATCCTTCTCAATAAATTTTGTAAACAAGATTGCTACCACTATTGGGACTTTCTAGTTTGATTCGACGTTTTCATGATCTAATGCTTTTCCCAGAAAGAAAGGGGAAAGTGTACTATTCTTTGGCGCCCTAAAAAATTTTACAATTAATTACAGAGTGATATTTATGATGCAAAGGTAAAAATACACAAACAAAATCAATTTAAGAAATTTTAGATTCAGATCAAAAAACGGATCATGTTTCATGCCTACGAAACTCTTGCTTCATAGGTTGAATAGCAAAGAAATTCTCACTTAGATGATAATAGAAACTTTAATTATTTCAAATTAGGTAATTATTTCATTGTCACTCCTCCACATTTTATTAACTACCAACAAGTTACTACCGTGACTATCGTGACGCTCGTCTGGCTGTCCTGCGAAAAATGTGGTCCTACGGTCCTGCAAAATTCAAATCACGGGACATCCAAAAGACATGAAACGTGTCAACAATCAAAACCTTCCCTCCTTAAGCGAATATCATGAAAACGGCTGTCCGAAAATCAAGCATGAGGTATCGATGAATAACTTTCTATAGATTACGCAGAAAGCAGCCTCAAGCCTTTCCCCCTCAACAAAATGACACACAGAAGATTTTTGGTTCTAGAACTTAAAAGGATCAAGGACCTCTCAGTTTTAAAGGATCCTTTCGATGAAAAGTTAATAATTATTGGTGCCATGTCATGCACTTCCCCCTCACCGTAGATCAGTTAATGGCCGAAAGTCCGATACCACCTTTTTCCGCTCATTTTGTGGCCCATCTTTGATAATTAGATAATTAACACTGCGATTGCAAGCGTCAGAAAGCTTTTTTTTTTTTTTTTTTCTAAGAAAACGCGTATCTAAAAAAGGGGTCATTATGTATAGAGCAAAAATAAAACTAGGAAATCAAATCGGCTGACATCGAAAAGTTTCTTCGGCGCCCGCTCCCGAAAACAAATTCGTGACATCAAAATAAAACTCGGGCCTTTGATGGCACGCAGTCTCCAGTCCTGTAATTTGACTAATCACAGTTTTGGTTTTGTTTCCTCCCAAAGGCGTTCTTATAATTGATGGAATTTCGCACCTACCCGATAAAAGTTTGTTGAACTTGGGATGTGACACCTGCCAGTTATCCTGTTGCATCTTCTTTGATACCGAAATTATACTCATTTTAACTTCTGCATGCCCAGCGAGTTATTATTAAGATGGAATGGAATATTTATATATGTAGCAGCTCTATTGTAAAATCGGCCTTTTTGTAAAAAGACTAGCCTTTTTACAATACGCCGCCTTTTCGTAATAAAAGCGTTAGAATGAGAATCAGCCTGGTATTTTTTAGCTTTTTGGTTTATTATTTTCAATAATAAGCCTATGTGATCGTATAGCAAAAAATTTTTATAACCCCCCCTAAACTTTGTCATTTTACGTTTCAAAGTGCGTAGAATCCAAATTTGCAATGTCCGTCCGCCGTCCGCCGTTCGCCGTTCGCCGTCCGGGCCATAAAAGGCCTTAGAATTGACTTAAAAAATCTGTTCTTTCGCACATAGACTCCACTTGGGGTCTAGTTGGTTCTAACTTCTCGCCAGCTTGATCGCTCCACACACATGGGTGCTATGAGCCAAAAATAGGTGAAAAAGTGTCTTTTTTCTGTATATTTCAAGTTGTACAGAAATTGGAGATTTATGGGTGAAAAGAAAATGTTAGCTATTAATTTTATGGAAAAAAAACTATTCTAAATGATACTCTTCTATTCAAAAAGAGATTTTGGATTTTAAGCTATTTTTTGCAATTTTTTGGATTTTTTAAAACAAAATTTAATGAAGTTCAAGTTTTTAGCATAATTTCGTACACAAATTTTTGAATGTTCTATTTCATAGTTGATAAACTTCATTTGACCAATCTTATGCTAAAAAATACCAATTTAACGATTTTCAGCCATTTTCAGTGATTTTGTCAGCACATTTTTTGAAATTTGACCAATTAATTGATATCAATATACAGTATAGGTAACACTTTTATGTGTGGGAAAGATGACTTGGTAATAAATTGTTTTGTTTATCAACTTTGTTAAAAAGCGTAAAATTGTGAGATTCCGCTACTGTAATGGATTGAACCCATTTGTGAGGTCCGAAGCTCCGAGTTCCGATACTAAATATACTATAAGCGGCGTTTAATAATTATGGACCAGAGATCTACGTAGAAGGGCTGTCTAATACAGAAATAATAAACCTTTGTGTAATAATTTGCAGCGTTTTTTTAAAGAATCTGGTAGAGCTCAGCCTATTTGCAAAAACTGACGAACCAAATTTGACAAAAATGCTGAGCGTGAACCGCTTTAGTTTTGTGGTCTGGATGCTCGCAAGCTCGTATCTCAAGGATACATAGCATCAAGTAGTCAATCCCTTAGTAATAATTCAGATTATTTGGACGTATAGGTCAGAATGATAGTGTATAGTTTGTCATTCCAACTTTTTTACTACAAAAAGGTGTCGTATGTGCTAGATAGTTGTTATCTGAGAGATAGTTTTATCTGCTGGTAATTGGGAATTAATAAACGACTCACACTCTTTATCTAGAGCATAGCGCTATACTCGTTATAGCTATTCCACAGTTAAATATAGGTAATTGATAAACCGGCCCTAAATCAGATTACCCTACTGGTGCACAAACTGTTATGAATCTCTAAGATGAATACCGTAGAAGGAGGAGGGATTAATATGGGAATTATTCGTCCAATGTCCACATTACATTTTGACTGAACGATATTTTCTCCTGACACAAAGGTTTAAATTTCATTTACCTGCCGACGACATGATCAAGTGTCTTTTTACAGTTTTCTCTTCAGTTCAAAAATAATATTCTATAACTACCTGAACACGGGTGCTCAACCTGGATTGACCGAGAAACAATAGTAATTGATAGAGATGCATGAACATAGAATAATAGAGCTTTGTTCAAGAATTTTCAGCATCTTTTCATGAGAACGGATTATAATATCCATCCGTTTTCGGCAGCAGCAGGTGGATCCTCAGCTAGCGTAACATTTAATAATAGTTAGCTTGAGACGGCAGTAATAATATAAACGACCCACAGTATTAAACACAGTGGGTAAAAAAGAGGAAAACAGGTTTCTGAGGTTTTTTGCATTTGCTACCGACTAAACTCCAGAGGTAGAACCTAGTTTCTCAGCAGGTGCATTAGAATCCCATCAAGTTAATGCAGCCATTACATATTCAATTTTCGAAAACGCAGTCCGCAAGGGTTATGTTATTTATTTATTTTCTTTACCTATTTGAGATGTTTTGTGTTTATCCGTGCTTAAAAATTCAGCGAAATTCAGCGCGAGCCGACATGTTTTATATTGATTTTCGCGCACAACCAAGGCGTTGCAAGGGATGTGTGACTCCCTTATTTTTCATAGCAAGAAAATATTTCGCCACTTTTTGGAATGCTCGCAATTTATCATAACATCTCATGGTCTTTAAGCTAGTATACTGTGAAGGAAAGCTGAATTATTACGCTACGTTATAAACTAATATTGCTAAGTAACCATAATGAACTAATAACACGAAAAGAATGCACTACACGGTAGGTGCTATTGAGTAGTAGGTACTTGAAGCAGTAGTTACTAGACGATTCATAGACCTCTGACCAGCTGATTGGCTCCTAAAGCTGATTTTTATGGTATTTAATATCTGAAGCTGAAATTTGAAACAGGGTCTGTATGAGACAGAATAGAATTTCATAGAGTGGAACCTCCCTAACCTGCTGAGGTTCCTAATGTCTATGCTATTCGTCCTGTGAAGCTAAAAGTTTAAACTGAGCCTATTGCGTATTTTACAGTACATGATGGTGTTGAAGATATTTTTACAATAGAAGCCACCATTGATAGTAATCAGACTCTCCTTGTACCTTTCAATATCATAAAAGGTACATCTCGTGACTCGTGACATTAGGCACTTCTTTGCATTGAGCTTGATGGCAAACAGTCCAGAAGCAGCAGTTTTTGAAGTTGTAATAGACTTGCAATAGGAGGCTATAGAGTTGTAGTAGGAGGCTGAAATTTTAAATTGATCATCTGTTGGCCTGCTGTGTACGATTGATAAAGTTAAGACTACACAGGTCAGCTAAGTGAGCTCGGGAGCTCATTTCTCTCCCAATAGACGAAGTAGGCTAAAATTTGGTATGTATTTTGCAACATTACGACTAGAAAAAAATATGATACAGGATTTTTATTTATTGGTTGCAACATACATTTTTTATATGATTCCCTGTTTTCAACTATGAATGAAAAGACCTATAATTAATTAAATCATGAACAATCCTTAGTGATCCCTTGCGAACCCATTTGTCATTTTCGCCCCAAGATTCATAAACTTTAGTTCAGTAGTTTAAAACAAAAACTCCTGAAGGTGGTCCTTATTCGATTTCGATTCTACGCATCTAGAGTGATAAACCAAGAAATTGGTAGTGTTTAAACAAACATTTTTCTTGGTTCATTAAAAAGAACAGTGATTATAATAATAGGCTGAACTGATAATAAGGTTTTTAGGAAGTAAACGCTGTTCTTGGCCAAAGATTTATTGATTTGCAGTGAAGAAGAATAAAAACGAGGAACCATATCACTCATTCCCATTAACTTTTGAGTGACAATCGGCACATCTTTTTCTAAATGTCGGGATATTGAGGGGTAAGATTATATATTTCTATCTCATGAAAGAATCAATTCATCCAGAACCTGCAGATGTTGAGGTAGCTGCACAATACCTTCAACAATGGACAGATGCCGGCAGCAGAGTTTGCAGAGTGTTCTGTTCGTTAGCTCAAACTGCAAATAGTTGACCCCGGTCAGTGTTTACATTCCCATTGGCTAAGATTCAAGTTACACTGGACATCGGAGAAGCCCTTGAAGCCAGACGCGTCTACCAGGTTGTTTTTCTTCCCTTCTTTCTGGCCCCAGATGATTATTCTCATCGCACTGTTGAGTATTTCTTTAAGAAACTGTTATGGATATATTCTCATACGGAGCGACCACACGTTTCGCTACATTACGCTACGATGCTGTTTTTCTTGATTGTATCTGTTGATTTCACTGTCTACAAACATTTCAAACTGTGCAAGACGGGGGAGGGTTGGTTGGAATAGGAAAAAATAGGTAAATAAATTAAGGAAATAATGAGTAGAGAGAAATGAAGTACAGATTCATTGAATTTTCGTTACGCTGTACATTTGACTATAACTAAGCTGAGTAAAGAAAGCTACACGCCACAACCAGTTATTATTTATGTAGAATTCGGAACTCAAATTTTAACGATTTCATTTCAAATATTCTGAAAGTATGAAATACCAGTAGGTAGTAATACCATATTGAACAAATATATTTGACCCAGCTATTTAATTATTTTTATTTTATTTTATTATATATACATATATATATTTTTTTTAAATAGTAAATAACATAAATTTTCAAGTAAACATTGATGAAATAGCCTATGTAACAAAGAACAGTTGGTAGGGATTCAGCATGAGTGAAATTATTTCCCGAAGTCTACCTTGTTAAAGATTACGTACGTACAAAAAATTACTAGTATTATTCACTTCACTATCTACGTATGTATATTGAGTTTATACAGTATGGCAATAGAAAAGGAAGTATCTTCTCATCAACAAAACTTTCTCGTAAGCATCGGTGTACTTTATGAAGCTATACATCCAATCCCAACTTGAGGGATACGGGAAAATTTTATGTACTTGTTTTTATCCATAACATTCCCTATTTAATCACGCCATGGATTAAGGATATTGTCCGTTCCACTCCATCAGAGTTTAAAGAAAATAAATTGCTTCTCGTTTACACGCAATCAGTTGACAATGAACAAATTATAATCACGAATTAACGTTTTGCAATTGATTCTGAAACATGTTTAGATGAAAGGGACCGTCGGAATCCGGTTAAATTGGCCGATGAGTTCTTTGCGTTCTGGTTCAGACAACGGATAACGAGGAGCGAGGCAGTTGAATAAAATCAAACTTCCGAGTCGTACCTATGATTTTTCTTTGAATTCTATTCATTCACAATGGTTTCATTGCTCCACAGGACTCTTGGTAAATTGGGCGATTAGTGAATTAACCGGTGAGCACCCATTATGTTGGTTTGATTATAGACTGTAGTTACAAGAGTTTGTAGCTTAGTTATAGTTGTCTAGTAAAGCGTTTATGAACTAAAAAGCGATGAATTTTACGTTGACTTACTATGTCCAATCCTAGGAAATATAATATCAATACCAATTACTATATTTCTGTTCGTTAAAAATAAGATCGATCAGTAAATTTACTAGGAGCTTCTATGCTACATTGTACAGATCGACAAAGAAAACCGATGTTGATGAAGAACGTTATCTATTTCCACAAAAAATAAAAAATTTACCATGTTGTGTCATCTTCGATAACACACACTAACCTGTAGAGAGGATATAGATTATATAGTCACAATTGGAAGAAAGCTTGAATTTCAATGGTCGATAGAAAAGAAGGAGCTGGAAGATATAACCAATCAAGTGCAAATAAAGGGAAAGAGGGATTGAAGCAAATCATAAGAAGTGAGAGGGAGGGGAAAGTTACTCAAACTAGTTTTTAACATTGTGAATGGGGTAATCAAAATGATATAGAAATGTGCTATAGAAATAAAAAAAAAAATTGACCTATCGAAGGTGAAATATATCCTCATTTACACATTTACCAGACACTTTTTTTTTATAATTTCAAAATTTTCAAGTTCATTCAACATACCACTATTTGGAAAAAAATGAAAAAAAAATCTACAAACTCTGTCAAATCAACATTCTAACTATGATTAGATTCATTAAAATGATTTGCGAATATAAATTTACCTTTATCACCAGTTCAACAACAATACTTTTGCTTAACAAACAATATATTTATACCTAACATTTTGTAGGAGTATACTTCAAAGATGTAAATGTTGTGTAAAAGTAAAAGTGACGAAGGTAGAAGAGGCTAGTCACAGGACGCCGAGGGGGAAAAGGGATCCTCATCTCGTTAGGGGATGATTTATAGTATGCAAACCAGAACCGCCCACACCCGGGCTTTCTCGACCTGTTCTAGGGTTTCTCACCCTAGACGAAATTTTTTTTTGAGTTCTTTTTCTACATTTTTTTCTTTTCTTGAAACTACCGATGGGTTTAGTATATCGAGGGTAATTATTAGGTGTGAAAACTGATCTCACTCCACCCCCAAATCAAGAAACTCAAAGGGTTCTGACTTCTGAAGATGTCGGTGCAGATGAAGGTAAGTTGAGGCGCCACGTTTGTCTGTTGTCGGATCTATCTTTGTAATACTAATTTTTAAATTAAATTATATGCAATTCAAATTTTCTTTAAAAAGTACTCAATTAGGTCTATGAGTTGGGTGTGTGGCTTAAATTATATAGTTAGCTTTTGAGGCGGTGAATACGTCAAGCCAGTACATCAATCAGTATATCATCATGTAGCATGTACTAAGATGGATCGGTTCTCTGAACTTGGCGGTTCTCAAAGCGGGGGGGGGGGGGGGGGGGGATCCTTAATAGGGGAGCATTGTGTGAGAGGGAGAGGGGGGAGGTGAAGCTCAAAGATGATAAAAAATTATGCATGAAATTAATTAAAATTAAATAAAAATATTCTTTATTTCTCATCAAGTTCGACGTGGGTAAATACATTTACAGCTGCGTGGGTTCAGAGTATTCAGCCTTACTTTTCCACACTGAGGCACGCTGGCTATCAAGAGGAAAAGCTTTGAGCAGAATCATTGAACTGAGGCATGAAATTTCTCATTTTCGCTTGATGAACAGCATCCATATTCAAAATCATTATGTGACGCAAGTTTTCTGCGAAAGCTAGCATGCAAGGCAAACATTTTTTAGGAGCTGAATGTACTGAACATGTCCTTACAGAAGAAAGATACTTAATCTTTGCAGTGGACTGAAAAACTCAAAAGTTTCGGAAGAAGCTCAGCGTGTATGAGTCTATGATTAAAATGGTCCATTTTCAGCTGTTTCTAAATGATAAAGTTATGGTTGACGAATGAGAACTCAATGCAATCTCTTCTACTGAGAAAACGTACTTTCTTAATAACATAAACATACTCAAGTCTTGTTCCGCATAATATTTTGATGAGGATCTTGAGAACTTGGGAAATCCATCCAAAACCAAAGTTGAAGATTTCTCCCTATCAATGGATTCCAAATAACATTTAGTACGAGCTAAACCACTTGCGACGAAGCTGTAGAAACCCATTTTAATGAAGTAGAAATGAAGAACATTGTCTATTTCTATGAAAAATAAAGATTTTCAATTTTGGACCAACTTCGACAGTTAGGACATCATCAATGAAAACAATAACGAACAATATAACAATAAACATAAAGATCCGTTCATTGTAAGAAAATTGTTACATAGCTTCCTCAACAGGCACTTGGAAATGACTCAACTGGGGAATTCTGTACTACCCATACAGCCTCCCTTCAGTGCCCAAGCTCAAAGGATCCCAGCCCTTCAGGATCCGGAAATCTGCTAGTAATTTACAATGCAGAGCGCTTGCGCCATTTTCTCTGGGCATCCCTTGAATGACATGGTCACGCTACCCAGCCTAGATGAGACATATTCTAGGTCCAAACACGAACTCGGGTATTCGTGTTTAGGAGCTCACCAGGTGATACATGAATGAGAGATAGGTACCCTCTGGTCCAAAATGATGTGCCCTTGCCCCACCTTTGACCTTGACTGGGATGCGTTTTGATCTTCGTATGATTACCCCCACACATCCTCAGATGTCTCTAAAATGAGGCAAGAAGCGATGTGCCGGGTACACGTCCACCGATGTCTCAGAGAGACCTGATGGTGTTGGTTTAGCCCCATAGAGCCCCAACTTTATAGTCACAAGACGCTTACCAACTGTAGCGTCTGAGTTCACAGCAAAGCTGTGGAAGTGACACTGGCAGTTTGCCACTACCAGTTGTTGGGAGTTGGGAATTATGTGATCTGTAGCGACTCACTAAGTACCTATGATTGAGGCGACTAGAAACGCATAGGTACCCCTGATACAAAGCCTTCGTGCATCGCTACACCAAGCCACTACAATGGGCCATGCCATGAGGGTAATCATGTCAATGAGTGTACAGACGCTCTTGCGAGGAAAGTCATTGGTGATAACTCTATTGAGATGTCCCCTATACACATTGAGTATCAAATCTCCCAGTGCAACATAAAGCCGTTTCATCTGGCACTAGCAATGGCAGGATATGGACACTGGCATGTGTGGCATCCTTCAGGACTTATGTCCGGTAAGCCCTCTTGTAACCCAATTCCCAAGGAGGCACGTAGAGCTCAATCAGGAGGCCACTGCCCATACCCGTCTTACTCACAGACACCTGCATAGTACAACAGCTGGAGATGTTGATTGCGGGAAATGTGGGGGTGATGTACATCCGCCAATTCCTGGAGGACTGTCCATACCTTATGGACCTCCGAATCCAGCCTAGGCCCTCAGTGGGTTGACATTCTACCTGGATCGGACAAGGTCCAAATTATCATTTACATACCTTTCGTAGGAGTCCGTCGTCACTAGCAAGCCGGGTAACGGGGGCGAGCGCTTTCGATGTAAAGGCACCATCATCAGACAGTCGAAACATTACCTGATGATGATGACTTTACATCGGAAGCGCTTGCCCCCGATACTCGACTTGCTAGTGACGAAGGACTCCTCCGAAAGGCATGAAAATGATAATTTTACAATTACTTCTAGCGGAAATAACCCTTTAAATTTAATACCAAACCAGGTCCATTCCCTGTTGTTGTACCTGGGCGCCGCTGGAATCTACTATGAAATGTGATATATGATCTGTGATATATTTGTGTGCAGTGTAGTCATAGTTTTATTTCAATTCACTGATTATATACAGTAACATGTATTTAGTCAGTCCATCATCTAGTCTAAATTGTATTATTTCATTTTTAGGGTTTTGTTATCCAGCGAAGGGCTAAACAGTGGTTATCGCTGTATCTTTAATTTTTCCCCTCCAGTTTGCCAGTGAATTCCATGATTTGGTTTATTAATAAGAGAACTTATAAAAGTAGTTGTAACTTGTTGATTAGTTATTATTTTAAAATTTTCTTTCATTCATAGATAGGAAACAATTTATTATTTTTTCCCGTGAATTATTAAGAACTTTGTTTTATGAATATTACTACTAGGTAAGTATTCAAAATTATAGTATAAGATTATAATTTACGTTTCCAATAACTGGTACATATTTGTCCAATTACTGGGACATCGTGTCCGAAATACATGATGTGTTCACACACGTTTTTAAGACGGGAATTTGGTATAAACATTTTTATTTCATGCAATCCCAAGTTATATTTAGTCCATTCAACCTTCACGTTTTTGAAGAGTGAAATGCGATTCTAAGTTGCCGGAAAAATTGAAGTAACAAATAACCAGACGCTTGTGAAGTTCGAGTTTCACCTTAAGTGCCCAAAAATGGTGCATTCCCTCTATGTTTTAGCTAATTTTTGAAGAAAATTAAGCTATTGCTCTCGCCTCAAAATTTGTAGAATGTGAATTTTTGAAAAAATTTTATGCAGAAATCCGTTTCAGGCTATTCTGAATCATATTCTGAAGTTTAACGTATTTTTTTATGTATGTATGTATATATGTATGTATGTATGTGTCATTCCAGACGATAACTGTCCGTAGATTTGTGCTAGAAACTTCAAACAAATTTTAAAATGTTAAGGACACAAAACGAAAGTTCAAGTTCGTTGGCCAGCATGATCGGATTACATCTTCGGGTTGAAATTTTCAAAAATGTAGTCAAAAATTTCAAAATAGCCTGTTTTTTGCGATTTGTTGTGCGAAATAATTTTTTCAGCATACTAACACGTGATATATTCGGAATCAGCGTAAAATTTTCTATAAGAATATGTAGCAAGTTTTCAAAAATTTCAAAGTTGAAAAATCAGTCAAAAATCGAAATAATGCCGTTCGCTAGTTGTAAAAATCGGTAATATTTGCATGAGAACAGTTTGTCCAAATTCAGATTGCAAACTACTCGTAATATAAAGCCCTGTATAATTCAATCCGGTAGAATGTCATGCTGTTTAAAACGTATGAATATTTACCTACATTTGTAGTAGGTGCTTGTTTAATAATTTGATTCCATGTTTGTCTATCAAAATCATAGACTAAAATTTCTCTACACGATCAATAGCGACTGAAATGTCGAAGATTTCTTCAAAAATTCGCCCATGGGGTCATGCTGCATGACTGGACTTTTTTAGTGTCACATGGAATCAGAACTTGAAGCAGACAGACGCGTAACCAAAATTTATTGATCAACAAGCTCTGATTGGGATTTTCCACTACATTTGGTAGTGAGGAAGCAAGTATGACGACACACTGCCCCATTGACATATAAAGATACCTACACCGACAACATTAAAGTTAAGTACTTACGTAAAGTTTATGGAATATAGAATGTCATTAGGTAGTGTTATTTGAGTTCCTTCACCC
Organism: Adelphocoris suturalis; assembly: GCA_030762985.1. Lineage (NCBI taxonomy): Eukaryota > Metazoa > Arthropoda > Insecta > Hemiptera > Miridae > Adelphocoris > Adelphocoris suturalis. The sequence continues at coordinate 12,762,565 of CM061050.1, forward strand.
AACATGTTTTCAAACATTAAGGTGGGCATAGGGGCCACCTCGATTCCTGTACCTTTTGGTACATTCCTTCGTCTGTATAGATTATGTGATTCTCCCCTATTAGAGCTGAATGACGGAAATGAAGCCCGCATCTCATTGCTAGCCCGTTATAAAAAACAAAAGTCTTTGACGTCGAGAGCTTCTACTGCGCCGAAGTCACTGAACTTGCATCTACGGTTCAATTAATTGGTTCGGTTTCCTTTCTTATTTTGAAGTCTTAACAGTTAAGACTAATAAGGCATTGGAAAAAATACCCTCATGCTGACGTCTAACTCCCAAACCCGTTGCTATGTTTCCCGTTACTATAGTTGGTTTATGCTAGAATAAAAATCAAATACCAAAACGTTAACTACCAAATTTATGGCAAAAGTCCTTTTTTTTCTTAATATTTCGCTATGCAAAACAACTAAGATTTTCAACATTTTTCTGTGGGTATCTATTTTTTGCACATTTTTGTGGAATCTACCATATTTTTTGCAAAATTCTGTGCATGACCTTATAAATGTTTTTATTTTACTAATACTTTTGCTCCCAAAAAATTTCCAAAATACTCTATTATACTTATTCCCACCACAACAAAACACTACAGACGTTCCCTCCTCCCGCCAGCATAGATGTATGAACTAATTTTCCATAAAGACAGCCCTGGGTGATGAAAACACGAAATAGTATTATTGTAAGTATCTACCACATATAAATAACTTTATATTACGCTTCTAATCATTATTCTCTAAAATAGGTTAGTTATGTTGATTATATTGATGCCAGTTTTATCTTTGATACTAGGTGTTATAAAACCAACTGGGTGTGCTATGCCTGATGAGGGCGGCCATCATGGCGCCGAAATATCGCAAATTAAAAAATAAAAAAGCCAAAACTTCCAAGACTGGTGTGGTCATTCAACCCAAATAATAGCTAGTCTATCTCAGTGTTAGAGAAAAAACGAAAAGAATAGGGAGTGATCATCTCCATTCGGTACCTAATCATGAAATATATTGTGAACCGTGTCCGATTGATCTGGGGTCTTCAACGCCTGCAAGAAAAAGTGATCCCTTAATTCTTTTGAGGTGTGTATATGTGCTTTCATTATACCTCATTAAATAAAATTATTCTGTATTCGATTCAAGTTACTCACAAGTCACCTCTTAAGGAGCCGTTTTCGTTTGGCCATTATGGTGATATAGGTGGCTTCCAAAGGTGACGGCACTCCGAAAACTCCTTCGATAAAATATATCACTGAGAAATTCCCACAAAATGATGAATTTCCGCCCCGCTCGCTGTCACCCCAACGGGCGTGAACCAACACCTTTCCCGATCCAGGGTTTTATCGCACGCTCCATCCATTAGCCCAATTACAAGAGTTCGAGGCCTTGTAAACAAAAAACATCTTCCCCGAGACAATATCTCCTGAACGGCCTTCTCCTTTTTTCACGGACGGGAGGTCTTATCTTCAAATGGGATCGCATCTCTTGGAAACCAATTAGAAAATGTATTTTGGATTATTAGTCACACCTTATTCGGTTAGAGGGTAGGAAATCTACCCCCATCGTATAGGGAGACACGACCGACAAAACCAATTATGGGATCCATCGTTGAATTCTTTCCTTTGAAAAAGGAAGTAACTGATGCTTGACCTCTTGCGATACTCCTTAACTTTGATATTTCTCGTAATAAACCTTAGAAATCAGAACTTGGTATGAATAACAGTTTTATTGAGCAAAAGTGATTTTTCTTCTATTTTCGGGGGGTCTATAATAAAGATTACTCATTTGTCTGACAAAGTTGCGTTGACTACTTATTTGTAAATGAAAGGATGCAAAGTCTGTGCCTGAGAGTGCAAAATAGTTCGCTCTCTTTTACGATGGCTGAGTTCCTTTTTCTGATTTTTCTAAGTTTCAGTAAAACGTGACAACACACAAGTAGGGGTGGAAGGGGCGGAACGGGGGAGAGGGGGAGGGTGTGGCGCCCATGCGGAAGAGGAGCGATGACGGAGTTCATTGCCGAAACTTTGAAAAATCATAGAAAGAAAATTATTTGCCGTAGAAGTGTGCGGTTGGTGGTTTTTTTCTGATAATTTTGTCTGCTTTCATTATAAAATATAAAACAAACATGCAGGTATTACTCACAATAAAACGTGCTGATCAGAATTATCACATCTGAAAAAGAGCTACTGAAAAGCTTTTCAATTTAATACAAAGAGGAATAGATTTTGATCTACAACAGCACAGGGAACATGTTCACGCAGTTCTTAAAAAGCGATCGATTGGAAGAATTGTGGATGGAAGAGCTTCTCAATGGCTAACTGTTGTGCCACTGGCATCAGACTTCTTTGATTTATCCGATAGTCAATTCAGAGACGCATTGGCCATACGATACGGTATACGAACCGGCGTCTGGATGGTATTGGGACAATATCCAGTCCCATCTATGCATACCACACCGAGCGAGGGAGAAAACCAACCCAAGCGAGCGAAGAGAGCATCATCCCCTACACATTTCAAATCACCCTTAGTGATCCACCGATTACAATCATTCTACATTTCCCACTCAACAGTAAAGACCACCGGATAAATACAGCCATGCCGAGCACATAAAATAATAATGGTCTACCTTTAAAAATATAGAATTTGAAAACAAATCGTTAAAACATTCAAAATCTAACTGTTCTGTTGTTACTGAAATGTTCTCAAAACTAAACGTTTCGTGGTTCCACATAAGGTGCCGCGTTTGATAGTAATTTCCAATCGAAAAAAGTCTGCGAAGTTGTATGGACAGTATAACTTCCTCACATATTGTAACACGGGTACTAGGTCTCGATGATATCCCACCACACCCATATGTCCCACTCCAAGCAAGCGAAGCGAGCAACATTCTCTACACACGTCGGGTTTCAACGAGGTTTTTCCTTCGGACTCATGGACTATTATCCCATTGTATCTATACATTCCACAAAGAGCGTGCGTAGGAAGCGAGACAATCCACCTCAAAAGAGCCAAGCGAGCAACATCCCCTACACACGTTAAACTTACCCTTAGTGATCTACCGTTTCCAATCATTCTACAAGTCCCACTCGACTGTAAAAGACCATCGCATCTATACAGCCACACCGAGTTATCGAAGTAAGCAATATCTCCTAAATGTTTCAATTGTAAAACACCTCAACGAAGGGGTCGGGGGGGGGGGGGGGGGGGGGAGCCCCCGGCTGGACGAGGAGGCGAGCAAAGCGAGCCGGAGTGACTAGTAGATAATAATAGGTACTCAAAGTTTAGCTGAATTTGCATTGTGAAAACATTTTGCACAGCACTGCTGGGTTTTCGGACCCCCCAGGTTTTGTTGACCAATTTACCTGTTTTATTTTTCTGTTACATTTAGAACAAATCCTGTTAGATGGTTATAATTTTTTATCCTTCCGTTTTTGAACTATTATTTTCATATATTTCTTTAACCGTTATTCTATGCGATTTTTTGTTATTTACCTGCGAGAAGAACTAATATTATCGCTCCACTGCTTCCCCTTTAAAAACACCGTAGGTAGAGCTTTCATATTTTTTATTCATAGTTGCGAAAATCATCTTCCTACTGACCTGCCCGAATACGTTGTACCGTATACAATGGAAGATTCGCATCATAAAAAGATGTACCTTTTTCAATCTTTCTATAGAGCCGCTCTTTTGTATATTATTGTTGGAGGCTCCTTTGAAAATATTGTAACATTCTTCAAAACAAGCCACCTACCCATAATTTCCAGGTCATGGGTGTAAATGATTCTTAACCATTTTTAAGGTTCTTATAAAGCGATTGCAACTGCCTTTTCGTTGACTTTCTATATCTTGCATATTCCATTTCTTGCACTTTTTTCGACCAAGTTGAAACCAAAACATAGTAGAAAAAAAAGTTCCAGACATGCAGCATAATCGTATGAGCGAATTTTCGTTAATTATCGTACTTCATTATGTTACTTTGTTTTGAAAATTGAAGACTGAGTTAAATTAACTGTTAAATACCAATTTTATAGCAAAAAACTTATGCTGAATAATAATCTGCTATTCAAAAAGAGATTATGGATTTTTAACCTCTTTTGCAGTTTTTACAGATTTTTTAGTACATTTTAATCAACTTTTAGCACATTTTTCACCATAATTTTATACATCAATTTTCAAATTTTCTATTTTATAGTTAATCAACTTTATTTGAGCAATATTCTTATTAAAAAAATACAAATTGAACAATTTTTTCCCGTTTTTTGATATTTTTAGTGATTTTTGTCAGTACTTTCTTGAAATTTGACCAATTTAATGTGCTCAAAAATTCTGGCAAACAAACTCGTCCTTTCGTTTAGAAAGCTTGATTTTTTTAACGCAAGAACGAAATTTTCATCTCAATTATCAGTAGAGTTATCGTCTGAAAGGACACTTATATACATATGTACATATAATATATATACATAGATGTATATATACGTGTGAATAAGAGTTAAACTCTAGGATTCGTTTCAGATTGTATCAAACTGGATTCCAACTTTCATTTGGAAGACAATTTTCGAAATTGATTTTAACATTTTCGGAACTTTTGCAATAGCTTCATTTTCTAATAAAATTTGCTAAAAGAACCATCACACATCGTAGGATAGCGTGGTTGGTATCAATTTCTCAGAATGGGAACTAGCTGTATTTAAAAATAATAACGAATCACTTTTTCAACCAATGTGCATACCCCATTGTATTACAGATGTCAATCATAAATCCATAAATCAATCAGTACAAAAATCAGCCTTGGGGTCCCTCAACTGATCAGTATATCTCCGTACGTGTATGTAATTATATTCTACGAGTACATGTTCCAATGGACTTATATTTCAAATATTAAGCACCGAAGATCGATTAGGAAAGATTTCACATAACCGTTACGCGATTTCGTATCAACGTTTCGTGATCCAAATCACAGTTTCGTCGGGGTAGGGCTTTGCCATCAAAAAGCATTTCAAATTGCAGTGAAAATTCGTAATCAGTCAATCATCTTACGTTCATTCATGTGGTCTTAAATCACTCAACAGTCACCTTCGTACGAGATAAGTTGCTCTGCACACCCAGCGGGTATTGAATGAGTGGGTCCCATTCATTTTATAGGTGGTCGGGCGGATCGTGATAGTCGTGATCAAGTAGCGGCGCACGGTTTCCGCGGGGTCGCGTGGCCGCCACGCGCCCCGTGGATACTAACTACCTCTTTATGGATACTCTTGTTGAATTTGCGGCATACCCACTTTCCCCATTTCCTTTGTTGAGCAGATAGAATGCTTTGAAACCATTCATACAGTTACTAGCTTTGAATCCGTTATCCGCTACTGACAATAACGTATGGTGATTACATAGCACCTTAATGTTATTATATTACTCTATAGGTGACAATAGTTATAATAAACTCGATTTCGTGAAGTGAGAATCCCATTAAAATTATATCTGTAACGGTTGTCGTAGTTTAAATGGCGTTTTCACCAGTTGCGATTCACTCCCGTGTTAATGTTATTTTTTCTGTCAAAATTCTAGCCGTTAGGGAAAGCAAACGGTTCAACTTACAGTGGTCCGAGTGTTTTCATTCGATTCTTTCTACATGCATAAATAGAACAAATAAAAAAATATTCTAAACTCTAAACTTAGGAAGACATTATTTCGTAACGTTTAGAAGCCTGGAGAGAAAAAAAAAAAATACTGAGTGATGAACTCATCAGGAATATCTTCTGTCGTAACAGCTTGGCACCCCATAAACAGATATGATAACAGATATCATATGTGAGCAGTGATGGGGAAAGTTAGTTCAACTGACAACTAATAAACTCAACTAAATTAGTTGGTTAAACGGCAAAACTATAGTTTTTGGTTGGAGGTTCACATATTTTCCTCCAACTAAAGCAACTAGCGGTCGTCAATCTAGATGAAACTTCAATCAACAACTAAAACTTTTTTTAATTTTTTTTTATTGAATATCCTCTGATACGCTTACCTAAGTTTTCGGATCGGATTTTAACACAGAGTGTGTTTTAGCCATGGACTAACTAGCTAAAAAAGCTAACGAAATTTCGTAACAAAATCTGGGACGACAACATGGATACCGATGATACGGAACTAAGGATCGTGTAACCTGGTGTTACCTATGCGATATTTTGTTATGACGCGGTGATTATATAAGATTCTGATTTAGTGGGAGGAAAGTAGCGAAATTCTGATTTAGTGGGAGGAATTTAACCAATGATACGTTGATCATATGTTTTGATGATACGGAACTAAGGATCGTGTAACCTGGTGTAACCTATGCGATATTTTGTTACATATCACTTTTGATTAGTAAATCATCACCGGTATTAGTGAATCATTACTCGACCTTGAACGCCTGGTTTTTACATCCATTTATAGTAGTCGCGACAGACCCGTTTGTGAGTCATTTTATATATGAAAATCGTTGGAGTTCCAGTTGTTCGCCGTTAACCGAAGATTGAAGACGGGTTTATGTGAAACGCGTGAGCTAAAACACATTCTGTGTTTCAATAATTTCGTCCGAAGTAGGTAAATAGAGGTAACCGGGGGTCCAGGGGGCTTGCCCCCTGGCGAGGCGCGGAGCACCGAGTTTTTTTAATTGGATTATGGTTGTAACCAGGTCAGAATCCACAAACGGTTTTTGGCATGAAAACATTCATCAGAGCATATTAAATTTAAAAAAAAGCCACAGTTCCTTTGAGCCTGACGGCTAAAATTAAAAAACATGAATATGCTTTAGCCGTACACGACTCACTCCTCGTCGATTCTCTGAACCCGACCCCCCATCGGCCTCTGACCTCTGTTTATCATTCTACCATCAATCCTAAAACATGGAATCATGTTTTAGCTCCTCGCTCTCACTTTATTATAGAAATGATCACGACCATTGAGCTCTTGTGAGATGATGATCTCCTAATAGAAACTCGCGAGTAAACATTCACTTTATTATAGAAATGATCACGACGATTGAGCTCTTGTGAGATGATGATCTTCTAATAGAAACTCGCGAGTAAACATTCACTTTATTATAGAAAGAGGCTAAAGAGGCTACATACGAAATTACAGCTTCCTATAGTGAAAAGTATAGAAATTACCTATTAAAATAATTTAACCACCGCTTCACAAATCTAACCGTTCTCGCAATATTCGGATCACCTGCTATGAATCACATAATCGAAACACCAGCTCAATGAAATCATCAGAAATTAACAAGCGGTTGCAATCATGTTCACAATATCAATAATTGAGAATGATCACCTGTGTGTAAACAATTATTCATATAACCATGCTCATAACTCAGCTTGTTGGCCACGCACTTCGCAGTAGTTAATATAGTATGGTTGGATAAATCGAGAGCTTTCGAACGAATGGTCAACGAATTTTGTGGGATGAAAAACGACGAAGTATCATATCCCTAGCAACGACTCGGTTGTAAGCGGAAATCATCACAATTATTGGCGCTACTTTCGTTGCACTCTTGTGGGACATTTTTCGGTAGTTAGGTCACGGCTAAAGCATATTCATGCTAAAAAAAAAAAAAAAAAAAAAAAAGTTGTAGTTGTTAGTTGGCAACGGCTACTTTTCCAACCAAGTTTGTTGTTAATTGGAATCTCAACTAGATTGAGGACCAACTAGGTAAATTAGTTAGTTGGTTTCCCAACTAAAAAAAATTTAGTTTGAAGAAAATAGTTAAACCTCCAACAACTAACTTAGTCGGAAGCCAACTAACAACCAAAGTTGTTTGTTCAAAATTTAGTTCAATTAAAATTTTAGTTAACCACGCCACTCACCACTGTATGTGAGTATTGCAACATTTGGAGTCTTAATGGGAGGCTTTACCTATATACTCACCTTCGTCGACTCACATCTAGCTTGCGAAGTACTTATCTTGGCGGTGCCTCGTCGTGGTACTTGCAAGCTGTGATATTTGTCAAGACGTTCCATCTTACAGCTAATATGAGAGTTCACCATACTGTTGACAACAATACTCGATTTTCCGTTAATAGATCAAAGATTGAAATGGGAAAGAAATTAGTATCAGGGAATACAGAGCAGATCAGAGTGGCTCCGAACTTTGTTATATTACCCAGCAGTCGCAATATGACAACGATTCAAAAATTTGTCTGCATCTAGGTTGGATAAGAATCACAGTGACTTCCATTCATTGTCCTGATAGACATTCCAAGCCTCTAGCAGAATACAAGCTCTTGATAAAGGCCAACAGTTGAATTTTCAACCTTGATCTCCAAGATAAACAAACCCAACCGAATTATTACGCCGAGTATTCAGTTATTCGGTAGCGAATTTGGCCGAGTATTCGATATTCAGTTTGAAAACCCCTTATTTGGCGCACCACTGATCCCTAACCCTACCCAATTGATTGACGAACGTTTTTCTCAAGTTAATTGGTGCGGTCAACCGTCGCCAACCCCAAAAAACACTACCGGCAACTTTTCAAACAATTTCACTCTCTACGTAGCGCCTCACGGTTCCGTGAAATTGCCACGGGCTCCGGAACACGTTTTCCCCCTCCATCTTCCAGTTTTTTTCTTCATTTTTGCTGATTAATTGCCAACATATGTTGTGGGACTGCGGTGTTTCCTATTGGAAACAGAGTCTTTACAAGGGAGCCCGCCACGCTAGGCTACGCGACGAATTTCACGGGATGTTAGTCCCGTTTAGCTACACAACCCTCCCGCCTGACTGCTGCTATAATAGAAGAGTAGGTTTTCTTGGTTTCTTCACGTTTCTAAAAGGAACCGCATTTAGGTACGCAAAAAACACAATCTATAGCCAAAGGTACCTAATTTCGAGTTACAATTAGTTAGAGGAATCATTTTGTAACAGATGACTTATCTTCTTTGCTAGAATAATACAATGGAACCACCATTTCCAATTCAGTTATTTGACTGCTGGTAGATGCTGGGCTCAATAGCTTACATAAAACAATCATCTAGTATTACGGTTTTTACTAGATAGGTACTCTCCCAATATGCATCAAACTTCCAAGAGTACCCTGTTATTTTTGTATATTATTTTCCAGGTAAACGATGGTGTAACACCGAAAACTCGTTAACTGGGTCAAAACTCGAAGCTTACAAGGGTTTTCCATGTCTTCTTCATGCATGTGCTCGCTTCTTCATGTGAAACTCGTGCTCACAAGTTCTGCAATTCTTTGCATTCCAAATAACGCATATATATAATCTTTATTGTTAATTTCGGCGTTACAGTTGAGTTAATTATTATTCAGAAGTGATACCAGTGACAGCCTTATATCAGTTTAGAGTAACAGAGTTACTAATTACTATTTTAAAAATGTGCGGTTAGAATATAGATATAACATATATTTTCAGGGCGTGTAAAATACATATATAAACATCAGGAATATGCAATTTTCTGTCTCGAATGCTTTAAACCCTTTTAATTATAACAAAACCTCATTCCATCAAGATCTTTTTATATGTTTTTGAAGGAGTAGACCATGAAGAACTAGCATACCTATTATAACATATACTTGTCATTAATCCTATAATATGTTTTCATTCCTCCAATTGTACATACATTATCGGAAATAATCATGTTATGATGGCTTATTATAGCTGCGCGTCTCGTCCACAATTTGTAAATTATCCAGGGATTATGGTCATGGAAGTATTGTTGGTTGTATCACAGCCAAGGGTTGTTACACCCCTGACTTAAAGTTAACGTTCGCAGGATAGGCTGATAACCCCCTAAGAACACCTGGGCGTGATTTGAGTAATAGGACGGGTTGATGGTATCGTTTTTAAAACTATTAATAATGTCTATAACTAGACATGACTGATCAGTTCCTACCCCCAGTTGTGTGGGGAGCCATTAAAAGAGATAGTTCTTCCAATGAACGAAATACCTACAAAGTTTCCCAGATGGATACATAATACCCTTTGAAGAGCCGTTAAACAATTATTGTTGAGATAATTCGTGAATACTGGTAATATTAGTTTTAACGGGGAAATGTGGAAAATTGTTATAATGTCATTAGATTAAAAAATACTAAAGCCAAGAAGGAAATAATAATTATATTTATATTTCATATAATTATTCACAAAGATATTGAGCGGTCATATTTTCATATATTGATTCTGATAATCGATAATCTTCGTTTACTAACCTTTAAAAACAAAACAAACCATTTCATAAACTGCTGGAATCGTCATTGTAGTTAAGAAACAAAATCACTGTCAAAATTGAATTGTTTGTTTGTGGCATAGGTACTGGTGAAACGAAATCACCTACAACTTTACGTGTACACGCATAAACTAACATCGCTTCAATTACAATAGAATTGATCTAGGTATGGGACCTTCTGTGGAACGCCACACCTCCAAATCTGTATCTACGAGGAAAATTATATTAACTTCCTATTCATGAAATAAATTGATATCACACCTATAGATTTTTTTTTACATTTTTCCAAGTTTACAAGTTATTAGAAAATTTGATTTGGATCTTGTTTACTGTCACTATATATATGTATATATGGTTGTTAAAGATGGTTTGTGATTGGAACTTTTTGTTTCCAGTGATCAAGTACACACAGTATCTATATAGTAAAAAGCTATTATGGCTGGGGATGCATATCGTTCAGCAGAGAAAATCACAATATCGGTAACGATTACCTTTTTTAAATACCTACCAAGTTATTTCTGAGAGATATAAGCTATATCAATTTCAAACTTAAACGCATAGGTACATTATGACCCTTATAATTGTGTTATCTCGTCATTTGTATTCAGGTAAGGATTCCCATGAAGTATTCGTTATATGAATTTTCGTTCTTAGAGCTCGCGCGTGGAGGCAAAGTTATTTTCCAGGCGGCACTATAATGATCTACATCTCGTCCATCCCCACCTGGAGGGTTAATAGTTCGGTGACGTGATCCTTGGGGTAGCTTCCCGAGCCCCTAACATTACCCTCGGAACGGGGTGGGTTTTATAACTGGAAGGAAGCCCTCATTATGGGCAGGAGCCTGTAGTTAACCCTTAGCGGCTACAATTGGCCAGAAAGGGTGAGTCCGGCTGGCTGGTCACATAACTCACGGGAAAGATAAATGTGAGGAGATACGAGAAGACTATCGACTGAAGCGTACCACATCGTTCTTTTGATTAGGTAGCTGATTGTATTTATTTGACGATATCATTCCACCTTAAACGAACACCGAAATTTTATGTATTTACAATGTCTTAGAAACTGTTGTTTACAATAACATATTTACAACATAATACTGTTTACGAGACTTTTTTGTTTGTTAGCTATTGTATTTAAATCATACCGAATCAGTGAAATTATCGATATTACATGAACACTTCCAAGAATCATCAACTATTTCAAGCAGGATCTAGGATCGCCTATTCTTTGATACCTACTTCACAGCTTCTGATGGAGATCTAAGGAGGTTTTAATTAAAGTCTGCCAAGTTGGGTGTGGCACATAGATTCCTTGTTTCCGTACCATCTACATATTAATAGGTCATTCTAATGTTTCAAATAATCTCGAAAGATTCCGTGGAGTTTGAGCAAAATCGTACAGACATCTTATCAAAAAATTATGCTTGATAGAAGTAACGTTTGCATATGCGTGAAAACTACCACTGATTCGGAAGCTCTGCAGTTTATTGGGGACCTTCGATCTCTGAAAATGTCATCAAAATGGGATGGAAACTGTAGATTTGAGGAGCGGATATTAAAAATACGATCATAACGAAGATTATGTGACATAATCGTATTGTTATTTCCCACTACATTCCGAATTTGAGCAAGATCGGTCAAATAAGCCATGAGAAAATGACGCTTGATGGATTTTACATGCTCTTGTGCAGTGAAAAGTATCTTTTTTTGAGTAATGAAATTCATAGGGTACCATCCTCAACTTATCATCAGTTCATTCCCAGAAAATGTCATTGAAATCGATGAAAACTGTTGAAATTATACTTGTTTCAAGGATTGCACATTCGCGTATGCACAGCAACAACTAATGATGCAATAATATGGGAATTGATATGGATTGATTAAATCGTATTTTTCTAATCACCCTTCAAATTTGAGCGACGTCTAACGAGTAGGACGTTATAAAATTATGAATGATACAATGTACGTTTGCGTATGCGTAGAGTGTGGTATTGATTTGTATACGCAATAAAAATAGGGAACCATCCATATACTGCCTAACTCGCATATTCACTCAAATTAGCATCAAAATAAGATGAAAATTATGCGTATTGCAAGGATGTGCGGATACACGGACAGGCATACTAACACAGACAGACTGACAAGGAACCAAGGTTGTAAAATGTAAAACGTGAAATGTGAGCGGGAATTTCGATTTTGGAGAAGAAGAAAAAAATCAGTTGATATGATATGAGACCTGTTATGATCATTGGTGTTGCTGAACATTTTTCCCGAACTAAGAGCTATTACCTAATATTATTCGAGAAATATATGCAAGATGAAATAAATACAGCACTTTCTCACCATACATTCAACTTTCATAGGGTTTACAATTGATTAAATAAAACTACGAAAATTGTCATTTTCTACTACGGTCGTTATGCTAGCGTCCCTTCAGCCTCTCCGTGCATTAGAATTAATAGATCAAGGCATGAGATAAGTACTATTCGTTTTTCCGAAAATGAGAAATTTAACCAAGTTTTATTATTGAAACATTTTTCGCTCGTGTTGCAGTAGAATGAAAAGAACGTCTACGCTTTTGTGTCCATTTCATTATTCAATGTTTAAAAGCTGTTTTCATGATTATTATTGTTATTTTTCAATAATTTTTCAACGTTTTTAAAATGTATTTTGTTATTTCTTAAATCACACATGCTTAAACCTCTCCACGATTTTTTTTTTGAGGGATCGGGAATGATCCTTGTAGACGTTAGCGAAACTTACAAAATTTGCAGTGATTGGCTGTTTGGAACATTTCAGATTCCAACTACAGGGGTAATTTGGGGGTTTGATAGAGTGAATATGGCCCACTCATCCCCGAATATTTAGTTCTTTGACGTTTTAAATTTGTGATTTTGAGCAAGATGAACTGATAGATGAAACTAAACTAATTTCAGTCTATTCTACTCTCGATATTCCAACTTTGCTATCGACATTACTTATATACGGTATGCTTCTAGATAGAAAAAATAAAGAAATAAATCAAAGTCAAAATTCAGTCAAAGTAAATATTCATGGTGTCAGCTGGGGTGCAATGCAGACATATAAACTTCCTAATATTGTTTCCCTCAAAACTCAACACTTACAATCCACACTGGCGACGAGAGTTCTGATTTGCAGTCAAACAACATGTCCCTCGAATTCAAATCTATAATTAACAATTAGTTTTCATTGAACGAATTTAGTAATCTGCCTGTATTTGAGCATAGATGCTGTACCTTCTTGATGATTCGTTAATGCGTGAGCTGGGATACAGTACAGCCATGTAATTTACTTTTCTTTCTTTCGAAACCTGACACTCCAATCCACACTGACGACATGAGCTCTGCCATAGTAACCCATTGAATGATACGTCGAGAATGACAGATGTTGACTACTGTAAATATACACCATCAAGTCGCGGCATCTCGTGCCGTTGGGATCCGTGAGGGGCGGAGAGGGAGAGGGAAACCTTCCATACAAACCGAAGTCCGTTGGAGATTTGAACGGTGGATGATGTAGCGTGAATGCCCACCCCTAGAGGCACGCTTCGCTTGCAGCTGCCGCGTTTTTTCCCTAATCGTTCTTTCTCCGTCTGAACTCCAACCCCTCTCTGTCTCTCACGGAGCCCCCAGAAATCGCCTTCCAACAGACGAGTGAGGCGATTCTATAAACTTACCCCCTTTTTTCCATTTGGGGCATCGATGGAGGGGAGAAGTTGCCCCCAGCACACTTGTAATTAGTAAGGGAGGTATTTTTCTGTCCATTGTCCGACCGCCCACCCCTGAATCGAAGGCGGCTCACAAATCTTGCATTATAACGTGCTTCCTTGATATGACAATAGTGCTGCCCCTGCCACGTGCGCGAAACCGTTACTTCTCGGAATTACCCTTAGGGGAAGTCACCTTACCAAACACTTGCATAGGTTCATAGTAGAAATGTTCACCTATAATCCAATCCTTCTTACTGTTGCTACTTAGTAAATAAAATGTAAAATGTACGTTTCTCTCAAGGAAAATTTTGCGGTCGGTTATAGTAGGTACCTAGGATTGACACTCGTGTCTTAATTCACTTGCAATAGCCACTCGCTTCGCTAGCTCACCCCTCTGTTCAATAGTGGCTGTTTGTGGAATTTCCAGTCTATATGATGGATCCCTGTATTTACCCCACCATTCTGACCTCCCAAGCTTATCAGAAAGGGACATTCGAAAAAATAAATTTTCGTCTAAGCTATCTGGACATTAACATCTAACATCTGTGGCGTGTTAATACTACGAAGGTGATCTAAGACCGCAATTTCGGGTTTCAACAAGTAACCATATTATTCTACAGCAATATAGTATAGTATAATCTAGTGTAGTAATATAGGTAGTTCTATATAGTGGAATGTTGATTATATTTGTCTCAGAGAAGCTGCATTAAAAATGTCAACGTTGCAGTCAGCTGGTAAAGAAATTAGCTTATTAAAAACCAGGTGAGAGGTGCATGTTAGTCGAACTGACTTGACTTAGACGATAACCAATACTGCCACTAATAGTACTATACTGCAAACTCCGTAACTCTCAGGGAATACGTAAAGCTTGGAATGGGTGTTGGTAATAATTTGTAATACTAATTCTATATTAATTTCTCAATATTAACTGTACCTATACTTATACATTGATTGAGCCCGCATCAAACTAGAATGAACAAATAAACCTTGTTTGACTTGGAAACGACAAGTGCCAATACGGAGACAAATGGACCTTCAGGGAATTGGAAAATCTAGATACGGGTGTTTTTTCAGCCCTGTCCGACTAATTAAAAAGGGTCTTTATCTTTCATGACAAAAGTGAACGTTAAGAAGGGTGAAAAACAACTAGAAAGTGATAACTACTGTCCCCTTTCATTTAGAATTTTATTAACTAGACTGTATCGGAAAGGGATTTTAATGAACACGTAGAGCAACAGATAGTGCGGGGGAGATGGTCTATTAACACAATTAGGCGATCTGGGATCTCGAGGTAAGATGTTTGTTGTGTTGGGAGTCCCAAGTTATCAGCGCGGTTGGCGCTTGATGGTGATACGGTCTTGACGTTACATGTCTACCTACGTCAAGAGTTGATCCAACGACTTCAGTTTGTTGGTGGTTATGTTAGAGACTATTTTTGGTTTATTTATAAAATTAATAGTTCAGGAGCCCAGGCTGTAACCATCGACTCATTTCGCCCAAATATGCTCCTTTCCTAATCATTGGTTTACTCAGCTGATTCAGCTAATGTGCGTCTTCAATCAAAATCACGTGATCTTCAAACATCGGAGTCCCTCAAAGTTGCCTAAAACTGTACATTTTCAAAATTTCTCCGATTATTCCCAAACTTTGCGTTCCACAGAAACTTTCATGACTACCAAAATTCTATGTAGATAGGGATTATTGGGGAAGCATTGGCACACTAACATAAAACGGTGGGAACGGAGGGTTATTCGCTAAGCGCGTTCGGTTTCTAAATTTAAATAAGTATATGGTTGTATAATATGCCAAGTTAACCTACAAAATCGTAAGTTATTATTAAAATTGTTAATTTATTCACAAATGAGAATTGTCTGACTGTCTGACTTCATTGAGAGAGGCTCAGTGAATTATGACACCCCCGAACGTGCTGCTTTCTCGAGTCCTACGCACGAACCAACTCGAAAATCCTTTGTGCGCAAGGGTAGGGAATCCGACACCCCGTGAATCCAAATGCGAGGATTATTCCCGGATGTGGTTTTTAACGACGAGTCCCCATTTCCTACGCCTTCTGTTCGAGTCATCACCCCAACAATCGGCAGATTACTATCGATCTTTTCCGGTTTAAGGGGTGAGGGGGAGGTGTGGAATCGATTCTCCACCTCGAAGCCACCCCAGACCTGTTTGATCTTTGGATTTGAGGCTTTTTACTCGTGCTACGCTATTGTTGTACTTTAGGGCTCGACATCATTCCAGTGATTTATGAATTACTACCGAAGGTCGTAAGCCGGAGATCAAGCCGTAAACTAAAATCACAGCTTTTTCATTAAACTCCGAACAATTATGGCGGTGGTGAGACCCAGTCGATCTATGTTCGACAGCTTGGGTGATTGGTAACTGTCCGGGAGGAGGGAGTCATGTTGGAGGGATGTGGTTATGTTATGTGAAATGGAAAATTTAGGAACTTATGACCTTGTTGGGGAACCAACATCGGGCCGTGTCAATTCTTCTTGGCTTTTCAAGTAGGTACGCATTTCCATATCTTCGATTTGTGTACGTTTTTCCGTTTGTTCCGTTCACTTGGACAGATGGTAGTAATCCTCTGAAAATTTAAACCTTCCCATCTTTCCTCTCTTCCAAAAATAATCCAATACCATTTTGTTTTATAGGTTATACTGCCAATTGTCCTACTTCAAGCTGTAACTCACAAATAGCACACACGGACAAAAAAAAACTAATATGCGATAAAACACGGACGGATTAAAATAACGGAAGGCACTAACTACCTTCACAAAAACAGAAGAATTGGTAAAGACGAATAGAGAAAGGGTGTTGGGTTTTCTACTCCAGTGTTTATGAAATCATTTCCAATATGTTTAATTAGTTATAGCGATGAAATAAGACAATAAAATATTAAGTTGTGAATTTACCTCGCCTTGAATTTAATAAAGGGTAATAAAAATTGTCAGAAATGGGAGGCATAACAGCGATTGTGTGCTCGGCAGGGGGGGGGGGGGGGGGGGGAGGTAATCTTGTCCGAAGTAAGAGGATTATAGTGAGCTGTTGTTCGGTTCCCTAATGAGCCCCCCTCGGGTGATATGTGTGAGGCATCTGTCAACTCGTCCGTCAAGAGGTCAGACCAGTACAGTATCAAGTCAGTGATAACGGGGGCAGATCGATTCGGCCCCAAGCCGGGTCTAAGCCTAAGTTGACTCTCGGTTTGCTAATTGTGAGACGGGCGATGTCAATCGGGCCCCGAGACCCCCAGTTCCTGACTTTTCCTATGATATGAACCTATGATATGATGTACCTACCTACAGATCACTCCTCACATCAAAACTCTAGTCAGTTTACGGCGAACCAGTGGCGACGTCGTTGCAAAGCTTGTAATGTATTGACTGTGATATTAAGTGCGGGATGGAACGTGTTGAAGTGACAGATATGTTTAGTGAACAGACATGTGGGGGAAACTTTTAAAAGTCCTACATGGTTTTAAGTTTGCTCACCACAAAACCCTTACTGGGGATGTCACTCGTTACCGCTGCCGTAGACCAGCATGTAAAGCATACCTAAAGATGCAAGGTGACAATATGGTTGAATGTGATTTAGTGCATAATCATGAGCAGGAGGATACTGACGTGTTACGCCGACAGACCGTGAGTAATTCGGTGAAACGAAAGGCGATTGAAGCGATGAATTATTACGAACAGAAGACTTATCAGGTATGACAAAAAAAAGACATTTCGTACGTGTCCAGGGTAACTCATAGAGCCAGAAGTAAATGCCGACCCAAACTACCCCGAAACCGTGATGAAGTTCATGAGGGTCTGAATGTTTTGAATTTGAAAACTCAAACCGGTGCTTGTTTTGTGCTTCACAATGATAAAAGTGAAGGTATTGTCATGTTTGCTACAGAACAAAATTTGAAAATGTTAAGTGATGGTGGGACGATTTACGTTGACGGTACTTTTAAGTGCGCCCCCAAGTACTTTCATCAAATGTTCACCATTCACATGATTCGGAACAGCCACTATATTCCTATCGCATTTTTCCTGTTGTCGGACAAGAAGCAGAGTTCCTATGAAAGGGACTACAGATTTGGACATATGACGACGAAGTTCAATTCTTCTCATTTTTAAGGTATGATTTCATACACGCCTATATTATGCATGGGAATTGAGTGTGGGGCCGAATCGACATTTCAGGTGGGTAAGGGTATGTCAACTTGGCCCGGGAGGTCGGATTATCTCAGGAGGGCCGAATTGACATAGGGGCAGGTAGTTAGGAGGGCCGAATTGACATCGAAAAGGGCCGAATTGACCGGGACCAGTGATAACTCGGCTATCGTTACGTGCTGTTCTTCTCTGCATTATGGAAATCAGCGAAATGTTTAGTCAACGTGGCGGAGTGATCAAAGTGATAGACGGGTTCATGTATCAACTACTCCTCAATCATTGTTCCCATCAATTATGTGGGCACAGCGGAACTCCACCTCCTGTAGGACAACCAACGCCTGCGAATCCTTCCATTCTAAATTTAATAAACAATTTAACTGCAGCAAGCACCCAAACATATTTGCATTTGTGGAAGGTCTGCTTGATATTCAGATAGACAGTATGATAGCCATGAACAGTGTTAGTGAACCGGTACGCCCACGTAAAAAAATACAAAGATAAATTGCATAATATCGACAGCTACATTCAGCATCATATTACGGGTCAAATTACGCGAGCGAAATATGTGAAGAAGGTGTCGTCCCTTAATAAGCCGGTATTCTGATTGATGCTGGAGAACCTGCGATGAAGAAGTGGACATCACTTTGGATTTTATACTTTTGTTTGTCCGTGTTTTATGTTTCTTCGGCGTCTCATACGTTCTTCTAATAAATGAGTAATAGTACTGAACAGTTTGAGGTTTTTTTTTTTTTTTTTTTTTTTTTTTTTTTTTTTTTTTCAAACGACGATTTGGAAAACTTTTTTTAAATCGTAAGCGGTTCAAGTGTAATGTCATCCCCCTGATGGTGTTTGTTGATTATGGACACTGGGGTCTGATGATGGATAGTTTAATGCTGATTTCAAAAGTGTGGTGAACATCTCAAAAATTGAAGATAAAAATAGTAAGAAAGTGTCGGTAATGTCTAAAAGGAATCGACGATTTTCTGTATTTCGCAAAAAGTGGAATAACTCAGAAATGAAGCCCCAAAAAGAAAATTTCAATGAGGCATTTTCTGTTCCAAATTCAACCTAGAATCGAAAAAAAGCAATAAAAAAGGCGGATCAAGAGAGAACTGTAAGTTTCAATCAATGATTTGAGACCCTAAAACATGGAAAAATGAAAATCGGACTTCCGCATCGTGAAGCTGAGTTGAAATACCAAAAAAAAAGTCTAGTTCAGTTTTTCGATAGCTCGCATCGTAAGGCTGTAATTTCCCGATGGGCCCGTTTAGATGGGACACCCTGTATATTACAATGGCAGGTATAGTAAGAATGGCAGGTTTGGAATAATTGATATTATTATTAATTAGGAATCGGTTGGTTTCTTGTCTCCATTTTATTATATATTGTAGGTCGTTTTTTCTTGGGATTGATGTTATGTCTCCCCATATTTTGTAGATATTCGGTAACTGAATCTAAGTGAATTCTTATAATTGGTGAGATTATGGGATATTTTATGGATTGGTATGAATTACATTAAATAACTAACTCCAAAAAATATTCCATAATCTCACTAATTATAGGAGTTAACTTAGATTCAGATTCCGAAATTCTCCATCATCCCCTCTTTAACAATACAGGTACAACGGTATAACCCATATGGAGCAGATAAAGGAGATGAATAAACCGATCATTGCAACTCATAACTTCCAATGAGGGGAAAAAAAACAGAAGAGAATGAAGGAGATCATCATCGACTAAACACACCCCCACCTTAACTACCCAAACAATACAGTATACAGAAATATTTTGCATTCTTCATGTACCTACCAACTACTTCATATTCTCAATAAAAAGCAAATGCCTGATGAAACTATTAAACAACTACACACAATTTTTATTTTTTGGTTTCCTAAGAAGTGAACTCATCAACAAAGATTCAAAAGCTATATATTTGTGTTTCCAGATATTGCCTGAAAATTGTTGTTTCTTGTGTTGATTTCAACAGAACTCTCAGCTGTTGACCTTAGAGGTGACAAGTTAGTTATTGGAAGTTTAATTGCTCAAGTAAGTCTAGATTAGTAACCTATATTACAGACTTAATTACTAGAAGAAGAATTTGTTGGGCCTTATCTTAATTGGGATGCTTTATTATTAAGGTTCAAATATTTTAACTTACTATTTTTAATAATGAACCATTTGCGTCTCACATTTAAAACCTCTCCTAACGAATTTATTTGCAAACGTTTTAAACAGATTTCAATTCTAACAATCAATAAGCAACAGTAAAATTCATCCACCCTCAAGCTTTCATCCATATTACTGGACTACGTGAGAATTTATGACATTTCACTCAAATATCACAAATGAGCCGATGGCTCGTGCAATATTTGGGATAATTTTCAATCATCCCACTCAGATGAAATTCCGAAGTAGTCGTTTTGAACACTCAGTTTCTTGAGAACTTGAAGTATAGAAAAGACATTTCATGTATTTAGTATAAATAAACGATTTTTTTTTTTCGTAATATAAGTATTTATGTTGAATAGTTTCAAAATTAGAGGGCTTCGTGTGCATAGGAATTCGAACTATCAGTTTTATTTAAAAAAAAAAAAAAGTATTAAAAATATAAATAAAAATATTTGAAAGCAAATTTTTGGACTTTTACCATTTTAACTAAGTAGTTTTCAACGATTTTATACTAGGTACATGGAAAAATGGTACGTATATGAGATGACAATGAAATTTAAATATACCTAATGTTTCAGCAAAGTGTATTTGAAAAAATTGATCGTACTAGTCCTTAGTCAATACACTTTTTCTATGTAATATTGTACTAAAAATATACATTTTTAGCAGTTTTTGCCTTTTAGCATGAATATTTTTTAGTGATTTTTTACCACTTTTGAAATGCTAGATTTTTCAAAGAGATAATTTGGAAAATTATTAGAGCCGCAGCATTAGCTTCTTTTTTTTTTTCAAAAATTGAATAAGTAAATTTCAATTACAAATCCAATAGCTCCAAAACATCGTCACTTGGAAACCCCTTCGGCAGAACCCAGAGAATTCAATTGAAATTGGATGAAATCATAACTTTATGTTTTCACCTTTAGGTAATACAAAGATCTTATGTTTTCGCATGTGCAAAAATTTTCACTGATCCAAAAGAAGATCCACTTCACTCTTATTTTCACTGATCCACTTTCTTTACGTAGACTCGGAAGCCAACACAAACAAGTTAGGGAATTCTGAAAAATTGTGAAATTCTATTTTGACATTTTCATGCTTTCGCTTTGACATATAACCGCGTAAAGCGTAACTCTCGGGTGACAGAATTTCCCGACGATTCTCGATTTCAGCCGAATAGTTGCGACGGAACTGTATTTTTGCCATTTTTCATTGTGCAAAAATCGTTCGCCAGTCGTTGGAAAGCTCGTGATTTATGAAAAACATCGCCACTTCTCACGCGGCCAATTTTCCCCTCCATAAATAACTGAAAAATGCTGTTTAAGAACATAGTGAGAAGTCAAAACTTTATTGATCTTTCTTTTCGGTCTCAGTCACCTACCTATTAGGCAACCGAAGTACCATCCTTCTTGTTAGCACAAACGATTACCTGCCAGATGCCATGCGAAGGCGCACTGAACTTTTTATTCCTGAATGATATTTCCAAGGAGGCATGCAAGTGTCTCATTGTGGTGCGGACTTTTATGCAAGCGGATTTTTTACATCGACATCTGGCTGATGCATGCGGATTTACAATAAAAAACGGAAGTTAGTGAAAAACGTTGTCTATTTCCACGAAAAATAAAGAGTTACACTGTCAAATCGATTTCGACAATAACTGCAATTGTAACTGCAAACAATAACTATTATTGTTTGTTACTGATGATGGCATAACCGTCGAAATCGATTTAACAGTGTAACTCTTCATTTTTCGTGGAAATAGACAACGTTTTTTACTAACCTCCGTTTTGAAATGGGTTTCCACAACTTCGTCGCGATTGATTTAGTTCGGATTTACAATAGTTAATTGTAGACACGTTAACGATCATATAGGGATACGATGTAAAAAAAGGCCAGAAACCAATTTTTCAATAAAAATTAGCCAATAGGAGAAAAATCACAACAGCTATAAATATCGTAGAACTCAAACTCCCGTTATTCATTCATTGTGATGAAAGAATATTATTTAATATTAAAATTTAAAAAATCGTTGTGCATAGAAATCTTTGAATATTTCAGAAAGAGCCTTTGTTATAAACATCTTAAAACTTTCATTTCAATGTCAACTTCAACAGCCTGCACATACAATGTAATGTGCTTACCGGTTCGTGCAGTATGATTCAATCTCCAGTAAGGGCCAGCCCTTTTTCAAGCCACACTGTGATCTTTACAAACTTTGCATCAGAGCCGTTGCCAAAATTGTTTCTATTTCATCGTGTTGAAATACAAAGAAGCTATTTGGTAATATGTTTTTTACAGAAAGTCCTCCATGAGATTCTGGACTTTATTGTTGGTAGTAGCAAGTACGGTGTTACTGTGCTGCTGGGGCCAAGAGGACCCTGCTCGTTGTGGAGATGAACTTGATGAAGACATCGACCATGGAACAGGCGACACGGCCTGTCACCTTTCAAGCCAGTCTCTCTACTCATACGTCGTCAGAATATGGAATGAGGAGTATGGAAACACTTCAGCACATGGAGCCATTGTCTCCTACAAGTCTGTTATTTCCAATTGCGCTCCGTTTGTTAAAATTAGTGAAGTCACCAAGACCACAGTCGTGCTGCCGTTCAACCAGATAGTGGTAATTAAGACCGCGCTTTGTATCGCATCCAATTTATATCGATTCTAGTATAACATTATGATAAATAATATAATATAAATATCATGTGCCATAAAAATCTTGGATACACTGGTATGAAAGTGTATCCTTGGAAGGACTTGCTATCATCATTTGATAGCACAACCCTCGACCCAACTCAATCATCCTCGGCACAACTCAATATTCCGGGGTAGTATATCGCAAGTGCATAATATAATTTGGAGGTTTAGTATGGAATGGTTTGCTTAGCTACTTTTGATTGAATGGGATATTGTTCTCTCACACTTCTCGTTCAACACGAGTGAAGGGTTTGGATGTTGCTTAGTAGGGAGAAACAGGAGGAAGATTGCAGAGGAGCAATGGTCTCAGCTTCTAACAATGCGAGTGTTTCTAATGCATTGGTCTGGGGGCTTATAGCGGTTTATGTCGTACACTGGAGAACTAAGGTAAGTAGCCAGGGTCTGGACGGAATGAAGAATATCCATGATTCATTAAAATGTTGGTAGGCAATGGCCCCTTGGAGCGAAAGTTACAGGCGCCATGAAAATGTGGCTATTTGACCAGACCATCACTGGGTATTCCCTGTTACAGACAAGCATCACATTAGGTGTACCTAGAAGAAACTGTCTGTGCAAAGTTCGAGAACAAGTTCCAATGTTTTCGAGTAGATTAAGGCAATGTAGAACCGTAGTGGGCAACCTGATAACTTGGCCATCAATGATCCAGTATTAGAGGCATATACGGTAGATGTGGATAGCATTTTGTACAATATTGATTCAGTCTTTTTATGCCCAGGTTTACGGTTCTAAATATTGTAATTGTTTTACAAAGGTAATTTGGTGAATATATTCTATTGCTATCTTGCAGATGTAAGGTGTGACGAAGTAACACTTTTAAGGTTAATTCGGTTAAAGTTATTTCTTCGTTGCAGGTCATTGCCCAGAAAATGAAAGATGATCATGATCCAAGTTGGTCAGATGATGAAAGTAATACCTGTTACCAAACCAGAAAAATTGCTAGCATTTTCCCCCACGTCAAATGCAAACCGGATGTTGATGCGAACGTGTATTTCAACTTAGCCATGGTATATCTGGAAAAGCCGTTTCTCGCAATGCGCCAATTTTCTTACCCCACATTGCCCATACCAAACACACTGTACACTGCAGTGTACTTCATATTTCTAGTAAACATACAGCGAACCCCAGGATGTGAACTCCCCCTTTTCTACTATCATGCTCACAAGGTACCTACTTTTGCCAAAAACATGAGAGTGCATAGCCTACGATGGAGAGGAGAGTGCATTGCGAAGTTGTGCGAATTGGAACCTTTCCAATACGTCGCTAACCGATTCAGGTTCCCCGGACAATGGCCTAGTCGTAATCAAGGAGCAGACGAAAAATGGCAGTTGGAACAGAGAAACTTGACGGTAAAAAATTGCTTGGAAAGACTGAAGAACTTGATGAATTTTACCGAACTATGCGTTTATTTTCCCCACGATCAGGAGATCAAACTTGGACATGAATATATGGATATAAAAAGCCTATTGTGGACAGGAGGCGCCCCCCTAGTCTGTAACGGTACTGGACTTGGAGTGATAACAGATGCTAAAAAAAGGTTGGTGTTGTGAAAGTACACATATATATATTACGCAGGCTGCCCCAAAAGTAACCCCCCCCCCCTCTCTCCCTAACTTTTTTTTCTACGATTTTCGTGACATCGGAGATTGTTTGTGGGTTGCCTGATACTAAAGTTTAAGCAAACGATAATCAGAAAAGTTAGAATTGTGATATCTTACTCCGTTCTTTTATTAGAGCTGATGAAGGATGATGGATAAACGAATTTCCAAGTACCCAATACCCCTACCTAACCCGATAACAATAACTTCCTTCGGGTGGTTACTTCAAAGTTTTTTCCATGCTTAGGATCCAGCAATACAAAAACGATCTCCAAATTTCGTTCTGATATCTCAAAAATTATGGCTAAAAGTTGGGGTTTACTGTTGGGACACCCTTTATATACAAGGTGCCCAGTTTAACGTACCCCCTCCCCACCCCCTTCATTTTTTGAGTAGATACAATGATATGACAGATTTTTATTACCACGCGCCATATTGGCGCAGTGACTTGTTACAATTTTCTAATAGGAAACCCCATTTTTACAGCTGATTAAGAATCTATATGAAATTTCATGAAATGATGATACTGCACTTGGATTTTTTAGTGCGCAAAATGGGCTCAATTATGCGCAAAAAGTGCGCTGAATTGTGAAATATCGCGTTTTGGAAATGTTACCACATGATTTTGTGGTATTTCTCCACTATGAATCATGTACATATGTACATACATCGATATTCGCAATACCAACTCAGAAAAACGCCGAAAACTTTTAGACCAATTTATTCAGTGATTTTCCTAATTGGTATTGCTTATAAATTAATGGTTCCACGTGATTTATCAATACAACTGAAGTCATCCTTTGATGCCCTATATTTTGCTTGTTTGGACAAATATGAGCATTATAATGTCGTTGCTACTTCATCTAGATCATCTGAAATTACTGTACCGACCAACCAACCTCGTCTGAATTTACCCAACTTACAACTACCAACATTTACGGGAAAAATTGAGGATTTTTCATCATTTATTTCCATGTTTTCAGCTTTGGTTGGGGATAAACCTTATTATAGTAATATTGAAAAATTTAGTATATTAAAATCACATTTATCAGGTGCTCCACTAAAGGCCATCGAATCTGTTCCTTTCGCAGGTCATTCATACCTTGAAGTATTAAATAAACTCAAGGAACGATATGGAAATGCTAGGGTAGTGGTCAATCATCATTTTGAAAAACTTTTCGAGTTACGACCTCTTACCAGCTCAAACCAATCTAAGCTCCAAGAACTTGTTACTACTATCCAATTAAATGTTGCCTCATTAACAAGGCTTAATTTGGAGAACTTTTCTGATCATATATTGTTCCACTGGATTTACAGATTACTCGATTCTAATACGAAAAGAGCATTTGAGAAACAGTTTCCTGATAAAACTAAACATCCCGTTTATGACGATCTCATGAACTTTCTTCAAAATGAATGTTTAACAAATGATATCTTAGGTACTGCTATAATAGTAGAAGTTCTACAAAAAAGGCTTTTGTAGCAACACAGGCTATTGCTAACGAGAACTTAGCTGACAAATCACGAAATTGTTCTATTTGTCAAAAGGGTGTTCATAGGACCTACAGATGTTATACATTTTTAAATTGTAAGCCTGCACAGAGAAGACAATTATTAATCACTGCAAACTTGTGTACTATTTGTCTTGGATCTCATATTGGTAAGCCTTGTAAAGCACAAGGAAAATGTAAGTGGTGTTCATCTCAATCACACAATAGTTTCCTATGTGAAACTTCCACTATGACACCAAACCCTGAAAACAGTGTCCCTTCACATAGTCGCACTTTTCAGGGCATAAATAATCAACAGCAGCCAATTGTAACTACTCCCCTCTCACAGTCTCTTACATGTCGATTGGAATCTTCAGTTCCCACCGATACTGTGCTCCTTGGTACCGCTCAGGTAAAGGTAAAACATACTAACGGTGTACATCATGTGTGTCGCGTGTTATGTGATGCTGGGAGTCAGGTAAATTTCATTACAGAACCTTTGGCTCAAAAATTAGGTCTTCGAAGGAAACCTTGTCCCTACCAGGTAACAGGAGTGGGCAACAACGATCCACTTGTGGTGAAAGGTATTGTCAGCATTACGTTACACTCAATGCATGCGCCTCATACCTCTATCTCTTTGGAAGCGATCGTAACCCCGACTGTCTCACAGAAAATCCCTTCTGTTGTTTTGCCTAGCAGCATATCTGAGAGAATGGCTTATTTAACCCTTGCGGATCCCTTTTTCCATTCTCCAGCACCTATCGACATACGACATTATTAGAGGCAATCCAACTGCCACTGGAACTATTTTTGGCTACATCCTAAGTGGAGAAGTTTCAGCTCCCAATCCTAGCTTACGAAGTTCCTTTATGGTGCAATTAGCGAATCCATCGATCGATCAGCTATTACGAAAATTTTGGGAACTAGAAGAGGTTAGCGCGAAAGTTCCTTCATCCCCTGAGGATAATTATTGTGAGGAACATTTCCGTTCCACTATTAAGAGGGAAAAGGATGGAAAATACATCGCCTCTCTTCCATTCAGAAACAACATACGACCCAACTTAGAGTCCAATCGTGCTGTGGCGGAGCATAGACTAAGTCGGTTGGAAAAACGTTTTTCCAGCCTATTTTGCCCTATATAAAGAAAATTTATTAGACTATAAAAAACAAGGCCAATCATGGTTGCGTAAAGATTCTAGTACGTCACCCCTTCGGGTAGTATTTAACCCATCCGAGCATAGCTCTAGCTTAAATGATTACCTTTGTACTGGTCCTAAACTCCAGTCAGATATTGGGAACATCGTTCTGAATTTTCGTTTAAATCCAGTTGCGTTGAGCTGCGACGTACAAGCGATGTATCGTGCGATATGGTTAACAAAAGAAGACCGACTGTTACTTTTGGTATGGTCTCCAGCCCTTTTATCGCCCAACGAGTTCTTCAACAACTAGTACTTGATGAGGGTGCAGCATTTTGCAAATATCATCAGTAAATCTTGCTGGACCATGCATTACGAGTTTACCATGAATTGAATACATTGTTTGGTAAGGGTGGTTTTCACTTAAGAAAATGGTGTTCGTCACATCTTGAAGTTTCCGAAAACATTGATTCTGAACTCCGTGAGAAACCACGAGCACGTCACAACTATCAGACTATTGGGATTAGAGTGGGACCCCACTACTGACTCTTTCTGTTATCAAGTTGACATTAATAAAGTTGAGCCTACTAAACGTAGCATTTTATCTCAAAATCTATGATTTGAATGGATATTTGGCTCCTGTCATATTTTCATTCAAGAGGATCCTGCAAGACATTTGGTTGGCTGGAAAGAATTGGGATTAGACAAATACTCTACACTCATTGCTGATCTCCCCAATTTATCACAACTACGCATCCCTCGATTCATTATGAGCTATGAGCCAACATATGTATCACAGGTCATTGGTTTTAGTGACGCATCTCAAGCAGGAATGGGTGCAGCTTTGTATCTCAGAACCGTAGACCAAACAGGAAGGGTACTTTGTAATCTCATCAAAGCAAAAACAAAAGTTGCCCCCCTTAAGGTGCTTAGCATTCCCAGACTGGAGCTTAGCGCTGCGCTCATGCTGTCGACTCTCCTCACCACATTACAAGCTCTGATCCAGGACTTAAAGGTTCAGGAAATTTATTTGTTCACAGACAGTACCACTGTGCTGTGCTGGATTACGACTCCTCCACATAGACTGGCTACATTTGTGGCAAATCGTGTTGTAGCCATAAGTGAGAACACACAACCATCTTCTTGGAGATACATTAATACCATCAGCAATCCTGCAGACGCCGCCAGCAGAGGTTTATCAGCTTCTGAATTATTGAAGTCAGATCTATGGTGGCATGGTCCGTCATTCCTGACCGACGATATTGAAAATTGGCCGTTGAACGATTTCACAATGCCAACAACTATTCCGGAGTTTCGCATTTTTACATTACACCGTCGCCAGTCTTAAAAATTCTTGAAAATTCGTCCTCTTTGCTCAAGGCTTCAAAAATTGGTTCTTGCCTAAAGAACAGCATATTCGTGGACCAATGACGGCTTCAGAATATCAGCGCTCACTTTATTGTATAATTCGGGTAACACAACAGCACTTCTTACAGGAAGACATCAAACTATTGAAAAAGGGAAAACCGTGTTCATCACGATATCGGGAGCTCACCCCATTCATTTCACTTGAGGGGTTTGTCATGGTGGGGGGTCGTTTGCAACATTCTCCTCTCCCCTCCAGTTCCAAACACCCCGTGCTGATTCCTCCACAATCGCCACTTGCGACTCTGTTATGTGATCACTATCATCAGTTTTCCATTCATGGTGGTCCTTCTGTTGTGCAAGCCCTTATACGACGGCAGTATTGGATCCCTTGTATCCGCCGACTGCTGAAATCTAGAATAATCAAATGCATCACTTGCTTCAAGTTAAAGGCTCAACCCAATCAACCAGAAATGGCCGCACTTCCGTCTTCTAGGTTTGCACAAAATCGCTGTTTTGTCAACACGGCTATAGATTTCGCTGGTCCTATTTATGTCAAGGAGTCCTTGCGCAAAAACAGCAAGAATACGAAGGCATATGTCGCTGTTTTCGTATGTATGTCTACTAAAGCCATACACCTCGAATTGGTTTCCGCCCTCTCTACCGAGGCGTGTCTCGCGGCGTTAGACCGCTTTATTGCCAGAAGAGGGCTCCCTCATACCTTCTACTCCGATCAAGGAAGAAACTTCATTGGCTGTGCCAATGAACTTAAGGAATTGGGAAGAATGGTCTTAGATAGCCGTGATCAAATCATGCAACATGTTGGAAGCAAAGGTGTTAATTGGCACTTTGCGCCCCCATATGGACCAAATTTCAATGGGTTGGCTGAAGCAGGAGTTAAAGGAATGAAGCACCACTTACGAAGAGCTATGGGTACTCGAGCTTTCACCTTCGAAGAAACTGCAACGATTTTGGCTAGGATAGAAGCAGTGTTGAATTCTCGCCCCCTTTGTGCACTATCGAATTCAACTGACGACGATTTTGATTTTTTGACCCCAGGTCATTTCTTAACAGGAGCTCATCTACTCACACTTCCAGAACGAGAGTTACCAGAATCATTAGCGCTACCATCTCGATGGCACCGAGTTGGACAAGTTCTGCAGTCATTTTGGAGCAAATGGAAAAAGGAATACCTTCATGCATAGACAGAAATGGACAGCCTCTACGCCAAATTTGAGATCTGGGGAAAAACGTGGCCTCGAGTTCTCCCCATATATTGATGTGATCTTTGGTAATTTAAAGAAAATTAAATGTTTCGTGGTTATTTTTTGATATATTTTGTTGTTATATTTCGGTAACTTGAAAATACCTCATGGGTTATTTTTCGAAATGCAGCCACGACGAGAGAGAAAAGGACCAGACAGACAGACCAGGGCGCCCTGAAGTAAAGAATAAGAAGACCTATCGGTAAGCGTTTGGTGTTTCCTTTGTTCGATTTTATAATAATTCATTTCACACCTAGCTTGGGTTATAACAGATGGCAATTTAATAACTTCAACAAATCGATATTTCACAATTCGCTCGATTTTGCTCGAAATTGTGCCTGTTTTTGCGCACTCAAAAACTCGAGTGATGGATCGGTTATTTTTGAAATTTCATGAAGATATTGAATCTGCAATAAAACCAATGGGGGTTCCCATTCAAAAAACGCGAGACAAAACGTTCCATAGTTACGTGAGATATAATCTTTAAGTTGTTTTAAGCTAATTTCATTGATCAACCTATAAAGCAACAATTTGAACGGAGTTGGAAAACGCATTCTACGCTCATCACCCTTTAGACTTTAGGTCTTTTTTTTTTTTTTTTTTTTTTTTTTTTTTTTCTTTAAGCGAATTTTTGAAGAAAATTAAGCTATTGCTCTCGCCTCAAAATTTGTGGAATGTGAATTTTTGAAAAACTTTTATGCAGAAATCCGTTTCAGGCTATTCTGAATCATATTCTGAAGTTTAACGCATTTTTTTATGTATGTATATATGTATGTATGTATATATGTATGTATGTATATATGTATGTATGTATATATGTATGTATGTATATATGTATGTATGTATGTATGTATGTATGTGTCATTCCAGACGATAACTGTCCGTAGAATTGTGCTAGAAACTTCAAACAAATTTTAAAATGTTAAGGACGCAAAACGAAAGTTCAAGTTCGTTGGCCAGCATGATCGGATTACATCTTCGGGTTGAAATTTTCAAAAATGTAGTCAAAAATTTCAAAATAGCCTGTTTTTTGCGATTTGTCGTGCGAAATAATTTTTTCAGCATACTAACATGTGGTATATTCGGAATCAGCGTAAAATTTCCGATAAGAATATGTATCAAGTTTTCAAAAATTTCAAAGTTGAAAAATCAGTCAAAAATCGAAATAATGCCGTTCGCTGGTTGTAAAAATCGGTAATATTCTTCAAAAATTCGCTCATGGGGTCATGCTGCATGACTGGACTTTTTTTGAATAAGACAGCTTTTTTCTTTAAAATATTTTCTTTTTTTTTAAATAATATATTGAAATGGGTTTTTGCAACTTCGTCGCGAATGATTTACTTCGCTTAAGGAATCGTTCCAGAATGCCTCAACACAAATTTCATAGAAGAAATTTTTCAAAACTTATTTACAATTTTTTGGAGTCATTGCAATAGCTTCATTTTCTACGGCAATTTCTAATATTTTATGACAAACTTCGGAAAATCGCCATATGGTCATCCTGCATTACTGGAACATTTTTCTTTATACATATTCGCCGTTATCGACCATACTTGAACTGCATTATGTTTATTCGTTCGAAGCCTTTTTTGTAACTAGCTTTTATTTTTATTTATTTTCTTTTTTTTTTAAGGTTCTACATGGCGGATTTCCGCCAAGACTTCTATCAAGTTACAACCCTTGTCCGGTCTTGGTTTTGGTTTGTTGCAAGAAGAGCGACATTCGGTCAGAATTTCCTGTTCCGGAATAATATCGATATAGACATGGCCAATGCTGCACCAAGGCAACCAATGGGTAGATCGCCAGGCGCCCCCGACTCTAGAGACTTGCCAGAGGATAATCCAGTAGATTATAGAGATTACACAAATTTATCAACGAGGAATACACCAGTCAAGTTCATTCTGCCGACCATTTTAGCCATATTTTTCTCTCGAAAAAGGTTTTTGGCATTGTTCCAACCTTTTGCTTAAAACGCGATAATTTATTAAATAATAACTTCAATAGTTTGTTCAACGAATTATACTTTCTGTGTGCGCTCTGCAGATTGTCTTCCACATCCAGAACATAAAATGAACTAGAAGAAGCTAAGGTACCGAACGGAAGGTAAGAGGGTGGCACCGTGGTGGGAAGAAACATGTTTCACCCTTATAATTATCAGTAATTAATCAAGGCCATAAACTTATGATTCGTGTGACTCATACCCATGAATATAGCTGTGAATGAATATGGCTGTTGGGAGATAGGCATACGTAGAGGAGGTCATCGTAAGCGACTTACTCCATTCGTGGGTATGAATCTACGTATCAAATCAAGGCCCTAATACGTGAATTCAATCAAGAGGGAATTCGTAGGACCCGACACGATCCCCACTGCCAAAGCCTCTAATCACTTCCTTCAGGCTATCCACTGCTGCGCTGCTGACCAAGATTTTACTCCGTTTATGAACGAAAACAAAGAATGCAACCCTTTATTTTTTGTAATAACCGGTATTATTACACCGATTAATATCGTGTCTAATAAAAATACATAAAAATTACGAAACGAAGACTGAAGTTACTGTCCTTTGAATAGAACGGTTTTGTTATTCTTCAAATTTTTTTGTTAGTATTCATATTATGTTGATTTGAATTTCCTAATAGATCTGCCCGATCTCTTTAATAAGTGATGAGTAAAATGAGTTTTTTCTTCTGAAAAATGAGCAGACTTATCGAAAAAATTCTTACCAGAGCATTGTTTTAGTAGCAGGACATTAAATGCCGCCAAGTCCGCTGTTAATTTCCTCTTTTTTGAACCGATTTTTTCCCCCACAAACCTTATGAATATTAATTACACCTTTGTCTGGCAAAATTAACCCTTCACTGTCCTTTATTGAAAGTAGGCCTTTCCCAATGGTAGTTATGTTTTTTCAATCGCTTCCAAACAGGCTTCACATTTTAGCAATGAGTTGAGTTTTCTTACGATGAACCCTGTAATTTAAGGACATACTTAATAAAAATTTCCAGTCATGCAGCATTATCGTATGAACGAATTTTTGCAAATTATCTTATTATATTATGATACATTATTATGAGATTTGAGCACTTTGAGTGCAAAGAAATTGTAAACTACCAGTTTAAAAAAAATGAACCAGGTATCTCTTCAATTATCTCTATTTCATACTTTTCGTATCACAAATTATTGTAGAGTAATAATATATAATATTTTATAAATATTACACTTATTTATTCAACGACTTTTTTCATTATTTATTCAAATGTCCAAGGGAGGTCTCTTCTTGTGATATCAAATTTCCTTCTAGGCAACATATCCATAATCTTAAAGGTATTTTTTTTTTTTTTTTTTTCCGTTGCGTTGAAGGTGACAATTTTTGGCAAGAAGGCCTCCGTAAAAACGTATTCTACGTTAAAAACAATAAATTAGATACGTCCCTTGCCAAACACTATGTAGTTCAGTGAAGGGATTATTTTATTTTGATACTTATTTGATTCATCGATAGGTATATATAATTATCTTCTTAACTACTAATTACGGCGTATCCATATCCTTCGACTTACCAAATACGAGTTTCCTTCGACCAAAAACAGGATCGTAAATTTATTAGTTCAGGTCAATAATTTCGGGTTTTTGAAGTGTAACTCGAAAGCCCTCGCTATGTGACGTCCGCATATCCGAAACCTGTTCAAAAAATAAAAGTCGAACCGCCGCGAAATCGAGAGGGGAAAAAAATATGGCAAAAGTGCAACTCCGGATCGCTTTTATTTGAAACATTAATTGGGAGCACAGATGCACTTTTTTCATTATCGTTCTCGTCATCCATCCAGTTTTTGAATGAAAAAACATACTTCGATCGTCGATATCTGATTTAATCTTTGGGACCCACCTGCGACTGCATTTTCCAAGTTTATCTGAACCACGCTTCCATTTAACAGTTATTTAATTCCAGTTTCTAACTCGAATGGGACAGCGAATTCGTGTTTTTTAAATTATATTCAAATTTACTTTTTTTTAATGGATGTCACCGCTTTACGACAGGTTCGGGTGTAGGGGCAGGACCCACTTCACCAATGCACCAAATAATGCATATCGGGAAGTGTAACAGTTCTGTTGAAACCTTAATAGTGCCAAACGTGCAGCTATCAAGAATTCATTTTATCAGTTATTCAAGCTCGTGATACCATAATAAATACAACTAGAAAGACCAAGAAAGGACCGTACAAAGAAGAAACGTTCAATTACACGAAAAGTAACAAGGTGGACGCATTTTTCTGTTTGAGACCGAAATACCCAAAAAAAAAATTAAGCTATTGACTCCTGAATTTTGTGAAATTTGTCTAGAACGTGTTCTTGTTCATAAAATTCTGTCTCAAAATCTTTTTCTTTTAATGCAATCCTACTACGAAATCTGAAATATTTTGATCGCCTTGTTCTTTGGTTATCTAATTAGTTATTATTATATCTTATATCTTCAATGACGAAACTACAAGAAAACGCTGCAAATTATTACACAAAGGTTTATTATTTATGTATTAGACAGCCCTTCTACGTAGATCTCTGGTCCATAATTATTAAACGCCGCTTATAGTATATTTAGTATCGGAACTCGGAGCTTCGGACCTCACAAATGGGTTCAATCCATTACAGCAGCGGAATCTCACAATTTTACGCTTTTTAATATAGTTGATAAACAAAACAATTTATTACCAAGTCATCTTTCCAACACATAAAAGTGTTACCTATATTGTATATTGATATCATCTAATTGGTCAAATTTCAAAAAATGTGCGGACAAAATCACTGAAAATGGCTAAGAATTGTTAAATTGATATTTTTTAGCATAAGATTGGTCAAATAAAGTTTATCAACTATGAAATAGAACATTCAACAATTTATGTACGAAATTATGCTAAAAACTAGAACTTCATTAAATTTTGTTTTAAAAAATCTATAAAATTGCAAAAAATAGCCTAAAATCCAAAATCTCTTTTTGAATAGAAGAGTATCATTTAGAATACTTTTTTTTTTTTCATAAAATTAATAGCTAACATTTTCTTTTCACTCATAAATCTCCAATTTCTATACAACTTGAAATATACAAAAAAAATACACTTTTTCACCTATTTTTGGCTCATAGCACCCATGAGAGTGGAGCGATCGAGCTGGCGAGAAGTTAGGACCAACTAGACCCCAAGTGGAGTCTATGTGCGAAAGAACAGATTTTTTTAAGTCAAAATTAAGGCCTTTTATGGCACGGACGGTGGACGGCGGACGGTGAATGACGGACGGCGGACGGACATTTCAAATTTGGATTCTAAGCACCTTGAAACGTAAAGTGACAAAGTTTGAGGGGGGATTGTAACTTTTTTTTGCTATACGATCACATAGGCTTATTATTGGAAATAATAAACCAAAATTGTTAAAATTTCTCAAAATTTGTTTACTTGTCAAGGTTTTTGTTATAATCTATATTGAAAGGAAGTTGGTGGTTACATCTAATAAATGTTTGGTTTTCGCAACGCAATGCAATCAAGGTTTTGACCTCCATAAAACAAGCTGCTTGTTGGCTCCGAAGAAACCCAATCGTTTGGCAGATGAAACGTTTTGTGCACACCTGAACGAAAGTCCTACTTTTCCCACTCTGGGACGATGAATATGCCGCAAAGAAAGATGATTTAGCACGCGTGAACAGTTTCAAGTTCAACGAAGCTGGATTGAACCGTAGGGAGCTGGGTTTCAAAGGGGTTTCGACCCTGGAAGAACGACTGTGGAACTTCAAAGTACCGACGAGATGAGTCGCCACCTTTTAAGGTCTCATTAATCTCAGTTCGTCGACAGGCAAACAACATCCACTCTTGGGGTTGTCATCATCTGTAGTATTACCAACAATGAAGGATCGTCAGATTCTGCCTGCTACCTACCATATACAGAAGGTACATAAATATGCTTCATGGGTGGCACGCGTTATTTTAGGATGACAGAAACTGCGATGTCCTGCTAAATTAACACCGTTATCCCGGGTGACTCGAAATACTGGGGACTGGTACAATCAGGTTTTGCAAATTTGAAACCATACCAATACAGAGTGCCCCCCCCCCCCCCAACCTGCAAAAATCGTTAATAAGTATTAGGTAAATATATATATATATATATATATATATATATATATATATATACTTTTGGTGATGGAGATGACTAGTCCAATATATAAACTTTGGTAAATGGGTTTGGTGAATGACCAAAACTAGTCTGGGTGTGGATATTTTTTTTTATTTGGTGCGACGTTTCGGTCAGGATCTGACCCTAATCATGCGGATATCTAAGGCAACAATGAATGAAAATGTGTTAGTAAATGCTATGTGCTTAAAAGTAGGTAACAATGGTCAATCAAGATAGGGTCACTAAGTACTTACAATTGTTGCTTCAGTTACAAAAAAAATAACTAACAGTTGAACCGTGCATAGCAAATAGCAATAATATATCATCATCTATATATATCTATAATATAGTATCATAGCAAATAATATCCACATCATAATAATAATTATACATAATATCCTCATCACCCATTAATTAGGTAGTTTACATCAGACAAATAAGTTCATTCATCCATATAGCACCTTCCATGTAACAGTACCAATAACCACCACCCATATGTAAACCTTCCCATTGCAAACCTTACCTATTTGTAACGTATTTCTTGTGATTGTGCAAAATGATGTGCAAGTACGGATTTCTTGTGTTTGTTGTGATAATTACTTTTAGTACCTAGCACTAAAATAATTTAAATTTACCATCTCACGCACGGTTCACTGTTTGTTTTTAAAACTGAAGCAACAACTGTAAGTACTTAGTGACCCTATCTTGATTGACCATTGTTACCTAATTTTAAGCACATAACATTTACTAACACATTTTCATTCATTGTTGCCTTAGATATCCGCATGATTAGGGTCAGATCCTGACCGAAACGTCGCACCAAATATAAAAAAATATCCACACCCAGACTAGTTTTGGTCATTCACCAAACCCATTTACCAAAGTTTATATATATATACTTTTTTTTTTAATCTCAATATTTTTTTTGTAAAGTTCTCAAAATGACAAAAATTTATATAAACTCAGATTTGACTTATGGCAAGTTGAGCTCCTTTTTCCCTTGAACGGTCACATATTATATCCGGACTAGAGACCTCGTGACAGTTGCTTCAGTTGAAGTGGTTCCGCGGAAAACACTATTTGAAAAATTGTCCCCTCTCCACCACCATTGTCATGCAAATAATATTCCACCTCGAATACAATTAGCTTTTCAGGCGTTCGGGCCGCAGATTACTATTATGAGGGTGATAGCTAATCCAAACTCAAGTGGGGGCAGATGTCTCCTCTTTGGAATATTTCAAGTGGTGGCTCACAATGATCTAGGCGTTCGGTGATAATTTTCGAACCTACTCTTCACAAAGCAAAATCACTTTACAGTGCAAGGTCGGGAACTGCAAAATGAGTTACCATCCGATATGCAAATATGTTGTAGTAAGCTTCTATACGTAGGTAGAAACTTTTTACCTTTTTAGCGAATTTTCTTAGAAAATGAAGCTATTGCAATGGCTCCAAAAATTTTAAAATAAAAATTTTCAAGAATTTTCTTCATCAAAATCTGTTTTGAGGCATTCTGAAATGATTCCTCTATTTTAACGCTTTTATATGTATATATATATGTCATTCCAGACGATAACTCTCGATAGAATTGAGATAAAAACTTCGTTCTTTCGCCAAAAAATCAAGCATTTCAAAAGAAAGGATGAGTTTGTTGGACAACACTTTTTGAGCTCATTAAATTGGTCAAATTTCAAAAAATGTACTTAAAAAATCATTAAAAATGGCTAAAAATCGTTAAATTTATATTTTTTTGTAGAATATTGCTCAAATAAAGTTTATTAACTATAAAATAGAACATTCAAAAATTCATGTACACAATTAGGTATGCTGTAAAATGTACTTAAAATTCATCAAACTTTTCTAAAAAATCGATAAAAACTGCAAAAAAAAAAGCTACAAATTCAGTACCTCTATTTGAATAGCAGGAATACG
This sequence comes from Adelphocoris suturalis, assembly GCA_030762985.1. NCBI lineage: Eukaryota > Metazoa > Arthropoda > Insecta > Hemiptera > Miridae > Adelphocoris > Adelphocoris suturalis. The sequence goes on from CM061050.1 coordinate 12,800,518, forward strand.
TTTTTTGCCATAAAATTAATGGTTAACGATTTCCTTGCACTCAAAAAGCTCAAATTTCAAAACAATTCAACATTGTAGGTACAATACGATAATTTACGAAAATTCGCTCATACGATCATGCTGCATGAATGGAACTTTCTCCCTATCGCTATATTGGCTGAATCCCTGATATTTATTATGGGTACCAGTTGTATATGCGATCTCAGTTCGACCTGGGTTCGACGCGACATGTTGTCTGGACTCAGTAAGCGATCTCACTTGGAAAATCGATAACTTGCTTAACGAAATGGGGGGGAAAGGGGCAATCTTACCTTTCCCTCCAAAAATGAAGATCGTCGTAGAGATTGGTGAAGATCGTGAAAGGTGCAGCGAGCGCCACCACTCTTCCATCGACTGTCTGTCCAACATGCCCCCGGCTCCATTTACTTTTATATCATAAGACGCTTTTACGTGCCTCCACAAGAATTCTATGGTGTGAGTGTCAGCTCCTGTAAGTGGGTCGATAAAATTTTCTGAGTGGTTTACTGTCTTGGGTTATACCCCTCTGTGCTAAGCGTACCTACTGTAGGCCTTCCACTTGTCCGAATAAATCACAGAACCAACTCTGATCCCGTTTTCGATGATTCGCAGCAGCTTTTTTCTGTCCTCTTTCTCTACAATGAAAAACCAACGCTCTAAAATGTCCGCCTGCTTGCAAACACATACCGAATACCCATGGCCCTTGCACTCTAGTGCCATTATTCCGTTAGTATCATACACATTATTGTCATGGGGTGTGTCTGAATCGGGTGTGGCATGCTTCTTCGAATACAATTCGTGGAGGAGCATTTCACTGAATGACCTGACACTGGATACTGACTAGACACTGGCCATATGAAAAGGGGAGGAACCGAGAGATAAGGAAGGTGAAAGGCCGAAGTTAGGCGTTTTGTGTTGAGATCGTATATTGGAGGTTGAAAGTGCACTGAGATCGCATACGAGTATACAACTGGTACCTTATTAGGTAATTTTAATTCCTAGTTCACCTATAAGTAACGGAAACATAGTTTTCACTTTCGGCGAAAAAAATTGGTAGATGATCAATTTTTTTTTTTTTTTTCTCACCAAAAATCAAAATTTTTAGCCAATTTTAATGTTTATTGACATGGATATGTCTTTTGGCTGGGGGTCAAGGAATTTTTCGCGACACTTTTTTTTCCACACAAAATGCAACAATCCGGCACTTTAGATTATTTTACTCGAAAATTTAAGGCTAGGTAGAATTTCTGTTGATTTTTCACGTACAACCAATGAGTCACTAAGGAAGAGTAACTCCCAAAGTTTTCACAGTAGGCAAATCGTTCGCCACTTTTTGGAATGCTCTCATTTTATCACAACATCTCATGACCTCTAAGCCATTGTAGTGTCAAGGAATGCTGATTTATTACTCTAAGTTATAAGCTAATATTGTTTTGTAAACATAATGGAATAATCTTGTGAAAAGAAGGCGCTACATGGTTGGTATACAATTGAGTAGTAGGTACTAGACATATCCATGATCTTTTGTTTTTCCCATCAAGGGAGAAATTAAAATGCTTGAAAATTTTTTCCGCATCATCTAGTGCAAAGATTTTTAAAAGTTCCAGTTCCCAATTGATATGCTTTTATTGAGTAATACTCTGCAGAAACAAATACAAATTTACCTATTTTTAGCTGTTTATGACAATTTTTGTGATTTTTTTTCCCACATATTTTCTAAAAAAATTTCCAATTTATTGTGCTCTACAAATGCTGTCCTACGAACTCATAACTTCTTGTAGAATGGTCGATTTTATGGCGGAGGAGCGGATTTTTATCTCGATTCTAAGGAGGGTTATCGTCTGGGATGACAATGTATAAATAAAAATAGATATGAGAAAAATATGAATAAATATATGATACAATATAGATAGAATATAACATGGGAATTATTTTAGAATGCCTCACAACGCATTGCTATGAAGAAAATCTTGAAAATTTTTGCATTTCAAACTTTTTGGAGCCATTGCCATAAACTTTTAACGAGAATTCGCGAAAACAAGGGAGGTTTTTTTAATTTAACACAGAACATTGATCCTAAAAACCCTGGTCAGCTCTGATTTTGGTTTATTATTTCCAATAATAAGCTATGTAGTAAGCTATGTGAGCGTATAGCAAAAAATTTTTATAACCCCCCCTCAAACTTTGTCGCTTTACGTTTCAAGGTGCGTAGAATCCAAATTTGAAATGTCCGTCCGCCGTTCGCCTTCCGCCGTCCAGGCCATAAAAGGCCTAAGAATTGACTTAAAAAACCCGTTCTTTCGCACATAGACTCCATTTGGGGTATATTTGGTCCTCACGTTTAACCATCCCGATCGCTTTACTCGCATAGATGCTATGGGCCAAAAACGTGGGTGGTGAGGAGGTTGAGCGGGGGGTGGAGTGAGAGGAAGAACAGAGGTACGAGTAGATACTAGAAAAGAAACTGGCGAAAGCCCCAGAGCATGCTGGTTACTATAGCTGGCTATCTGATTCAGAAATAATAAACCATTATGTAATAATTTGCAGCGTTTTTGAGAATACTTTTCACCTTTAAAATTTCATCACAATGTTTTCGCGGAAGATTGTAAGTCGTAAATGAGAAAATACCCCCGAAAACAATAATAATAATAATAATAAATTTATTTGTCATCTTTTCCGTACAAAGAAAAAAAAAGTGTATAATATTTGTATAGGTATATAAGAACATCAAATAAAATAATAGGTACTACTCTTAGAATAATATTTTTACAAAATACTTTAAAATTTCAATAATTAATGTGATGACCGTGCCGGATAGTTAAAACTGTGGCCCAGCACGGAGTTGTTGTGAACCGGAAACTATTTCACAAAAGTACCAGTGAGAGTTCAATGGATTTTCAAATATTGTTCTTCAGTCACTTAGGATTGGAAATAACTTCTGAACTTGGGTCCTGAAGTAGTGATTATTGCACTAACTGTACCTAACTACCATGTAAGTCATGAGTTAAGTTCTTACCCAAATTTTCAATTTGAACGAAAGCGCCCAGCTCGGAATCTGACGACCCAACAACGGACCGGACACCGTACGAAACCTCCGTTTTGATGGGCAGCCGATTAGAAAGTATTTTTAAACGGGAACCGATCTTGACGTTCGAGATTTTTTTTATTACGAGTCCGAGCAGGTCGCGTGCCCCGATGAAAACCAGCTTTTGCCTTTTGAATATTTATATTATGCAGGGCCCCCTCATCCGACTTCCAAGAAGTCATTAGTGTATTGGCGTTGAAAGAGGCTCCTAGACCTCTCGTAGTCCAACATTTTCTGGGTACATCTGCAATCTTTGGTCATTATGTGGTTAAAGGTGAATTCGGTTTATCTTCAAAGGGGTTTTGTACACTTTTCCACCAAGACTTGGGGAAAACTTGGTTGGAACCCTGTGCTGCCTGAGGACAGAAATGTCGAAGTAAACCGCACCATTACAGATTCTCTGCGAATTTTTCAGAGAGGTTATTTGTGAAACCATAGATGAAATTTTCTTGAAACGAATACCTACTTTACTTTCTCACCAAGAATGGTTACCGCAAAGAGAGAGAGTGTGTGAGAGAGAGAGAGAGAGAGAGAGAGAGAGAGAGAGAGAGAGAGAGAGAGAGAGAGAGAGAGAGAGAGAGAGAGAGAGGGGGGGGGGGGGGCCATTTTTCACTTTTACCATTCAACCGTATTTAAACCGAAAGGCAACTTAACGTGAAAAGTACTTCAACGGTAGAACAAATACAACAAAACATAATATATTATGTAAGTGTTCCTGTATGTAAGTTAGTGTCCGCGGACCCACGAGTGCATAAACCTATTCAGTATTTTAAAAAGCTTCGGCATTTCAATCAACAACCTTCTGGAGTGCGAAAGATCGTTTGGGAAAGGCTTGAATTAGTACCGAATCCGTGCAGCCATTGGCTATTCAAATAGCTGAAAATGATTCCAACTATCCGTGGGAACAACACGGTTTAAAGGAGAATGGATTAATTGCTGATATTAAACTTTTTAGTCTTAAATTACAAGTTAGACTATAAAGGAGATGTTCTAATAGCCATATGGTGAGTTTTCATTCGCATAACCTAACATCATCAGCAATACTTGATGTGAAAAATCGCTCTTCCAAATAGGATTTCAAACTTTGATTTTGGGAAAATTGACCACACCAGGAAATGACATCTGAAACATTCATTGATCTATTATCAACTAATCAAAGATCAGAACAACTGTGACGGATAATTTGCTCAACTAGAGATATGAAAAGATTTTACTCTTATAAGAGACACTGAGTGGGTAATACGTCTTTAAGAGGCAATATGTTATACGTCCTTGAGGACTTTGAATAATAGTCTGCTCTCTTTGGGGACTTTGAGTAGATAAAAGGTTGTTTTCATTGGAGACTTTGAGAAATATTTTGCCATCCTTAAGGACTTTTATTAATTGTATGCCCTCATTGAGGAATTATAAAAAGGACTTATATAAATGAGGGCATTGCCCCGGAATTATAAATTCAGGAATAAAACCCGAGAAAATGAAATAATGAGGCTGATGCGCCAGGATTCAACTAGAAATATATAATTGAAAGTGGATAGGAAAAAAAAGATAAAATTGAGAAGTTCAAAATTACTAACGATAATGTTCGTTTGAACTACTTAACACTCTTGGTCAGAATGGGCTGCCAACATGGGCAGATTTACGGAGTGCACCATACCCCCAAATATTTGGGTTGCTATGTAAAATTTTCTGTTACAATAATGTTCTTATACCTAAAATATTTCGTTAATGCTCAGTGCAACGTTCGATAATTCTTATCTAAAAAATGCTATTCAGATTCTCATATGTAAATGTTTTCTAGCTGTGAGATCATTGGTAGATTTTGGTTGGTAATAACATAAATGAAAAGTAATTTTAACAATTTCAATGAGCTGTAACATAAAATACGAAAGTGTTATTGTTAGATAAAAGAATAAACTACCCCTCTTAGAATAACGGACCATTTCAATTCAAGTTTGATGTTTAGATTTGGTATTCAAATACCTCAAATCTTCCGGTGGACTCACTCCCTCAGATATCAAGACCTGAACCCTTTCTGCTGCTCAATTAGGTGCCTCATTGTCGGTGGATAAGTGGTCAACTTTAATATCTCATTCCTGATAAGGCCAATTTATCTTGTAGGTACTCGTAATAGTGAAATTCAGGCAACTTTTTATTTATGTGAACCAATTGTCCACCACCTACCATTAAATTCTGATTTAAGGAGAAGACGAATCCGTGATCATCGCTAAAAGGTAATTTGAAATAATAAACCTTTGTGTAGTGATGTGCAACTTTCTATAAAGAACCTGCAAATTCGCACACGGAGGGCCAGCCCAAAGAAATATTCTAGTCTACTTTCATTATATGATTCTGTTTTAGTGTTTGGTCAATTTCTATACTGTAGCTTATTATAATTACTTAAATTTTCGAGAGATTCACCAAATTTTTCCGTACATGTTGAAACGTTCTTCACTATGGGTCGTTCTTCACATAGGGATAAAACATCATCATACCTGATATAATTTATACTCCTAATCATTTATGCATTTACATTTGTGGCCCAACAACTTTTTTTAAAACCCTTGATAGCCGCATAATTAACTGAGAAGAAACTTCAAGGGAAAATTACACATAAATGTCACTGCAGGGTCTTGGAGAGCTTGTCATCCTTTTTTTCCTTCGTCAGACTCAAGAATACTGGACCCCGAATTTGAGGAAACCCTTGACCCATTTAATTGATTTTGAAAATCATGAATCTTTCAAATCGACATTGTCTGACGATGGATAATTGTCCACAGCTAAAGCAAGTATTTAAGTAATACTTTTTTTATTTTTTGGTCTTTCGACACAACTTTTCACTTTTTTCTTGATGAAACTTGCTTACAAAAAAGCGAGCTTGCACCCGGCTGCAAGTAAGTGGCAATCTGTCATGAACGACTTCATGTGATTAATGCCTTTCTCAGAAACGTTCACCTCATTCTCCTTGCGTAACAAGTGATTCCCTCTTTCCTCGAGTGATTTTGGACCTATCGATATCAGAAAAATCCGAAGTCTCCCGACCCTAAAATTGTGGGGTTTCTCGGCTGCAAGTTGCACTTTTAAAAAACAAGTTTCGGGTTCTTGTCTTTTTTTTTCCCTCAGTCTTCGAAGAACGTTAGCGATTAATAACCGCGAAATGGTTTCTCCACCTAATTTTCACTTTGCTATCTGATACGATCAGACATTTTTGAGGAGTGCAGTAGGTGATGGATTGGTGGCGTAGCGACCTGCACTTTATTTGGTTCATTCTAGAAAGTTTTTGCTGTGCCGGCTTTTCTGGAAGTCATCTAGAACAAATATATTGGTAAGTAATGCATGCATTACTGGGAGGACCATCTGTATGGGTCGCACGTTATAGAGAATGACAAACATATCGTGATTTTACTGATATCCTCTCAATTATTACCTAACATAAATATGTTACATGTTTCCCACCTCCACCCGAACAATACATTTTTAGCATGGAACTGTTGTGATATAAACTCCGTCCATTATGATAATATTGTTCATATATTGCTGCTACAAAATATGTTTGTGTCCTTGCAACGTCATCAAATGTTGGTTGATATTAAAATCTGATTCTTGTCTCGTTTTTCTCGTAAATTCGAGGAACAAAAATATATTTCAGGTTTCCGTTCTTGAATAGTGTATCTATCAGGTTATGGGCCCAGTTCGTTTCTTGCGTTTTGAACTCTGCTTGGAAGATATATTGTCAAGAATGGAACATGTAAAAATTAATATTGGGTTCCTGGATAGCCAGTCTAATTGGACGACTTGGTGATACAAAGTTCTATGTTGAGGGAAATTCCAGGTGTTGTAGAAGTCATTGAAGATGTGAGCAGTAAACCAACAGCTTTTGATGGCTAGACCGAACATTCTTCTGAAGAAATAGAGAAATTCGATATAGAGATGCAAAGTTTAATAAAGCCGACAGTGCTGCCTTGCTCGTTCTGACGACACATATGACAGAGGAGACATTAGCAAAAGTAATAAGGTTCACATCAGCTTGAGAAGTATGGCCAGAATAGCATAGGTTATTTGACCGGATGAGTGAAGGTGAAGTTTATGACAAAATTTATCGAATTTTTCTGCTTTGAAAAGGAAATCGGAGATGATATAGCGACTCATATGTCAAAATTGAAAAACCAGTGGAAAAGTCTCACCAAGGAACTTGCTGAAGATGAGAAATGTCAATGTGGGCTTCCGAATTTGCTATAATATTCCAAATTTTGGATACATTGCCTGTGGAATATTTTTCCTTTAAATCGAGCTGGATGCTTATGAACAGTACTGAGCGTACTGTTGATCATTTAACTTTCAGATATGTGCATTTGAGAAGGCTTTAAGGGAAGATGGTAGTGATTCTGTTCGTGAGGTTTTGACTACTAGTTCAAGAAGTGCTCCTCTACTAACAGAGAAGGTAATTTGTACTCCAGAGAGGAACGCCAACAGCCTTGTCAGTAACAGGAGGCCAAATGTTTCTTGGTATCATTGTGATAAAGTTGGGCACATTGCAAGCCGATGCCACAAATAGATTGCTGACGGCAGACCAAAGTTTCAGAACGACAGTGATGAGAAAGTAATGAGACAGCTGCCATTCACATGTCTTTGATTTTGGAGTCTGGATTAGTGAATTTTCTCTCTAATGAGGATAATCACAGTTGGTGGGTAGACAATGGAGCTACTTACCATGTAACGTATAGAAAAGAATTTTATTCAATACGTTTGAACCATTTGTTGTACCACATTGTGACAAGACCGGGGGATCCGCTCAAGCAGAGGGCTAGGGAACAGTAATTTTGGAAATCAATGGTAGGACTGAAAAATTCGTCTTGCGAGATGTTTGGTTTGTCTCAAAGCTATGTAAGAACTGTTTTTCAGTGCTTGCTGCTCAAGATAGAAATGAAAATAGTATTTTTGAATCAACACCAGAAACTTGTTATTCCAAAGTAAATGAGGAGGTAAAGTGGATTGGAAAACGAAGAAAGCATGGTGGGCTGTAAAATATTAATTTCAAGATAAATATCGACAAGGAAGTTAATGCAGTGTTAAATGAAAACTTGCTTCAACTCTACCACGAACGGTTAGGCTACCAAACTAAATAAACAATACGCCAAAAAGAAAATTTTTGATGAGCTAGGAGATAAATTAAACTTGGACAGTGAGCTGTGTGAAGGATGCATATTTATATGGCAAAGCTCATAGACTAAAGCTCGGCTCTCGACAGCGTGCTTCTCGACCTGGCGAATTGATACATTCAGATGTGTGTGGTCCTTTCGCCTGCTCATTATGTGTAGAAGAATTCCATTGGACCTATAGAGTATGAAAAAAGAGGTTATTCTGAAGATTTGACAAAATTCACTTTTCAGATTGATTTTTCACCAATTAAACCATCTTAAAAAACTTTTATGGTCCGTTAGGGAGATGGAAAATTCAACACTCTTTCAAACGGTATAATCAAATTTGAATTTTCTGAGGTAATAAAGGGAGTTATGGCTGTTTTAGTGAGTTGAGGTCGAAATCACGAGAAAATTCTTAAAAGTTGAATAACTCGAAAACAAAGCGCTTAACTTAAAATCTCTATGAGGAACTTTCGATCGGAAATTAGTTGCAAAATACGTGGGTGAAGTTTGCCCGATATAACGTGAGACACCCTGTATAATAGACATTCCGATTATACCTTGGTTCCAAATCGGACTACCAAGGTAACAAATATATCAGCCAATTAAAATCAGAACAAATGCAGTTGAGTATAGCTGAAAATATTTTTTAACATTCGCTAAAAATGAGAAGTTGTTTGTGAGCGGTACCCACCTATAGTTTCCACCTATAGTTTCCACCTAGTACCACCTATAGTTTCTTCATACCCGTCAACTGAACATATTCTTCATTCAAACTGAAATATCCGGTAGGCAGTATGGTTTCCATCTGTATTTCCAATAAATTTAGCAATAGAGGTAGGTGCTCCCATTGAGATCTTAACATTAAAAGGATCTCTTCGTCCGTCGGTTGCTCTGAGCTGAACTCGCCAAACCTCTCACGCCGGAACCCTCCTCTCCACATATAACTGTGATATGTCTATCAAAAGCTTCGTACATATCCCCTCCATTAATCAACCCTTCATTGAAAAGCCGAACCAGGCGATTGGGTTCATCCATTATCGAAAAATGGTAGGATGATATACCTATTTGATGCGGTAATTACATGATACGGACTACTATGTGACAATTTATTTTATTTTTTATTCAATAGTTTGAGCCGCACCTCAACCAGAACGGTCATATGTATAGGTATGATGTTATTATATATATATATATGAAAGGTAAGATATATATATGAAGATATAGAGATGAATATGAGATGAAGGTATATATATGAAAAGGTAAGATCACATGAATATGAATGAAAAAGTAAATCGAAAATGTAACACTGAGGACTGAGACACCGACAAAAAGTAGGTAAATAAGTAATGGTACTGTTCATAAAGTGTCAGGTTAGGTAGCTCAACACGTTGTGAACTCGTCGTGGGGAAGCCGTCATGGAAGAACGTAGGATTGCGGTTTTGCACGGCGTGTGATGACGAGACGCCCGGCTGTTTGTACGTCGCGCATGCGCATTAACCCTTTTCTCTGAATACGGTACCCTAGCAGTCTTGGTGGCTGCAAAAAGTCTCTAGTAAGTTGTCTCTGGACGTTTGTTATCGACGCGCCTTCTGACTAATTATTAACAGGTACTGTTTGAATTTTCTTTTGAATGCCTGCTGCAGTTTAAATACTTCTGCCACAATTGAGGGAATATTAGTGTCCCCCTGCGTCCCCAACTCCTCTTGGATCCGCCTCTGGTACGAATCGTCGTTTTCCATGGTAGGTAACCTCATATTCTCCATCAACTGTTTGTAAGGCGATGGCTCTCCTTAGTAGGCTTGAGATGCCCGCATGGGCGGAGATGAAAACTCGAGAAGCGGCCAGCAAACACTCGTGCAAAGTGTCGTTCACTTTTTTTCTCTCCTTTTCGCAAGATGTGGGCACCCGAAGGACCCTCTCCGATAGGACGTTCTTTTTTCTCAACATAGCCCTTAAGGCACCCCACCCGCATCCCGCTTGTTATTTTAAGGCAATGTACTATTTTTTTAATAGTTATTATAAATTAATTAACGCTGGGGAGCCGGAAAAGGTGGTAAACTATTTTATTTTCAACTACATAGGCCATGAAAATGCATGAAAATGGGAGAAGCCATTATTGGTGATAGCAGAATCGGTGTAAACGAGGATACAATTCGTAGTGATACAGGTGCCAACACTTCATCTCCAAGGTCTAGAGTAGTTATGATGTTTTCGCCTGAAAGATGGAGCACCGCTGCCTCTTTTAAATGAGTTTAAAAAAACGAAGATCGGAATAAGAACAGAAAAAGAACAAAATACATACAACAGGGGTTCCCAAACTTTTTTGTACCGTGCCCCTTGTGGTAAAATGAAAGCCTCCCACGCCCACCATACATAACTAATGAATGGATTTGAAAAAAAGCAAGTTTTACACTGAAAACAATTGTTCATTTGCTATTTATACAAAACACGATTTGATAACACGTAGCTTTTATGAAGTAGCCATTTTTTCGAAGTCATACTTGGCAGAAGAATAATTTTTTATTTCAAAAAATTCTTCTTGCAGGGCTTCTGGAACATGTTCAACTTTGATATGGAAAGGATCTGTTAAAATTCTGTAAATATGTTCGTCAGCAGTGTTAGGGAAGTATTTCCCGAATTCATCAGCGAGCGTCTCCAAATGGTTTGACACTTGTTTTGACAAGTTTTATCCTTCAAAAACCTCCTTGAAGCGTGTTTTTTCTGAGATTGATACTAGCTTTGGTATTGAAAAGTTGCAGGGGTTTGCTGATACTTTTCGTCTCCAAAGTTGTAGCTTCTCAACATACGTCTTGATGTCATCACGATGAGTTATGATATTTGAGTATCCATCTGCAGTTTTCAGTTAAGGCTGTTTCGGAATCAAGGGAGTCTGACAAATATGCCAACATTACTTGAGAACTAGGTTTGCTGAAGTTCATGCTTAGCTCATTTCGCTTCTGGTTTTCCAAGAACGAAGTTACTTCATCTCGGAGCTCAAATAGTCTTGCCAACATGTTTCCTTTCGAGAGCCAGCGTACTTCTGAGTGAAATAGCAGTGTTTTGTGGTCAGTTCCTAAATCTTCACAAAGAATTTTAAACAGTCGGGTATTTAGTGCACTGTTTTTTATGTAGTTGACTATTTTAATACATAATTTTAAGACGGCATTGATGTCGTTTGGAAGAGTTTTGGCTGCCGAAGCTTGTCGGTGTATAAAGCGTCACATCAGCGTTTTTTTCTCTGACTAACTGCACGAAGTCTGAGCGAGAACCAAGCAGTGAAGGGGTGCCATCAGTGCCCATTATTTTTTGCCATGAGAGTCCATGATTGTCAAAAAAATCAGACACGGCTTTCATCACATCAACAGCTTTTGTAGTGGTCTCCAGCTCTGTTGAAAAAGTAGCTCGTATTTTATTGATTCATTTTCAACATATCGAACATATACAACTAACTGAGAACGTTGAGCAACGTCTGTACTCTGGCATAGCTGGATGGAAAAAAATGGTGTTAGTTTTATTCCATCGACAACCTGGTTTTTTATATCTTCAGCCATATAATCAATACGACGTTTCACTATATTGTCCGACAGTGGTATTTGAGATAATTTTTTCCTGCTGTCAGTCCCAAGGATGATATATGATAGTTTGGGGCAAAAACGAGCCCCAAAGCCTGGAGTTGGCTCGATGTTGCCCCAAAGAATGGTCGTGGACCATGGTCCGACCCCCCAGTTTGGGAACCCATGACATACAAACAACAAAAACAAAAAGTTCTGTTGAAATAATACAAAAATAAATTATTGTAAATAATAAATTATATATGTATATAAATAATAATGAAACGTCAATAGATTTACCAACATAAATATGACAAATATAATAGTTTATGTTCAATTATGATTGACATAATTATATACCTAAATATAAATAATACTATAAATAATTCGTGTTCAATGTAGGGCTAATTTTTCATTAATGTGCATAAAAATACACACCCACATTTATTTTTATATCATAATTCTGGAAACAAATCTGATCCCTCCCTCTTTTCAATATGAGTTACCATCTAACCTCATTTAGCATTCGAGGCTGCAGGCCTGATTGAATATGCATTTTTGGATTGAATTCCCATTATGACTAAACAAGGCAGCATTATCATCATTCGGTTTCACATCGAAGGAAATTGGTGGCTAAAAAAAACGAAACTTTTTTCCTAACCAATCGTCGACCTGCCATTACCGGCTATTAATTATGCGTGACGGAGGGTGACGCGAGGAATATCTGGGGTGGTTACCTATCGTTTTTTGAAAGGCCTTGCCAAGAATGAAGGAGGGCTATTGACAACTTTCGATGCAGCTGCCTCTAGCACGGGCCAAAACTCCTCGAGGTGATATTTTGTTATTTCGTATGAGGGGAGACAGAGTAACCTTGTGTTTGTACAACTGTCAGGTGCGAATTCCCAAGTAGGTAGCCCACTCCTTAAAAGTTACAAGTAAGGTAATAAGGGGTTAACCCCTTTGGGAAAGCAATCAATGCACCACGGCACGTAGGCGTACAGGTTATGATTAAACATTGCGAATTATATTCAACACAGTGCAAGTAAACCTAACGCCGACTTTTTGGACTAATTAATTCGTGATCTTGATAGACCAGAATAAAATGAGTTCTTCACCCTTTGGATATTGTACTTCACTTCTTTTCAAATCTCCACAAAAGCTGATATAATCGGGTTCTATGTTAAGTGCGGGTACAATAATAGGTACCGTTCTATTGATTATTGAATATAGGTACCTACCAATTAAGAGGCGCAATTGCGGATTGGGTTCCCAACTACCAAATGTGTGGAGGGATGTATGTAATATCCAAATGTAAGGAATATCGAATCCGCTTGAACTTGAAAACTGGGCTAAAAGCAAATGAGTGTACAAACAGAAATAGGTGGTGTTTATTATCACAACTGTGATCAAAAAGGGATAAATTAGGAACTCCCTGTGATACCCTATGATGTACCTATTCCACAAAATTTAGGTAAAGGTACATACTTCGATTGAATACTAAATTTATTATTCCCTAAGTTCGGAGACAGTCAAGGTGAATGCAACGAACTGACCTGAAATGATTTTGCCAAGATCGTTGATTCCTCTCAAGGGTACACAAAATCAAAGGTTCAGCTTGAAATTAGCGCATTAAATTTCGCAGAAAGAATTTGGTCACGAACTTATCGGTGCCAAAAAATTAGTGATTAGTGCAAAACTTCTTCAAACAACACCTGATTAACCAAATTCTCAGGAAATTTTTAGGTTAGGACTGATTTCATACAATTATTTTTACAATGGGAAACGCATACTAATATTTTTGGATCACCATAACACCTGCAATTTCCTTCAGATATCTCAAGTAATTACTGAAATCATTAGGATTAGACATTCCCTAGCAATTTCAACATAATCCTAACATTAGTAGCTCTTGAGCATGTGCGAATATGTACACCTTTTTAAATGAGACTAATTTCAACACTTTTCATCTGATTTTGATGAAATTTTCAGGGAATGTGCGAGATAGGCTGCAAATGGTCCACTATTAATTCCATGCCTCTCAAATCATTACTCCATTTTGCACATGCGCAAACGTAAATTCCTTTAAGCATTATTTTTTTACGCCCTAGTCCCGCTCAAATTTGGTGCATAGTAGGGGGACAGTGGTTTAATTATTCCATGTTAATTTCAACATGATTGCATCAGTATTAGCTCCTTTGCGTGCGCGAAAGTGTACTTCGAGGAACAAGGTCCAGTTTCCATCAGATTTTCATTACATTTTCTGGAAATTTGTGGGTTAGGCTGTAGATTGTACCCAACCAGTTTCATTTTTCTCAAATCAATACTCCATACTGGGCATGCGCTAACGTTAATTACTTCAAGCATCATTTTCCCGTTTTTTAAACATCTTTGCTGTGAAGCGTAAAATTGCGGGGTCTTGGAACTGTAAAAATGTGAACCCTTCTCAGTGGCACGATGCCCCATGTTCTGATCATATTTTACGTCGGGGGTTTAATAATTATAGACCAATGAAGCGTAGAAGGGCTATCTAACACAGAAATAATACACTGCCAAGGAAATGGCACATGAGCTTCCTCGTGACCTTCACAGTACGTCATGACGGAACTGATAGGGGACCATGTAGAGCTATACCCGCACGATCCCTCAAAATTTGAAGAGAATCACATCAAAATTGTGGAAATTACGGCTGTTGCAAAGACCGTAACAAGAATATTTCGTTCACGCATGCGCAGAGCGTACCGCTAATGCAATTATGATGATTGTCTTATGGGATTTCAAGGGACCTTGCCCACATCATCCCTGAAAATCTGACCGAAATCCGTTCACATTGACAGAGTTATGACCGTCACAAGGAATTCACGTTAGCGCCTGCGCAGAAGCTACCGTTCATTCGATCATGATGAAGTTAAAAGGGAACCATCTAGAGCTTAACCCGCACGATCCCTGAAAATTTGGTTAAAATCGGATCAAAATTGTGGAAGTTATGGCTGTTACAAGGAAATGTGGACGGACAGACAGACAGACAGACACGGAACCAAATTTGTTCATGAGGCTCTGAAACGCAAAATGTGAGTGGAAATTTTGATTTTGGAGCAAAAAAAATTTTTTCATTTCGAAAGTGAAAACAAAGTTTCCGCTGCCTTGCAGTCTCGGAAGCAATAAACCATTGTGTAATAATTTGCGGCGTTTTTCCTTGGTTGTAATCTATGAATCTCATTGCCTTTAGGAAAGTGCAACAAGCATCAATTATTCAGTCCACCATTTTACCATCATACACTACCATACGCCTATGTTGCAGTACTGACCTCCCAACATGATAGACGTCTTATAAAACACGTTTTTTGAAAGGCGATAGTAATTAATGTATGACTAAGTGATAATTTCGCAGGTTTTATTAATACGTGGCCTCATGCCACCTGCGCTGTCAACAAGGTCGTCCGTAAAGGAGGGCGTTTGTTTGAAAAATTCTACACCTGGACGACATCCCCAGTATGACGTTTCCCCATTCATAGAAAAGTCTGCGATGAAGGCAGATGTGAAGTCGCGAATCTTCGAACCCTTTCCAAAAGTAGCCGACCAAGAAGCGGGGAGGGCAACGCGCAACCCCCAGCAGCTGGAGGCGATCTTGTTCGGACAACCTTGCAAACATTGAGCCAGAAAGGCAGATGTGGAAAAGGCTTAACCCTTTAGAAAGACGGGTTCCTCGTGGGCACCTGATCGGAGGAAACTATTGACATATGGCTGCCCGTATCAAGTGCCAACAAGAATCACGTTGTAGTAAGGCTACTTTTTCAAGACCCTAGAACAGCGGTTCCCAACCTTTTTAGCTTGGGGGCCCAATAATATTTTTGGAAAAAATTCGAGGCCCACCCCGATTATATATATAATGTTCCCAAATGTATTTATGCAAATATTAAATCAAATTGAAACATACTGAGCAAAAAGGAAAAAAAAAAAACTTTTTACTGAAGAACCTTTATTCATTCACAGATATATTAACATGGCTGTTCAAACTTAATGAGATTTCTGACACTGTTTGTCCCCTACTAGTGCATCAATATCGGGATCGAAACTTGACAATTTCAGACTTAAGTCACTCTCCACGTTTAACTAAAGTAGAAAACGCTCTTCACACAGATAAGTAGCTGAAAATCCCATCAATTGCGTCAGTGCAATTTTGCCAATTGCGAGATAGTCTTTTCGTACATTTATCCAAAAAGGAATCAATGGGGTCATTTTAAAACTTGATTTCAGATCCTGATCGCAAGGCAGTTAGTTCAATTAAAGAGACCTCTTCACTTGAAGATGAGTTTTTTTTTTTTTTTTTTTTTCCCAAGTTATCTTCATGAAAAGGATTTCTGATCCATTGAATTTTGCCTTCAATTTGAGGGAACTAGTTCCTAAAAGAAATATGAAAAGACTTAGTTTCTTACTTTGATTTCTCAGTCCAAAAAAAAAGTTAAAACACAAAGCAAAAGAAAAGTGATGAGACAAGTAATTGAAATAAATTTTGATAAATATATATTTAAAATTAAACTACCTGAGGTTGGAAGCAAAAGATGAGAGGTGATGTTTTATGGTTGCAGCTGTTGTTTCATCAATTTTGACTTCGTTGGTTTCAAGGAAATCACGTAGGACAGGAAATACGTCGAAAGAATTTTTTTTTTTTTTTTCAATTTTTTTAGTCATTGTTGAAGTTTTATTATCATTGCCTCTATTTTGTCTTGTACAAGAAACTTATGAATATCCTTGCCCTGAAGAGTTAGATTAAGAGTGTTGAGGGCACCAACAGTATTTGCCAAATACTCCAACCGCTTTAACCAGTTTTCATCGGTCACACAGTCTAAGAAAGAACTTGCTCGTTTGCCATCATATGCCTTCATGAGGAAAACCC
Organism: Adelphocoris suturalis; assembly: GCA_030762985.1. NCBI lineage: Eukaryota > Metazoa > Arthropoda > Insecta > Hemiptera > Miridae > Adelphocoris > Adelphocoris suturalis. The sequence goes on from CM061050.1 coordinate 12,817,207, forward strand.
AGATTTCATCACGAAATTCAAACAATCTTGATAAAAATCTCTGGATAGCCACCGAACTTCACAGTGTAGTAGAAGCTATTTGTGTTGACTGTCCATTTCATCACACAAAACACTGAAAAGTCTCGAGTTTTTTGGCTTTGCTTTGATAAAGTTGACGATTTTTACTGCATCGTCAAGAGATTTTTTCAGACACTCGCCCAAACCTTTAAATGCAAGAGCTTCTCTATGTATGCTGCAATGTGTCCATTTGACAAAGGGAGCTACTGACCTAACTCTGGCGATTAACCCCCTATGAATACCAGATATAGCTCGTGCCCCGTCAGTTGTCAAACCTACACAATTTGACCAGTAAATAAATTTAAATAAATTAAAAGTAAATAAATTTAAAAAATAAATAGTAAAATAATTGAATCACTAAACTTACACTATCCAAGAGAATGCCTAAATTAATATTTTATCGCGAGGACCGATTTATTAATACCGTACTTGTTTTGCAATATTTTAATATTATTTCTTGAGTTCCGACCAGCATCCGCGGCCCAGTAGCGAGCTGCCTGCGGCCCACAAGTGGGCCGCGGCCCAGCAGTTGGGAACCGCTGCCCTAGAAGACTGATAACAAAAATTTTCTGAAACCCCAACAATATGGGTCTGGAGCCAAACTGAAGTCCTATCATAGCGAATCAGAGAGACTTATGAACCAAAAACTTTTGCGCACGTCTGTCAGCCAACAGTAATCTGAACTGACACATAGAAGTGGCAGGCGACAAAATTATGAGACTAAACTATTTAACGTAATTCACCTTAAACATTAATTAAGTAGAGTATTTTGACAGTTTTAAAAAAACGTTTCGCCGGAAATGAAGAAGAAGCGAACTTCTATGCTCATTACATATTGGCCATTGTGTATAGATACATATAAATATATTCCTAACGGATTTCCTTTTAGCAAATCATCGTAGAAAATGAAGCTATTGCAATGGCTCCAAAAATTTTGAAATCAAAATTTCGAAACATGGTTTAATTAAAATCCGTTTTGAGACAGTCTGAGACGAATCCTAGAGTTTAACGCTTTTATATATATATATATATATATATATATATATATATATATATATATATATATATATATATATATATATATATATATATATATATATATATATATATCGCACCCATCCTAGAATAAGGGTACAACTCAAAAATTGTCATTTTCGGCAAATCGCATTCAAAGTTTTCCTTCCACACCATTGGCTACCCGTTCTTTGGAACACGATGAACATAATTTATCTTTGCGAAACTAGTGTCCTACATTATTACTCTAACGCCCCATGGTGAATAAATAGTTTTTTGCCAGTGGGAAGGGAGTGGGGGGAACAGCTTTGTTGATTTTTTAAGAATTTTTGAGTTGTTCCAACTCAAACACTGAAATCTCGCCAGTCAGGATCCAAAATGTTCAGAAAAGAAAGACACAAGTTAAAATTGTCCACACAAAAAAGAAGCAACTCAAAACGAGACACAGACTGCGTGAACTCAACTGAATTGTGTCTTTCTTCCTAGGACGTGAATTGGTTACTCCCTCCATAGAAGAAAGACACACGCACTCTCTAGCGGAATTAGAGTGCCCTACACATATCTCCACCTTCTACAGACAAACTAGACCGTTTCTACATCTCAGAACCACAACTAACTCAAAAATAGCGATTTTTGAGTTGTACCCTTATTCTAGGACGGGTGCGATATATATATATATATATATATATATATATATATATATATATATATATATATATATATATATATATATATATATATATATATATATATATATATATATATATATATGTCATTCTAGACGAAACTCTCCTTAGGATTGAGATAGAAATTCCGTTCGTGCGCCAAAAAATCAAGCTTTCCAAACGAAAGGATGAGTTCGTTAGCTAATATTTTTTGAGCACATTAAATTGGTCAAATTTCAAAAAAATTACTAAAAAAATCACTAAAATAGCTAAAAACGGCCAAAAATCGTTAAATTTATATTTTTAAGCAGAGTTTTGATTAAAAGAAGTTATTTAACGATGAACTAGAACATAAATAACTTTATGCAGAAATGTATGCTGAAAAATGTACGCATGCATGTATTAATGCATGTATGTATGCATTAATAATTGCCCAAAAATTTCTAAAAACTGCAAAAAAGCTAAAAATCCAAAATCTTTTTTGAATTGCAGAATATTATTTAGGAGTTTTTTTTTCTTTTTTTTTTTTTTTTTTTTTTTTTTTTTTTTTTTTTTTTTTGCCTCCAAATCGTTAGTTAACGATTTCTTTTTACTTGAATTTTCAGAACAATTTAACATAATATAGTACGATAATATACGGAAATTCGCTCATTCAATCATGCTGCATGACTGGAACTTTTTTAAATTCCAATCATTTAAATGACTAGCATTTCGAAGGTTCTATCATGTCCATTTCCAATTAAATAAATTTATTGATTTGCCAAACTCTGTTAAAGATAGAGGGAACATTGTGGTCACTAATGAAGTAATGAGGGGTGAAAAAATATGATCCATAATTATGGTTTGGTATTAATTCTGTTTGTTAGTTAAAATCCTCGATAAGGACAAAACTATACGAAGTTTATGTCAATACTTTATGAAATTATCGGGGATTGTGTGAGTTGGCCCTCAGATGATCTCTCATGATCTCTGCGCATGCGTAAACGTAATACCATTCTAATAATCCTAATATCTACTATTTTCAAACAGTTTTGAGGAGATTGTCAACAATTGTGCGGGTTGGCTCTAGATTTCTCCTTGAGGATCAAAATCAGCCTGTGCGCATGTGCAATCTTATTTATTTTATCTTTTAAAATTAAAAAAAAAAATCATTTACTATTCGATATTTTGTCAAATGTCAACCGTATAATCATTAGTTAAAGCTTTGAAAGTAATTTTACAGGAGGCAGTTACTCCTCAGCTACGATTCTGCGCCATGAGTACATTTAACCTTAAAATTCCAGCTTCAGCTAATTTTGTAGTTGTCACAATGTTTTCCACCAAGTGGGGTAACATTTTGACACCACCTATTTAACAGTACAATTCTTGTAAAACTCGTTTATTACAATGTTCCTTGGAATTTGGGTGATAAAGAAGAGTTGAATACACGAATATTGGAAATACTGTAAACTATTTTATTGGAGAATAACATATTTAAGCTATTAAAATTCGACATCTAAATATGTTTGAGATCTAAAAGAGCTCATTCTCGTAGCTTATAGCCTAGTCTTTTAACATGAAGACCGGACAATAAGCTGCGAGGATAAACTACCAACAGGTTATCAGAAAGTTACTTAACGAATGTTACAAAGTATGCCCACTTTAGTGTACTTAATTGTCAACTCCTAATACATTAATGGAAGTTAAACACTAATTCCCCCCCCCCCCCCCCCTCCACAATAATTGCCAATCTGGTTTTTTATTTTGTAAACGACAACAAGAAGTTTCAGAGAAAATTATAACATGTGTAAATTACTATTAGCCTCATCCTCTACAGAGTAAGAGACAATGTCAGAGGCACTCGTCAATATTCAAAAGTTTCCAAAACAGGAAAATGATACGGAGGCAGCTTTTATAGGTTCATTTAATTTTTCGCATGCAAATAATTGAAGCTAAACGAAGTGGGCAGTTACTTAAATTAATATATTTATACGATACCTAAATGCTGTGCGATTATTTTTGCATTACCAAGTTGATAATCCTACCCCTCAAACGGCAAGTAGATTACTCTTATCGGGATTGTCACCTGTAATTTAGCGTTTTTCGGGGTCTTAAATTGATCGCGAAACGCAATTTCCCGCTTTACAAGTTTGTCTCACCGGGGAGGAACGTCGCGTGTTGTACCTATCAACCCCGAGGGACCGAAATGAAAACGCGTTCGTGAATAATTCTTGTCCAGTTCGTTGAGGTTATTATCTGACACGCGTTCAGTAGCTTCATAGCCGTTGGGAGGAATCCGTCGAAAACATGACAACACCCCTAGCTACTGTTGCTCTCTACCGGTGTTTTGGAAAAAGGTGTGATATTTCAAGACGACTTTACTGACAACATGATTGTGGCGGTGGAATGTTTTTCGAAAATAGCCTAATATTTTAAAACATAACCCAAGGCCTACCAAGTTAATCACTTGTCTTTATGCGAATACGTTCGAAAAATTTGTCAAATTATGAAAAATAAATTAATTTAGTTGAAAAAAATGTATACTTTAATTGGACTATAACGTGAAAATAATAACTATTAATGCTTACTAGTTTTCGTTTTCAGCCCGAAGCTACGACCCCAGGCTTAACATGATTCTTAGATTATATCTGACCAATAAAACAGAGGGTTAATAAAATGCAAAACCTGGAATTTTTTCTCTGACAGAAACAGTCCGATCTCACGAAACAAGACATCTGCCAAGTCAGGTGTGGCATTAGCACATCAGCTGAAAATTAGGTACAAGTAAATGATCTCAGACAATGATTTTTTGATGAATTTTTCTCTTTTTCAAATACCCATATAGCTAACTGTATCTTATTGCCTCTAAATACTTGCTTCTTTCGACATTAGGAAAAAGTGGAAGAAAGCTTCATTGAACACAAAGTAACAGTGCAGAAAACCCTAACTGGGAAAAAGAGAATCAAAACAGAATTTAATCTTCCAAAAAATGTCTAAGCTTTCTGAGCAAAGTAGCAAAACTTCTGCTTGAATTTCATAGTTAAATCAAAATTACGGTACCTAAAAGAATAGATGAAAATTAGAACAATAAGAGATTAAGTTAAAATAGAAAAATAAATAACTAAGTAGGTAAATGTTTGAAAAGAAATGAATTTGCAACCTCGATACCGTGATATGTCTTTTAGCTTTGGGTAAGTACCTATTTGAAGAAAATTGTTTAATGTTTTTTAAGCCCAAAAAATTGTACAAGGAGCTTTATTTTTTTATTGATTTCCACGTACAACCAATGCGTTACTAGGGAAGCGTAACTCCCTTAGTTTTCATAGCAGAAAAATCTTTCGCCACTTTTTGGAATGCTCTCATTTCATCACAACCCCCCACCCCGCATAAACATTTATTGGCTGTATTGAATTCTATGGTTTTTTGGGCCTCTCCTAGCATGGTTTGGGAGTTACCTGGATGGACGACCGATGGTGGTGAAGGTGGACGGCACATTTTCTCGACCCTTTGAGGCTACTTCGGGTGTACCCCAGGGCTCACAGTTGGGGCTATTTTTATTCTTTCTCCTCGATCTCATCAACTCTATCTCAGCTATTTTCTTTGGGGTCTCATTTCTCCTTTTTGCTGACGACCTTAAGGTTTTCAACGTGATTCGTTCGCTCAAGGACTGCTGCCTTCTTCAAGACATGAATCGTTTGGTTGAGTGGTGTGGGAGAAACAATCTCAGTCTAAATGCTTCCAAATGTTATACTAAGTCCTTCCATTGCTCAAACCAGTTCGTCTCTCACGATTACTGCATCTACGGTCATCTACTGAGTAGACTGACACTCGCTAAGGATCTGGGTATTCTCTTCGATACACACCTCTCGCTCACTGCACATATTGACTCCGTGGTAAGTCGGGCGATGCACAGGTAACCTCAAGAGGAACACTGCCGAGTATTACAGTATCCCCGCTTTGGTAACTCTCTACTCTGCGATTGTCCGACCTTTACTGCAGTACGGATCCATTGTATGTTCACTATACTACCAAATTTACAAGGACCAGCTCGAGAGAGTTCAGAGAAGATTTTTGATGTATGTTGGCTGGAAGTTGCGAATCCCTCAAGATGAATTCGATGCATAAATAGTAGCAGTTCGTTGCGGTCTTCACAGTCTCTCTGGTCTTCGCTCTCTAACTGACGTTATGTTTCTGTACAATATTTTTAATGGCCGAATAGACTGTCCTGAGCTCAACAGTGAAATTGGATTGTGTGTCCCACCTTTCGGATTGCGTAGCCCTCCAATTTTTCACACTGAATTCTCAGCAACAAACTATTCATACAACCAGCCACTCAATAAGACAGGCCAACGTTCTCCTTTACATAAACCCAACACTGGACTCCTTCCATAGAAAGCCATTACGATTCATTCGAACTGAAATCCTCCGCTCTCTTCAGCCTCACCCATGATATCATAGCCTCACACAATATCAAAGAGACGTTCATTTTCAAAATTTGTATTTTCTATTTTTATTTTTTCTCAATATAATGGCTCTTAATGTCGACAACTTGCTGTGTTATTGTATTGTCTTTGCAGTTGGGCATTGCCCGTTTTGTAATAAATAAATAAATAGATAAACAACATCCCATGTTCCATTAGCCATTGTAGTGTCAAGGAAAGCTGATTTATTACGATAAGTTATAAACTAACTAGAGGCCTGTTAGGGCTTGGAAAGCCCTAATCTAGTCCGTATAACAGTAGTACCTAACAGAAACTCAGCACATTATAGTAACGATATAAGTCCTACCTATTTGCGACGCTTGGGGCCGTCTAACACTGAAATCGGTCCGAGAAGTTCTTCACAATTTCAAAGATCGTTCAGAAATAACTCTCCTACATGTTAGGAACTACACTACGTTTCTTACTTACCGTGACAACTGTTGTTACTGCCACAGCCTAATAAACAGAGGTTCTCCCTATCAAATTTCAATTTCCTACAGTGAACAGGAAAGAATTTAGCTCACTCAGCTGATCAGAAAAGACACCATCACTTCACTCGTCTCTTAATGTCGCAGAGAGTCTACCTATCAAATTTCAACTTACTACAGTGAACAGGAAAGGATTTAGCTCACTCAGCTGATAGCTGATCAGAAAAGACCCCATAACTTCACTCGTCCCTTAATGTCCCAGAGAGTCTACCGATCAAATTTCAACTTCCTACAGTGAACAGGAAAGAATTTAGCTCACTCAGCTGATGATCACTACGTTTCTTACTTACCGACACTTTTGCAACAAACTTGGGGCCGAGCTCGGAATTATATATAAATACCGTTCGGAATTATATATAAAGTCCACTAAGTTCTTCAGTTACAATTTCTTCGTTCAGAAATAACTCTCCTAGACGTTACTAACTACACTACGTTTGGCAACTGTTGTTACCGCCACAGCCTAATAAACAACTCTCGTTGATAAGGACCGCCTAGAACACGATCAAGGCGGGTAGGTATAGACACGAACGGCGACACTTTTGCAATAAACTTGGGGCCGTGCTGATTCGAATGAACAGTCTAACACTAAAATCGGACCGCGAAGTTCTTCACAATTTCAAAGACCGTTCGGAATTATATATAAAAAAGATATTGCTAGGTAACCATAATGAACTAATTTGAAATGCGAAGATGAGGCACTACATGGTAGGTACTATTGAGTAGCTGTTACTTGTAAGCAGTAGGTACTAGACGAAGCATAGACCTCTGATTAGCTTATTGGCTCCTAAAGCTGATTTCTGAAAGTCATATCCTTAACCTTTTGTTTCTCCTATTAAGGGAGAAATTTCAACATTTACACCATTCATATTGGCCGTCTGCGCTCTAAAGTACGCAGATGGTCTTCTACAGTCAGTTTGTAAAATATTGTAATTGGGCTTTGCATGTTCGATGAGTGAATTACCAACCCTAAAAATACCATCGGATCACTAAGTTTTGCTCGTTACAAGGATTAGCGGACGCTCACACGACACAGGTGGCCAAAACGTGCTATTCTTCCGCTGCCTGCTGAGTTTCGGTGCCAAAACGATTAAAGTTTGTTCCTATCTGCTCCGGCAACTTAAACAAGTTCGCTTGTCAGTGAAAGAGAAAGATGGAAAGTGGAGGAGGCTCGCGCCGCCGTTGATTATGCATTCCGTCCGGGCGTGTGCGTCGTCCGTGTGTAGCCGAGGCCGACTGTGGACGGTCGGACCGGAGGGCATTCGCCGGAGCTAATGTCCGAGCGGCAGCCGATCTAATGGATAATAAAGGAGCAGACTTGTCCCGAGGAAAATCCTGAGGGTACGTTGGTAAATACCCCGTTCCTTCGGGATCCCCTAGACCAAACTACCTGCATAGTGGGGCAGGTCTGTGTGAGTGAGTCTGAGCGTGTGTATAAATAAGTGGGTTTGTGTATTGTGCGGCCTTCGCGGCGCATGCGGGCTTCTTCGGGTTCAAGGTCGATCCTTCTCGCGGCCACTTTACTGACCGAATGACCACTGGAAGACTTTTGCGCTCAGTGGATCTACTTGCTCTAGACAAACTGGAATAATTGTTTTATTGTTATATTTATACGGGCTAGTGCCCAATCGCATAATTATAAACATAGTATAACATTAAAATAAAGATTGATATTCAATTAAACAAAATATTACTTTGAGCCTGACTGCTAAAATGTAAAAAACATGGAATTATGTTTTAGCTCCTCGCTCTCACTTTATTATAGAAATGATCACGACGATTGAGCTCTTGCTTCCTATAGTGTAAAGTACAGAAATTACCTATTAAAATGATTTAACCACCGCTTCACAAATCAAACCGTTCTCGCAATATTCGGATCACCCGCTATGAATCACATAATCGAAACACCAGCTCAATGAAATCACCAGAAATTAACAAGCGGTTGCAATCATGTTCACAATATCAATAATTGAGAATGATCACCTGTGTGTAAACAATTATTCATATAACCATGCTAATAACTCAGCTTGTTGGCCACGCACTTCGCAGTAGTTAATATAGTATGGTTGGATAAATCGAGAGCTTTCGAACGAATGGTCAACGAATTTTGTGGGATGAAAAACGACGAAGTATCATATCCCTAGCAACGACTCGGTTGTAAGCGGAAATCATCACAATTATTGGCGCTACTTTCATCTCACTTTTCGGCGGGGGATCCATCGCTAAAACATGATTCCATGTTAAAACTCCCTTATCATCTTGGGATGTTCATTTTCTTGAACTTCATTTTCATCATGTTCTTTTTATCAACGTTCACAAAGGCCCGACTCTCAATATTATATTACAAAATCAAATGCGGAGCAAGTATTTTGATTTATTATTTTCAATGATAAACCTTTGCAAGCAATCAGGAATTAAAAAAATTATCTAATGTAATATTTCTGTCTATTTTGCTGCCGAGTCTGCAAGGCAGCGGAAGCTTTGTTTTCACTTTCGAAATGAAAAAAAATTTTGTGCTCCTAAATCAAAATTTCCACTCGCATTTTGCGTTTCATGGCCTCCTGAAAAAAATTGGTTACGTGTCAGTCTGGTCGGTCCGTTTGTCTGTCCACATTTCGCTGCCACAGCCATAACTTCCACAATTTCAATTGGATTTCAATGAAATTTTTGGGAATAGCCCTAGAGCTTAGCCCTAAATGGTCCCATATTAGTTTAAACATGATTGAAACAGCGGTACGCTCTGCGCATGCGTGAACGTAATTTTCTTGCGATAGTCAAAAGTCCGTCAATGTTGAACAGATGTTGGTCACATTTTCAGGGATGATGCGGGGAAGGTCCCTTGAGGACCCTTACAACATTCATCATGAATGAATTTGTGGTACGCTATGCACATGTGTGACCGCCATAACTTCCACCATTTTGATCGGATTTCAATAAAATTTTCAGGAATAGAGTGGATTTAGCTCTAGATGGTCCCCTATCAGGTGTATGGTGAGTAAATCATTGGTACGCTCAGCGCATGAGTATTTTTTTTTTTTTTTTTTTTTTTTTCTGCAGAATATTGTTTTACTAGATAGACACCTAACTTATTATTATGGATCCTGACGAATGGTAGATGTATACATACAAGTACCTACGTTCTTTATGAGTGTGGTAGGGTGAAGAAAATGTGGAAATTCGGACGGTCAAATGAATCTAGCGATCCGAGATTGCTGGAGAGTGCTAAATGAACTGCCTTCCTGAACGCCTCAAAAAAGGCGAAAATCCTGTAGAATTCAGTTTACTGTAGATTTTCTTTTTCTGTGATGAAAATCCCGTTGGAATAAAAGTAAAACAGACCACCCTGATGCTGTTAAAAATCAATATGCATTACCTATTCGTGGCATGGGTACAAGCCGCAACACCGTTTAACACTGCTGCCAGGACTTGGAACCCCTTCAAATCGTCTCTTTCGTAAGAATGCAAAAAATATAGTGCTTATGATGCAAAATCCCTTACAAGAAGAAGAAAGAACAGGTCCTTACAGATAATATCAAGAAGTACAATAGAAGATACCAGACACAGGGGAGGATTGCCGCTTCTGTGGGTGGGGGGGGGGGGAGGGGGGAGATGTTAGGTACCTCAATACCCTAGTTTTACAAGGTCATCATGGGAATACATTGATACATACATACATACATACATACATTTATTACATTCCATTAAATAGTTCAGTATTGTTCTAACTTTACCAAAGTAAACATTTTATATTATAATACCCAAACATGGGATCATTACAGATATAAACCAGACCCCAAAACAATAGGTAAGTTCTTTTCTCATTTCGACCCTATGGGGTGATGATGATCTAATATTTCTGTCTAACAGACTGACAGGAATACAAACGGACAAATATAAACAACTTCTCTGATTTGTAACGATAATCATGTTATCATTTTGTTTGATAAACCTTTGTTTTAGGTGAGCTCCATGTTATGTATTAGATTACATAACTGCACCTTAGCAATTTGAGAAGTCGTGAAAGTAACATTTTCTGTCTCGAGTGTTATGCTCATTAGCATAGATTTAGGAAGGAGCACCCTTTTCTACGTTAATCTATGGTATTAGTGAGATGTCAAACCTCGTTTAGGAACTTGGGAATCCAGCCCAATTTTCGAAATAAGGCATTTCTTGTGGTAACGAACATCTTTACAATAAATTGGAGGGCGTTGGCTACTAGTTTTACTAATGAACTTTGATCAGCACCTACTCGTCACCCCAAAATTTGATTTAAAAAAGAAACAAAAAAATTAGATTACGATTTCACATACCTACCTGCCTTCCGTTGTCTCTACTTGATGTGTTTAGTCCATGGTCTTTACTTGCAATTCTTTCACCTATCAACAAGATTTAGCTCACTTAGGAAAGTACCTGCTAACTCCATGCAATGAAATTATCCACTTCTTTTCCACTACTCCAATTATCCAGGGCCTCACTATTTATAACACCTCATTGAGTAGAAACCCAATACGAATACCCTTTGCTTACGCAACAACAGTGTTATTTGTCATTTTACCTTTACTGCGTGTCAGTGTTTATCTTGTATTGTAAGTTAAAATTTTCTTGAATCCGAGTTCATTCGAAAATTAATTCATATATGTAAAGTTGAGAGCGGGAATTTTCACCTCATCAATATCGACGCATCAAGTGATGATTTCGAAGGTGTCGAATTATTTTTCAAACGACCCATATAATACTTCAAGCAAGGATGAAACGTCCATAACATAGGAAAATAATTGAGGTCGTCAAAATTTAGAGATTTTTCGTGTACCATGCCTCTATTTTTATAACATAATATAAGCCCAGAAAAGTTGAGTATTTTTTTAGCTTTCATTGTTTTCAAAAGGTAAAAAATCCTGTTTGAACAAACTTTTTTTTTTTTTTTGTAAAATAGTCAATGTCTCTCAGTCACTGTATGATATTGAAATGAAGGTAGGCTCTGCATCGGACATTATGACAACTGACAAAAACACTGCCGTTCGATATAATGAGTGAAAATTTTCTGGGTTAGGGGAAAGGTCAAAAGTTATTGACATTTTATTTATTTACACGTAAAATTGGTCTTTGGCACATGGACTCGAAAAGCGTTGCGTTTTAAAAAAGCATTATACAGTGTTTATCTCTATCTATACTATTTATAAGAATGAAACTCCGTCTGTTTGTCTGTTTGTCTGTCTGTCTGTCGTGTCTATGCACGGCCAAACGGCTGAGTGGGCCGGATCTACGAGTGGGGGGATATTCTTGGGATTTTCCAAAAGTGGGAGCGAGCGAATTTAAAATTGTCTAATCCCACCCGAACCATGGGCCGTAGGGCGGGAGGGGGGTCGAAGTAAGAATTAATGTGCGCTTTTTGGACTTCCCCGCTTCCCCTACCCCTCTAAACAGCCGTTGACAATTCCGGAAAAATACGGGTTTCGTAGGTTTTTGAACGAGGAAGACGACGGCGCGATCGGATCGCGAAAAAAGTATCGGGAAATGCGTCAAAAAAATGCGAGAGTACGGACCCGTTTTCTCGAAAAGTCCGCCGAAAAACTTGGTTTTTTCCGATTAAAATATACCCCATAAAGGTACGTTTTTTGGAACGGTTTTCGCGGGCGAAATACAGCTTTGGGTCCGCCGAATCTGAATCCGAAATCGGATATCGAAAAAAGTGACGTTAAGTCGGTCAAATCGCGAGCGGAAGCGAGAAGGTCAGGTATTTCACAATGTTACCTGCAGGCCTATTTCAAAAGAATAAATACGGGTTTTTTCCTACCTATATACAGGTATACCTTGCGAGCGAAGCGAGCAACATCCCCGAATAATCTTTTTGTGGTTCCACGTAGTTTTATAAGATTTAATTTGTTTGTAAGAATTCCCAACTGAAAAAAACGTCTGCCAAGTTGGGTGGGCAGTATAACTCCCTCAAGCGAGCGAAGCGAGCAGCATCCCCTACAGAAGTTAAACCTACCCTTAGAGATCTACCGTTTGCGAGCAAAGCGAGCAACATCCCCTACACACGTTAAACCTACCCTTAGGGATCTACCGTTTGCGAGCAAAGCGAGCAACATGCCCTACATGCCACACTTTGCGAGCGAAGCGAGCAAAATTCCCTACATGCCACATTTTGCGAGCGAAGCGAGCAATTTAATGGGGGGTCCGGGGGGCTTGCCCCCCGGCTGGACGTGGAGGCGAGCGTAGCGAGCCGGAGCGGCTAGTTATTTATAAGAATGAAACTCCGTCTGTCTGTTTGTCTGTTTGTCTGTCTGTCGTGTCTATGCACGGCCAAACGGCTGAGTGGGGGGAGTGTACGAGTGGGGGGATCTTCTTGGGATTTTCCGATAGGGTGTATAAGCGAATTTAAAATTGTTTAATCCCACCCGAACCATGGGCCGTAGGGCGGGAGGGGGGTCGAAGTAAGAATTAATGTGCGCTTTTTGGACTTCCCCACTTCCCCTACCCCTCTAAACGGCCGTTGACAATTCCGGAAAAATACGGGTTTCGTAGGTTTTCCTACGAGGAAGACGACGGCGCGATCGGATTGCGAAAAAAGTATCGGGAAATGCGTCAAAAAAATGCGAGAGTACGGACCCGTTTTCTCGAAAAGTCCGCCGAAAAACTTGGTTTTTTCCGATTAAAATATACCCCATAAAGGTACGTTTTTCGGAACGGTTTTCGCGGGCGAAATATAGCTTTGGGTCCGCCGAATCTGAATCCGAAATCGGATATCGAAAAAAGTGATGGGCAGTCGGTCAAATCACGAGCGGAAGCGAGGGGAACCGTTTAATATGAGAAATTAATCGACCCGGGCCGCCCGTTTCACAACGTTGCTTACCAGAAGGGACCCTCACAGGGGGGTTCCCATTTGCACTTCTACGCAATACCTTGCGAGGCGAGCAGGTATACATAGGTACCTACCTTGCGAGCGAAGCGAGAGCCATTTCAACAGAATAAATACGGACTTCGTCCTACACATATACAGGTATACCTTGCGAGCGAAGCGAGCAACATCCACTAATAAACTTTTCGTGGTTCCACATAGTTTTATAAGATTTAATTTGTTTGTAAGAATTTCCAACAGAAAAAAAGTCTGCCAAGTTGGGTGGGCAGTATAACTTCCTCAAGCGAGCGAAGCGAGCAGCATCCCCTACAGAAGTTAAACCTACCCTTAGAGACCTACTGTTTGCGCGCGATGCGAGCAACATCCCCTACATGCCACACTCCGCGAGCGAAGCGAGCAAAATTCCCTACATGCCACATTTTGCGAGCGAAGCGAGCAATTTGATGGGGGGTCGGAGGCGAGCGTAGCGAGAATTGTAAGAATTTCCAACGGAAAAAAAAGTCTGCCAAGTTGGGTGGGCAGTATAACTTCCTCAAGCGAGCGAAGCGAGCAGCATCCCTCACAGAAGGTAAACCTACCCTTAGGGATCTATCATTTGCGAGCGAAGCGAGCAACATCCCCTACATGTTTCAATTGTAATACATCGCATCTGCACAGCCGCCACACCTTGCGAGCGAGGCGAGCAACATTTCCTACATGCCAGACTTTGCGAGCGAAGCGAGCAATATTCCCTACACGTCACACTTTGCGAGCGAAGCGAGCAATTGAAGCTTGCCCCCCGGCTGGACGTGGAGGCGAGCGTAGCGAGCCGGAGCGGCTAGTTTCTAATGATTTTTACGTACAACCAACCCGTTTCTGGGGAAATGAATCTTCTCAAGTTTTCAACGGACAGAAGCCTTTCACCATTCGATGGAAAGCTCTCGATTTATCAAGCATTTCTTTCGTACTTGTTCTTGGTATTTATGTCGCCATTTTATATTTATTAATGGATGTAGTAAACAATGACGCTTGTTTTGTTGTTATTAGTTTCCACGTTAGAATCACTTCGAAAGAAACGCTTGCATACGAGTCTGCAACACATTGGGACATTTTATGTCTTTAGTTGAAAACAAGTATGTGTTGCAGACTCGTATGCAAGCTCTAAGAGCCACTCAGCTGATCCGGACCCTGGGCATCGTCACGTAAATGTGCTAAAGAGACTACATACGAAATTACAGCTTCCTAGAGTGTAAAACATAGAAATTAGCTTCAAAAGCCACTCATCTGATCCGGACCCTGGGCATCGTCAAGTAAATGTCCTAAAGAGGCTACATACGAAATTACAGCTTCATATAGTGTAAAGCATAGAAATTACCTATTAAAATGATTTAACCGCCGCTACACAAATCAAACCGTTCTCGCAATATTCGGATCACCTGCTATGAATCAAATCATCGAAACACCACTCTATGAAATCATCAGAAACTAACTAGCGGTTGCAATCATGTTCACAATATCAATTATTGAGAATGATCACCTGAGTGTACACAATTATTCAAATAACCTTGCTCATAACTCAGCTTGTTGGCCACGCACTTCGCAGTAGTTAACATAATATGGTTGGATAAATCGAGAGCTTTCGAACGAATGGTCAACGAATTTTGTGGGATGAAAAACGACGAAGTACCATTTCCCTAGCAACGACTCGGTTGTAAGCGGAAATCATCAAAATATCTTCGTGGGCAATTTTCCGTGACGTTTTTATTACAATCGATGGATTTTTCGTACCGCTACGATTTTTCAAACGTCAAATGTCCCTTTTCGTCCTTATGAGAGCAAAAGGGTTGAACACGAAATAATTCCGTAATATTGGGGGAAAATTCCCATGAATATTTGTAGCAAAACTTGAAGGCACTACGAGGCTTACACATAACAGCTTTCTTTGTATACACAATAGATGTCTGCTCCTCTTAGCTTAGGTGAGAAAATGATGCATCCGCTGTTCGCACCTCGGTAACCAGTTCCTATATGACCATCAATGTCTTGCTCAACAAAAGACCTCAAAGAAAGATGTCCTCCTTGGCAAAATTAGATTATCCCTAGCCTGTATTATCTCAGTTGACCCCTGGATTTACGTTACCCACCATAAACCAAGTTTATGAGCTGCGTCCCGCCTTACATACTTACTTATTATCCAATTATTTCGCTCCCGCGTTTATCCTCGGCGTTATTACCCACTTTTCCATAGACCTGAGTTGTCTTATAGTGATTTCCGAAGTCTGGGAACGGACAGAGTTCATTCAACATTGTATGCAATGATTTTGGTCTATCATTCTACGTTAACTTAGACTAAAATGAAGTCCGGATCGTGAAACGGACGAAGGAATAGGTATTTGATCGCGCACTACTCACAATTATGGCTCTCATAGGGAAAATGAATTTGAGAAATTCAGACTAACGAACGAGTTAGGTTCCCAATCATGGTAATATGAGGAATTTTAATCACCTTCGCGTTTCCTAAGACTATATAGCTTTGCAGCTCTGAGGGCATTGAAGCAGAGTTTAATTATGAAAATAACAACAGGTCATATTTGATTACGATGTTAATGAATTTGTATTGTTTGGAGGGTGATATACCTCCTCACACATTGTAACACAGATTGTAATAAAATTAGTTATGAAAACATAGAAGATATCACTACGCATTAAGGCTAAAGGGGACGACAGTTGTGTGAGAGAGAGGGAAGATACAAATAGATAATCTTGATTATCTCCACACCAGTCAATCAATTTTCAAATCTAAATATATATTTGAGTTTGTCTCATCCTAGGCTATCAATGGCATAGGCATGAAATTTAGATTCTGAAAATTAGTGGCCGCATGTGAGAATTGGGAGCGAAAAACGTGGTTCCAGGAAGACGAGTGTATTTGAGGGGCGCGTGCCTTGGCGACGCCCAGCAACTGATCTCATCCGCGCGCGCGTACGAACCCGCTTACCGAGCCGTCTCTCGAATTTTTGTACTTACTGCTTCTTCCACTTTTATCAAAATATACTTTATCAAAGTGTTAGGTGGGGTTTTATTTTCATTTGTTATAGGAACCATGATAATAATTAGTTTGTACCTATAGTTGGAACCTTTGTATTCGTGTGAAAACAACTGGAGGAGTTTGACGCACTGAACGTATTATTCATTAGGTAGGTCCTCATACCTACCTACCTACAATCAGAGATGAGCAAACACATATCCGAAAATACAAATATGTATTTATCCTTTATTTTTTATTTTTTATAATTTATAGTTGATTTTCTTTGTCGGTACTTATATGAATAAATTTTTATTCATATTTTGGATACGAATATTCAAAATGCATACTCGAAACTATGAATACAGGAATTGTATTCAAAGAATATGAATATTTCAGTACTTATAGAAGTGCATATTATTATTCAATTATTTTTGAATATGAAATAATAATATTCACGTATTCAATCAATATTAATATCTCGATAGGTACCTATTCAAATTTATATTCATCATTCAATTTCACAAAGTATTTTCTGCTCTATTATTCAATTTTTTCAAACTATTTTCTGCTCTATTTTCCTTCCTATGAGACGCCAATGCAATTTACAGGAGTAGGTAGACACCTACTTACTCGTAGAATTGAGTTACATACCTAGTATGGTATAATTGAACGTTAGGTATTTTAATTACATTTTAACAAATAAGTAGGTAGTTTACAGTTTATAAGGCTAGGTATAATTTGAATTGGTCGTTAATAACTATAGTTTTAGTTAAAATGGGCATAAGATGATTACCTACTTTTAGACAGTTCTTTTAGCGAATTTTTGAAGAAAATTAAGCTATTGCTCTCGCCTCAAAATTTGTAGAATGTGAATTTTTGAAAAAAAATTATGAAGAAATCCGTTTCAGGCTATTCTGAATCATATTCTGAAGTTTAACGCATTTTTTTATGTATGTATATATGTATGTATGTATATATGTATGTATGTATGTATGTATGTATGTATGTCCCATTCTTCCTCCTCGTCCTGCAACTTCCCTTATCCCTAGAGCCGGCGTCGGGTAAACCTGGGCGTCCTCCCCACTTTTTTATTTTATTTGTTTCAATTTCATGGCGTGCCCCCTCCGTCTTTGAGGGGTGGTTAATTAAAAAAAAAAAAATATGTATATATGTATGTGTCATTCCAGACGATAACTGTCCGTAGAATTGTGCTAGAAACTTCAAACAAATTTTAAAATGTTAAGGACACAAAACGAAAGTTCAAGTTCGTTGGCCAGCATGATCGGATTACATCTTCGGGTTGAAATTTTCAAAAATGTAGTCAAAAATTTCAAAATAGCCTGTTTTTTGCGATTTGTCGTGCGAAATAATTTTTTCAGCATACTAACATGTGGTATATTCGGAATCAGCGTAAAATTTCCTATAAGAATATGTATCAAGTTTTCAAAAATTTCAAAGTTGAAAAATCAGTCAAAAATCAGTCAAAAATCGAAATAATGCCGTTCGCTGGTTGTCAAAATCGGTAATATTCTTCAAAAATTCGCTCATGGGGTCATGCTGCATGACTGGACTTTTTACGTTGGTTTCATTAATTCATATTGGAACAAATCTTCTTTACCATCGCAAAAGTCCTGTAAATTATTTTGTTACCATCAATAAAATTCTCAACTTGTTAACATAGAACATGTTTTTGCCATCATAACGCGGCCAAAAATGAGACAAAATTACCGTTACGAGACAAAATTATAGTTACGACGAGATGAAATTATAGTTACGGGACGATATTATCGTCACAAAATTACAGCCGCTATCACATATTTAATTATATTATTCAATTTATCCACTACAGTAGGTATACAAAACTTATATACCTACAACACTAGAAATAATAAATTATTGCCTTTCGTTGCACCTACTTAATTGAATACATGGAGTTCTTTACTGTAAAAACATACCAACTTATTGGGGCTCTGTAAAACGTAACACAAATTGTGTTCCTATATTATTATTTAAATTTTGCTTGTACAACAGTAAACAAGCTAAAGAAAAGCCCCTAGTTTGGATACTCTTTCCATTCCAATTTTTATTCACACTTGAGTAGGTATATCTACGGGAATCGCGCTACTGAATCTCATACCAACGGGAACAATATTTGTTATATCAGTAAAATTATAGATAATGGCGGTTCCCTGTTATAACGAGAACGTGCTTTCGGAACATCCAAAGTAAAGGAAGACGACGGGACCAGGAGGAAGGCCGACTTGCTGTCCTAAATTGGTTTGAAACCAGCTGCGAACTCTATGAGCGGTCTTGTGAACTTCCTACTTCACTCCTCTCCTTTACTGTTCTACGAATCAAGTCAACAACGCGAGGCCGGGAAGTTGGGAAAGCTAAGGGAAGTAAGAGTATATGTATACTCTTATGTATACTTATCCATACAGGTAAATAGGTATATATCTATGATGGAGCATCTCGGATCGGGCTCGGCTTATCTATTGCCAAAGACATTGTAATAGTAAACTAGACCCACTCGTGGCGCTAGTATCGCATTGCAAATTGAACGGTCTGTAATCGGCCATATTGGGGTCAACATCGTTCATTTATGTGCAATGAAGATTGTATTATTATAAAAGATAGTATTATTATAGTTCGTCAACTCATGAAATATCTTTGATAATGCACAATGGTTAATGTGTGCGCGGCGTTTAACTGCACAAATCGCAAAACTGAAGACTGACTCTCATTTCATAAGTAAGTATAAATTTTCACTATTTCCTAAAGATGAACTACTTTGGTCTGTTGAGGCCTCTTGATGTGGTAACTCAGTACCTATTGTAGTTGATAATAATTTCCTTTTTACTAACTCATCAATACGTATGAGCTACAAGTTTCAAATTAATCTAAATTTTGTTTCGTTTTTTTCCGCAGAAAAAAATTGTATGAAATTTTATCTTGTATTGACATTGTATTGTACTATTGTGTATTGTATTGAAATTGTATTGACAGAATTGTATGTAAAATGAAAATAATATAATAACATAGAAATTGCCATGAAGTATTAATTTATTTAATTTAATTAATTATATAATTATAAGCTCCTCTTATCATACTCCTTGTCCCATCCAGGTAAACCCATGGTTTTTGTAAAACTGTGCCTTATCTACAAGATATTGTCTTAATTTTCAAATGCAGAGCGATTCTTCTGTTACCTACTTTGGAAGAATGGTTCTGAGATAATTGCTTTTGAATAATGGAAGGATCTTTCACTTCAAAATACCTAACTCACTCGTGCCCTAATTATTATAAGTTATACTAATTATACTCCTGAGATATTTTTATAACCTAGGCCGACTTTATAATATAATTTAACAAATGATTTCGAAAATCTGACTTGAATAGTTAAAACATCATGATTTATTACTATTACCTCCTCCATTCTTCCTCTTCCATAATGAAATTTGAAAATCCCAATATACCTTCCAAAACTCGACAAAATTCTTACTTAAACAAAAAAGAATCACGAAAATCTAACGATATTAGATAAAAAATCATGATATATAACTGTTAATCCCTCCATTCACCCCTTTTCATAATGAAATTTAAAATTAATGATATACGAACCAAAACTAGATAAAATTCATAGGTGAACAAAAAAAGAATCACGAAGCCATGGCTGTAAGACATAGCTTCAGAGGGACCTCCTAAAAATTAGGACTGGAAAGCTTATTGTAATATAGGTAATAATAATAATTATATATTTCCAAAACCATGTAAAACTCAACTCATTTGTAGGAATATGAGAGTAATTTATTGTTTTCTTCATCAACAAGATCAGCTAACTGAAAATCTGATCGTAGGTACCTTTCATTCTGGAACCAATCAATTTTAATTTACATGAGGCCTAAATGTAATGTGCTAAATTCCTATTATACCAGATTTTACAGAATCGTTGCTTATTTCCAATTGAGTCCATTAGCATTATGACTAAATAAGTTTGTAAATCGTCATAGTTTTTGACTAGTTTTCAACAAGATAATACAAAATACTTTTTCTGCGAACACTTATTCACAACTCTCTACATAGTAGCATAAACTGGCTAGCCTCAAACTCAAAAAGGGCGCGTGAAGTTGACAACAATTATGTCCGCCAATGCTCTGTTCAATTTGCATTGGGCGACGGCTGAGATCCACGTACAGTTGTAGGGCCTTATCTATTGCAGCAAATACCGTAAAATGCCCTCATGGGAACGGTTTTGGAGGTTTTTTGAGGATAACGAATGAAGATATAAAGAATCTAAAGAAAGAGTCTTTTAGTAAATTTTGCCAGCTTTCTAATGACATTGAATAATTTTTTTCCTGGGACGCATAGTTTTCAAGTTATAGGCGAAAAACCAAAAAGAGCTCGAAATTTCGGCAGTTTTTGGCCACCCACCACTTTCCCTCTAGGTCTAGTTTGGGGGACTTTTGGTATTTTGGCTCCTAGCTACCCCAGACACATTCCTGGAGTAAAAAAACGGACGGTACCTACGGTTTTACAGTCAGATCACTTAATAACGATTAACGTTTGTTTCGCCAAAATTTCCGTCAATCGATAGTAAAATTATTATTAATATGAATAATAATATATCATTTTGTGACGCTCGCAACCACCATAGTCACGTGACGCTCGCAACCAACATAGTAACGTGAAATTTCGATGGTGCAATTTCGATCGTGATGTGAAGCTCAAAACTACACCGTGACGTGACGAAAACAAATGGAAAATGTTAATCATTATTAAATGATAAATTCTCGTCCTAGATTTGTAGCCTAGGATCATTCGTTGACTGTACTACTGGATAGGAGTGCACTAAGTTTCTGGCACTCAGCACTAAGATTCTAGTAATTGGTTTTTCAATGAGAATGGTTTTTTTTTTTTTTTTCTTCTTCTTCTTCTTCTTTTTTTTTTTTAGCTTTTGCAATGCTTGGGTAAAGTAAATTAGGAAAAAAGTCGAAAAACTAGTATGATTGATACAATATTGTTTTTAACAAAAATTGATAGAATTTTTCAGTATTATCTTTTTGGAAAGCGTAAGACTTGGAGTAAGTAGGTACAACAAAGCTTAAAAATCATCATAATTCGTTTCTTTCAGTCATTTTCTCTTAGGAACGTTATAATAATCACATAGAATAGGTATAGCATGTGGGAAAATCTTTGTCAATTATAAAGGTTCATTATTGAAAATAGTAGAATATGATTAGATTTATATCCAATTATTAAAATAGTGAAATATAATTAAAGTTACATCAACTCATTGAAATTAACTCCTGGGAAAACCAGCATTTCTCTCCTCCTTCAACAGAGGATACAACCTTCCCCACAATGTCGTATATTTCTTTGGACGATCCATCAGCAAGTAGGTAAATGAAGCCAACATGAATGTAAAGTAAAGAGTGAGAAACACAAATGATCCAACCACAGCGTTTATTCACTTGGTCTTACCAAGGTTACAGCCCGCGACCTACTATAAAAACAATTGGAAGAGTATCTAAAAACGCTGCAAATTATTTCACAAAGGAACACCGTACCCACCATGGTGCCGCGGTGTATTATATGGGTATAACACGTAAAAGTAATAAATATCCATTCTCCTACACCCCTCTGCTACGCCCCTGGTCACCCCAGACACCACAAGGTGCCGCGGCGCCTCCTCTCACTCCACCCCCCGCTCACTCCCCCTCACCACCAACCGTGACCCCCTGCCAAGCGTGCCAGGCGTGCGTGCGTGCGTAAGTCTAACACTCAAAGCCTCGAAAAAGACAATTTTTCGCCCGTTTTTGGCCTCTATGCGAGTAAAGCGATCGGGGTGGTTAAACGTTAGGACCAACTAGACCCCAAATGGAGTCTATGTGCGAAAGAACGGGTTTTTAAAGTCAATTCTTAGGCCTTTTATGGCCCGGACGGCGAACGGCGGACGGACATTTCAAATTTGGATTCTACGCACCTTGAAACGTAAAGTGACAAAGTTTGAGGGGGGGTTATAAAAATTTTTTGCCACACGATCACATAGGCTTATTATTGGAAATAATAAACCAAAAATGGATAAGGTCCAAAATATCATCGACTAGGTAATAAATTATTACTGTGTTATTCGCTAAACACAAACAGCACGCGAACTGAATCACTGACAAAGGAGGTTGGGAAAGCGTTTTGCATAACATTTAGTTCCATACCCATCCAAAGTGAGAGGTAAACCTACAAGTAAACCCATGAACCGTGAGTTAAATAATTAGTAGATTGAGCAAATTGCAGTACTCTGGAAGCTAAACTACTTTTCAGGACGTCCTCTGATGCTAGGTCATGTAGGCAATGCTTCGTATTGAGAAAAACAACCTATTCTAATTGAACTAGGAGGGATGGGGGACAATCCAAGCATGAAAATAATAGTAATAACCGAATACAAATCCATTTCAGACCATCCTAAGAACGAATCCGAGAAAAATACACTGCCAAGGAAATGGCACATGAGCTTCCTCGTGACCTTCACAGTACGTCACCATTAAATTCCAGAAAACTAGAAACGACCGGTTCTGGCAACCGGGAATTAATAAAGTGGGAAAGTGGAAGCTGAATGGTACACATAATAAATGAAATTAATAAGGAAAATTTTGATTTTAATATGGGACCATCCAGGATGTAGTCCGCATGTTCCCTGAAAATTTCGTCTAAATCGGATCAAAACTGAAGGAGTTTTTAATTGATTTACAGGATTTCATTAATATTTTGATCTAAATTCATGATTAAAACATCCTTGGGGATATTTTTTGGCAACTTTGAGCATGATAGACCACCCGATTTGTTCATTTTCCAAACTTACACTGTGTTGCCCGGCATGATGGGCACAATCACTGGTAGTACCGTACGATTCGTATGGCACCTCAAGGGACTCTACCGGGATCATCTCTGAAAATTTAAACAAAATCCGATAAAATTAACTAAGCTGTGACCGTAACAAAAATATCACTTTCGCGCATGCGCCTAGCGTACCGCTGCTGATGATCGCGAAGAATGTGATACGGGACCTCAAGAAACCTTGCCCGCATCATCCCTGAAAATCTGACCGAAATCCGTTCACAACTGCCTGAGTTATGACCGAAACAAGAAAATTTTGTTTGCGCCTGCGCAGAGGCTACCGTTGATTCGATCATGACGGAACTGATAGGGAACCATGTAGAGCTATACCCGCACGATCCCTAAAAATTTGAAGAAAATCGCATCAAAATTGTGGAAATTACGGCTGTTGCAAGGACCGTAACAAGAATATTTCGTTCACGCATGCGCAGAGCGTACCGCTAATGCAATTATGATGATTGTCTTATGGGACCCCAAGGGACCTTACCCACATCATCCCTGAAAATCTGACCTAAATCCGTTCAACATTGACCGAGTTATGACCGTCACAAGGAATTCACGTTAGCGCTTGCGCAGAAGCTACTGTTGATTTTATCATGATGAGGTTGATAGGGGATTATCTAGACCTTAACCCGTACGATCCCTGAAAATGTGGTTAAAATAGGATCAAAATTGTGGAAGTTATGGCTGTTACAAGGAAATGTGGGCGGACAGACAGACAGACACGGAACCAAATTTGTTCGGGAGGCTCTGAAACGCAAAATGCGAATGTTGAATGCCATGATAGAAGAGAGTAAATAGAGAGAGGGAAGCGTAGAAAATGTGGTTTTTTTTTCGACAAATTTTGTCGACGCTACTCAGGCTACAATTCTCAATTGATTTTCGTGATTCATTGTAACATAAACATGCTAGGTTATAATGGAGATCATTCATCTATTTTCACCTAAATTATATACTGTCCATTCATAGGGACGTCCCTATAATGCATGCATTACTTACCAATATGTTTTTATCAGGAAGTTAATAAGATTGAATCTAATTAACAATTGAAAATAACTAGGTACCTACGATTAGATAAAGATCGTAGCGTTAGGAGCTGCAACTGATAGATCGATACTTTGGTAAATAGAATAAATGCGTGATAATTCTTGCTACCGGTTCATTCCTGCAACAGATCTGTTTCTACGTAATCACTCTATATGAAGGAGTCTATCAGCTGAGTTTCCCTAGTAATTTAAACTGGATCGTTAAATCGCTCAATTTGGAATCTCCAATGTCATAGAAGTTTTCAACTTTCCAATTAATATTAAAAGGTTGTTGAACATATAAACATTCGACTTAGCTTGGAATCCCTTGAAGTTCCTTCTTCAAACAACTCGTGAAAATCGCATTACCATCCCAACCGATTCTCTCGTGTCAGCAATTTCAACAAATCACCCACATCCTGCATTGCAACTTGACGTCCGATTCTTATCGTTCTTAGAAAGCTATCGCGTTCAGGAAAGACGTTGCCAAAAATAGACAATTGAGAATCATCAGGTGGAGAGCAGATAACTCGTGATTCACTCTATTCGCTGCAAACTGGGCTAATTGCTCTGAGGAAGGTCCATTGTATCTGGGATTTTTGGTTCCCGCGGTACTACTATTTTTAACGACCGCGCGGCGGTGTTCACCTGCTCATAATCAAGGAACGCTGTGAAATCAACCGCAGGTGAGGTGAAGAGAATGTATAATCCACATCTCAGAGCTAAGCAATAGCAAACATGCTGCAAATGATTACACAATGGTTTATTATTTCTGTGTTAGATAGTCCTTTTATGCAGAACTTTGCTAAGGAATTATTAAACCCCGTATGTAATATGTGATCAGAACATGACTGTTTACTTCACGTTAACCAAAAAAATGCAATCCTGCAGCATGTCATGAGCGAATTTTTGAAGAAATCTTCGACATTTCGAGCGGAGCGAGGCCTTGGGTCTGCGTGCTAGTACGTACATAAATAGAACTTCATCATAATTTCATGGCTGATATTTTCTAAGCCACAATCAGTATTAAAGCTACATCAAGTCCTAAAACAGTTGAGCGTAAAACATTAAAGAGAGCGACCGAGAGAGTCGGAGGACGGAATACGTATTTCACAGAGTAAACTCATCAGTTGTGATTACATTTTTAGCGAATTTTTGAAGAAAATTAAGCTATTGCTCTCGCCTCAAAATTTGTAGAATGTGAATTTTTGAAAAAATTTTATGCAGAAATCCGTTTCAGGCTATTCTGAATCATATTCTGAAGTTTAACGCATTTTTTTATGTATGTATATATGTATGTATATATGTATGTATGTATATATGTATGTATGTATGTGTCATTCCAGACGATAACTGTCCGTAGAATTGTGCTAGAAACTTCAAACAAATTTTTAAAATGTTAAGGACACAAAACGAAAGTTCAAGTTCGTTGGCCAGCATGATCGGATTACATCTTCGGGTTGAAATTTTCAAAAATGTAGTCAAAAATTTCAAAATAGCCTGTTTTTTGCGATTTGTTGTGCGAAATAATTTTTTCAGCATACTAACATGTGGTATATTCGGAATCAGCGTATAATTTCCTATAAGAATATGTATCAAGTTTTCAAAAATTTCAAAGTTGAAAAATCAGTCAAAAATCGAAATAATGCCGTTCGCTAGTTGTAAAAATCGGTAATATTTGCATGAAACATTGTCCAAATTCAGATTGAACTACTCTTATGGAAGTATCCCTGTATAACCAATCCTAGAACCATGCTGTTTAAAACGTAGGTATTAGGTGCTTAAAAAAAAAAATAAATAAAATAAATGTAATCACAACTGATGAGTTTACTCTGTGCATGTGTTAATAATTTGATTCCATGTTTGTCTATCAAAATCATAAACTAAAATTTCTCTACACGATCAATAGCGACTGAAATATCGAAGATTTCTTCAAAAATTCGCTCATGGGGTCATGCTGCATGACTGGACTTTTTTTTTTTTTTAACAAGCACCTACTACCTACGTTTTAAACAGCATGGTTCTAGGATTGGTTATACAGGGATACTTCCATATGAGTAGTTCAATCTGAATTTGGACAATGTTTCATGCAAATATTACCGATTTTTACAACTAGCGAACGGCATTATTTCGATTTTTGACTGATTTTTCAACTTTGAAATTTTTGAAAACTTGATACATATTATTATAGGAAATTTTACGCTGATTCCGAATATACCACATGTTAGTATGCTGAAAAACTTATTTCGCACAACAAATCGCAAAAAACAGGCTATTTTGAAATTTTTGACTACATTTTTGAAAATTTCAACCCGAAGATGTAATCCGATCATGCTGGCCAACGAATTTGAACTTTCGTTTTGTGTCCTTAACATTTTAAAATTTGTTTGAAGTTTCTAGCACAATTCTACGGACAGTTATCGTCTGGAATGACACATACATACATATATACATAAATACATAAAAAAAAATGCGTTAAACTTCAGAATATGATTCAGAATAGACTGAAACCGATTTCTGCATAAATTTTTTTCAAAAATTCACATTCTACAAATTTTGAGGCGAGAGCAATAGCTTATGTTTCTTCAAAAATTCGCTAAAATGCAATCCTAGAATCTGAGTTTAATTTATTTTTCCTTTTTTAATAAAAATACTTATGTATATCTTGTATCGATGTATTCACCGAGGTTTACTAATGCCAATCCTTAAATCGTCCTCACTGGCTTTAAAAATAAATATTTTGAATTCAATTGAATATATATGTATATCATTTCGGTTCACCAAATTACACTAATATTCTTACTCTCTGTATATCTGTGCATGTACGAGAGTGCCAGAGTAGAACGAAGTGAAGCTCATGTAAACCTTCATCTCCATTTTCACCGGAGCCAACGAAAGTTTCTGTTGCAACACCGATCAACCATCTCCCCAGGCACCCCAATGAATCTTCAATGTTCTCGGTATTTAATCCCTTCTGTCTACAAAACTAATAGAAGAATTTCCTCCTTTCTCGTAGAAACCCATAATCTTTCAATTTATATTCAATTTTAAGCTCCTGGATGGATGGAACGATGTAGGATGTCTTCTCAAAGGGCTCGTTTTAAGTGATTACTTCAAAATTAAGGGTCTCTTCAGGCCAAAATAGTGGGATCTGCCTAGTGCATATTTTACAAACGTGTGGACACGTGTAGGCTATACTTTCTTGACGGTCGTAAATAAAAGATTGCGGTGGGTAGGCTATTAAAATACATTATAGTAATTGTAGAATGCAGACAATCCAGCTTCCTGAGTGAATTTAAAAACATTCAAATTGTACATTTGTTTTTTAAAAAAAATATTCCAGTATGCCCGCACAAGCAAATTTTCGTAACTTTTCGCTTTATGCTTATGTCAATTTTTATTCATATATTTATTTATATTTGAGCTTATTGTATTAAAACAATGAGCAATACATAGTTAATTAATATGCAACTAAAAATACAAAACTATGTTTCCGTAATAAAGAAAAAAATTACGAAATACAATTCTAGCAAAATTAAATCATATAATGAATCCTAGCCAATATTAAGAATGAGTACGTAATACAAATAGTTTGTCATTTTATTTAAGCAGGGAATTATCTGTTGAAATAGATCGAAGTGACCAATTTTTGAATGCTGCAATTAGCGATTGTAAAATTATATTTCTACAATGCCTACAAATATATGTGTATGAAAGCCAACATTTAGTGAAGGAAAAATTGTCAGAAGAGCATGAACTCCAAATGTCAAGAAGTGGAAGTAAGGAAGAACACAAAATCTTCCTATATCTTCGGGAATACATCAAGACTCAAAAACTAATTTCACAATTCTCGTCAGATTTAAATTTTATGTACCTATTTTTAATAAAGTAGAATAAGTAAGGCCAATCATGTAACGCTATGAAATTTTAGTTACTGTTTATTAACTAACGAATCCTCTCATATTGTGCAATAACATCTGAACAGGTCCACCGATTGTCGGCAAAATTGTTGATCTTTTGAATGATTTAAGTGTCTAACAACACGCAAGATAGATATAGAAGGAAGATATGAGTTTTTGGACATTTCAAGGTAAGTATTTAACATTTTAAACCCTACCTAGATTACCTAACAATCTTTTCTTAAACTTCTCAATAAAACAAAAATAAAGTAAAAAGTTCCAGATATGCAACATGATCGTATGAGCGAATTAATGT
This sequence comes from Adelphocoris suturalis, assembly GCA_030762985.1. Lineage (NCBI taxonomy): Eukaryota > Metazoa > Arthropoda > Insecta > Hemiptera > Miridae > Adelphocoris > Adelphocoris suturalis. Next base: position 12,845,885 of record CM061050.1, read on the forward strand.
ACACAATTCAATGTGCTCAAAAATGACCAACGAACTCATCCTTTCGTTTAGAATGCTCAATTTTTTGACGCAAGAAAGGATTGTTTATCTCAATCCTAAACAGAGTTATCGTCTGAAAATGTTTTTACAAATAAAACTCACCGAAGGAAGAGGGGACACACTATTAAATAACAAACGAAAAAACTAAATAGAAATAGTGGAGAGGACGCTCAGCTTTACCCGACTTTGGCTAATGGGATTAAGGAAGCTGAAGGAGGAGGAGGGAAAGAGGGATGAAAGGAAATGCCCCTTTAAAATGGCCACCAGTTTAGGTACGAACCCCTCGGAACGGTGGTGGTGATACCATGGAGCACTCCTGCCGAGATGCTCAACTCGAATAACTCTGCAGCACTTTTCCTGCACAACATCTCGCCCTAACATTGATGTTGTTTGTCGTCACTCCTATTAGCTTGGATATCACTTCCCGCAGGTCATTTTTATCATATTACTTATCTTACTCCGCCAGGTCTGCTTCGTGTCTACATTTTCATTGAAAACCTGGACATCCAGGATTATGGCAGACCCATCGGGCTTGATAGCAATGATATTCTGCTTCTTGCACCAGCCACTCTGCATGAAATATAGTCTCTCACTATGGGCATTCCAACCGCTGGATGACAAAACTCCTCGTATCTGCTTGGCAACCGCATCATGACATACAATGTGGCCACTGTGAGTCCGGTGACACTGATGCACTACATGAGTGAAGATGCTGGTCACTTTTACCACAACAGGCACGGCAAAGGGCACTGGCCTGCGACTACCCCTTAAACATCTCACCGAGGTGGCTAGTAGGTGCAATGTAGTAGTGAACTCGGCAGAAGAGCTGGGTTCGGGAATAGTTGGTGTTGCTTGGTCGCACACTGTCGAAGTTGAGGTCAGCAGCAGTGGGGGCGATCTCCCAGCTCGAGCCCCTATGGGTGAGCAGGCGCCGACAGTATAAAGTTGGGATTCTAGCTGAGAGAGGCATTATCAAATTTTAGCTTCACGTTAAATAGAAAATAAATTGGCTGAACTCACACAGCTGACTTATGTTGATTCAGAATTTATAATTAATTTCTAATTGTTCGATGAGGCCTTCTTTTCAAATTTCAGCTTCTTAGGTTGAATATGCGAAGATCTTTAGCTCCGGATCTCACTCAGCTGATCTGAGAGGCTCTAGACTTCATGATACGTTTTTAGACGTCCCAAGGGTTCTCCATTCCGAATTTTAGCTTCACAAGCTGAATAACAAAGATATTAGCAATAGATGAATAGCAAAATTTTTTTGGCAATTAGGTCTTCGTAAAAACGAGTTCGGAAGATCGTGGTTTATCGATGGTTTGTAGGAAACAGTTTTACCGAATTTTCGAAGAAAATATGAGCTATTTACATTGATTTAAATTTAAATGTGGGAGGGGTGGGGACCCACTACAAAATCGTTTCATTCAAAGAACACAATGGTATTTATAGGGTGTATATCCACACGATTACTTGCAAATATTACACAAATTTCCTTCCAACGCATAAAAATCCGACTTGGCAAAATACAGGTCGAGTTCGTTAGGCCAGCCCGATCGCTCCAACATTTCAGGTTCAAATTTACATTTAAGTAGCCAGAAAATTGCTGAGAAAGTCGGTTTTGTTTTTAACAATAAGGTATTTGGGTTGTCACAGTCGATGTACTTTTCAGTGCTGAGTCGATTGCGACCACTCCAAAGTCTCCACGATTCATGAATGAGTGAGAAAATAGAATTTTAGGTGAAAAATCCATAAATGGACCAAATGTGGCTGCGTGTCGAACATTTTCCTTGCGACCTTGTCACTCGTCAGTTTTTGTTTTATTATTTCCAATAATAAGCCTATGTGATCGTGTAGCAAAAAATTTGTATAACCCCCCTCAAACTTTGTCACTTTACGTTTCAAGGTGCGCAGAATCCAAATTTGAAATGTCCGTCCGCCGTCCGCCGTTCGCCGTCCGCCGTCCGGGCCATAAAAGGCCTAAGAATTGACTTAAAAACCCCGTTCTTTCGCACATAGACTCCATTTGGGGTCTAGTTGGTCCTAACGTTTAACCATCCCGATCGCTTTACTCGCATAGATGCTATGGACCAAAAACGGGCGAAAAAGTGTATTTTTCAAGGCTTTGAGTGTCAGACTTACGCACGCACGCACGCCTGGCACGCTTGGCAGGGGGTCACGGTGGGTGGTGAGGGGGGTGAGCGGGGGGTGGAGTGAGAGGAGGCGCCACGGCACCTTGTGGTGTCTGGGGTGACCAGGGGCGTAGCAGAGGGGTGTAGGAGAATGGATATTTATTAATTTTACGTGTTATACCCATATAATACACCGCGGCACCATGAGGTGGGTACGGCGTTCCTTCGAGGCATGAATATATGTTTTTTTCTAGGTCATATTTGTGTGTTAATACCAATGCTTTTCCTACGCATATTTAATAACATATCCTCTCGACTTTTCGTACGTACTTAGATAATGATATTATTAAGGCAATAACTATTTGAATAGATAGGAGCTCAAATCGAGAAATATAAACATGCGTATATAATTATAGAAGTATAGGTTGTGGCAACTCGAAATAGGACACGCCGAGGAGTCTGGACGGGCCTTATGACGTACGCAAGCCAACTAAAACTACGATCATACTCAATTGAAAAAATAATAAACCTTTGTGAAATAATTTGCAGCGTTTTTGTTTATAGCAACGAAAATTATTAAATGCATCGTAATAACCAATTTATTAACAGAAGGTAGGTAGGTATATTTCCCACCGTCGTAATAATATAAGATAGTAATAATATCTCAAGAACGCAGTAAATTTTCACGAAGGTTTTCAAACCTTGTTATCCTCGTCACCTTAATTTAAGGACCCTCGCTACCTGTCGTCACTCTTTCTTTAGAATGAACCAAGACCAACCTGCTCCTATAAGAACCTTCCCATTCTCCATGCAACCATTCATCATTGAAATCGCGTTCACACTCCGTCCCGCGTTTATTTAATCAGGAACAAAATAAATGCATTTTGTAAAACTCACATTCTGAGGAAAAGAAAAAACTAGGATCAAAAGCTTTCAAGGCGAAAAGCCGTGAAATCTAAAAGTCTATTAAAAAGACAGATGTGTATTCTAGAAGGCCGAAAGAAATTAAGTTGATTTATTCGAACTAGGCAGTGGGAAGGTGGATTGTGGATTTTTGATGTAAGACACCCGTAGTAAATCTCCTCAACAAATAGAAGACATGGGTGGCACAAAGTAGCTTTCCGTGCGGTAGGCTTTTTTTATTATTGTTCCAAGTTTCTGTAATAGTTCACGCCTCGTTAAGCTCGTTTTCCGGTGTGAAGTTGGCATTTTCTGAGTTTTGCCGTGAAGCCGATAGAAAAACGATTGAAAAATCCACATCATTTTCCTCGATTCTCTTCGGTTTTTGAAAAATTTCGTCTTTTTGTTGGATTCCTAGGGTTTGACGCTAAAACGATTCGTCTGACTCCGGAACATGTGATTACTTTAAACTCTTTTAAATTTATAAATAAATTGATATATTGTTAGGTAAAAATAATTTTCTTTCCGTGTATGAATCGAATAGAAAACACTACAATTTTTGTTGAACATTAAAGTTTTGGCTTGAAAATTTCTCTTTTCGGGTGGGTTTGATCCGTCTTTACATAGAGTTTTAAACATGTAAGTAATTGGAGATTTCGATGTTTATGGTGGATCAAATAGGTTGATATATAGTTTGTATCATATTAGTGCTTACAACATAGAAACAAAATAGATATAAAATAGACGATCTGTAATCAGGTGTTAGAGACTAAGTAAGATTATTTCTTTGTTAGAAATACAAGGCCATAATAATTTATAACACTAATAGTGGTACCTTATTTTAAAACGCTTTCAATTATTACGCAAGGTTTATTATTTCTTTATTAGATAGCCACTACCCAGATAATAGATACACGAAGTCTTTGGTTCTTTATCTAAATATGACTGTCTAGACTTGAGCAGCTAGGCGTTGATTGATTGTGATGTCATGGATTCAGTACCACTAGGTCCCACTGATAATTTTTGAGTCCAGTTTCATGAGAAAAAAATGCCAGTAGTTTGAGAGTTCAGCTCCCAAAACAAAATAACTAGCCAAAAATCACACATCAGCTGCAACGTGCCTGCAATCTCGGCATCATTAATTTTCAATCAACTCCAAGAAAGGGCGGGCTCAACTCCAAGAAAGGACGGGCTGTATGTTATCACGCCCAGCATTGAGTCACAAATGCAATCCGTATTCCCACAATCGGGCCGTCAAAGTATAGTATACCAATAGTTGGTATGCTCGAATGAATTTTGGTATAAACTATTTATACCTTAATCCGAGCGTTCTATTTTTCTTCAATAGATCCGATTTACGAATCGGGCTGCTATATTTGTGCTCCCCCATCTATACTAGAAGAAAGTTAAAATGGTGGGTGGAAGCCGGAAGTGGGTTTCCTAAAAGAACTGGGCAGTTGGTACTTTTCCCTTCCAGGAGAATTTTGAACTCGACTTTCAATGACATTGGAACATTAACTCCCGGTTGCGTTCAATCAGCAAATTGTGTAAATAACGAATTCACCCCCTGGTAAGTTCGGATATTCTTGCAATTGTCAATATTGTGTTAGTACCCGTTCTCCCTTTCATGAGGAGGAATGTATGATTTCACGGCCAGCATTGGGTCCATGATGGTACCCAGACACTCGCACTATGTGTCCATCCAATTACTGTATCCAATTTTATACTGTCGGAGGCATCCAAGTGTTTCTTTTCTTCATCTTCAGTCGGGCGACTTTGCGGGTCGGACTGATATATTTGTGCACCTCCCATCTAGACTTGAAAATCTATGAGGACTGGGCAGTTGTTTCTTCTGTTCTTCCGCTGTAGCGCTAGCGCTCCCCCTCCCCCCCAATAGTTACGGGATTTCACCTAAAGTAATCGTAAATAGAGATGTGTAAGAAAAGGTCACCTGGAGGATTAGAATCCCTAACGTTCACTCCATTCACAGACAAGATTAATTGAAACGGTTCACACGGTCATTACGTTCACTTACTCAATGATATATGGTTTCCACTCTCTCAAATCACATTGATATAAAAAAATATTCTACTGCTATGGATTGGAAAATTTGAACAATTTCTTTGATAATGTTCACCATAAAAATCCGTTTTTGGGCATTCTGAAACAAACCCTTGGGAGTGAAATAGAAAATGCGGGTATAATTAGAAATTACATACCAAGCTCATTGTTTTTAGCATGCCCACTGGAAAATCGATACATGCTCAAGACTGAACGGATATGGTCACTTTAAATCAGGAACTTACTATAACGGTCATCCGTTGAAAGACTAATGACAAACTGAATTGGAAAAAATGAACGTTGAATCGATGACCGTTTCGAAAGGAACGAAATGGTGCGAAGGAGTCATTTCTATTTTTCCCATTTCGGGTTTCTGGGGTGGGACCAGCTAAAACTCTTCCGTTCTGGGTAACCGATCTCCGAGAACGTGTGACCGGGAACATTTTACCAATACGTTCAGTTCAGACTCGTTCATTCTGAAGATAAGATCTTTTTGATACGTTCACTCTTGACCGACTCATCTCTAAGCGTAACTACATTCTGCCCAATTCTATTTCGAGGAAGGGGTTGCGTTATTCTTCAAATAAATCATCCCTTTGATGTTTCTCTTTACAGATTGATTGCTACCTACTCCAATTCGTTACAACCTCATATAATGATCAACCAGTGTCAGTATAGAAAACCAAGCCCGTCCTTTTAATCATTCGTCAACAAGTTAACGGGCACCTCACGGAAAAGGTATATACGGATGTGTCTTTCAAAAACGCCTGACATGAATTTTAATTCACCGTCTGATAAGCATGAAATCCGGATCGACCTGATGAAGCTCCCAAAAAAATCGATCAAGGCTAACGAAAAAAAATATATAATTTTTGTTCAACTTATCAGAATTGAAGATCTTTAGGGAAGGAGAAAACAGTTTCTAGTTGAGAATTAGTTGGTAAATCAGCGCTTTCAGCTCTCAACTGAGTGTTACATTTGATTAAGTTTTCATATGAATATTCATTAGAATCCGGTTGATTTACCTTATATTTGTCAGTAGCTGTCTCACTTTGATTAGTGGGCGTTCTGAGTAACATTAAAGGCTGGTTTCACTTAACTTGTGAATTGATTTTATTTTATTCCATTTTTTGCTCCGCGACTAATTATAATTGTTAGACATAATATAGGTAGTTGACACAGAGTTTGAAATATTCTGTAACTTTCGTAGGAAGACTTCCAAAGGGTTGTAACCGTGTTCTGGCGTTTCCTGTAGTTCGTAATGACGGATGCCCTTCTTAAATGCGAAACAGTTCACAAGGGTAAAATAAGGACCTAGGACCAAAATAAGGAGCTAGGTAGTAGAACAAGGTTAAATTTTGATTCTCTGAATGCTTCAAAATCTTATGAATGTGCTGTGATACGTTATTATTGTACCCCCAACGCAAAACTTCCCCCCAACGATCATTCCGGGCCGGATTTTACTATTTTTATGCTGTATTTTGGCATGTAGCCTACGTAGTTACGATCACAGTCTGGATATGGTCATTTCAGCAGTCTATGCACTGACTAACCCGTACAGGTGGGTCCGTGCAACGCACGGGTAACCAGCCAGTTTACCTATAAACAATCCTCGAGGTATAATAACGTGATTTGGTAGTAACCACAGAACATAGAAACAACTGGTTGTTAGCAACCTTTCTTACTACATCTTCCATTAAATCCTAGAGAAAAATGAAGGCGAACGTCACTGGGTTTCTTGTAGTTACTTATCTTGGAGATTTTGACATGGATATGTCTTTTGGCTGGGGGTCAAGGAATTTTTCGCGACACTTTTTTTCTCCGCACAAAATGCAATGCTCCGGCACTTTACATTATTATTAACTTGAAAAGTGAAGGCTAGGTAGAATTTCTATTGATTTTTCACGTATAACCAATGAGTTACTAGGGAAGAGTAACTCCCATAGTTTTCATAGTAGGAAAATCGTTCGCCACTTTTTGGAATGCTCTCATTTTATCACAACATCTCATGACCTCTAAGCCATTGTGGTGTCAAGGAATGCTGATTTATTACTCTGTTATAAGCTAATATTGATTTGTAACCATAATGGAATAATCTAGTGCAAAGAAGGCACTACATGGTTGGTATACAATTGAGTAGTAGGTACCAACTGATAAGCAATAGGTAGTAGACATATCTATGATCTTTAGTTTTTCCCATCAAGGGAGAAATTAAAATGCTTGAAAAATTTAATTAGTAATAGACCAATAGCCATTGAAAATTTCCTACTGATTTCGGTTGCAAAGTGGAGTAGATTTCTTCAACTTTACCCAACTTTTCGTTGAATTTCCCAATGGGTCCTCGGTAAAAGCGTAAAAACTTGTCTACTTTTGCAAATTCTTCTTATGAAGATTCATTGACAATCCATCCAATTTTAATTCCTCTTTTCTCATCCTCAATCGCCAATGCAGCTATTTATGAATGAATGAGCATCAGTTCTCAGCTCGTAACTATTCCACCTGGTTACCATACTTGATCTTCAATCAAGTATGTTTTTAAGGGGAGGAGTGTAACAGAGTTACCATCATCGAGGTCCCGTCAGGGCTTCAGAGATAGCGCTGTCGTCGTCCCGTTGGTGAAACAACGGGCATCGCTGCCTTTTTCTCGTGTTTTCTAGAAGCTGAGTTTGGCGTTGGATGGGCGATCCAGATCTCTGGAAAACCAATCCACTCCGAACATGGCTCATTAAAAGCTATTAGTAGGAGTGGTATCTCTCTGACGGGATACTGTCAACCTCCTCTACCTTTTTATCGAGGATTTAGGCCCCCATTGCACCTCTGGCGAAATGGAGGACCCTTGGGACGCCTAAAAACGAATCATGAAGTCTAGAGCCTCCCAGATCCGCTGAGTGATATCCCGAACTAAGTTCTTTGCTATTCAACCTATGAAGTCGAAATTTGGAATGGAACGTTCCACGTTCCTCCACTGTTTCTCCAAGGCTCAAGATGAAAGCAGAATGAAAACGAAATGATCTTCTCATTAAACAGGCTCGCCTTGCTAGGGAGCTGGAATTTCAGCACAATCAATAGTTCTCAAATAAATACCTATAATAAATAAATACCTGTTTTGTTCACTTTTATTTAGCAATTTCATTCTTTTACATCAATGGCATTTGTGTTTCTTAATGGGCAGAGGCGATTCAAATTATAATAATGAATATATAAAAAGACAGAATTATTCCATTAGCCAAAGCCATCTAAATTTTTTTAATACAGGTTAAGAATAACAAGGTGCAGAGCGAGCCTTATCAATTATGTAAACTCTCAAGCTTACTCTAATCTTAACACCCTGCAATTTGAAATTGAGCCTCTTTGGGACTGCTTTGTTACAATAGGTGCAAGGTAAAATTCTAGAGAGGTGTTACTAGAACATTCTAAAATGTCAAAATCGTACACAAAAATGTACCTAGCTGTTTAAAAAATTGATAATTGCAAAAAAATGTTTAAAATCCTAAGACAGGTTTCATATAGCAGAATATAAACAATGTACTTTAGATAAATTCCACACTTTCTACATTTTCTTAAGTTTTCGAAATACTGACGCATAGTATTAATTTGGAAAGAAGATTCGCTCATTTGGTTATGCCGCTTATATTGTTGTTAAAATTTTAATTGAAAGAGTGAGACAAATCAAACGCAAAAACTTAAGAAAATATCTTTATTTTAGAAACATTGAAATCGTTGTGAAAACGAAATTGACCAATCGAAATTTAGGCAAAGCTAAGATGTTTTTCAATATAAGTAGAAATAAGTTGCGTGGTATGCACGCGGGAATAGTATCATGAAAATCGACGTCAGAGTGGCTGAACAGACTAGAGAGATTGAGTGTTGAGCCCTAGTCGATAGGTTATCTTCATCTTCTGGCCAACTTCGAATTAAGCTGGGGTCGACGTCGGGGATGGGCGGAGGTTCTTGCGGATTATCACCTCTCTCCCTCATTTCCTTTTCGATGTAATGTGGCTTAAGCCACTCTGGGCCATAGTCACCCCTCAAAACTTGCAACCACGCCCATACACGTATGAATGTGTTGACAAGGTAATAGTCTTGGCGAAAAGTTGACATACTTGTCCTGGAACAGATCAATGAAGAATAATTGTTAGCTTTGAATATACCATGGCACTTGGATACTGCGTCACTCAAGTTCTAAAACTTTAAATTTTTATCAGCAGTTTATTACTACAATATTGTGATTTTTTCTTTCCTTTCTCCCTAATTACAAGCAGGGTTTAGGGTGAATGGGCTGGGCTCGATCGCCTACATCCACACATTGAATGAACAGAGAGGAGTGTGACAACCCAGTCTACCCTTTGTGACAAAGCGACAGATCACGCTATCTGTCGCCGCAGTCACCAAGCAACCAGCGTGACTACGCATGCCCCCCCCCGGACAAAGAAGTACCTATTCATTGTGTTTCCTGCACCCTTTCAGACGGTAAGGGAATCAATCAGTCTACATCACGCACATTCAATTTTCATATAGTAATTCTAGACATTGATTAACTATCCTTGTGCCTTCCTTGACCGATCCTCCTACCCATATTCCTTGCTGTGTCTTCTATTTACACTGTAAAATACACTTGGTAATTTCCTCTCAAGGTTAGTTATAACTCCTATAAAAATCTCTGGAGCAAACAATTACTTTTCCATGAATAAACCAGCAGACTAGTGCCTTTAAATCTCTGTATCTATTATTGTCTCCTTAATCCTTGATATTGAAATAATAATGGAGAGAATCCATGTATATTCATAGTACAACATGTAGTTGTACCGGTTACACCTTAAAAGCGCTTATAGTAGCAGCTTTTAGGGAGAGAGAATCTCTATCGAAAGAGTTAGGGGTCTCCTGAAGAATGGCCGCAGAAACTTCAGAATGAGACCTTTAAGGGAGTTTTCTTACTAAAAAAGTTTTTGTGTCACATTATAGACAATAACTCTCCTTAGAATTGGGAAAAAATCCCGTTCTCGCGCCAAAAAAAAATGTATTAAGTATTCCAACCGAATGGATGTTGTTAGTTGGCCAACACATTTTTGCGTGAATCAGCCTTCATACCACATCTTTGTAGCTCCATCGACATTAGTCGACTAACCACGTCAAAAGATGCAAGTTTATCATTGGGAGACATCTAAATGTCCTTAATTTGGGAAACCATATCATAAGAAATTAGTAATGGGTTTTGAGGCCGAAAGTTGTTTTTGCTTCTAAATAAAATATTTAGTTTTCTATCAAATTTGGAAGCTGGAGCACCAATATAAGACACCACTGATCTCATCGGCACTCCTTCCTCATGAATTTTAGGGGGACAAACTAGACGCATGAAGATTCATTTCTACTGCATTTGAAATGTACATATTTTTACTAAACTACCTTCTGTTTGGTTAACTAATTTTCGAACTAATCTTTGAAATTTTGAAGTTGGGTCAGATGAAAGATCTGAACAATTATTATCTTCTAGAAATTTCACAGTTTTCAAAAACTAATCTTGCTTATTCAAAATGACAGTTGCAAATTACCTTAATCTACTTTGAGGGCAACAATATTGCTCTGGGTAAACTTGCGGAAATATTGTGGTCAAACTGACAGGAATTTCAGGGAAAGAATAGAACCAGCACCAGGAGGATTTCAGGGAAAATAAGGGCACGTCTATTTGCATAACATCTTAAGGGATCCAAATATAGTTACAATATGTTTATTTTACAGATAGATAGTTTGTAGAATTCCTTCATTTTTGTCCAACGGGAAGTATGTTTAATGTACTTGAAAAAATCGAAATGATCAAAAGTGACAGATCTGGTAAATGTTTAAATGAGTATATATCCTTCAATATACTTCGCCAATAATCAGTCCATTTCTATAAAGCTTTGAATTATTACTTCGCTCTGTTGAAACTATATTGAGGGATTCTTCCCCTCCTTTCACTTCATTTGATTAGCTACAATCGCTCTTCACTTTGCTTGCACTCAATTGGTTGTATCTGCCGGCCCTTTCCTTTCCCTTGATCAATGGGATTCAATCGCCCTTCACCTGTGACTATGTAATCTGTGTCCTTTCTAATGTGTTCAGTGATTGTTTGTTACTGATTACGGCCTAACCGTCGAAATCGATTTAACATTGTAACTTTTTATTTTTCGTGGAAATAGACAATGTTTTATCACTAACTTCTGTTTTTAAATGGATTTCCACAACTTCGTTGCCAGTAATTTATTTCGAATCAATAAAAAACTTTGTTTTTTTTTATTAAAAAACGCAAGAAATTTTCATATTGCAGTATATGTATGCATTTATCTAGAACGAGTTTTTTGTCATAAATTTGGTACCTATAAACACAAATTTTCTAGAAAATTAAACATGATATAGATAATACGATAATTTGAGAAAATCTGCTCATTCGATCATGGTGCATGACTGGAACTTCTAAAAAATGAATACCTGCAGAGTGCCAAGTGCAATCGTGGGACTGTCTGCACTCTATGCAGGGACTCTGCTTGTACTTCCGCCAAAAAAATGTTTGTTGGAATTTTAAAACTTGTCTAAAAGTGCAAGTAAAGAGTGAAGAATAGCAAGCTGGCAAGGTAGAATATTCCCCAGGTTTCATGCTGAAATGTGAGTATAAAAGTTCCTCAATAACTCTCTGCATTTTACCTACTACAGCTTACATTCTTACTTTTTCATCATAACATAACTAACCTGTCATGGGCCGATGCAGTTATACCGATTGCAGTCCCATTGCAAACCAAGGGAGCACCCCCTGTCCACAAGTGTCTTCTTATGTCCATAAATTCCACTCCGATTTTGATAGTTTGGGAATGAGGAAAATATACGCACAAATTGGTGTAATTCATTTGTCGTCTTACATCTGCTTTGCACTCTTCTACGTGTTTCGCTCTCTCTCTTTTTATCCAATCGGAATCTCTACGAGGTCCCGGCCATTGTCCTGGGTATCTGAATGGAGCATTAGGACTATGTGGCGCCCACTCGCATAGCCTGCCAATGCACTCCGTAGTCCATCTCATGCTGTTCACTTTCAGGTTCGAGGCAAATACAGGTTTCTGGTGGGCGTGGTAATAAAAAAGGGGGATTTCACACCCACTCTCTTTCAAGATATTGACAAGGATGATGTTGTATATTGCAAAGTCCGGAGTGTTTGGAATATTAACTGCTGGATGGCTGTGTAGACGGAAAACCAAAAACGTTTGATCCAATTCCATTACAGCAAAATTGAACCACAAATCCAAATTCTGCGCAAGAATACATCTAGGGTGCTTAATAACATTCTTAACTTTGCGCATCTGTTGGCATACATCACTTCCGTCCAATTTCCATGTTCCGGTATTACTACGCAACTTATGTCCATAAACCTGAAATGAAACAAAGTCCAGTAAAGCACCATATTCAAACAATATTATGATATTGCGTTCACAGAACCAAATAATGTCAACTAACCCACCACAACACGACATAAATCAAACACGATACCTACGCACAAATGAAACTAGGAAACTACTACAGTTTGTACATCCATATTATTAATTGATGTAACACAGAAAAAGCTTGCGTGAAATAGATTCACACAAAAGGAAAATGTTCTCAAACAAGAAACGGACTGAGAAGCTATAAGAGGCCACACAATCGTAACCATACAATAAGAAGTGGGCAATGTGGTCTAGGGTGGCGTAGCAATGGTCAATGTGTAGAGGGACCTTCATAGACAATGAGATGCCTAGCCAGGTTTGTAACAGCTTTATTTAAAAGTCTACTCAAGTTGTGTGGACAGAGTGGGTCTCAATATAATGACAGGGTTTTTATTAAAGACCTTTTCTCCAATTTCATCCTCCCTCTTAGCTTGATATATGAATGGCATTACTCAAGTCCCAAAACTGAAACGGTGGCATCAGCATCACTTTCTTTTTTAAAGAACATTGCAATATTGTCACGTAATAAAATTATGTGTGCTTACCTCGAGTTTGCTGTAATCTGATAGCGTTGTATCACCGTTGACAGTCGTCTCAACGTACGGGGCGCAATTAGTGAGGACGGTTTTGTAGGTCAACATGCTTCCGTGTGACGATGTGTTTCCCCAAGTTGGATTCCAAATTCGAACCACATAGCTGTAGAAGGACTGACTGGTCAAATGGCAGGCGGTATCACCCGTCCCAAAATCTTCATCCCTATCTTCTTGGCCGTATACCACTTCACCTAAGCTTAGAATGATCAAGGAGAAAACCACCAGCTTCAGAGTTCGGAAGTCCATTTCCTTGTGAATGTAGTTCCTCCCCATAAAAATTATATCCGGTAACAGCTGTAACATACATTGATTCCACAAAACGAATTAATGGCTGCGGTCTTCGAAATGTAAGGAGGATGTTAAAGAAACACATCGACCCCCCCCTCGGATATACACAAATTTTCATCAATATTGCAAATAGTAACGTTTTTTATTTGAATAGTTCATACTACACAAGAATTACGCGGTGATATTCTTCGATTTATATTTACAATTCCTAATCGGAAAACACCTAAAAATAAATTTTTAGTACGCTGCGTGAAAACTAGTGGGGAAATGTGCAAGTCTGGCCGTGATGGTTTTTTTCTTCCGAAGTTGGTATTGCGAATATCAACAAAAGATCATCACTACGTGATACAGTGTGTGTGTGTGTGTGTGTGTGTGTGTGTGTGTGTGTGTGTGTGTGTGTGTGTGTGTGTGTGTGTATGTGTGTGTGTGTGTGTGTGTGTGTGTGTGTGTGTGTGTGTGTGTGTCCAGGTATGCTTCTGAGGATTTACGGCGAATGGCAGCAGAGGAGGCAGAGGCTGTGCGCAATGGGGTACATTATATTAGTGTATTTTTGCAACAACGTTTTTCTATGCGCACACTTCCTACCATTCACTCTCTTCGCCTGAGGCCCACTATAAGCAGGTTGTCCAGGATGCAATCCTGGCAGATAGCCTTGGGGCCTCTCCCGCATCTCCTACAGGCGTGGGGCAGCTCCATCATTCAACAGTCCTCTCCCGGCACCTTGGATCTTCTTGACCTGGCGAGGCGGGCTGTTGAGGGGCCTGAAGGCTTGGACGAGGCTGCGGCCTATTATAGACGATCGTCCCATGGGTAGAGGAAGGGACCGTGGCAGGGCACCAGGGAGGAGTTCCTCCTTTGTTTGTGCTTCGTGGAGGTTGCAGAGCAACAAAGCAAGCAAGAAGGCGGGAATACCAGCAGGTCTAGAAGTTGTGGAGAAAGCATCCAGCTCGTGTAGCTGCAGAGGTACTGGAGGAGCTGTTGATGATCCAGTTTTGCCCTTTCTCCAGGAGTTTGTGGACTATTGCAGCCACTCTTGAGTGCTCCCAGCCACAACCCTGGTGAGCCGGTGGTACTCCCTACTTCCACCAGGGATTCCTCGAATAGCCTTTTGTGCACGCGGGTGCAACATGACGAGGCTCATATGGGCCTTGTCAAAAATTTCACTTCTGCTGGACCAGATGGTGTTTCTGCCCGATGCTGGAACAAAGTACCAGACACAGTTAAGCTGCTCATCCTCGACCTGTTGCTTCTATAGGGAAGACCCCTGAAAGCATTGTCCCGTGCTCGGACAACTTTTATCCCAAAGAAAGGGACAAGTGGGCCTGGAGGCTAACGTCCGATATCTATATCTGTAGTCTTATACCACTTGGAAGGTATGGCTGAGGCTTGTGTTATAGGTGACATCATGAGAGCATTTCTGCCAGCAGATGGCACAGCAGAGAACCTAACAGTTCTCCAAACTGTCCTCGCACTGGCCCGTATCAAGAAACCGCAGCTCCATTTGCCGCTGTACACGTTGCTAAGGCCTTTGACACTGTAAGCCATTTTGCCCTGACCCATTGTCTGTACCATAGAGGCGTGACAGTCCTCGAAGCACAAGGCAAGATGTCAAGAGATGTTGTCATTGGGTGCAGGGTATGCCAGGGAGATCCTCTGTCGCCACTCCTCTTTAATCGGGTCGTGGATACGGTCTTAGGTGAGCTGCCAGCTGAAATAGGGTTTGATCTCACCCCTGGGGTGCTAGTAGGTGCATTGGCTTTTGCCGATGATGTCATCCTACTCACCGAAAACCTTGAGGGCTTGCGGATTGCTCTAAATGCCTTTGCTGAGCAACTAGCCAGGTGGTTAACCCAGATAAGTGTAGGTCAGTCTCCATTGTCCCGTTGGGTTGCCAGCATCAGGTGAAGGTGGTGGATGAGGAGTGTTTTGTCATAGCACAGTCACCCATCCCCACCCGATCCGTGCTGGAGGTTTGGGGGTATCTCGGAGTTGACGTCATGGGTGTGACCACCAAGGCTCCATTGAAGCCACAGCAGAAGCTGCGCCTACTTCGCATGTACTTACTGCTGAAGCTAACCTATGGGCTAGTCTTTGGTAGGCTTACTGCGGGAAGTTTTGATTTAGATCGCGAAGCTTGCTCTGCTGTGTGCCCTTGGCTAGGCTTCCCACCTGGTGTCCCAAGTGCCTATATTCACGCACCCGTCAAGGCCGGTGGGCTCGGTATTGTCTCTCTCTCGGCCAGCATCCCACTTTACACTGCCAGCACCTGCTCACCCTTAGTGCTCAAGCTGGGAGGTTGCCGTTGCCTGCACTGCTGCTGACCAGGACTTTGTCAGGCAGCAGTTGTTGTGTTACGACCGAGTAACACCAACTGCTCCAAAACCTAGCTCATATGCTGAGTTCCCTGCTGCAGTGCATGAGTCAGTAGATGGTAAAGAGCTCCGACAGTGCTCTGAATCCCCTATTTCTTCCCAATGGGTAGAATGGGCTTCAGAGGGCATTGGGGCCCGCGACTATTGCCATTTTCACGCTGTCCGGGTGGCAACTTTAGCTACCTTGGGGAGGTGTTCAAGGAATAGTCGGGAGACAGTAGACACCCTTTGCAATGCCTGTTGGGCTAAAAATGAGAACCTGTACCATGTGGTGCAGCAGTGTCCTCATACTCAGGGTGGCCCCATTCTACGTCACAATGCGGTTGCCAAGCAGATCGCAGGTTCTTTGTCATTCAGCGGTTGGAATGTTGAGAGGGAGAGACTATATCACATGATAAGTGGCCGGAGCAAGAAGCCGGATATCGTTTCCGTTAAGCCCGATGGGTCTGCAATAATCCTGGATGTCTAGGTTATCAGTGGCAGTGTGGACATGGAGCAGATCTGGTGGGCTAAGAAAAATAAGAACAACAAAAATGACTTGCGGCAAGCAATTTCCGAGCTTAAAGTAGTGGCTACCAACAACATCAGGGTAATGACCTCGACCATGTCAAGGCGAGGGGTGTGGAGTAACTGGTGGCCACAGAGTTACTCGATATGGGCATCTCGGCGGGAGTGCTCCGTGGTATCAACACCCTCGTTCTGAGGGGTTCTTGCTTGAACAGGTGGTCATTTTATAGGGGCACTCCCTTTCAACCCACTCTTCCTTCTCATCCTTCAGCAACTTCCCTCATCCCTAGAGCCAGTGTCGGGTAAACCTGGGCGTCCTCCCCAATGTTTTTAATTATTTGTTTATTTTCCAAATTTACTGGTGTGCCCCCTCCGCCTTTGAGGGAAGCTTTGAAGAAAAAAGTGTGTGTGTGTATTTGTGTGTGTGTGTGTGTCATTTCAGAATTCTCCTTAATATTATAATGAAACTGCCGTTCTTGGGCGAAAAAAAAGCAAGCATTCCAAAGGAAAGGATAAGTTCGTTGGCCAATCCTTTTTGAGCACATTAGTTAGGTGTAAATTTCAAAAAAATATACTTGCAAAAAATCATCAAAATGGCTTGAAACTGCTAAAAAATAAAAAATAATAATAAAAAAAATAAATGTTAGTTTATATTTTTAGCAGAACTTTAGCCAAAAGAAGTTTTTCAATGGTCGCGCTCCTTCATGGTTATCAGCTCTAGTCCGAGAACGGAAGGTAACGCAATTCTAGCTTCGCCATCGTGTTTAGCGCTAACAAATCTTTGAGATGAGGCGTCACTCGGAACTTTCGGAAGTCCAAAAATTTTTGGATTTTTTCCCCCGATTTCTATTTGCTTAAAACTCAGCGCGTATAAACTTTCTCGAGTTTCACTTCAATATCTAAAAATATTTGGTCTAAATATCGCTGGTCTTTCTCGGTGGTTGGGATAAAATAAAGGGGGGTTACCTACATCCCAACTCCAATAGGTACCCAATCAAGAGATATAATGTGAACTCTGTCCGATTGTTCTGGGGTCTTATACGTCTCCAAAGATAAGTGATCCCTTCATTATTTTGAGGTGCGTATAATTTGCAAAATTCGCTCATATATTCATTCTGCATTTAGATTATCAACATTAAAATGGCTATGTACTAATATTCTTTGCCTAATAATGGTGTGCATACCTACATAAATAGAACTTCTTCATAATTTCATGGCTGATATTTTCTAGCCACAGTCAGTATTAAAGCTACATCAAGTCCTATAACAGTTGAGCGTAAAACATTAAAGAGAGCGACCGAGAGAATCGGAGGACGGAATATTTTACAGAGTAAACTCATCGGTTGTGATTACCCCCTTTTTTTTTTTTTTTTTTTAACAAGCACCTACTACCTACGTTATAAACAGCATGGTTCTAGGATTGGTTATACAGGGATACTTCCATTAGTGTAGTTCAATCTTAATTTGGACAATGTTTCATGCAAATATTACTGATTTTTACAACTATCGAACGGCATTATTTCGATTTTTGACTGATTTTTCAACTTTGAAATTTTTGAAGACTTGATGGTGCATATGTACAGAAAAACAGTTCCCTACAGAACGCTTAAGAAGTAGAGTGATGAGTTGTAGCGTTTTAAAACATCCTGAGGATATTCTTTTAATTTTCCTTACCTTAGTTTCAATTTTGTATCATTAATCCATTTTTCAGCTTGAAAGTATCAAATTGTGTAACTCACCAGTTTTTAACGGAATGATTTTTTCATTTCCACTGACATCATCAGACGTAGCTTAATATATCACTTTCTTGTAGACCAAACTTGACAAATCCACAAAATTAATGTGCAAAACGTACTTGAGTCGATAAGGATTCGGATGTTAAAGTGTTATTAATCAAACACATGGCCATATGATTAGCAACTGGTAGGGAATTCAGTGGCTTTTGATTTTAAAAAAAATTAGTAAAAAGAAAAACTAGATTTTTTTCTGGTTCTATTTGATTACCTAGTATGATGAATGGGTTGAATTCTCCCCTGTTCGCCCTAGCAAGTTGAACTTTCATTGAGAGCCTCTATGGAACATCGAGAGGCGGATGAAATGACGTACTCCATCCTGATCAGCTGAATGACGTTAATTCAGCCCAAATCACCCTAGAAAGTTGACATTTAGATGGGAGCCTCTCATTGATTAGAGACAAAGGAAATGACATAGATATGCCCTGGGGTCATTCCAAATTTTTTAAACATAATTTATCTTTCTTTTTATTATACTCTTCATGATGATGTGCACTAAACACCCTGATTTAGGTAAACATGGGGGGGGGGTGTTTTGGGCGAACATGGTTCGATCGCATTCTTTTTAGTATTGATAGCATTCTTCTTGATTCAGAAAAATAGCTTGTTACATGAAAAAGTAATCTATACTTAAAAGGAAACATTATCAAATCATCAGACTGTTGTTTCTACAAAAAAGGTAGAGGTCGTCCCACACCTCAGCATTCTTTGTTAATAAAGTAGCATGACTGAAACGATTAAGACGCATTTACTTACTGGTACATTTTAGCTAATTTTTGAAGAAAATTAAGCTATTGCTCTCGCCTCAAAATTTGTAGAATGTGAATTTTTGAAAATATTTTAGGCAGAAATCCGTTTCAGGCTATTCTGAATCATAGTCTGAAGTTTAACGCATTTTTTTATAAATGTATGTATGTATGTATGTGTCATTCTAGACGATAACTGTCCGTAGAATTGTGCTAGAAACGTCAAACAAATTTTAAAATGTTAAGGACACAAAACGAAAGTTAAAGTTCGTTGGCCAGCATGATTAGATTACATCTTCGGGTTGAAATTTTCAAAAATGTAGTCAACAATTTCAAAATAGCCTGTTTTTTGCGATTTGTTGTGCGAAATAATTTTTTCAGCATACTAACATGTGGTATATTCGGAATCAGCGTAAAATTTCCTATAAGAATATGTATCAAGTTTTCAAAAATTGAAAAATCAGTCAAAAATCGAAATAATGCCGTTCGCTAGTTGTAAAAATCGGTAATATTTGCATGAAACATTGTCCAAATTCAGATTGAACTACTCTTATGGAAGTATCCCTGTATAACCAATCCTAGAACCATGCTGTTTAAAACGTAGGTAGTAAGTAGGTGCTTGTTAAAAAAAAAAAAAAAAAAATGTAATCGACTGATGAGTTTAATCTGTGAAATATTCCGTCCTCCGATTCTCTCGGTCGCTCTCTTTAATGTTTTACGCTCAACTGTTTTAGGACTTGATGTAGCTTTAATACTGACTGTGGCTTAGACAATATCAGCCATGAAATTATGAAGAAGTTCTATTCATGTACGTACTGGCCAAAGTCCCAAAGAGAGCCAAGGCCTCGCTCGTCAGTAACGTTAATCTCAAGGTTGAAATCTACAAGATTAGTTTAATAACAATAAAGTATGAGTACCTCCTAATTATTTGTAATAATTTGATTCCATGTTTGTCTATCAAAATCATAAATTAAAATTTCTCTACACGATCAATAGCGACTGAAATGTCGAAGATTCCTTCAAAAATTGGCTCATTGGGTCATGCTGCATGACTGGACTTTTTGAACATTATTTCTCCCTGAAGAAGCCTCAGTTCCTGGAGAGAAAAGTTGGAGAGTAATAAAAAACCAGTTCAAGGACAGAAGGTCTGTTTTGTAAAGTCTTGATATAATTAGAACTGTCCAAATAAAGAAACCTCTTACAACTTGCCACACAAACAAATAGGAATCTGGCATAACAATCATTGTAGCTTACTTGGCGTTCAAGAGCACCGTCCTACCCCCCACCACCAGCCTCCGTATCATAAAACAGGCCTTCGTTATAGATAAGACTGATTTTTATAGTTTGGTGGTCTAAATGCTCGCAAGCTTTCATCTCAAAAATGAAAAAATATCCTAAATCAATTCTTTTAGCAAAATACAAATTAGTTGGACAAACAGATCAGATTTAAGCATAAAATGATGTTACGGAGGTCGAATATGAAGAAGAATTGGATCTAGATGGCACTGGTGATGGGGGGTCGGACGTGCTGTTGAACGTCTAGTATTGTAGCTTCATGGCAATTTTTTGACAGCCAACTAACATTATTAGAGAGGAAAAATGTAAGGTTTATTGAAGCCTTTTTACGGGTAGGAAAGGCCACAAATAATGTTTTAGCGTGGAACAAGATTTTACCGGGAGACAATTTGTGTTATTTGACATGTTATGTCTTCACTCTGGCACATGGACTAAAAAAGCGTTGCGTTATAAAAAAGCGTTACAGTTGATTTCTAATGATTCTCACGTGCAATCAAGCCGTTTCTGGGAAAAAGAAACTTCTCAAGTTTTCAACAGACGGAAATCGTTCACCATTCGTTGGAAAGCTCTCTATATCACGCATTTCTTTCGTACTTGTTCTTGGTATTTATGTCATCATTTTATATTTATTAATTTTATTAATGGATGTAGTAAACAATGACGCTTGTTTTGTTGTTATTAGTGTCTACGTTAGGAAATCATTTCGAGAAAACGCCAAAATGAAGCCGTGGGTAGAGATAATATTTTCATTACAAGAGTTTTTTGAAACTGTTCATCATTGAAACTGTTACAATTGTAATGAAAATTATTGTTTTGAACATTATTCGTCAAAATTATTTGTTCTAAATAGAATCCAACATAGTAATGTTCATTCTTGCTCGAGAATCCATGTTGGTTAGCATGTTCAGCCTCGAAATTGTCATTTTTGGAGATTTTAACATAGACTTTCGCTCAGATGCTGGTATGCGCTTCCTTCAGTTTATGGACGAAACGTTTGGCTGTACATTAAATAATTCCGGGTCTGTTTCTACGACACGTAACATGACTTGTATTGACGGAGTATTTGAAATGTACCCAACTCACAAACAATGGCTTACGTATCTTACTTCAGCCATCATCGTCCACTGTTGAGTATTAGATCACTTGGTGTTGGAAAGAAAATTCACTCATTTGGTTATGCTGCTTGTATTGTTGTTAAAATTGTTATTGAAAGAGTGAGACAAATCTTACGCAAAAACTTCAAAATATATCTTTATTTTAGAAACATTGAAATTGTTAAAACGAAATTGACCGATCGAAATTTAGGCAAAGCTGTTTTTCAATATAAGTAGAAATAAGTTGGGTGGTATACGCGCGAGAATAGTATCATGAAAATCGACGTCAGAGTTGCTGAACAGACTAGAGAGATTGAGTGTTGAGCCCTAGTCGATAGATTATCTTCATCTTCTGGCCAACTTCGAATTAAGCTTGGGTCGACGTCGGGGACGGGCGGAGGATCTACCGGATGATCACCTCTCTCCCTCATATCCTTTTCGAGGTAATGTGGCTTAAGCCACTCTGGGCCATAGTTACTCCTCAAATCTTGCAACCACGCCCATACACGTATGAATGTGTTGACAAGGTAATAGTCTTGGCGAAAAGTTGACATACTTGTCCTGGAACAGATCAATGAAGAATAATTGTTAGCTTTGAATATACCATGACACTTGGATAGTGCGTCACTTAAGTTCTAAAACTTTAAATTTTTATCAGCAGTTTTTTACTACAATATTGTGATTTTTTCTTTCCTTTCACCTTAATTACAAGCAGGGTTTAGGGTGAATGGGCTGGGCTCGATCGTCTACATCCACACATTGAACAAACAGGAGTGTGACAACCCAGTCTACCCTTTGTGACAAAGCGACAGATCACGCTATCTGTCGCCGCAGTCACCAAACAACCAGCGTGACTACGCATGTCCCCCCCCCCCCCCCCCCCCCTGGACAAAGGAGTACCTATTCATTGTGTTTCCTGCACCCTTTCAGACGGTAAGGGAATCAATCAGTCTACATCACGCACATACAATTTTCATATAGTAACTCTAGACATTGATTGACTATCCTTGTGCCTTCCTTGACCGATCCTCCTACCCATATTCCTTGCTGTGTCTTCTATTTACACTATAATACACTTGGTAATTTTCTCTCAAGGTTAGTTATAACTCCTATAAAAATCTCTGGAGCAAACAATTACTTTTCCTTGAATAAACCAGCAGACTAGTGCCTTTATATCTGTGTATCTATTCTTGTCTCCTTACTCCTTGATATTAAAATAATATAAGAGAGAATCCATGTATATTCATCATACAACAAGTAGTTGTACCGGTTACACCTTAAAAGCGCTTATAAATGGTAGCAGCTTTCAGGGAGTCACTCTTCTCTATCGAAAGAGTTACGGATCTCCTGAAGAATGGCCGCAGAAACTTCAGAATGAGACCTTTAAGGGAGTTTTCTTATCAAAAAAGTGTTTGTGTCACATTATAGACAATAACTCTCCTTAGAATAGGGAAAAAATTCCGCTCTCGCGCCAAAAAAAAACGTATTAAGTATTCCAAACGAATGGATGTTGTTAGTTGGCCAACACATTTTTGCGTGAATCAGCCTTCATACCACTTCTTTGGAGCTACATCGATATTAGTCGACTAACCACGTCAAAAGATGCAAGTTTGTCATTAGGAGACATCTGAATGCCCTTAATTTTGGAAACCATATCATAAGAATTTAGTAAAGGATTTTGAGGCCGAAAGTTGCTTTTGCTTCTAAATAAAATATTGAGTTTTCTATCAAATTTGGAAGCTGGAGCACCAATATAAGACACCACTGGTCTCATCGGCACTCCTTCCTCATGAATTTTAGGGAGACAAACTAGATGCATGAAGATTCAATTCTACTGCATTTGAAATGTACATATTTTTACTAAACTATCTTCTGTTTGGTTAACTAATTTTCGAACTAATCTTTGAAATTTTGAAGTTGGATCAGATGGAAGATCTGAACAATTATTATCTTCTAGAAATTTCACTGTTTTCAAAAAAATAATGTAATTTATTTAAAATGACAGTTGCAAATTACCTTCATCTACTTTGAGGGCAACAATATTAATCCGGGTAAACTTGCGGAAATACCGTGGTCAAACTGACAGGAAATTCAGGGAAAGAATAGACCAGGATTTCAGGGAAAATAAGGGCAAGTCTATTTGCAAAACATTTTAAGGGATCCAAATATAGTTACAATCTTTTTATTTTACAGATAGATAGTTTGTAGAATTCCTTCATTTTATGTCCAAAGGGAAGTAGGTATGTTGAATGCACTTAAAAAAAAAAAAAAAAACTAAACCATCACTACAGCGGAGTTAAACTCGTAAACGAGTTCCCTATCCGCTTTACAAGCAGATACCATGTTACATGGATATGTCTTTGATTGGGGATTTCATAATGGTTGTCCTCGACTGTTGTCAAGAGGATGAGAATGTTTCCTATGGAGTGGAGTAAATGATGCTATTGCTTTACGTTAAGAATATTGTAAGCGGCTTATTAAAATTGTTCATAGTCCAATCAACTTAGTTTAGGAATGTAAGGAGGGGGAAATTGGTAGCTTAAGATGTGAACATTTATCACATAAATCAAGCGCTTTCCAACGAGTGGCGAACGATTTTTGTGCGATGAAAACTGCGGAAGTTCCATGCCCCTAGCAACGGCTGGGTTGTACGTGAAAAACACTGAAATTGTGACACAAATTTTGCGTCACGGAAATTTTTGGTTGTCCCCCCAGAGCAAAGACATATCCATGTCAAAATCGAAATGATCACAAGTGACAGATCTGGTAAATGTTTAAATGAGGATATATCCTTCAGTATACTTCTCCAATAATCAGTCCATTTCTATAAAGCTTTGAATTATTACTTCACTCTGTTGAAACCATATTGAGTGATTCTTCCCCTCCTTTCACTTCATTTGATTAGCTACAATCGCTCTTCACTTTGCTTGTACTCAATTGGTTGTACCTGCCGGCCCTTTCCTTTCCCTTGATCGATGGGATTCAATCGCCCTTCACCTGTGACTATGTAATCTGTGTCCTTTCTAATGTGTGTTCAGTTATTGTTTGTTACTGATTATGGCCTAACCGTCGAAATCGATTTAACATATTAACTTTTTATTTTTCGTGGAAATAGACAATGTTTTATCACTAAATTCTGTTTTTAAATGGATATCCACAACTTCGTTGCCAGTGATTTAGTTCGAATCAATAAAAAACTTTTTTTTTAAATCCAAAAATGCAAAAAATTTTCATAAATTGCAGTATATGTATGCATTTATCTAGAACGAGTTTTTTGTCATAAATTTGGTACCTATAAACACAAATTTTCTAGAAAATTAAACATGATATAGATAATACGATAATTTGAGAAAATCTGCTCATTCGATCATGGTGCATGACTGGAACTTTTAAAAAATGAATACCTGCAGAGTGCCAAGTGCACCCGTGGGACTGTCTGCACTCTATGTAGGGACTCTGCTTGTACTTCCGCCAAAAAAATGTTTGTTGGAATTTTAAAACTTGTCTAAAAGTGCAAGTAAAGAGTGAAGAATAGCAAGCTGGCATGGTAGAATATTCCCCAGGTTTCATGCTGAAATGTGAGTATAAAAGTTCCTCAATAACTCTCTGCATTTTACCTACAACAGCTTACATTCTTACTTTTTCATCATAACATAACTAACCTGTCATGGGCCGATGCAGTTATACCGATTGCAGTCCCATTGCAAACCAAGGGAGCACCCCCTGTCCACAAGTGTCTTCTTATGTCCATAAATTCCACTCCGATTTTGATAGTTTGGGAATGAGGAAAATATACGCACAAATTGGTGTAATTCATTTGTCGTCTTACATCTGCCTTGCACTCTTCTACGTGTTTCGCTCTCTCTCTTTTTATCCAATCGGAATCTCTACGAGGTCCCGGCCATTGTCCTGGGTATCTGAATGGAGCATTAGGACTATGTGGCGCCCACTCGCATAGCCTGCCAATGCACTCCGTAGTCCATCTCATGCTGTTCACTTTCAGGTTCGAAGCAAAGACAGGTTTCTGGTGGGCGTGGTAATAAAAAAGGGGGATTTCACACCCACTTTCTTTCAAGATATTGACAAGGATGATGTTGTATATTGCAAAGTCCGGAGTGTTTGGAATATTAACTGCTGGATGGCTGTGTAGACGGAAAACCAAAAACGTTTGATCCAATTCCATTACAGCAAAATTGAACCACAAATCCAAATTCTGCTCAAGAATACATCTAGGGTGCTTATAAACATTCTTAACTTTGCGCATCTGGTGGCATACATCACTTCCGTCCAATTTCCATGTTCCGGTAGTACTACGCAACTTATGTCCATAAACCTGAAATGAAACAAAGTCCAGTAAAGCACCATATTCAAACGATATTATGATATTGCGTTCACAGAACCAAATAATGTCAACTAGCCCACCACAACACGACATAAATCAAACACGATACCTACGCACAAATGAAACCAGGAAACTAGTACAGTTTGTACATGCATACTATTAATTGATGTAACACAGAAAAAGCTTGCGTGAAATAGATTCACACAAAAGGAAAATGTTCTTTAACAAGAAACGGAGTGAGAAGCTATAAGAGGCCGCACAATCGTAACCATACAATAAGAAGTGGGCAATGTGGTCTAGGGTGGCGTAGCAATGGTCAATGTGTAGAGGGACCTTCATAGACAATGAGATGCCTAGCCAGGTTTGTAACAGCTTTATTGGAAAGTCTACTCAAGTTGTGTGGACAGTGTGGGTCTCAATATAATGACAGGGTTTTTATTAAAGACCTTTTCTCCAATTTCATCTTAGCTTGATATATGAATGGCATTACTCAAGTCCCAAAACTGAAACGGTGGCATCAGCATCACTTTCTTTTTTAAAGAACATTGCAATATTGTCACGTAATAAAATTATGTGTGCTTACCTCGAGTTTGCTGTAATCTGATAGCGTTGTATCACCGTTGACAGTCGTCTCAACGTACGGGGCGCAATTAGTGAGGACGGTTTTGTAGGTCAACATGCTTCCGTGTGACGATGTGTTTCCCCAAGTTGGATTCCAAATTCGAACCACATAGCTGTAGAAGGACTGACTGGTCAAATGGCAGGCGGTATCACCCGTCCCAAAATCTTCATCCCTATCTTCTTGGCCGTATACCAATTCACCTAAGCTTAGAATGATCAAGGAGAAAACCACCAGCTTCAGAGTTCGGAAGTCCATTTCCTTGTGAATGTAGTTCCTCCCCATAAAAATTATATCCGGTAACAGCTGTAACATTCATTGATTCCGCAAAACGAATTAATGGCTGCGGTCTTCGAAATGTAAGGAGGATGGTAAAGAAACACATCGACCCCCCCCCCCCCCCCCCCCCTCGGATATACACCAATTTTCATCATATTGCAAATAGTAACGTGTTTTATTTGGACAGTTCACACTGTAAAAGGCCTGTCATATTGCAAATAAGCCCTACAAGTGCCCCCACACGCCCCAGTGGTAAAGGGTGCATGGATAGGGGCTTAAGGAATAGGTACTTTTGAACCATTCAATCATTATTCCAATACCTGAACATATGGATGGCACGTAGCAGAAGACTCCTAATCAAGTTTTTCAAATGGGAACTCGCATTTACCGAATTCTCGTAGAAACTGAAACAATTGCAATGGCTCCAAAAAATTTAAAACCAAAATTTTCAAAAATTTCTTCATTGAAATCCGTTTTGAGCCATTCTGAAACGAATCCCAGAGTTTAACACATTTTCATATATATTAATATATATTCAATATATATTTGTCAGTCCAGACGATACCTTCCTTAGACGAAACTCTCCTTAGGATTGAGATAGGATATTTCCGTTCCTGCGCCAAAATATCAAGCTTTCCAAGTGAAAGAAAGAGTTTGTTGGCCAGAAATTTTTGAGCACATTAAATTGGCCATATTTTTAAAAATGTGCTAAGAAAATCCCTAAGAATATCTAAAATTCGAATGTTAGCCACGCACTTCGCTTTAGTTAACATAATTTATGGTTGGATAAATCGAGAGCTTTCGAACGAATGGTCAACGAATTTTGTGGGATGAAAAACGACGAAGTACCATTTCCCTAGCAACAACTCGGTTGTAAGCGGAAATCATCAGAAAACCAACCATAACGCTTTTTCATCCCTTCAAAAAAGTTAATCGACAGTGAACTAGAACATTACAATTTATTGCACAAAATTATGCTGAATTCTTATTACATACTCAAAATTCACATAATATTTCAAATGTTTGAGTGCGTAAAATGGGCGCTAATACTCGTAGAAAGTGCGCCAAATGTGAAATATTTAGTTTAGTCAAGATATAAATTGGCACGTATATATGATACATGATGTTGGGATATTTTTTACGTTGAATTACATGGTGATATTCTTCGATTTATATCTATTTACAATACCTAATCGGAAAACATCTAAAAACAAATTTTTAGTACGCTGCGTGAAAACAAGTGGGGAAAAGTTCAAGTCTGGTCGTGATGGTTTTTTTCTTCCGAAGTTGGTATTGCGAATATCAACAAAAGATCATCACTACGTGATACAGTGTGTGTGTGTGTGTGTGTGTGCGTGTGTGTGTGTGTGTGTGTGTGTGTGTGTGTGTGTGTGTGTGTGTTTGTCCAGGTATGCTTCTGAGGATTTGCGGCGAATGGCAGCAGAGGAGGCAGAGGCTGTGCGCAATGGGGTACATGATATTAATGTATTTTTGCAACAACGTTTTTCTATGCGCACGCCTCCTACCATTCACTCTCTTCGGCTGAGGCCCACTATAAGCAGCTTGTCCAGGATGCAATCCTGGCAGATAGCCTTGGGGCGTCTCCCACATCTCCTACAGGCGTGGGGCAGCTCCACCATTCAGCAGTCCCCTCCCGGCACCTTGGGTCTTCTTGACCTGTCGAGGCGGGCTGTTGAGTGGCCTGAAGGCTTGGAAGAGGCTTCAGGATCCTAGGATCCAAACTCAAGTCAAGTCAAGTTTTCCAATCTAACCCAAACGGGGTGTTTGGGGGGGGGGGGGGGGGTGAGAGAGATGGGGTATCATGGACATCACTGAATAAACTGGCTACCTGATTGCTAAAATATATTTGAATTACACTAACTCAAATCACAAGTCAAATCATAAGTAAGTACTTTGAAGTAAGGGCTTTCATGAATGAGATCCATAGGGGTGTCCCAAAATGTGATAGGTGAGGGGAGATTGCGTATATTTAAGTCAACCTGTGCAACGCACGGGGGAACCAGTTAGTATAAAATAAGTACGTGGGTAACACTCATTGGCAGAGCTGCACGATGAAAGGTTAGTACGAAGCACTTGAGGGGGGTTAAGCAAAGGCTGACGAATATGGTAGTATAACATGTACTTTGATGTATGAGTTATTTATTGGTGTAGGTATAGGTTTCACATTGTAACTAAAGGATTCGTATTATATATATATATATATATATATATATATATATATATATATATATATATATATATATATATATATAATAAATATATAATATATATATATATATAATATAACGTCGTTTAAGTTACAACATAGCATATCTCAAAAAATGGGATATTGAGTTATGCATACCGTTGGATTCGTATTTCCGCGCCCGAAATATTGATAGCAACAGTTCATCCAGCTGACACGTGGCTGCGCGGCAATCGAGGTCTTTGACAACATCGCACATCTAAAAACTGGCGGGAACACCACAGATCTCAGGAGTTTCCTCAACGATATCTCAAAATCCCATTTTTTGAGATATGCTATGTTGCAACTTAAACGACGATAACCTATATAAATATAATATATATAAATAACCTTGCCGGTTTTTCCATTAAAACTAAAGGTCCCACATAGAAACCGGCAGGGTCATAGCTCTCAACCTATTAGTCCCGGAGCCGAGGCCGAAAATAGGTAGTTATTTGAGAAGAAGGTTTGAGGTTAGATTTTAAAAATTTAGTCCGTTC
This sequence comes from Adelphocoris suturalis, assembly GCA_030762985.1. Classification (NCBI taxonomy): domain Eukaryota; kingdom Metazoa; phylum Arthropoda; class Insecta; order Hemiptera; family Miridae; genus Adelphocoris; species Adelphocoris suturalis. Next base: position 12,875,139 of record CM061050.1, read on the forward strand.
TGAGTGAGAAAATCTAAAATCTAGTCTGCCGTCTCGAACTTTATGGAATAGAAAATGGTGGCCTCATAAAGATGGCTTAATTTGCCCATTTTAAAGTTTTCTCTAATATTTCCTTAAACCGTGCATCCTCCAGAAACATTTATACGTAGCAAAGTTGTAGAACATAAAACAAATACAAAACGATTCGATCCAAAAACTCTAAATTATCTCTTAATATAAGTGAATTACAAACAATTGAATATCGGGCTGATTTTGGGCCAGTCCTCTCCTCTACCCCTGTCTATACTTTTGCCCTTCAAAATCCCCTAGTGACCGACCTCTATATTGGTCTAACTCAAGTCCGCTAAGCCCCATTCGATTCAGGATTGATTCAGGACTTTCCAAAGTTCGTATCGAGCATGTTTCAGCTGAGACCTTTCCCCATCGACTTACAGCCGAACTCCTGAATTTTATTTATGTCATTTTACACATGAAGTTCGCAAAAACGGCCTTTTTACTTTGTACTTTAATGGGAGACGGTCTGAGCAAAAACTTATTCGATGCAAACTTTGGAAAGTATTTAATCCTGAATCGAATGAGGTTTGGCAGACCTGAATCAGACCAATATCGAGGTCGCTAGGGGGTTTTGAAGGGCAAAAGTCTTGACGGGGGGGAGGAGAGGACTGGCCCAATATTTGCCCGATTTTCAATTGTAATTATTTCGCTTATTTTAAGAGATAATTTAGAGTTTTTGGATCGAATCTTTTTTACAACTTTGCTACGTATAAAATTTTTTGTAGAATGCACGGTTTAAGAATTATTAGAGAACAACTTTAAAATGGGCAAATTAAGCCACTGTTATGAGGCCGCCATTTTGTAATCCATAAAGTTTGAGACGGCAGACTACGATTTTCTCACTCAGAACGGCATACATTTTCAAAATCTAATATCAAACCCTCATCTCAAATTACTACCTATTTTCGGCCTCGGCTCCGTGACTATATACCTACCCACTTCAAACTAATTATTAACAAGAGGAAATGTCATTGTTTGCATTCAGATTATCAAGATTGAAATGGCTATGTACTAAGTAATATTCTTTGCCTTGTAATGGTGTTTAATTGCAAAATCACCACCTATCCAATGTTTGAATTGATAATTGCCTGTTACACAGAAAACAAGAAGCTGATCAATCCAGTATGGTGTTTTATACGCGCTGTTATAACCACAAAAGAATAGTAAGAAACAAATATAACCGTGAGGCATGTAAGAAATAAGTTAACTTTAATTCAATGGGCGTATTCGGTTGCCCTCGTCTGATTAGTAGCCTTAAGAATCTGTGCACGATATTATTATTCAGTAATTGGTGAGAGGAATAAAGATCAGGTAAATCACTTTAGTACAGAAAAACAGTTCCCTATAGAACGCTTAGGAAGTAGAGTGATGAGTTGTAGCGTTTTAAAGCATCCTGAGGATATTCTTTCAATTTTCCTTACCTTAGTTTCAATTTTGTATCATTAATCCATTTTTCAGCTTGAAATTATCAAATTCTGTAACTCACCAGTTTTTAACGGTATGATTTTTTCATTTCCACTGACATCATCAGACGTAGCTTAATCAATCACTTTCTTGTAGACCGAACTTGACAAATCCACGCAAAACGTACTTGAGTCGATAAGGATTCGGATGTTGAAGTGTTATTTATCAAACACATGGCCATATGATTAGCAACTGGTAGGAAATTCAGTGGCTTTTGATTTAAAAAAAATAGTAGGAACCACTTTTAAAATAGTGGATCAAAAATACTGTTAAGAAATTATTTCTGTACACACAACATTTAAAAAAAATAATTCTGGTAAATGAAGAGGGTTATATTCCATTCTAGCGTATTTTCCAAGACATGCATAAGAAGTTATTGCAACGGCTCCGACTTTAGAAAAATTGAATGTGTGAACGTTTCGTTCTTGGCACAGTGTTTCGACTGAGTTTTAGGTGGGAAATGTCGAAATAAAAGTCTTCAGCATCCAGGATGGTAGGTAATGGTCTCAAATCGATGATATTATCTGGAATAAACCTCCGTGGTGTACCCAGTGATCCATTCGTATTTGCTATAAATTTCAGGGTTGAATTTATGAGTTCCCTTCCCATTTTTAGCAACTTGTGTTAATTTCAAGTGAGGGGTGTCTCTCCCCAAACTTTTAATGAACACTCTAATCCCCATATCCTCATAATTACGATCAGTAGAGGATTTTGATTGCAAATTCGCCACAGTGTTTGACTGGGATGGAAATATTGCTACATAGTTCTAATAATGTAAGTAAAAACAAAGCTAATATATATGTACAAACGATAATGTGAAGGAAACTTACCTTAAGTCCCAAATCCTTATTCCGATCAGGCGCCAGGTGCTGTTGTTCAACATACTAACATACAATCTACCGATCCTTATTCAAAGGTTAGACGTGCATATAACAGAAACTGGGAATGTATTAGAGAAATATGAACACATTTTCACATTTAAAATAGCAGAATACCTAGGATTCTAGATTATAGAATAGAAAAGTAAGGATGTAACATACAACATAGGAGCTGAACCATGATCTTACTTCTTCAACTCTTTAGAGGTTGTTGTAGTTTAGAACTTTTAGCATGGATGGTAGAGAAGATATCATAGAGTAAAATCTCTATTATTTATAAGAATGAAACTCCTCTGTTTGTCTGTTTGTCTGTTTGTCTGTCTGTCGTGTCTATGCACGGCCAAACGGCTGAGTGGGCCGGATCTACGAGTGGGGGGATTTTCTTGGGATTTTCCGATAGGGTGTATAAGCGAATTTAAAATTTTCTAATCCCACCCGAACCATGGGCCGTAGGGCGGGAGGGGGGTCGAAGTAAGAATTAATGTGCGCTTTTTCCACTTCCCCGCTTCCCCTACCCCTCTAAACGGCCGTTGACAATTCCGGAAAAATACGGGTTTCTTAGGTTTTCCTACGAGGAAGACGACGGCGCGATCGGATCGCGAAAAAAGTATCGGGAAATGCGTCAAAAAAATGCGAGAGTACGGACCCGTTTTCTCGAAAAGTCCGCCGAAAAACTTGGTTTTTTCCGATTAAAATATACCCCATAAAGGTACGTTTTTCGGAACGGTCTTCGCGGGCGAAATACAGCTTTGGGTCCGCCGAATCTGATTCCGAAATCGGATATAGAAAAAAGTGACGAGAACTCGGTCAAAATGCGAGGGGAAGGGGGCGAAATGTTTAAAATGAGAAATTAATCGACCCGGGCCGCCGTTGCACAATGGTTCGAGCCAGGCTTACGACGCACTAAGGTCTTGAAGGGACTGGATGACTCATTTCAACGGAATAAATACGGGTTTTCCCCTACACATATGCAGCAATATCTTGCGAGCGAAGCGAGCAACATTCCCCAATAAACTTTTCGTGGTTCCACGTAGTTTTATAAGATTTAATTTGTTTGTAAGAATTCCCCAACAGAAAAAAAAGTCTGCCAAGTTGGGTGGGCAGTATAACTTCCTCAAGCGACCAAAGCGAGCAGCATCCCCTACAGAAGTTAAACCTACCCTTAGGGATCTACCGTTTAAGAGCGAAGCGAGCATCATTCCCTACATTTTTCAATTGTAATACATCGCATCTGCGCAGCCACATGCGAGCGAAGCGAGCATGCCACACTTTGCGCGAGCCTACACACACTTGCGAGCGAAGCGAGCAATTATTGGGGGGTCCGGGGGGCTTGCCCCCCGGCTGGACGTGGAGGCGAGCGTAGCGAGCCGGAGCGGCTAGTAAAAAATAAAACTAGAAGTGGTTCACCTCCTTGAATCATGGAATGACCAGAAAAGAATCAGTTTGGCCAATAGAATAAACAGAAACCCCTCTAGTGAAAACCAGCCATGACATACATGTCATTCTACAGTCTTTAGAAAAATGGAAACACTGTCTGGGGCAAATCCCCGAATATCAAAGGAAATATCCCATTATGACCTCTCTTTCCCGTTCCTTGCCCTTTATTTCCCGTTCCTTGCCCGTTATTTCCCTGTACCTATCCCTTCACAGTCTAACCTGAATCGAAGAAATTTCTCTCTCGATAGAGTGATATTATCGCAATCTACGTTCTAGCATCCACCTTCGAGCCACAGCATGGAGCTAAATCCTTTTCTGTTCTAATTTGAAACGATGAGTTGCTTGTAAAGGATTCATTCTAGTTTGTGACTATTTCTCACCGGCCGTCCCTGCCTCAGAAATCTAATATTTAATTTTTCCCCCTTCTTCTGATCATCTTGACTTGGACTGGAATGTTTTTCCACAATGTTTTAAGAAATATTATCAAATGTTGACCGATCATTTTCAATTGCCATCCCTTCTTTTCAGAAATTGGATACTGAAAACCTGTGGTATAAAATTGTCAGTTTCAAAAAGTATGAGTTTCGTCAAGTTTCGAAACTAGAAGCATTATTTACAGAATTTAATGCTGACGTTGAGTTTTTAATCAGTTCATTCCGAAAACCTCTGTAAATATTGATTTTTCTCCAATTTTTGGAAGAAATATGTATAAACTGAAGCAGTGAGGTTTTATTTAAAACTGGCCTTGAAAAATGAAAGCCGAGTTAAAAAAAGTTCTTTATACCATCCTAGTTTGTGAATATAACTTAATATTGAATATTCTGTGGGTTTTAATGAAATTGATACAAAATAACCATCCATTAGACCAAAATAACCTTATTTTTATTTTTAGATAACTTCATCAATGAAACGATTCGGCCTCAAAATGATATTTTACGCTCAATTTATCTTATTTCTATTAGATATGGCGGTAATAGAACCGCCATATGCATAATTGTCGATTTTCGTCATTTTGGACTTTTTTTCCAAAATACGTAAGCCTCGTTGTTAGCGCTTAAAGGATTTCACACACACACACACCCCTAATACACTAATTGTGCTGAAAAATGTGGGTACTTCAATTTTATTATATTTACGGAAAATTTTTAAAACGTCAAATAAAGACCCTGTTATGAAGCATGATCGTGTGATCGAATTTTCGTAATTTACTATACCCACAATGTTTACGTTTTATTGTTTTGATAGTCAAGCAATTCGAGTGCAAAAAAAAATGTCGTCAAAAAACTATCATCATTATGGCGAAAAATTCTCCTAGTTTTAAATACTCGTAATATTCTGCCATTCCAAAAAAAATTCGGATTTTTAGCGTTTTTCGCAGTTTTATAAACAATTTTAAGAACATCTTAATACAATTCCACTTTTCCATTCCCCCTCCCGATGGCAAATTCGACATTTCCATGGTTTCTTGCATATTTAGATTTATAACTGAACTGGAAAAAATATGTGATCAACGGATACAGTATTGAGGGATAGGCAGTGTAAAAATTATTTCGTTCAAAAAAAAATTTTTTAAAAAGAAGCAAAAAATACCCATGCATTACCCGCATTAGCCCCTTCATGTTCTTTCTTTCGTAATTAGATCCAAAATTTCACGATTAAAATAGAATTTGGATCGAACAATTAATGACTCATGAAAATTGGTTGAATCGTAGCCTAGAATCCTTTGTAGTCTGCAGCGTGGAAAATGTTTGCCATATTTACACACAAGTAAAACCATACATGCATCTATGATTTCTTACGGTTTTGACTTAGTATTCGGTTAGGGTTTTTTTCTCTCATGCTTGGGTAGTCCCACACCCCCACTGGATCCATTCTAATAGGGCATCCCAAAAATCAAATTTACTACGAAAAAATACACTGGAGCCTCGAGATCGATAAATGCATTCCAAAAGCGATCCACGATAAAAACGAAGACGGACGATCCACTTAATAATAGTGATCAACTTCTATAACAATCTGACTCCTACGGAGTCCTTAGGAGGTCCTGTCATGACATCTGATGCAACCGGCCACGGATGGACTAAAATCTCTTAATCAAAAACGTAACGTTTCAGTGTCTCGGCGGATCACAACATTTAACCCCAAACCTGTTTGATCTTTTTAGACTTCTGAAATCAAGATGTAATCTCTTTCCTGAATACAAAGGTTCTTGTTTTCCTTTTTGGATTTTCAAGTTTTTTTTCCAATAAGAAGAAGCCGACTGATTATAGTGGAGAAGTTTTTGAAGTTGGTGTAGCATATTCTAATTGGTTGTTATCTTGTAAATTATGAAAAATAGCTGCGCAGCCAAAAAGCATAGTATTTCGATGGCAAAATCGTTTAATGGGGAACTTGCACACATCTTTTTTACTGCAGGAATTAAAAGTAGATGGGTTTTATGATCAACTGATAACATCAAGGCGCAGTTTCATGTCATTCGTTACGTTGTTTTTGTGAATTTGATTTTTTTTCACACTTCCTTTTCTAATACCTATTCCAGTATTTTCTAGCATTCTAGCGTTTCTAGTACCTATTTCTAGTATCTCTTCATGGGATGGACAGGCCTGAACGGAGTAATCAGTTGAAGGAGGGATACGAAAAGGCGACTTCGTTCAATTAGCCATCTCGTAACCTCGTTCGAGCAGTGTCAGTTTATGTCGTCAGTAACTCGAGACTTTTGAATCAAAAGGAGTAAAGATGACAAAATAAGTAAACTATACGTACTTATTTAAACAGTCGGTATATACTAAGGTAATGTAGTTGTAACTATAAAAGTAGATAACTACGTACTTAAACAGTCGATATATACTAAGGTAATGTAGTTGTAACTATAAAAGTAGATAACTACGTACTTAGTAGATTACTGTAGCACAGTGGGACGAAATTGCCTTTTTGAGGGACTTTTTCCTCCTACGGATTCGGGCCACATATATTCTGAATATATATAAACTGAAATATCTGGAGAAGAAGTTTCAATTTTTTAAACTACTTTCTTACCCCAGTTTTTCCGAAGGTTCACTAACAAAACTAGGTGAAATGACAGTTTTTCTGCGATTCAAGCGTCGAGTTTATTGTGTTCTAGAAGCTTCCGGGAATTTTTCATATTTTTTCGAAGATCATAGTCTCATTTTTTGATGTCTATAGAAGAGCTCTAAGTTGAAAGAAAATGTTTGGGCGTTTTAGTAGTCAGAGCATGCGACACTTACTGAAAAACGCTAGTTTTCGAAAGATAATCAGTTCGCAAGTTAACCCCTCAACTTTCCTCGCAAAAGGATCGGAGAGATGCATTCCTGACATGTTCAATTAACAAAATCTTAAGGGATTTCGTACAACGTGCATAAACATACAATCTGTTCAACACTACTGTGTAGCTGTATATTCTTACCTAGCAGAAGGTAAATGATCTACTAAGGTACAACACGCATACAGAACGTTTTTTAACCTTCCGTCGGTAGGTGCATGGGGTTTACAATAAACTGAAAACTAAATGAATAGTTTTCTAAAATAGTGTATTCAATGATGAATAACTAACTACGTAGGTTTCTTAGTAAATATATGTAAGGAAGAGTAGGTACGTACGTTAAAATAGTCTTTGCACGCGAACACTCGTGAGGAAGTGTACAACAACTACTATTTTTTCCTCATCAGATCGAACCACTTCTTTCGTATTTTTTGTCACGAGGGACAGCAATAAACCATTTTTCATGTGTTTTGAAAGATTTACTGTGTTTTGAAAGATTTAATGGTGCAGTTAGGATCGATAAAATATTTTTATGACGTTTTCCGGAAGAAAATAAAACATACCTATTACAAATCAAATTCTTAGAAAACTGTCTGATTAAACTAATTTAATGTTGCATTACCTGATTCCCCCCAACTGTGTTACATTCTTCTTGTTCACTATAAAGTTTCATTACCTATACTGTTTAGGGATGTCATATACACATCTCTGTTGTGCAAGAAGATGTTGAAGCATCACCAGAAATAACGAGAAAAACAAGTTTTACTCAAGTTTACTTGATAGCAGAGTGGAAAACGCACAGCTCCCTTAAAGGAAGGGAACCGTGTCGTCACACGCTAGTCAGCCATTCAGTTCTCGGCGCCTTCCCCCTCTCCTGATTTTTAAATTCAATTTTAATTAAGGAAATAATTTTTGATTGGGTTTCGTTATATATTTTTGAATTGGAGGTGATCTAGAGTGCATTAAAAGAGGTTTCAGGCTGAATTTCAGAAAAGGGCAGGTTCCTCATTCAATTTTCTTAGAGCGTCCCTGGTTTCATACTGCGGTTATAGATCCCACGGTGCAATGTACCGTTATCAGCTAATTCGGTAACAACCGTCAGCGGACGTATTTCTTCAATCGCTCCACGGACCACATCAATGGAGACCGCTTGAAGCTTGATTGACAACGAGTTAGAGCACGTCCTAGTTAACACGCCATCAACACAACGCCTGAAATGTACAAATCCCAGGGAGGTTTTTGTGATAAGCGTGTTCAGTCTATTTATCGAGTGCCCAAGGGCAACAATATTGTTACAACATAGTCAACAAAATGGTAGATTTGGGCTTGCCAAAAAAGAAATAAATTCTCTTCATTTCAATCATCTAGGTATCTTCTTCAAGAATTAACTAGATAAAATCAATAAGAATTGCTTTACTGATTCCCTCTGCAAATGCCTAAAATACGTAAATACCCACAATTATACTCACATACACCAATATCACTACTAACAAATTCAAGAAAGAAAAGGTAATTGAAATGAAAAAAACCGTTCCAAGTTTTTATGCTACGGTTTATTACTTTTGTATTACATAGCCATTGTGCGCAGATAGCTGGTCTATAGATTTAATTATTAAAAGAAACCTAGGTTACATCGATAACTAAGTAGGTATAACTAAAACGTCTGCCAACTTTAGTTGGCAGTTGGTATAGCTTTCTCACTTATAACGTGATCGAATAGAATTAGTTGAAAAACTCAAAATCATGGACTGCAATATACAGGGTGTCTCGACTTAAGTAAGTAAGACTTCAGGGATCGATTTTACAAGTAATTTGCAACAAAAAGTGTCTTATAGACTTTTTCTCAAAGAAATTTTTATAGGTAAGATTTGGGAGAAAATAGCGTTTGAATGAAAAATAAACGTGATTTTGTCGATCAAAATCGACTTTTTTTTATGCACAGCTGTATTCGATACGGGGTGGGTTAGCAATGACAATGCTGTTTTGTTTCAGAGATCGCTCGTGTTATAAAAAAAATAATAATTTCTTCTTCCAAAAAAAAAAATCAAAGCAGGTTTTCTAAGTGTCTCCCTCCATTCTGTTTGCAGAATGCACATACCTTACGTAACGTCACACGATCTGCGAGGAAGAGATGCCGCCTATGCATACAGGAAGGAGGGAGACACTTTGAGGACCTGCTTTGATTTATTTATTTTATTTTATTTTATTTTTATTTTATTTTTCTAAGAAGTAATTATTATTTTTTATTCATTTTTTATTTATTCGAGGGCATTTTATTCATCTCTTGTTCCAGAGAGGCGTCTCATTAATACGAGTATCATCTTCCTGGGTGAACAGGAGAGGATCTAGCTCACTCAGCTGATCAGGATGAAGCCCATCATGCCATTCATCTCTTATTGTTCCTGAGGGGCTCCCTATCAAATTTCAACTGTCGGAATTATGGTTTTGTTGCTGCCTCTGCTGTAATCGAAGCTCATGTCACAACTAAATTAAATTGTATATGTTCTCCCTAGCAAAGATTGATTGTGCGTGAAAATCCATAGAAAACCTTTTTAGTGTCATGACGAAAAGTTTAGAATGACACCCCCCCACGAGCTGAGAAATATCTGTTAATTACAAATTTATAACTCAAAAAATCATGGGCGCCGACTTGTCCAAAACTTTGGTGGGGCTTGACAAGGGGGGTATGGAATTTGACGAATTTCATGCTAAAAGTAGCCATTTTTGGGCCCTTTTGGATGCTTAAAAAGAACACTATTCTATCCTGAAAGTAAAGTAAATTTGCTAAACAGCTTCTTTTTTTATTTGTGATGAGTAATAAACAACGTTAATAAATCAAAACGGGTATAAAGTTCAATGATACACCAAACAATGAGTACAATGAATAAATGAAACACCAAAGTATCATGGTCTAAAAAATTTATTTATAATTAATAAAACTTCTACTTTAATGTATGACAAAATAAGAGTGAAAAGTACGTAAAACAATTTTGACTAAACCTAACTTAAGATTCTTTAGCTAATTACAAAAAATTAATGTTTTGTTTTAAAAGAACTAAATGTTGGCCTAATTAGGATGAACGCACATAAAAAACATTCAAGTAGCCTAATACTATATTTTATGAAAGGAAAAAACCGTAATTAACAAAGATAATAATATATTTAACTTAGAAATAAATTTAAATAAATGAATCACGTTCACATAAGTAACGTTCTGAGGGTGTACATTAAAGTTAAATATTTCTGAAATATGAAAAAAATACATGAAGAAACCATAACAAAAGCAGTAAGCTTAGTTAAATTGTTGCAAAAACAAAGCAATACTTGCTTTTCCAATATTATTTTTATTAACGCTCGTTAACGAGGGGCCTCATGTCCAAACTATCTAGAACTTCTTGATGGCAGTTGAGAATGGCTGTATAGTTTAGTCTCTCCTGTCCCATTATTGACCGCAAGTAATTCTTGAGACGTCGAAGACAGCTAAAAGACGTCTGCCGTTGCAGTGGTTATTGGGACAGTTCTCAGAAGCTTAATTAATTTGGTCACTTCAGGTAGGTCTTTCACACTTTTATCTTCTACAAGAAACTTCTTCACATCACGCATTGAAGAAAGAGAAATATTTCGTTGTTTTGCAATGTCATTCAGCATAGTGAGGTGGAGGAGAAGTCGGGATTGGTCGAGGTCACCACAAAATAATTCTTGAATTTTCTGGGTTTTATTTGATCCAGTTATCATGACAGAAACACATTCTTCTTCAACGGCAGTAAGAAAAATATTGGTGGGGCACAGCCCCACCACTCTCATTATGGCGGTGGGACCCGTCTCTTATGAAGTCGGCGCCCATGCCAAAAATTACAAAAAATCGCTCATATTGTCATCTTACACTTAATTTACTTCTTGTTATGTTCATGAACACAACCATCAACGTTATCAAAATCTTCGGATCAGAATCGTTTCATATAAGGGCTAATGCCGCGATGTCTCGTCATACCAAAGACCCCCTAAAAAGGATGCATAGACATCTGCGAATATTGTGAGAACTTTAATTGGCTCTGAAAACGTCGGCACGGGGTTCATCCGAATAGAAATGTCCCTGTTTAACATCAACAGACCGACGAACCCCCCCTCTCACGAAAAATGATCATTTCTCCTGAACCTTAATTTAGTGGTCGCGGGCTCTTCCTTTTCTGAAGATGTTACTCAACAAGCGGCGATGGAGAGACCAAACGGATCGTCGTCCTCCCAGTAATAACGCGCTCGGGCATTAAATTCGGCCGTTTGAAACGTAATGAATGGCCGTGGTTTGTGTGTGGTGGACCGTTTTTATTCCTTCTCATCCAATTTACCGGACAGAAAAAAAGGACAAAAATTAAATCCGCCTCATTTACAGGTGAATGACTTTCGGTTTCACCTGCTTTTTTTCGCCCGTTTCTCTAAACGTACTGAATAAAGTGCGTTGTTTCCTTTTCGTGTTTCATTCTTTCTCAGAAGAAATAAAGAAATGTACACTACTACATAACTTGTCGCCGAATTAAAACCGGACCACCTGACTAGATGTCGCTTTGGGGGGGACCCCCTCATTTCAATAATGGCTTATCGGACGTTCAGAATTTCAGCAGGAGCAAGGTGTGCCCCATACTCGGGTCCTTATCTTGATTTCTGTTGTTGGCAAGCTCTTTCAACAGTCGAAATGAGTTTAATGTTCTCCCTCCAAGCCAAGATGACATCGATTACAAGACGATATCTACAAACAACGTTTATATTGTGGTCATCATGAGGGCGTTAACATTTTGGGTGGTTCACTAAAGTTGTTTTTCAATTTGATATTTTAGCATCGTTTGTTCTCACAGACACTTCTGTAGGTTTGTTCTGATACTCACTATCAGTTACCAGGGATGCTAATGGTTTTATTGGAGGAAATTAAATATGTAAAAGATCAATAAGCATTTCACTCAATTTTCAACAGTGAAATACTCATTCATTCTTCAAGGAAGCTTCAAATTTTTGTTTTAGGACCTTTAGGCTTGTTTTGTTGCTTGCATACCGCTTTGCAATGTCAATATTTATGGTAGCGTCAAGCGAACGAGTGCTGGTGCCTCGATAAATCACACAATACAAAAAAGTGAAATGCAGCAAGTGTTTGACGCAGTAAATGTTGAAGGTTTTACTCCGGATTGGTGTTAAAATGTTCGTTTGAGCTCCAATTCCAATTTTCAGCTATTTTTAAGCACATTTTTTCGCACATTAATGTATGTTCCAGCTTTCCGTCGAATAGCTACAGACCTGCTGCTTCCACGGGTGTGACACTTCAGAAGGATAAGAAGGGTCACACCGTGGTTACAGTATGTGCCTCTTTCTGCTAGTTACGGAGGTCATTCTTTTACCATGGCAAGACCCCTTCAATATCCACCTTGAAAGGCCTATATCCACTACTATAATACCAATCGTACCATGGCACCATAGTTCACGGCAGTCCTGTATTTTGTCCTCACATGTACTTACCTTTCTATCTAGTACTACATGTTTCAATTGTAATACACCTCAACGGGGGGTCCAGGGGGGCGAAGCCCCCCGGCTGGACGTGGAGGCGAGCGAAGCGAGCCAGAGCGGCTAGTTATTTATAAGAATGAAACTCTGTCTGTGAGTGTTTTAAATCGTGACCGGAAATCTCCCAGTCAGAATATAGACTATATATTATTCGTTTTCCCCCACTCTTTCGACCTTGAAATTCCGTTTTTTTACCTAAATTTTGACGTTCATTGGGCGCTTTTTTCCGTTCCTTCCGACTTCCCCGCTTCACAACCCCTCTAAACGGGCGTCGAAAATTCCGGAAAAATACCGGTTTCGTAAGTTTTTGTACGAGGAAAACGACGGTGCGATTGGATCAGGAAAAAAGTTTCGGCAAATGGGTCAGAAAAATGAAAAAGTATGGACCTGTTTTTTCGAAAAATTTCGACGAAAAACTTCGTTTTGTCATTGAAATTGACCCCATAAAGAGATGTTTTTTGGGACGGTCCTTGCAAGTGAAATACAGTTTTGATTCCGCCGAGTCTGAATCCGAAATTGGATATCGAAAAAAGTGACGGGAAGTAGGACAAAATGCGAGGGGAAGGGAGGCGAAGCCATTAAAATTAGAAGTTAAAAGTGCCCTCTTATAGACTCAGGCGAGTAGGTTCTCCTCTGATCTTTGCCTTCGAACCTCGTGATCTCGGCTCCCGTTTGAAAGGCGGGGAAAAGGATAGTCGTTCTACGCAGATAAAATAATGGCCTACCTTTAGAAAAATAGACGGGGAAAACAAATACGTACAAACATTTAACATCCGACAGTTCTGTTGGTACTGAAATGTTCTTAAAACTAAACTTTTCGTCCTCGAATACAGTACTTTACTTATAGATTTCTCTTAATGTGAGCGTTTCATTTCATCACGTTAACTTATTGCACGAACATCGTTCACTACAGCCTTGCAAAATGATCATTTTACATTGAGGGACAAAATTAGCTTAGTAACTAATTGAAGAGCCAAATCTGCAGAGAACAAATCTCTTAACCGACTATCTCGGGACCAGAGCCGGGTTTTTGGCCAGTTAATCCGATGTGCTGCCATTTTCGTAAGAAAAACTAACAACACGTGTATTTAACAACGTGTGTAGAGGTACGTATGTATTAATATAGTACAATATTGATACAGTTCGTATACAAGTATTTATTGGAACTTACTATAATCGGGGAATTATTCTTCGCTTTGATTTCCAAATATGTTTGCCCGCACATGTGTTACAGGTGTACATAGCCTGGTGACCGTAGTGACCGTATGTCATTCGAAAAGTGAACGAGTGGTGAATGATTTTGGGTATTTTATTTTGACATTTTATGTCTTTGCCCTGGCACATAACTCGAAAACTGTTACCAAATTTGTTACCAAATATTCTAATGATTTCCGCTTACAACCGAGTCGTTGCTAGGGAAATGGTACTTCGTCGTTTTTCATCCCATAAAATTCGTTGACCATTCGTTCGAAAGCTCTCGATTTATCCAACCATATTATGTTAACTACTGCGAAGTGCGTGGCCAACAAGCTGAGTTATGAGCATGGTTATATGAATAATTGTTTACACACAGGTTATCATTTTCAATAATTGATATTGTGAACATGATTGCAACCGCTTGTTAATTTCTGATGATTTCACTGAGCTGGTGTTTCGATGATGGGATTCATAGCAGGTGATCCGAATATTGCGAGAACGGTTTGATTTGTGAAGCGGTGGTTAAATAATTTTAATTGGTAATTTCTATACTTTACACTATAGGAAGCTGTAATTTAGCTGTACATTTACTTGACGATGCCCGGGGTCCGGATCAGCTGAGTGGCTCTTAAAGCTAATTTCTATGCTTTACACTCTAGGAAGCTGTAATTTCGTATGTAGCCTCTTTAGGACATTTACTTGACGATGCCCGGGGTCCGGATCAGCTGAGTGGCTCTTAGAGCTTGCATACGAGTCTGCAACTAAAGACATAAAATGTCCCAATGTGTTGCAGACTCGTATGCAAGCGTTGCTTAATACACTTTTTCTGATGATTTCCGCTTACAACCGAGTCGTTGCTAGGGAAATGGTACTTCGTCGTTTTCCATCCCACAAAATTAGTTGACCATTCGTTCGAAAGCTCTCGATTTATCCAACCATTTTATATATTTTATATAGGTATATATATCGTCTGGAGTAACGAATACATATATATGAAATTAATTTCTCCCTTGATGGGAAAAACAAAAGATCATGGATATGTCTAATACCTACTGCTTACCAGTAGGTACTTACTACTCAATTGTATACCAACCATGTAGTGCCTTCTTTTCACAATTTAATTTAAACTCTAATTTAAATAATATAAAAACGATCCAAACTTGAACACAAGATCGTACATATGTAGGTAACATACGAGACCCTCTCGAACGATCAAGTTTGTCCCCCACCCCGGCAACTTCTTGGAACTGTTCCCTACAAGAAGAACTGTGAGTTCTTCAATTCCGTTCAACGCGGAGCAGCTCATGAGTCACAAATGAAAAGTCACATTTACTTTTCTAAACTGTTATGTGATCGTGTTATGAGACCACGAAACTATACACTTCATTCTGATCTACATATCCAACTAATCTGCATTTTTACTAAGGGATTGACTACTTGATGTTATGTATTTTTGAGATGCGAGCTTGCGAGCATCCAGACCACCAAACTATACACTTCATTCTGACCTACATGTCCACTAAACAGGTTGAACGGAATTGAAGAACTCACAGTTCTTCTTGTAGGGAACGGTTCCAAGTAGTTGCCGGGGTGGGGGACAAACTTGATCGTTCTAGAGAGTCTCGTTATGTAACATTCGTAAAATAGTCAATTACACCTAATTAGTCTTTTAGTTTTATTCACCTGCATGTCGTTCTTTTCCTTCTCATTTGGTACTTTCTGGGAAGGCCCTGCAGTGCCGTGATAAGCAAAACAAGGGAAGAGTGATTTTGAAAATTTCTTCTCTCCTTCTGGTAGTGCCGTGGTAAGGACGCGAAGAACACAGGGGAAAAAGTCCAGTCATGCAGCATGACCCCATGAGCGAATTTTTGAAGAAATCTTCGACATTTCAGTCGCTATTGATCGTGTAGAGAAATTTTAGTTTATGATTTTGATGGACAAACATGGAATCAAATTATTAAAAATAATTAGGAGGTACTCCTTTATTATTATTAAACTAATCTTGTAGATTTAAAGAAAAATGTAGGTAATATTCATAGATTTCGATGTCCAATGTGGTCAGTATTGAAGGCAGTTGAAATCTTAACAGTATACTAGCAGAACATCATCAAATCTTGACATAAAATAAAATAACATACCGACGTCATATGAAAGAAACGTATTTCCACAGCCAATCGATGATGAGGCTTTATATTACGAGTGATATAAAGTCAGTTGCATTCGAATCTAGTATCCCACAGCAAGAAATTGACAGACAAACTGTAGTCTCTGTTTCGAACAAATATTACCGATTTTTACAACTAGCGAACGGCATTATTTCGATTTTTGACTGGTTTTTCAACTTTGAAATTTTTGAAAACTTGATACATATTCTTATAGGAAATTTTACGCTGATTCCGAATATACCACATGTTAGTATGCTGAAAAAATTATTTCGCACAACAAATCGCAAAAAACAGGCTATTTTGAAATTTTTGACTACATTTTTGAAAATTTCAACCTGAAGATGCTGGCCAACGAACTTGAACTTTCGTTTTGATTTGTTTGAAGTTTCTAGCTCAATTCTACGGACAGTTATCGTCTGGAATGACACATACATACATACATATATACATACATACATAAAAAACTCGGCGCTTTGCGCCTCGGCGGGGGGCTCCGCCCCCCTGCACCCCCCGGTTTATTTCTTTTTCCATACTCTGTATGAAATCATAGGAACACAGAATGTGTTTTTGCTTGGTTGCTTGGTTGCACGTGAATAATAACAATATTTGGCAATAATAAAATAAATAATTGTTAGACATTTAATTTGGTCTAAAACCCTATAAATATTATATAAATAAATATGTAACTACAAGAAAAATACTATATAAATTGAGAGCTTTCCAACGAATGGTGAACAATTTCTGTGCAATGAACACTGCGGGAGTTCTATTTCCTTACCAACGGCTTGGTTGTACGTGAAAATCATTATAAAAGGCGCATAACGGTTTTTTCTGTCGGTTTTTTGTGACGATTTTTTTTCGGTAGGTCATCGCAAAAACACATTCTGTGTTAAAATGCGTTAAACTTCAGAATATGATTCAGAATAGCCTGAAACGGATTTCTGCATAAAATTTTTTCAAAAATTCACATTCTACAAATTTCGAGGCGAGAGCAATAGCTTAATTTTCTTCAAAAATTCGCTAAAAAGGAAAAGAGTGGCTGGTTAATGTGGGGCCGGATAAGAAGGAGTCTACTATACCTAGAACCCACACCAAATAAATTGAGTAGGGTATACACATTCACGGTACCATAAGACATATCCATGTCACGATGTATCAGTGGGTAGCGTTGATGCTTAAGATCTCTTTGAGATTTTTCTAAATGAAACTTCAACTACAATACCCGCTGCGAAACTTGATGTGTACTGAGAAAATGAAGAATATTCAATGAAATAGTAATCGTCTCTTGTTGAAAGAATAATAATAGTATCAATCAACGACTTCGTGATCCAATTTGAAGGAACAGGTAGATACATCATTGCGTCGTGAGGGGATGTAGCTCATTTCCTCGACCGAACTTGGAGGCTTAACGGTCAGGTACCTGGCACGCAGATCATCCGGCATTGCCTCCCCATATACGGATAGTCGTTATTTGCAGTAACCTCAAATTTGCTGACATGTATTTGCATTTTAGTGAGGGGGACGATTTATCGCCCTCTAAGACTGTGGTAGTTCGGTACACCTCCCTATTTACACTCTACGTAAGGTAAACATATTATGTTATACGTATTGGGAACTAGGAAACTCATCAACAGGACACTCATCAAAAAAATCGTAGAACCCATTTTTGATCAGTTTCCCACGTGGACTGGACACTCGTTAAATCTTCATGAACGAGCGACTCATCGAATAATGAAATCCAATAAATTTATCCGTTTAATTAAGTTATGAGTCAGTATAAATTTTTTTAAAAAAGAGCTGACGGGAAACTCGTCAAAAATGGTGGTGGTAGTAGACGGATATTGTTCTACTTTGCGTCAACTAGCTGCCATTGTTACTGCTCAACGCCACCATGAATAACCTACCTGGCCAAAAACCTAACGTTCCAAATAATAGCCGAGACGTACTTACCATTCTTTATGATGACGAAAGGCTCCAATTACCTAGTATCCATAATCTCATAAAAATTGTTCAATATCTTCACAAATATTAATTGCTCACCATGCTTGTGTAGGCGAGAAAAGCAGCCAATTTTTACATCAATTTTAAGGCCTTTTATGGCCCGTACAGTGTACGGACATAGCAGATTTGGAATCTACACAACTCGAAACGTAAAATGATTGAGGGGAGGGGGGGGGGGGGGGTTATAAAAAATGTTTCCTATACGATTACAAAGGCTTATTATTGAAAATAATAAACCAAAAGGGAGAACGAGAAGGCAGGAGAACATCGATGGTGACCTCCCACAAAAGTGATCCGATATGAACACGCTCCATCCTCGAGGTTGATCATCGCTGTTACCTCGGAGGTCTGAACATCGATGGTGCGAATGTACTCAACTACTAACAACTCTGGTATCACAATGATTTCTTACAGAGGTCACCATTGGTCTGAACGTGATGCGATTTATAGAAGTGTGTCTAGAGCCTACCTCTCATATATTGCAAATTTTCTAGTTGCCTAACTTCAGCCATTTCGCCTATTTTCTCTCTAAAAGAACTTCACACTGATAATATCTGTGAGCGGAATAGAGGAGATATGTCTTTGCTAAATGTATCTGCAAACTTGTCCGCCTCTTTTCCAAGCTCGGCATCAGAACTATCGGTCAAAAAACTTGGTTGAATCACTTTATAAGTGTCCACGACTGTTCTTAGCCCTTTGAATCGTTAGTCAAGTTACGCTAATAAAGTGTTAACCATTGTGTAAAATACTGAAACCTTGAATCGAGGAAAAGACCTAACCCTCGGGAAATTTTCTCATTTTCCCGCGATTACACTTATGTTTACGGATTGTTGATAGTTTTACGTTCTTAAGTTGTAATCACTATCGTTTGTTTGTTCTTTTTCCCGCTTTTCCATAATTCCCAATCCAATAAAAAATAGCCATAAAACAAAATAGTTTGCTATTTTTTTCGTCTAGCCGGGGGCCCCAAACAAACCAAATTATTAAAATGTTTTAATGTAAACAAAGCATGCACTGTTAACAGTTATAAAACACACTGTTATTAATGTAAAAAAAAATCCAGTACTTAACAAATTCTTAAGCGTTTGGGGGGAAGGGGGGGGGGGGGGTTAGTCATAATCCAGTTTAGGGTCTGGAAGTCTTGCCCCCCCAATCAAAATGCTGAAATGACGCCCATACTTTGTCCGTTGATGTATGAATGTATGTTTGTCCTCTTAAAATCGTTTTAAATGCCACATCCCGACGTCCAATTTAGATGAAACTTGGTATGGACGTAATCTGTAACATGGCGAGGATAAAGTTGTATCAGGGGCCGCTGATGCATGATGATCAGCTGAGTGTGCTCCGAAGCCATTTTGTCTTCTACTCAACCGAGGAAGATGGAATTTGACAGGGAGGCTCAAGGAGGAATGATGAGAGGTCAGTGATCAGCTGAGAGAGTTCCAAAGCCATTTCGTCTCCTATTTAACGCAGGAAGCTGAAATTTGAGAGGGGGGTTCAAGGGAGAATGCTGAAGCACCATAACGTTAATTTCTTCATCATTAAAGTTCTCGGCTTGAACAGACGAAGCTGATTCAGCAGGAAGCTAAAATTTAAGAGGGAGGCTCATGGGAGAATACTGAAGACATGAGAGGTCATCGATCAGCTGAGTGAGATCTTAACCCATTATGTCTCCTATTCAACGCAGGAAGTGTCTATTTCTCGCAGATCTCCTAACGAGAAAATGCGCTATCATGCGACTAGCTTCGTGAGTACTGATATAGCTTGTTTCGTTATACCTGAGGAATATCGCATCCTTGTGTCTGGCATCTGCGGGAGATGCTGATTTAACTTGGTGAAAAATGGTATTCTGCTGCTTTGAAATCAACCTCACTACCTACGTTTTTGAATCTATGTGTGCATTCATCTTATACCGAAACGATATTCAAGACTCATTACCCACGATTGCGTGTTACATTACTTGATGGCCTTTGTCACGTTCACGTAACCGGCTACAATTATTTTTTTATCGGTCTTGCAGTATCAGTTTTGAGCGATTTTTCGTAATTTTTTATCCTACATTCAAGACAATTTTTCCAAATACTGAGCAGTTTCTGAACATGAAAATAATTAACACTCAAATAGGGACGTTGCGATACCACCTAAGTATCAATACTTGATACGATCCGATATTTTTGTAGCAGTATCGATACCCGATATTATCAAAAGAAAAGTATCGATACTTCTCCAATATCGGCTGAAAAGTATCGATACTTTCGATATTTTTTACGTGTAAAAAAACAGGTGGGGGGAATGCCATTTGGTTAATCGTTTTTTTATTGGAATTTTTTCACACCTCACGTAATAGGTAGGCTTCGGAGGATGCATCCAGAACTCTGTCGAAAGGAACTGATGATAGGATTCTTAATCAATATTTTAAATTAATAGATATATCACCAAGTAGATTTCCAATTTTGAATTCTCAAACTTGTTTTATTGTTGATTCCAATCTCTCTTTTTGTTGAAAATAGGAAAGCCAACTTATTTATTCAAATACTCAATTTACTAAGTTGAATATTTCAATTTGAACCATAGTTTTGAGTTTCACATCTTCAATTCTCATTATTTCCAAGACTACCTATCTACTTACTCATGACTAGCACTAAATAGTTCCACTAATCTTTAATCAAATTTTGTTGGTATTACATAGGTGAACGTTAGGAATTTCATTCTGGTAGGGCTGAATAATTTAGGAATTCATTTAGGGGTTTTCAGAGCAGTTTCCTTTCCCAGAAAACATTTTAAGATGGGTTCTCCAGTGAGGTGTTAAATTTCGCTAGAAACAATATTTTAAAGAAATTTCCCTTTTTTTTAAGAAAAAAAAAATTGATTAAATTAAAGAATATTTCAAAAGATAACACAAGATTTTGAATGAGGACAAAGTTTCATATTTTATATGAAAATTAGCTAGGCCATTGAAGGTTATTGACTTGCCTATTTCACTTCGCAACATGTTGTGGTTTTCAGAGTAATTATAATCATTAAAATAAATGGAATCATAAAATACATCTACATCTTACATTAAAAGGATATTAAGTTTCATGTGAGTAACTCAATGGTTTGATGAACTTAAGACGAATATGGCAGGTCAAAACTTTCAAATTTAACAGGGACATGAGTTCATTTTAAAATGAACATTTATGAAAAAATTCCAATGATGAAAAGGTGGTGCTGAGTCTGAATTGGTGAAATATGGTTCCCTTTTGAATTATAATTAAACTGAGTAGCTTTTTCACTGAGTAGTTTCCTGCCTCTATAGCAAAGGGCAGGTGGTGGAGAGGCTATGTCCCCTTTTAGGATTAAATTTAACTAAATTTGATAGGTAGATAATAAAATCTGGAGAAAATTATTAGAATGTTTTACTACTAGTTATTTATCTATAGAACATTCAAAATTTATAGGAGATTATAGTTCACTATGAAAAACCGCGAAAGGATAAATAAATCACATTTCTTGATTTGAGAAGACGTAGGTATTTTGGTGGAAATTAAATAAACACTATTAGAAACTACTAGGTATGACTTTAGTTTGAAAAGTTCAGATTGAGCCTATATCAACTATTGCAATCCAATATGAATGGATTCGAATCTAAAATAATTTATTTGCAAGCCAATATTCTCAAAGTTCTCAACAAATCGAAATCATTATAATACTCTCGGGTCTGGGGTAGGCTGGTCGTCTCCTGGATTTGAGGTGGGAAAATTAGATTGAGAAAAAAAAAAATCAAAGAAAATATCGGTGGAATTGATCACCAAGTATCGATACTTCCGATAATATCGGGTGAAAGTATCGATACCACGATAATATCGGATGCAAAGTATCGATACAAATATCGATGGTATCGGAAGAGAAGTATCGATACCACGATATATCGGAAGTATCGCAACGTCCCTACACTCAAATTTACGACTAAACCTTTTCTTAAATATCTAACATCCCGCTGAAAACTGTTACTTTCGTGGAATAGATTTAGAATGCTTCAAAACGGAGTTTAAATTATACGATTTTTTAAAAATATAATTTTGTAAAATTTTGAAGGCAATGCGATAGCTCCATTTTTTACAGAAGTCGCTAAAGAAAATTACTATCGTCATTTATTAGTTTTAGCTAGTTTGGGAATTTTTTAAATTTATTATTCTAGAAATAAGTTTTTATAACAAATTTAAATCTAAACTAATGGGACTTTGTAACTATGAGTTATTCTACGAGTATGGAAGGTTATGCTCTTTAGATACATTGTCGCTGTGACCGAGTGATGTTTATTGTGACAAATTGTCACCATCAATGTATTGCATACCAAGACCAGAATTAGGTTTTATTTTTCTACTAGAAGAAAAGATTAAATAACACTTTTTTTCAACTCTGACTTTTTTTGACAACTTTGAGTCTCTTGCTCAGAACTGTCTTTTGAATAAAAGATAACCGTTTTCATGTTAATGTTCGCCTAAACTATGAGTAATTCGATTATTACTGCCCTTAAAAAGGTGTCACTTCACATCATTAGGACCAGAAAAGTCATTTGACGCGTTAATGTGAGTCAATCCCTGAACTAGCCTCCGTGTGATTGGACTATTATAGAAAAATTAAGCAAGATTAGATCAAGACATAAATAACCCGAGTTTAAACCTTCGAAATGATATCCTTTTCAAACGAAAACGGGCCTCGATTTGTCAATAATTGCTGCGATTTTCTGGACTAAACGCTTTTGCAGTCAACCGGATGAACAGGATGGATCTTGTGTGATTTTGAAAGAGCGTTTAAGACTGGGCATTCACATCGGAATTATAGTCATTAAAGAAGGCCTCAGTCGATGACACCTTAAAAAGATGCATGGGGAACTCAAGTGAAAGTCAAAAGACAACCGTTTTTTTGAGAAGGAAGTTTTTTCGGGGATAATTCGTGAGTATCGGTACCTACCTCGTGAGGTAACATATTGCTTTTTGATGCGCTAAGAGGGCTGTTGGCAACACGTAATTTGTTCGCAGACCTTACAGGTGACTCGGCCTTGAACAACGTGTTACTCGATGAACACATTTATACTAAATATTTCACAATCTGGATATTATCACTTATGCAGGGACGTGTCATAGTGTTATAGTGTTGTGGTTATGTGTATTATTTTTCTTTATTTTTTAAATCCGATGACGTAAAAAATACTGGTACCTGATGATCGGGCCATTTAAGATCTCTCGAACCTCCGCAGTGTTGTGGCAAAAAGCAAAAATAAATTGCTTATGGAAAAAATAAAAATTCCATTCATGCAGCATGGTTGTATGAGCGAATTTTCGTAAACTATCGTATTCTATAATGTTAAATGGTTTTGAAATTCGAGCTTTTTGAGAGCAAGGGAATTGTTAACTATTAAATTTATGGCAGAAACGTATTCTAAATAATAATCTGCTATTCAAAAAAAGTTTTGAATTCTTGGCTTTTTTAATCGATTTTTTTTGTGTGCAAATTTTAATGAATATTAAGCACATTTTTTTTGCAGAATTTTGTACATAAATTTTTGAATGTTCTATTTTATAGTTAATAAACTTTATTTGAACAATATTCTGCTAAAAAATATAAATTTAAAAATTTTTAGCCGTTTTTAGCCATTTTTAGTGATTTTTTTTAGCAAATTTTTTTAAATTTGACCAGTTTAGTGTGCTTAAAAATTGCTGGCCAACGAGTTAATCCTTTCGTTTGGAAGGCTTAATTTTTTGGCGCCAGAATGGAATTTTTACCTCAATCCTAAGGAGAGTTATCGTCTGGAATGACAAACACACACACGTATTCGGAGCAATAAATACATTTTAAGAAATTCGAGTGACACACAGAATAAAGATTTCAGTTCGGGATGAATTATCCTGATTGAGAGCCTTGTAATGACCATCGAAAACCGAGATCTTGATCCTGACAAGGGGAACTCCATAAGAAAACTTTTCAGACCGCAAGAACTATAAGAACAGTTGGAAGCTGAGTGGTGATTATCTGTTGTATAATCCTTGTCGTCGACCTACCTCCTCGTAAATCCCCTAATAAGCTTCTTTTTCTTCTTTATTTCCCTTCATCTTTAGGAGTCCGTGAATCTGATCGAGGCGCCAATTTCTTTCTGCGGTGCTCAATGAATGACACGAGGAAGAATTTTACGTTTTTTTTTTTTTCTTCCTTTCTTGACGTTTCAGGGTGGAAACAAAAACAAAACAGTCGAACTTTTAGGGTGGACCGAGGGCTTAAATATAAATCATTGGATCCGTGAAAGAACGCCGAGAAATAACAGGTTGTTCGGATGCCTTGGGGGTAAATTCTCTGGGAAGTATTGAAGGGGTCAGACGTTGATCGTGTACGCATCGTGCGAACAGGTCAAAGCACCTTGCGGATTTCTGCTTCAATTCGGTTTATTTCTTTTTCGCTGGATGTGAAGGACTTAACGCTGAAAGTATTGTGCCTAATCAACATTGGGACTTGGATAGTGCCGCTAGGTCGTCACGTTTTGTTCATATTCAGCGGTTTGTGTTCTCGAGCAGCGAGGAGGCGTTTCCATTTCCGCGTATACCGTATTTGCGGTTAAGCGAGAATTTCTTGAGACACCATATTCTAATTTCTCAGGATCTATTGGTTCGAATTTGCTATTAATATAGAGTTTTTGTATTTCTCGTATTGGTATTTCTCGTAAACACGAAAACAAGCTGTTAGAGCGAGCATGATGAATGCTAACCTTTTTGCATCGATTTCTCGTAGCGTTTTCGTAAGCCCGAGAAGAAAAGAACTCTTACAGAGACGTTAACGTGACTCTTGTAGTGAATCACTGTTCAAAACTCAATCGTCACAGTAGACAATTTCCAAAATATAACATGAATTAAGAAACAACGACCACTTACCTGTACATCATATGAAAACGATTCTGCCGTGAAGAATACGAATCTTTAAAAGGTGTAAAATGAACCTTGAAACGAAATCTTGAAACTGAAATGAACCTTGAAAATGTTACAGCTGAAATCTTCGATTCAACTTCGAAAGCAAGAACAAAATGCCGCTTATAACCTTTCTGGTTGAGGTGCGGGGAAAAAACACGAAAGAAAGACAAATATAGGTTAAACCAACAACAAAAGACGGCACGGAGAAAATTCAGGCGATTTTGTCGGGTGTGTATGTATATCCATGCCAACTGCATGATAGTTGCTAAGTTATTCTAAAGTGTTATCCTATAGTAAGGTCACGTTGTGGTCTCGTAGTTATGATTCCGAAAAAGTTGAGCACGAGTAAAACTGACTCTTCCCGTTCCGAAAAGCGTTTCCACGTAACCAAAACCTCTTCTCGTTTCGGAAAGGCCATTTTCGTATACGAGAAAATGAATACGAGAAGTACAAAACTCTCTAATCACAAACGATCCAACGAAAAATCCAACAGAACGATAGGGATCCATTGATCGGGTCAATTCTCTTTATTGATCTGTTTTGGTAGGTATAATATATACGGAGTACAGAGCCTGAGGATGGTTCACAATGTTTTCAAAAAGCTCTCGCTTAAAACAGCAAAAAATGAAATATCTTCTTCTCTCGCCAACCAATCAATTAGAAAATAGTTAGACAATGAACCAAAGGTGATTTCCCATAAGTTCAACGTGTATGACTGCTGAGAATGCTCGAGCAAAAACTTTTCTCAATACAATAAATTCTCAACCGAATCTGACAAAATTCTCAGGTTGGAAATTCTCAGTGTAGCTTTTAAAATTGTCTCCTCAAGCTTCATTGACGACTGACTTAAATCATCAAGGCTGGAACCTTAGTTTTTAGCCGATTTTTATTACATCACCAGGATCAATAGGGATAGTGGGTTATCTCCGTTAACGATTATATATTCTATTAGGTACTGTTGAACTATATAGTAACTACGAGTACATGCTTTTAATAATTTCGTTGCATTTCACTTTTTATAACTTTATGACAACTCAATTTGCCATTTTGTTCATTCATGAATCTACTACGAGTTTTCAATCATTTACTGCGACGTGTACACCATACGCGTATATAATGTTATTTAATGGCAATTTAGCCCACGATGCTAAATTTTGCAATGTTTAACTGCTGGTTAGCAATAGAGAGTTTTTGGCGACTTCAACTTGACGTCACCCGTTACCGTAGTCTTGAGGGAGCAAACGAAGATGCTAACCCAAATGGAACCGGGAGAACGGTTGCCTCAATTTTGATGTCACGTTAACGGTGGTTGGGTAACGCGATATTTTTTCCCAGCTATCTTGTTGTCTACTGGTTGACTAATCAATTTCTTCATTTCGATATGAAACGCCGATTTTCAATCCTGAATTCGAATTTCATGTTAGTTTCAATACAAATTTCTCATTTTTAGTTTTCAATTCGTAAACAGGGGATGGATAGTAAGCCTCAAGTGGGGAACACCGGGGTTTAGTTGCACTTATAGTTACGAACTTCATGTTTTTGGGTTTTCCGTTGGGTAAATTATCAACAAGTATGAAAAAGTATTTATCTCTATGACAATGAACAACGTAAGTCTTAAAACTCAGTTTTCTCATTTAAAATATGTGAAATAATGATAGAAACAAGGCTCTAATCGACCAAATAGAGCCTGAGCGCAAAAGAACGGAACTTTTCGATCGAGTTGAAGGCTAGTAAAGCTGGACAGCGGAGGCGGACTTCAGATGGCACATTCGGTTTCTACGCGACTTGAAACGTAAAATATCCAAGTTTGAAGGGTGTTCAAAAACCTTCTCTCTACATCAACATAATTAGTTGGTAATGAGGCATTTGAAAAGAAAAACTATTATATTTACTTCAGCAGTATTAGAGTAATTTTGAGGTGAGCAGTAGGGTTACATTAGAGGAAGGTTAGGCTGGTGTCGTGTGCCTTTAGGTCCCCAAACGGGTGACGTTAAATGAGCCATTCTAACGTACGACGTTGCTAACGTCCCCTCAAGGTCACGTACTCTTGGGTACGTTAGGGTGACGTTAAGGGTACGTTAGTGGTCACCAAAAACTCTCTATTGACTGTTGGGGATGAAGTTAGCAATGGTCTTGTTGATCCACCCTCATCAGTTGAATGACGCTGAAGCATCTTCCATATATTATTATTATTATTGCTATTAGGGTTTCAGTGAACAGCATCCAGGGTGTTCGGGGACCTTGGAGCTCAAAGCTCTTTCTGTAAATGCTCCTTGTGTGAGCAATTTGTAAGGGACTGACAGCATGAAGAAAAAACATGAGGGACAACTGCTTTCACATTTCAGTCGAAGCTACTTGCGGTAATCGATAACCACAAACCACCTCTAATCTCTTCATTCCTAAAGGGAAGAATTAGGTACCAGACCGTCGGCCCAAAGTATTTCGGTTCGAGCGAGATCACAGATAAAACTACCTCAAAAGCCACCGGTCAGCAGAGATTAGGACCAGACAGGTGACGAACTTATCGACCCTCCGAACACAAAAGGAACCTCGGAAATTCTCTCAATTGCTCTTCGGTGCATTCGGCTCGTTTTTCGGCAAAGGCTCTCGTTAAACTTGATTGCTCTGATAAAAATGAAGGCGACTAAGGTGTCCGGATAAAGGTAAAAATGACGCTTGTTGTGCCAACACACTAATAAAGGACTACCTAACCCCTCTGTCGTTTTCCCCCCCTGTCATTTTACGTAGTTTTTCTTTACCCGAAATGAACGCTATCTGTCACGGATCGAGAAACGATTCTTGCTCCTTGGAATCCGAGCGATTCGGTCGTTTTCTTCTCAGCGATCGAAATCGGTTTTTCGCTTTGAGGTTACCTCAAAAACTTAAAATAAAGGGTATCGGATGACATTTTGCCGAACACATGTTGACGAACGAATTCGCAATATACACATGTCACTTCATCGCCCACCGGATTTGAACGTTTATCTCGATTTACACCGAAGTTGAAACTGCTTGTTCAGATTGACATGAGATAGATGATTGGTCATATTCTTTAAACCAGAACAGTGTTTTTTTATTTTTTTATTTTATTTTTTTAATTTTGTGGTTCAAGCCGCACTTCAACCATAACGGTCATTAACGGCATTGAACAAGGTGTCCAAAGGGGCACTGCAAGTGGCACAATTCCAAGGGGAGCCATGTTGCCCTCCGTCACCAACAGTGATGACCACTCTTTAGCCCATAAAGCGGATAAAAAACCTCAAAAATAATATAAATCAACTAAGACTAGATCTATAGTTAGGCTAATAACTAAATATTTATGTTACTATATATAATCGACAAAGTGAAATAAAACTATGACTAGATTGTACAAATCTACTAGATTATACAAAAATATATCACAGATCAGACATCACAGCTTGTAGTAGAGCTCAGCGGCTCTCAGGTACGACAACATGGACTGGGCCTTGTCTGGTCCAGATTTAAAACGTCAACCCACTGAGGGGGCCGTTGTTGGACTCGAAGGTCCAAAAGATATGGACAGATCACCCCCACACCAACATCTCGAAATCCTGCTCTAAGCAGGTGTCTATGAGTAAGACGGATATGGCCAGTGGCAACCCAGTTGACCACTATATGGTCCCTAATTGGAAGTTGGCTTATAAATGGGCCCACCCGGCACAAGTCCTGAAGGACACCACGCAGACCATTGACCTCACCTTGCCATTGTTCATGCCAGATGGAATTGGATTTATGTTGCAAGTAGGAGATTTGATCCTCAATGCGTATCTCAACATATCGATGGAGTTATCATTGATGACTCTCCTCGCGAGGGCATCAGCACACTCGTTGCCATGAATACCCATATGGCTTGACACCCACATAGAAGTTATGGCTGAGCCCGATGTTGTGGCATGATGCAGCGATACACGTAGGCTTTGCATTAGAAGATCATCAGAATATGTGTCCCAGATCACCTAGATGGTACTTAGTACCAGTACAGTGTAAAAACCGTGGATAATATGCATATGCAATATGAATAATTATTAATTTTGATATATTATTTTGAATGTCTGTAATGGGCAAAGAAACGAAAACGTTCGATAAACGTATTCAAAATCTCTTGATAAATAATACAAATACATTATTAAAGTTAAAGTATACATTAAAGTTAACGTTCGCGACTTACACACTAAGGTATTTTTCATTCAGCATCTGCACACAAGGACTTAAATGTGTCATATTACTGAAAATAAGAAAGTTCGGTTTGAGGAATTAAAAAAGAACCATGGATAGTAATATTTTTACTGTAAGTAGGTCACAAAATTTTTATTCCGAAGAAATCATTACTAGACATGTCAATCTTAATGAGTCCATATTTCAGTAAGGTTGTATTACATACATAAATGTAATTAGGAACATCAGAAATTTTGGGGATGATGTGTCAGTGGTACTGATGACACAGCTAAAGAAGAAGAGGTTCCAAAGAAAATTTTAATTTCTCCCTAGATGGGAAAAACAAAAGATCATGAATATGTCTAGTACCTACTGCTTACCAGTTGGTACCTACT
The DNA here is from genome assembly GCA_030762985.1 of Adelphocoris suturalis. Classification (NCBI taxonomy): domain Eukaryota; kingdom Metazoa; phylum Arthropoda; class Insecta; order Hemiptera; family Miridae; genus Adelphocoris; species Adelphocoris suturalis. Next base: position 12,904,674 of record CM061050.1, read on the forward strand.
ACTCAATTGTATACCAACCATGTAGTGCCTTCTTTTAACAAGATCATTCCATTATGGTTACAAAACAATATTAGTTTTTAACTTAGAGTAATAAATCAGCATTCCTTGACACTACAATGGCTTAGAAGTCATGAAATGTCGTGGTAAAATGAGAGCATTCCAAAAAGTGGCGAACGATTTTCCTACTATGAAAACTATGGGAGTTACTCTTCCCTAGTAACGCCTTGGTTGTACGTGAAAATCAATAGAAAATGTGCCGGTCGGGAAAAAAAAGTGTCGCGAAAAATTCCTTGACCCCCAGCCAAAAGACATATCCATGTCAATTGTGGCATATTCATCTAATGGTTGGAGGGGGTACATCCAGAAAATCACGATATGTCCACCGTTCTCAACAAAATCCTATACAATACATACAGAGGGTACATGCATTATGTACTTGCCAGTATGCATTAAACAATCCGCGGTTTTTACCTCCAAATCTTAAACTGAAATTCACAAAATTGGGCTACAAACCTTCATATTGGACTAGGAGTTCACTGAGAACTCGGGAAATATTTGGATTAAACTCAGTGGAGAAATTCCGAAGATTGACATCTTCCCAAGTCACTGTAAATTCGTCGTATGTAAAAGCATACTAACAGCGCGGAAATAGTTCACTTTTATAGCGGAATCGTGCACTTTAAGTGTGAGATGGCGCCCGTTTATGTGCTCTCAAAAAATTCAGTAATGGGTCAATTCTTCATACAATATCTTGTAGAATTCAAATATGCTATAAAAAAAGGGCGGTTCTTATCTGAAACAACGCACGTGTGCAAAAATGTCATATTTGTGATCTACAAAAAAAAATAAGAGGGTTGATAATTTGAATCTTTCTTCTGGCTCATGTATCATGGAAGCTAAGGGGAGGGGGAGTCTTCGTTATCTGGGACACCACGTATATAGGATCTGAGCAGAAGGGCTATTTACTAAATGAAAAATCTTTGTGTAATAATTTGTAGCGTCTTGCAAATGTTATGAACCGTGAAAAATAACAAAATCGTATGAAGATCAGAACTTTTTTCTCGCTTTGAGTGGAGATTTGGAAATACTAAAAACCCCAACCGCGGAAACATCAGGTGGCCTGTCTCGCTCATTACTATTTGACATTCACGATTCATCCATTTCACCTTACAGTTCGTTTTGACTCGCCAACCTCGTTCAAATTCGTTCCCCATTCGAATAAAATAAAACACCGGCAGTGCACTGGAAATAGCTTGCAGTCAAATTAGTTTCTTTCCGCATAACTTATCCCTCGAAGAAGCCTGTAATATCAAAAATAAAATACAGAAAACGACGTTTGATAGAACTGAATGAGTCTGTCAGACCGCCAGCCGGACATCTCGTTTCCCAAACTCGAAAATCCAGACGTCTATGAGGTTTCAACTGGCTAATATATTCACCTAATAGTGAATATTAGTCGGGCCTACTTCGTCTAATCTCCGTAGGGGGTCGTTCGAACATTAAGAGAAATACTTCGTTTCCGTCTTTTTCTCGTTTTGTCGGCCATTAAATTTTGAAACTAGTTATTTCCTATGATCATCGATGATTATACAATCAGTACGATACGATCAGCACCAATATAAGAGAAAGCGGTCATGAAGATAACGCGGTGGCACATTCGTGTCGAACGATTTTTCGGAACTTATGGGGAAGCTTTACGATTGTTTAAAACTACTCGTATCACAGATTATCTGGAGATCCTGTCCTAGTTCGAGATAGATAGGGGCCCGGCCGCTATCTTTAAGCGAGGGCGCCTTCAACCGACTATTAATTTTGGATTTCGGATATTAAGGTAGATTATGAGCCTAGTCTATGATAGATTCACAACCATCAATCAGTAGGCAACCTAATTGAATCTCGCCGATAGATTTTGATTTCGCCACGTCCTTAGTGTTGTTGTTGGGAAGTACTTCGATTTATCATTTTCAATAATAAGCCTTTATAATTTACCAACAAAAAATCATTTAATCCCCCTCCTCTCACCGCCTTTAAAATGTTAACCTTTTCGTTTCAAGATCAGTAGGTTCGTAAGACATTTAGGTAAATACTTATTGCGCGCCGCACCTCCTATCAAGCTCTTCTCCCAACTACCTACAGGGTCAAAGTTTGTGATGCTTAGATTGACCGAGGAACTTGAAATCTCGGGATTGATTTTCAGATAAATGGGTTTTGTGGCAAATTGAATTTTCAAAAAGCAAAATTTTTCAAAATTTCAGCCCCCCCCCCCCCCCCCGGCGTCTCCGTTTTTTTGATTTCCTACTAGCTCGCTCGCTCCACTCGCTCGTCCAAGGCATAATAGAGCCCCAGCGAAGCAGTAATTATTGTTTCCGATCAAAATGGCCGTAAGTACTGCCAGAAAAATAGTACCTAGTCTTAGAATTATGTCAGCACAAAGTAGTACCCCACAACAGGGATTTAAACGAATAAGTAAATTTCATTAAATGCGCGTGCGCAAACATTATCTTTAGATGTATAATTCAGTGATCTTTTGTTTTCGATGGTATTTTTACTGATATTTCAATATTAATTTCATTTAATACCTACTCCGTCCGCTCAGGAATTTTAGTACTCCTTCCAATATATTCGAATTTTCAACATTTTAAGGCTCATAGGTTAAATTAGTACTATCATGCAGTCTCATGTTTAAGTTCCTTGCTAAAAGTCTGTAGGTACATATGTTTAAACAAATTCCGAGAGCACAACTTACCTCATGTTTTCATGTAGTCATCCAACGTCTTCATGGGTCATTTTAACATGAACGGTGAAAGTAAAAATTACATTCGTAAACGAGTCTGGACGATGATTCATAGCTAATACTCCCGTCTGCATTAGGGTATTGGTATCATTTGCTCAAGGGGGACCAGCAACATGCCATTTAGGGAGGGCACAGACCCAAATTTACTGCACCTTCCCGGAGCGTGCGCCCGATAAATTACTACAGATGAAGTTGAGAGATAAGATGATAATTTAGCAAAAGGGGCTTCAAAGGGAGGGAGGGATTGGTACAAGTCAGAAGGCGTACATTAGACTGGTTCTCAAAATTCGGTGGACGCCGGCGATTAAAGAGAAATCGAATTTCGCGGGATTGAGTTCTTCATTTACGGACAGCTCTGTTCCCAGTGTAAAGATGTATGATGACGATTCGTCAAACTAACTATCACCAAATCATCGGAAACCTAGAAACGTTGAGCAGATGTAATAATGATTTACGAATAAATTAATGTGCCAAACGTACTTAGGATAAATAAACATCTCCACGTAGGGAAAGGGATTGGATAAATTAATCAAGATTCGTCCCAGAAATTAAGCAAAAAGATCAAATCGGATGCTTTGAAAGTGCTCCTTTTTAAAGAATTTTCGTAGAAAATAAAACTATTGCAATTGCTCCAACAATTTTAAAATCAAAATTTTCGAAAATGCTCTTCATTGGAATCCGTTTTAAATCATTCTGAAACGAAAGGTTCTTGCCCTAAAAAATCAAGCATTTCAGATAAAAAAATGAGTTCGTAGGCAGCAATTTTTGATCACATTAAATAGGTAAAATTTTAAAAATGTGGTCATTTAGCATAGCAATAGGCATTGCCCGTGGAGCTAGGTTGGAGTAGTTATCATACTCACCAGCGTTTACTGATCGAATTTGATGTATCTATATATATAAATGTGAAACGTTTTTGTGTATGTATGTATATAAGTTGTTTGTACAAATCCACACCGTTTGACGGATTTCGACCAAATTTGGTACAGAAGTTTTTAGGTACTAGGAAGTAACGGCGTGAAAGTCTCAAGTCATGAGCCTGATCAGCACAGTGTGCCCTGAGGCTAATTTCTTTCCTAAGCATAGGTTGCATTATTGATAGGTGATGGACGGAAAACCGATTTGTTTGGCTGCCAACATTTTATTATGGTTGTCAACAAACAGTCCGGGGCCTTTCTGCGTACGTGCGCACCCCCGCAACGCCCGAGTAATCGGCTAATTAAGAATAATAATAAAATTAGTAGAATATTAAGCATATTATAAATAAATTATAAACCTTAGTTTGATAAAAGTAATAAGTACAAAATTTTAACAAGTATGAAGGATATAGGGTTGAATAAATCAGGTGTAATCAAACTTGATAAAGGCTACTGAATAAGGCCTGAACAGCCCCCTCGCCAAGCGAATAAGACACTCAAGAACAAGCTTCTTAAAAACATTCAAAGATTTGGATGTATTTTTCAGATAATTTGGAATATTATTGCGAATCGTGACAATACTATACACAGCGTTTTTCGTCAACAAAGCCCGTCGTGGTTTTACGTTCACCACTTGCCCAGACCATTGTAACCCGGTGTAGTGCTGGTGATTTTGTACATCATGACTGCGAACTAAAGAGGAATATTTATGGGACAGGAGGAGTAATGATTTGGCATACAGCTGGCCCATAGAGAATACTTCCGCTGTTCTAATATTTCAGTCGACGGGAATCGTCGGGACAACGAACTGGACGAGTCTGTTGAAATGCCGGTCAAACGAGCCTCTCCCTACCTTGATTTCTGAAGTACTGGACAAATAAGCTCATTAGTTCCTCGAACTTCTATTTTTTAGGGGGAAAGAATAGATTTTTTTGAATTCTCAATTCTACGAAAAGTGATCGTGATATTGATGCTTTTTTATCAATGTTTTTATCAAGAGAGTAGCAAGAAAGTTATTTTATTTTTTTTTATTTTTTTTTTTTTTTAATTCTAGATTCTAAAATCATTATAAGATGGAGATCAGTTCCCTCAATGTAATTGGGCGGTACGGAGTGTAGATATTCATAATGAACGGTGTTAAATACATGAGTGACAGGTTCGAAATCTTGCGGAATCACTCTTCCACTTTTTTTTTTCACCATGTCTGAACGAGACACGAGCCGATGCTCGTAGTTCTACTTTCCCTCATCTCCCCTTCAATTTCAACCCGCAAGAGCATATTCAACTTGAAACATTAAGTTCTTTTCCTCCTTTTATTGAAAACTAACGTATTGGGAATTTCAAATTTTTGAAATTAATAACTTGGATCATAAGTTGATAAATAAAATATTGGATCGGGATGTCAACATTGTGCGTTGCTTTCTTACGAAGGTAGTCGATGTATTCTTGCATAATTACATGGAGGTGGTTGCGTCTGTAATTTAAATGCCACGTACTTTCTTTATCCATTATATGATTATACACATTTTCCTTCCTATATATATATATGTTACTGTAAAAACCCGAAGTGCGGTAAATGCTAGGATTTACCAGAAAATCCTAGCATTTCCCATTATTGTTGGTAAAAGCCCAGTGTTGGCACTCAAACCGGACTTTTTACTGTAAATCTTAGGATTTTCCAAGAGGCTTGGTAAAATTATTTTAGTTGAAAGCGTGTTTCGGACTTTTACCAACTGATTGTGGTAAATCTCAACATTTCCCAGCGTTAGGCGGTAAAAGCTGAAATAAAGGTGAACGATACTAACTTTGTAAACTTCATTTCCACTTTGCAAACTTGTAAATCAACTACCTATGTAAATGTGCTAACATTATAAACTTCTAAACTTTATTTTAACATAGTTAAATCAAGTAAAATGAAAGCAAGGAACTTACAATAAATTACTTGTTGCAACAAGGTAGAGAATTATGGCACTTCGAGTTAGCACTTCACATTTGCTGCCTTGCAGAGGCATTTATTAGTGGAATAATTTTAAAACAATTGCCTTTCTTGAAACCCTGGCAGCCGACCAATGATTGTTTCCGAACCGCGGTACGAAGGCTAATTTCTTCATCAGGTACATCTTCTGGGTATACGAAGGTCTCGGCACAAATCAGTTGAAATACGATCCATACGAGCTCATTCCTCTGCATACAAGCCTCTGTAGGTACTACGAGTATATTTACCAACGAGTCGTGGGGAATCCGCACATTTGCCAAGAGAGATTGGTAAAAGTCCGAAATGCCTCATTCACACAAGGTTTTTTGGGCATTTACCAAATTGGTCAGTCAATCCTAAGGTTAACCAACTATCAAGCGGTAAATGCCTGTTTTTCATATAATTTCGGGCATTCACCAACAATATTGGGAAATGCTAGGATTTTCTGGTATATCCTAACATTTACCGCACTTCGGGCTTTTACAGTAACATATACAAAACAAAGCGTATCAAAAGAATATCATTATTGCCTGTTTGCAGCAGATACCATTAACCAAGAGGATTCGTAAAGAACCACTTTCAGCCTAACCCAAACTATTCCTGAATAACGATCTTATTAAAAACAAACCGAATGAACCCAAAGTTGGCCGTCAATCTTCGGGCGGCTTCGGGTCTACAAACGACTCATTAGGTACACTCAATGAGCCGTCCATCCATTCCCTAACCATCTTTGTACGTCCTTTCATCTTTTCCCAACTAACTCCAAAAGACTGAGAAAATATTGAAATCGAGTGATTGGTCGGATATATTCGTGTTTATTCGGTTTGCACTCAATAAAGTATAGCTCCTGAACATTTCATTGCCATTACGTTGAAATAAGCGCGTTTCAAAATACCACTCTGCAAATCCGGTCATCATCGATGAGTTTTAACTTTCTTCCCATGAATGTTTTGGCCACCTATAATAGTCTGATACCTACCATATGGCACCTTTTTGGATAGCTCTCATCAATATGTTTCAATTGCCTGTTGTTCGGAGTGTAACATGATTCAGGAAAAAGTACGTACCAGTTACGTAAATCAAATTAGAAAGAATGGTGATCAAGAGATTATATATAACACGAATAACCAAACTTTGTTTAAAATGTGCATGAGAACCCTCTTTTTATCAAAGACCAACAACTCTCTCGGCATCCAGAGAAAACTCTCCACGGCCTTTCATCTTCTGATTCCCAGGTGATCCGTCTAAATCATTTGCGTAAGACCAACTACTATTTCATAACTTCAGTAAGTACTTGATTAAACTAATGGATCCTCATTCGTGTTTTACTAAACCATCCACTCATCTTCTGTTTAGTCCTGAAAAGTGATAATAGTCCTATGATGGGGCCGTGTTGGCTTCTCTGTCGTGACCTTGGTAAAAAAAAAAAAAAAATACCGTAGCGAACGCCTTAACCAGCTTTAATTACCTTCCTGGTTCTTCACGCTTTCGTCTAATCGAAAAATATCGATCGCGGCGCTTAGCCGAAAGAGCTACCTGCTACAATTTCGAAAACCTAAATCTCCAAGGAGCAACCGGTTTTTACTTTTCATTGAAAAACAACAAACTAAATAAAAATAAAACACATTTCCTGATTCCGCTGATAAATCTAATCCTTGCCCCGATCTCTTGGAGATTAGAACTTAACCAAAGCTGCAGCGGGTGTAGATAACAATGATGAGATTTTTGTGTCATGGTACATCAATCTCATCTTGAGGATCAGAAAGCTAAAGGAATTTGGAGTTCAGATACCTACCTTCTTGCGTAATATGGGACGTTGGGAGGAACCTAGATCCTGTCTATTTGGTAACATAATCACCAAAAATGTCTTTTCAATCAATACAGCATTTTATATTTGTTTCTGTATTGAATTCTCATGTTAACATTAGGCGAGAAAAAAACTTCAATATGAGGGTGAATGACCGAGACGCGGATCACAGCATTGTGACAATTTATTATTGATGCGCATTTATACCAGTTCATATTATGTTATTTATAATATGTATTTATTTTATGTTAGTATACTTATTTATGTTATTTATAATATTATACATTTATACTGTTGCTACTGAATAAGTGTTGACATTTTGAGTTTCCATTCCCTGTCAACCAACAAAAATTAAACTTTTTCAAGATGATGTTGTTAAATTGGTAAGTTTCGCCGATCAGAAGTAGTTTTTTCTGTACGAGTGGCTATCCATGGGCATACTTTTTAGCCTGGTGCTGATGCTCGGAACGATTTTGCAATCATAACTGCTTTAGTTTTCTTGCAATATCGAAAGACATTCGCAGGAATCGTCGGTTTTACCCAGTCAAATATAATCACTGATGTGCATGGGCAAACGTACCTAATTAATCTTTGTGATCATAATTGCTACAGTTTTTTATCAAAATTTCTGTGTATGTTGTCTCTATCTTGTGGTGAAGTATAGATGGTGAAGCTTTGGATTGTGAAATAATCAAGATGTTTATTGCTTCAGTGCCTACCAAGGTAGCGGAATGATTGTTTTCACTTTTATGAGGAGACGGTGTTTAAAATCAAAGCTCATTAATCCAAATTCGTATGCACAAGAGATTGATCTTCTAAATAATTTCTCACTATCTAATTGCATCATCAAACGAAAGCTGAAAGGTGATTCAAGGATGGTCTAAAGATGAGTGCAAGAATTGAATAACGATTGGATCAGCCATTGCCACTGCTTAAGCGCAAATGTGAAATTCAAAACGCCGAAACTATTCTGCCAATTTCAATTTATTTATTGGGAACTGAGTGGCTTAGATCCTAATAGAAGATCTCATATAAGCTTTACATTCCTACTTCCGAGGACACATCATCACAAACCATTATACCTTTTTTTCTGCCAAACTTAGAAGAACCATCTTGAAATTTCGTTCGGGGGCGTTAATTAGAATTACTGGTCAAAATGAAAACTTCGAACACATTCAAATACACTTTTTTTAAGCAATTTACCACCGTAATAGATTGCACCTGAATTGAAATTACGCAGCCTTCAAAGAATAAATGAGCATGAAAGCACGAAAGAGGAAGGGAAGAGAACTTGGGGGTAAATCTAGATCTGAGAATCATCTCGAAGAATTCAGAGAAACAACTTTATAAACAACACATTGGGACATTTTATGTCTTTAGTTGCAGACTCGTATGCAAGCTCTAAGAGCCACTCAGCTGATCCGGACCCCGGGCATCGTCAAGTAAATGTCCTAAAGAGGCTACATACGAAATTACAGCTTCCTAGAGTGTAAAGCATAGAAATTAGCTTTAAGAGCCACTCATCTGATCCGGACCCTGGGCATGGTCAAGTAAATGTCCTAAAGAGGCTACATACGAAATTACAGCTTCCTATAGTGTAAAGTATAGAAATTACCAATTAAAATTATTTAACCACCGCTTCACAAATCAAACCACAGTTCCTTTGAGCCTGACGGCTAAAATTAAAAAACATGAATATGCTTTAGCCGTACACGACTCACTCCTCGTCACTTCTCTGAACCCGACCCCCCATCGGCCTCTGAACTCTGTTTATCATTCTGCCACCAATCCTAAAACATGGAATCATGTTTTAGCTCCTCGCTCTCACTTTATTATAGAAATGATCACGACGATTGAGCTCTTGTGAGATGATGATCTCCTAATAGAAACTCGCGAGTAAACATTCACTTTATTATAGAAATGATCACGACAATTGAGCTCTTGTGAGATGATGATCTCCTAATAGAAACTCGCGAGTAAACATTCACTTTATTATAGAAAGAGGCTTAAGAGGCTACATACGAAATTACAGCTTCCTATATTGTAAAGTATAGAAATTACCTATTAAAATGATTTAACCACCGCTTCACAAATCTAACCGTTCTCGCAATATTCGGATCACCTGCTATGAATCACATCATCGAAACACCAGCTCAATGAAATCATCAGAAATTAACAAGCGGTTGCAATCATGTTCACAATATCAATAATTGAGAATGATCACCTGTGTGTAAACAATTATTCATATAACCATGCTCATAACTCAGCTTGTTGGCCACGCACTTCGCAGTAGTTAATATAGTATGGTTGGATAAATCGAGAGCTTTCGAACGAATGGTCAACGAATTTTGTGGGATGAAAAACAACGAAGTACCATTTCCCTAGCAACGACTCGGTTGTAAGCGGAAATCATTAGAATATTTGGTAACAAATTTTTTAACGGTTTTCGAGTTTTGTGCCATAGCAAAGACATAAATATGTCAAAATAAAATGAAGCGATCACCCAAATTCTCTAACTATTCTCCTATATCATAATCACCATGTTATTAACTGACGTTCTCAACTATTCATTTTGGGAAGTTGAAATTTTATATGTAGCCTCTCTGATACATTAAGAGACGAATGAAATGAAAGGATCCATCCTGATCAGCTGAGTGAGCTAAAATCTCTGCTGTTCTCCCAAGAAAGTTAAAATTTGATAGGGAGCCTCTCTTGGACAACAAGAGAAAAATGAAATAAAGCTTCGCCTTCTTCAGATGAATGAGCTAAATTAGTTCCTTTTCATCCTAGGATGTTTAAGTTTGGTAGAGAGCCTTTTTGGAACCACAAAAAACGAACAAATTTACGAGCTTCACTCTGATCAGCAGAGTGAGCTAAATTTTCTCCTGTTCTCCATAAGAAGTTGTAATTTGACTCGGAGCCTTTATGTTACAACTAAAGATATCCTGCTCTATCCTGATCAGTTATTGGGAACCAGCAGATGGCAAAACCATATTCCATGTTTTTTAACTCTTTCTTTTAACTTCGATTCTCTTCTTGAGCTCTTGCTTTCTTTCTTGAGACAACATTTCAGATCGATTTTTAACCCACTTCCCGATATCCAATCGATCTGAAATTTTGCACACGAGTTCATGCTGGCGTACATTTTAATTTATCAAATTTTTGCGAAGAAAAAATTAGTTATACTATAAATTTTTGAAAATTTTAAATTTAATATAGGAAACCTTACAAGTGTTTTTAAAAAACTTTACAAATGTTTTGGCAACACCAACTGAGCAACTCAGGCAACTCAACGGGGAAAATTTTAAAAATGAAAACACCGTTAAAGTTAGATAAATTAACTGCCGGAATTCCAGATATGAAATTTTGGTTATTAGTGAAAAACGAAAGTGATAATTAGTGATTAAATTCATGAAATGTGATATTATAGAACAGTAAGATTTTCCTGTTAAACATAAAACGACATCGAAACATTGAAGTGCTGGATTGACATGACAAATTTGATGAGTTTCAGTGAGTTTTAAGTTCATAAGTTTTTGTAACGCAATCAAAATGTAAACAAACTTCAATTTTCAGTGTCATCCAGGCCAACTTCATGGAAATCAAAAGTAAACTGAAGGTTGAAGGTGATTTTTCATTTTAATATTTATGAATGTTGAAATTTTACACAAATATTAATATGATTCTTTATTAATCCATTATATAAACTGTGAAATCCTCAAACATCGAGTTGATTTTGGTGCAAGTGTGAAGTTTTGTAAGAAGAGAGAACGGTTGAATTTCCGGCGAAACTATCAGCAGGAACAGTAGAAAGGCGAATGCTGCCACTTATCCTTTGTTGGGCTACGACTGTTCACAAAGTGCAAGGTTCAACAGTTGACCATGCAGTCATAAACTTAGGCCCAAAAGTTTTCGCAAAAGGACAGGCTTACGTCGCTCTCAGTCGTGTAAGGACACTCGAAGGAATTCGACTTGAAGAGCTCGACTGCTCAAAAATACAGGATAAAACATTCTGTAACCTGCCAGCGTTGGCAGAGATGGAAAGGTTGCGTCAACTTCCGTCTTACCTCAATATTGATTAATGACGAATGAAAAGACTGAATACTGAATGAAAAAATGTTCCTTAATATTTTTAACCTTAATGAAAATGCCAAATACAAATTAGCCACGTGAAAAAAAGACTGAGTAAAACGATGTTCTTTATTAAATTAAGTTAACTACAAATGTGATAATCGAAATTGAATGTTCAACAATGAATACGTGTCTTATCTTATATCCCACTAAATATACTGTATACTATTGAACGTCTGCATAAAATGACAACGAATCCAGGGTCAATAAAATATTAAATGATTTTCCTTGTCAATTTAATTTAAGTTATTATCAATGTGATTTTGAAACAATGTGATTTTGTTTCAATTTACTGTTGCCAAGAAACTACCAAATATTAAAACAACAATAAAATTAACCGTAAACATGAGAAAAAGAAAGAGTTACAATAAAAACTTGTTTTTATGGGTTCCTTATTTAAACATTAGTTTAAATCTCTAAGTAGCACCAATAAGGGTACCGGGGTCCGCCCCCACCGAGAAGTGTAGCACATGATGAGCTAACATTAAAAAACGAAGCTAACCACGACTAGGTAAAGTAATTATAAATCTAAACACCCGGGCAACGACCCAGTAATCTGTAAGTCTGTTCATAGTATTAAGACTAGTTTGTGTAGATCATTTCACACCTCATTGTTTGCTCTTAATTTTTTTTTTTTCTTTTTTTTTAGGTTTTAATATGTGGCCACATTCAGTTTCAAACAGAATGATTTCTACTCTGCCGCTCCAACAGCTCAATTAAATGCCCTTTCGAAATTTCTCGACTCAAGTTAATCAGTTTTCACTCCTCACAAAAAATGAGAAAAAATGGGGTCCGTGCTCACTGAAAATAAATATATAAAACTAGTTTCAATGAAGATAATCGTCTGAACTTTGTTATACGTGATTCGTTTCCTGCTACAGATTACGATCCATCTCGAACGCATCTTTCATCGCCAGTTAATAGATTTCTATCATTTCGTCCGAGGCGTGGAACCCGTTTCGTATGTGGGTGTTTGGCTTCATTTACAGGTCCGACTGATTCTAGAAAGTGAGGAAAAATACAGTTCAGGAGCTTGAAGGAAGTGTGAAGTTATTATTATCAACTTTTCAAACCTCCCCTTGCCACGATTTGATTCCATCCTGTTATTACAGGGTTTTATACGATTAATTTGACCAGAAACTTTTTCTATGATGGAGGACTAAGATGGGTCGGAACAAGCTTGAAGCAGAAGCAAAGGCGTACTTAATTAAAAAAACGTTTGCCAAGCTGGGTGGGCAGTATAGCTTCCTCGCATACCTTTTGTAACAAGGATGTACAGAATTATCTCGATAGGATTGAGATAAAAACCTCGTTCTTGCGCCAAAAATTAAGCATTCCAAAAGAAAGGATGAATTTGTTGGACAATACTTTTTGAAAACAATAAATTTGTCAAATTTCAAAAAATGTACTAAAAACCAACTAAAAATGGCTAAAAATTGTTAAATCTATATTTTTTTAGCAGAATATTACTCAAAAAAAGTTTGTCAACCATGACCAAGATCATTTAAAAATTCAATCTCAAACTTATGCTGAAAATTGTACTCAAATTTTATCATAAAGTGTGCTAAAAAGTCGATAAAAATTTTTAAAAAATCTAAAAACTCAAAATCTTTGAATAGAAGATTATTTGTTACAACAAGTTTTTTCACAATAAAATTAATTGGTAACAATTTCTTTGCGCACAAACTTCTCAAATTACAACTTAATTAACTGAAGTGCAATACGATAATTATGGGAAATTCGCTCATATGATCATGCTGGAAGACTGGAACTTTTTTTTCTGTTAGTGACCCATGTTCTACTTCTGTTCTTTGATATTAGGTATGGATATATGATTGGTCATTACCTACCTACATATTTTCCAGGTTTTCCTTTTTCTGCACATCTTAATTTTCAGTTTCCAGAATGGCCCCTCAGAAGAAGAAAGAAACAGCAGAAAAAATAAGAAGAAGAAGCGAAAAAAGATGTTTCCCCTTTGTTTTACTGGACAATGACACATTTTTAGTTGATTCTTTATACTCAGTAAAGTGTCCTATTTTTGATCTACCTATTAGGTGAGTATTTTTTAAATGTTAAACAAGTTTGCTATCCTGTAATTTTTCTTGTCTATTTTTGATATTTTTGCTTTTTGTTCCTTTTTGACATTTTCATGTCTTTGCCCTGGCACATTTCACAAAAAACTGTCACGTAACGTAACGTAAATATTTTGACGATTTCCGCTTACAACCGAGTCGTTGCTAGGGAAATGGTACTTCGTCGTTTTTCATCCCCAAAAATTCGTTGACCATTCGTTCGAAAGCTCTCGATTTATCCAACCATATTATGTTTACTACTGCGAAGTGCGAGGCCAACAAGCTGAGTTATGAGCATGGTTATTTGAATAATTGTGTACACTCAGGTGATCATTCTCAATAATTGATATTGTGAACATGATTGCCACCGCTTGTTAATTTTTGATGATTTCATTGAGCTGGTGTTTCGATGATTTGATTCATAGCAGGTGATCCAAATATTGCGAGAACGGTTTGATTTGTGAAGCGGTGGTTAAATCATTTTAATAGGTAATTTCTATGCTTTACACTCTAGGAAGCTGTAATTTCTTATGTAGCCTCTTTAGGACATTTACTTGACGATGCTCAGGGTCCGGATCAGATGAGTGGCTTTTGAAGCTAATTTCTATGTTTTACACTCTAGGAAGCTGTAATTTCGTATGTAGTCTCTTTAGCACATTTACGTGACGATGCCCAGGGTCCGGATCAGCTGAGTGGCTCTTAGAGCTTGCATACGAGTCTGCAGGGGGGTAGGTGATGTAGCCTGGCTCGAATTCAATGAAGTACCCACGGGTGTCGGAACAATGAGTCAACACGATCGCGAATTCAATTAAGTACCCACGGGTGGGCGGTTTCTCTTATGGGCCATTTAATTGATTCGTACGCCCCGCCGTGCAATGCACGGGTGAGATCTGCCTAGTAATAAATACAATAAGAAAACACACATGAAAATGTCCCAATGTGTTGCAGACTCGTATGCAAGCATTTCAAGCTGCTTTGTCTTTCTTATGATTTTCACGTACAACCAAGCCGTTGCTGGGGAAATAAAACTTCTTTAGTGTTTATGAGACCAAAATCGTTCTCCATTTGTTGGAAAGGTCTCGATTTATCACGCATTTCTTTCGTACTTTCAATTGAGTATGATCGTTTATAGTTCAGTTTCCTACATATTTCTCAGTAAATCTCTTTATAAATCTTGTTCCTAGGTAAGTTATTTATATTTCTGCAAGAGAGTAGATTCAGACTGAGCTCTACAGTTGGTCGCATCTACTGTCCTTCCTATATGACTGAACTTCTCTTCGTCGTCAATAGTTGAAATATTTTAACTGTTCTAAAGAATTTTTTAATAAATAAAATATTTTCTACGAACCTCCCGTGTACTTTGATCTCCTTTCAGGTCTTATTGTATGTGAATGCATACATTAAATTATGCTGGACACCCTCTTTAGTTCAGATCCCGTCATTTCTGTCACATGTAAGTCAGTTCTGTCACACTGCATAAAACACTCATAAGTATTCTATAAAATGAAATTTCATATTATCCCCTATCACATCTTCTTCCAAAAGATCTTCTTTTGTAGATACCGTCTTTGAATGAAATAACATCGTCTTTAATTGTACTTTATATGTAATATAAGACACGTGAGAATAAAATTGACCATCAAAACCGTAAAAAACTGCAAAATTCTTTAATTGAAAAAGTATGCTCAGCAGTCATTGCCGTAAGTAATACCAGACTTAAGCGAAAAACCAACAACGAGAACTTCAGAGTGACTTCATCATCAAATACAGGCGTGACAGGACTGACACTTCGCAACAACTTTTAGAGCTTCTACTTGAAAAAAAAAAAATTGAAAAACTCAAAATTCAGCTCGGCCGTTTTAGGGATGGGTTCCCAAACGTTTCCTTGAACGAGGAAAAGTTTTTCCAGCGGATTTTGATTACATTGGTTTGACAAAATTTTCTCGAGTCAATTTGTCCGCCGTCTTGCAAAGTGGCCTTAGATAGGTACAGTTCCGTAGCAACGATTTGGTTGTTAGCGATAATCATAGGAGTGTAACGGTCTAAATGACAAGTAACGGTAATTTTGTTTCAATTTTGCCGGGTTATGATGGCAAAAACATGTTCCATGTTAAAAATTGTATCGTAATACCAATAAACAAATTCGGTAACTATACAGCAACAATGAAGCAGCACTCTTTGGTTGCTGTGTTTTTTTTAACTGAGACATTTTGAACTTGAGACAAAAAACATGTATTTTATGGGGGGGGGGGGGGGGGATATATGACATCCATGTACCTACCGATGTATCTGCATGTAGTGTAAATACTCAACATCAGTTTACTGTTGTTTTGTCTTTCTGTCATAGAAAATAATAAGTTTTAATGTACAATTCTCCGCAACAAAAATAAGGCAAAGAATTCATTTTATTACGCATATTTTACAGAGTGCGGCAGAAAGAGCTCCCCGATAAGGAATGCTAATTAAAAACAAAAGTAGCTAGTTACAATATTTGTTTTGTAATTCCTAAATTCTATATATAATGCAGTTTTATTTTACGTGGTTTTAAAAATTAGGTCACTTAAGTGCTTCCCTCCACCGGCGATGTACTTATTTAGTCTTTCACGAAATTTAGCAATGAAAGATGCCAAGAGAACGACGAGAGGTGCTCGTGTTCGATCTTGCTGAAACCTCACATTTTCCTCTCCATGTTCAGCAAAAAAGGTCACTCAAACTCGGCCGAAGAAAATTTTTCAGCATGTCACAGTAACCATCAGAGGTTACTGATAATAGACCCAAAGGGCTAGAGCAAACTTTCGCGAAAGACTAAATTTTTCCGTCGCCGGTGGAGGGCAGCATTTAAGTGACATAATTAGTAAAACCAAGTAAAATAAAACTGCATTGTATGTAAAAAAGTTCCAGTCATGCAGCATGATCGTATGAGCGAATTTTCTCAAGTTATAATACGATAACTTGATACGTTATAACGATATCATGTTATATTGTCTTGGAATTTGAGCTTTTTGAGTGGAAAGAAATTGTTGATTATTATTTTTATGACAAAAAATGTATTCTAAACAGTAACCTGCTATTCCAAAAGGAATTTTGGATTTTTATCTTTTTTGCAGTTTTCATCGATTTTATAGCAAATTTCCATGAAATTCAAGTACATTTTTCAGCATAATTTTGTACATAATTTTTTAATGTTCTATTTTAAATTTTACAACCTTTATTTGATCAATATTCTGCTAAAAATTATGAATTTAACGATTTTTAGCCGTTTTTAGCCATTTTTAGTGATTTTTTCAGCACATTTTTTGGAATTTGACCAATTTAATGTGCTCAAAAAGTGCTGGCCAATGAACTCATCTTTTCGTTCGGAAAGCTTGATGTTTTGGCGAAAGAACATAATTTTTATCTCAATCCTAAGGAGAGTTATCGTCTGGAATGACACATAATATATAACTAAATATATATACTCCATATATAAATTAATTTTATTGCTCAAATTCGTCATATTGTCTGCAAAAAATTGTTAACTATCAATTTTATTGCTGAAAAATTTGTTCTAAATAACATTCTATTATTTAAACAAAGATATTGGATTTCTAGAATTTTTTACATTTTTATCGATTTTATGGCACATTTTAATGAAATTTTATTACTATTTTGAGCATAGATTTGAGCTTTAATTTTTAAATTACTAACTTCATAGTTGATAAACTTTATTTGAGTAAATAAATAAAAATGTTATCTGCTTAAAAAAAATAAAAACATCGATGTTTAGCCTTTTTTTGTCATTTTTTGTGATTTTTTTAGTACATTTTTGAAATTTGACCAATTTAATGTGCTCAAAAAGTGTTGTCCAACGAACTCATCCTTTCTTTTGAAATGCTTGATTTTTTGGCGAAAGAACGAAGTTTTCATCTCAATTCTATCGAGAGTTATCGTCTGGAATGACACTATATATATATATATATATATATATATATATATATATATATATATATATATATATATATATATACCAATAAAAAACCGTTAAAATCCAGGAATCATTTCAGAATGCCTCAAAACAGATTTCAATGAAGAAAACTTGTGAACATTTTTATTTTAACATTTTTGGAGCCATTGCAATAGCTTTATTTTCTAAGAAACTTCGCTAAAATTAGGAATTACAACAACAAAATTGTGTATCTAGCTACATTATTTTTATATTAGCATTCCTTATCGGGGAGCTCTTTCTGCCGCACCCTGTATTTTAAGAACAATTTTTGAAACAGCGCACCATTCAGTTTTCCCTGCTTTCGTGAGATTTAAATATACTTATCATAATTATGATCTAAATTCTCAATAGTTCAGTTCTATCTATTATAATTACGGTGGCTGCATTCGGTAGACGCTCTAATATATGTCGAGATTCCTTATCAGCTGAGATTATTTATTGACATTACAGGATTATTTATGAATCGAAAGTGCCTTCCGCATGTCAGATGAAATCAGTTCGAAATGTGCGGCCTCATCGCCCGTTTCACAAACTTCCTGCATAAATTTAAATCCATTAGCGGTACTTTTCTGAACGTTAGAATCATTTCACGTCCAATATTTGTATCAGTGAGTATTAGCGAGTCCAAAGTATGCTAACTATCTAAATGGATACCTGTCTGAACCTGTCTCTCATTTTTCTCTCCTCCATAATCATGAAAGTCGTTCCCTAGAATGTCCTCCAAGTCGTAAAAGTTAAAGGTGATTTACTAAATGATGAAAACAATTAATCAAAAAGTTATCACCGCTACCTTGTAGCTTATAATTGTTCTGGAAAGTTGATATTGTTGAAAATTGTTCGCACATTATCTGTGGTCTAGGAGGAAAAGATTGAAATGTCGACTTTTTTTTCCGAAAGAAGCACTCTGTCAAATTTAAATTTCCTGGGGTGAACAAGAGAGAATTTAGCTCTCATAGCTGATCAGGATAGAACCCCTGAGTTTATTCGTATCTTGATGTCCCAGAGAGTCTCGCTATAAAATTTTAACTTTCTAGGGTGAACGGGAGAAAATTTAATTCACATCTGATCAGAACTTGGTCGCAGCGGCTCAGAACCCCAAACAGCACTTCTTCAGGTCAAATGTAGCCTATGTTTCGAATTTCATCAAAAATTGCAGAGTTTGGCTACCGTGGAGGTACCTAGGGTAAGACTGGTAACAAACTCGCATAAGGTAAGATACCACCTATTATAAAAGGTGCTTTTTTACTAGGTACTTGTTCCAAGGAAGAGGACTCATTTGAGGACAGCGAACAGTCCTGAATTAATGTCATTATCACACAAAACTTTCCCTTCTCTGTCAGCTCTTACAGTTTCGTCAGCATCTACAGTTTATTCAGCTTCCGACATCCCTCCAGCAAACGTTAACATCCTTACAGGAAATGTGAGGTGCAGTGTCAGCTGTTATACGATCATTAATTATTCCATTGCCGCCATATCAATTTTACGGTTTGTCGCTGTTGATGATCGCCAAAACCGGTCTAACGGAACCAGGTGCGCTATCACCCTACTCCATTTATTTTACGCGGATTTAGTTTGCTTAATTTAATTTCTTGTTTTTTGGAATTAGTCGGGATGCGGCCCAAGTAAAATAAATGAAATTATTTCATTTATTGTTTTATTTTGTAACGTTTCGTCCTCTGGCTGACGTTACAAAATAAAACAATAAATGAAATAATTTCATTTATTTTCCTTGGGCCGCATCCCGACTAATTCCAAAAAACAATAAATACTTACGGCCGACAATTTCTTTCTAAATTAACAGTTTCACCTGATGATGTAGGTTCAGTTCAGGATAGTACCTACTATTGAGATCTAATAATACTAGCACACACGAGATCCAGTAGCATGACACAAAGATTGTATACTCCCCTTCTGCACCCAACCAACCAGTCCTATCGTTCCCAACTGTCTCTCACAAATCATGTGTCTATTGTCAACGCAACTATAAGATAAGTGAAGAAGTTATAATGTACTACCAACCCAACTTGACTGATTTATTCTGCATCCAGTATACGCTTTTCGTAGACTATCCTTCCACCATAGATAGAAATGATATTTTTGAATGAAGGTAGATGAGTTAATTTGTAAACCTTACTCGACGTGGGAAGGAATAAGGAGGTGGTCAGTAGTGGGAGCCTGCACCCGTTTAAAACGCCTTACAGATTTAAAGTCATAATGGCTGTTTAGGTAGACGATAATAGCCGGCCGCGTACACGGTAATGATCGCGTCTATTTATTCATGGATTTCATCCTCCTTACTCCAGAAACAAAATAAAGATGGATCAAAACAGGAACAAAAAGAAAGAAAATAATTCCAACTCAACAATAAGTAGTAAAAACCAGGAGGAGCATAGCCCGGAGTTCTGCCCGAGGTGAACTGCCGCACTGATGGACAGGGAAGTTAACATATTCTGAGATTAGGATGGGTGTAAGAGTTCCGTAACCCATCATTGAATGGTCCTCGCTATTAGGCTCTCGCGCCGCCCGTTTTAAATTACGATTTCCAGAGTGATTTTATAAGTACTTATCAACAAAAAAGTTTCTACTCCCATTGCAAGCCCCAGTATGTTAATGCGGATGATGTTTATGATCCATATCTTGAAGTAGATCGCACGGTAGATGATCCGAAGCTCTTCAGGGGGTAATAATTTCAATGAGCGTCGTGAGCTACTCGTCCAGTAGTTTTCGTGATGTTGTAAATTCAAGAGGAATATAATATATCTCTCGATAATTTATGAAAACGGATCAAACGCCGCTGGTGTGATAAAAGTCATATGAGAACTTCGATCAAAATGATTAACTGCGGGAACGATACTTGCTGAAGATCTCGTAAACCACCTCTGACCCGGTATATTGAGTGGTTTATTATTTCCAATAATGGCTATAACTATTTTAGATTAATGCACGTACTATACATTTTGTATTAATAAGTACATCGCTTTCTACGAATGTTTACATATATTTGATTACGCTAGCGCCCCTCCGTAGGTACCTCGTAATTTATGGTTAGCGAGGTGTCCCAAAGGAGCTTCGGTTAATACTAGCACCGTAAGTCGATTGGGAAAGAAATTAGCGTTGACGCATTGATCAGCTGAGGGACCTCTGAGGCTATTTCTTTCTTTTTCGCCATTTTCTTAAAAATTTTCGACATTCATTAAAATTTGTTAAATTGTGGGGTACAGGAGATTTAAAAGCAATGCGTCAAGTTTTGATAATAAACTATTTACGGGGTTTAATAATTAAAATAAAAGAGAAGAGGTAGAAATGTAGTGGTTCCTCCTTCAAAGGAAAGAGGCGATTAAACTGCTACACCCAGAGGATATCCTGAAGGTTGAATAAACCTCAGGAATATCACCAGCTGCAGCGTTTTCAAGAATCGAGAAGGGGGAACTACTCTTGTCCATCACATCCCTTGGGGCTTTCAAAAATCTGGTTGGGAGGGGGCAGAGTGGAAGTGGGCTACAAATAGGCAGGGCAGGGGTATGTGTTTAAATTTTTGAGGGTAAAAGTTTTGGGTATATTACCCATTTTTCCTAAGAAAGGGGAGGGGGGAGGACAGTCAATATTTGAGGGGTTGATTAGGGGAGGGGGGGTCGAAACCACGCTCTGCTACCATATAACAAATTACAATGAGAGGTGATGGAAATGTAGAGATTCCTCCTTCAACAGGGAGAGGCGATTAACCTGCTACACCCAGAGGATATCCTGAAGGTTGAATAAACCTCAGGAATATCACCAGCTGCAGCGTTTTCAAGAATCGAGAATGGGGAACTACTCCTGTCCATCACAAGTGAAACAGCTTCTTACACTTCATTACTCAATCTGTGACAGGAGTTAAGGTGCGGCCACACATGCGCTATTCAGCGAACACCCCGTGCACAATCATCCGAATGTTCGTGAGTGAAATGAAAGTTTATTGTAAAATTCGATAACCTAGTGGATTGCTCTTTATGTCACCTCTCTAAATCTGATACTATCTTACATTTTCTTTGTGTATGCCCAGTCCTCCGTGGCGATCGTTTTTCATTTTTTCTAACAAATGAATTGTCTTATCATGAATTATCTTCTCTGTTGCTTCTTCAAGATGTGGCCACATGTAAAAAAGTCCAGTCATGCAGCATGACCCCATGAGCGAATTTTAGAAGAATATTACCGATTTTTACAACCAGCGAACGGCATTATTTCGATTTTTGACTGATTTTTCAACTTTGAAATTTTTGAAAACTTGATACATATTCTTATAGGAAATTTTACGCTGATTCCGAATATACCACATGTTAGTATGCTGAAAAAATTATTTCGCACAACAAATCGCAAAAAACAGGCTATTTTGAAATTGTTGACTACATTTTTGAAATTTTCAACCCGAAGATGTAACCCGATCATGCTGGCCAACGAACTTGAACTTTCGTTTTGTGTCCTTAACATTTTAAAATTTGTTTGAAGTTTCTAGCACAATTCTACGGACAGTTATCGTCTGGAATGACACATACATACATACATACATACATATATAACTCGGCCCTTCGGGCCTCGCAAGGGGCTCTGCCCCTTGATCCCGCCAGGGGGGCTTCGCCCCCCTGGACCCCCCTAATCTATACTCGGCGCTTCGCGCCTCGCCGGATCTTTTCTCTTTTCTACTGCGTAGAAAACGAGTATAATTTGCTATGCAATTGGTCTCACGAGAAAAAAAAAATGTTCAAGCCTGGCTGGATTCGAACCCACAACCTTCGTCTCACGAAAAAAAAAAAAAAAAAAAAATCAAGCCTGGCTGGGATTTGAACCCACAACCTTCGTCTCACGAGAAAAAAGAAAAAAAAAAATTTTCAAGCCTGGCCGGGATTCGAACCCACGACCTCTCGCTTCCCATCTCGGGACAAAAAACGTTACACAAAAAAAGTGGACATTTAAAAAAAATTATTGGGGGCCGGCGTAAGAATTGCATAGCAACTAATATACATACATACATACATTAAAAAATGCGTTAAACTTCAAAATATGATTCAGAATAGCCTGAAACGGATTTCTGCATAAAATTTTTTCAAAAATTCACATTCTACAAATTTTGAGGCGAGAGCAATAGCTTAATTTTCTTCAAAAATTCGCTAAAAGTGTTTTGCTTTGTTAACAATTGTATACGAACAAGAGTTTTCTTTTTGAACGAAGGATTCTTAGAGGAATTCCATTCATTGTTCGCTTAGTGTGGAAAATTCAATTCCATTAGCAATATTTCATTGATAGTGTGATTATTTTTGTATACTATTCACCAACCTTGCAACGTCGGAAGGCTTATGCATATATACAATTTCATTCCATTTAATTTTATGTTAATTCATATTTATTCTTATTATTATGCTGCAAAATCTTAAATCCGGCATTTCCTTCTTCATTTATGGTTTAGAGTCCTTAGTTCGCAGAGTATGGTTCTTAATGTTCCTTATTTAGTTTCCTTATCTAGGTATTCAGCTATGCTACATTCGGCACTTACGTAGTTAGGGCTATAAGCTCAAAGTCCGGCTTTTAGTTTGTTAGCTCTACGGGCTTAATGTCCGGCACTTAGTTGATAAGAGCTGCGATGTAACGATCGGCTATTAGAATTAGGTTACAGAGTAATTATTAGAAATTTGTAATAATAAGGCTAAAATGAAAAACTAAAATGTTCGCCTAAAGTATTCGTGAATGCTCGAGGTTGTGCACGCTATTCGGCGAATTCGGCGTGAGTGGCCAAGGTACTTACCAAAGAACGAGTATTTGGGATTTGGTGAGTAACACGAGCACGCTCGCTATTTGACTAATATTCGGTGCTCTCCGAATAGTGCATGCACCTTTAGGTATTGTGAACTCCATTCCTTGAAAAGAGGAATTATATCATCCTAGTCCTAGTTTATAAGGTAATTTTTTACATTAGTGGTTACTAATGAAATGTAGCGATTAACCAAGTGGCGAGCGTTTGCATTAGGTAAATTAAATTGAAACTGTTATGCGTGAAATTGAATGTAGAGTCGGATAATGCTTCGAATGGTTTCATTCGAATTATTAAGAGTTCTATCTATATCGAACAAAAAGAACTACCTTTCTAGTTCAAAAGTTTTCGAGGTCTCGATTTTTAAATATTCCTTAAATTTCATCTCTTGGGGTTGATCGAAAATATGTCGAGATTACCGGCACATCTCTGGCTGATTTGTGATTTTTCATACGAATTTCATAAAGTTCGGTCCAATAGGTTAGGAGAAAAGCTTCAGACGGCATATGACGGACATAGATTTTTTTTAATCTGCATATCATGGTGCGTAAACCAACAAATTTTATGGTTCTTGAACTCGTCGGTAGATCGCGGTAAACCCGAAGCGTATATTTACGTGTACCAAGAGTCTAGTAAAGTCGAAATCAGCATAGGTAGATCACAGACTAATTACTAGCAAAATACAGATTAGTTGGACAAACAGATCAGATTTACGCCTAAAATGATGTTACGGAGGTCGAATATAAAGAAGAATTGGATCTAGATGGCACTGGTGGTGGGGGGTTGGACGTGCTGTTGAATGTGTTATGAATCTGATCGGTAATGAACATTGTAACCTCCTCACCTAGCAATATGAATTTAATGTGATTGGCTACATGAACTAGGTTGAGGTTGCCATGATAATCTGGAGTGGAGAAAGTTGGTTTTGCCTGAACCCCCATTTTCATTCGCCGAAGGAATGAATTGGGTTTGCGTGTCGATTGAAATATTTTCTGTTATTCAATTAACACGCCATTTTTCAATTAATCGTTTTTTCTCTCTCTATTCATCTCCTCACATGTTTTTGAGATACATTTTCGATTCTTAAGCACCGACTAATAAGTGCGAGCAGAGAATAAGTTAGTACGCGCCTCGAACCTCCAGTTCCTCCAAGACGAATCGCAAATCGTCCATCTTTGATAAAATGAACGTCAATGAACCTTTTATCCCCAGCCATCGTATAATTGGCAGATCAGCGCCCGTCATTAGAGGCGACTTTCGGGAAAACTTAAAAACACGAAACCTGCACCTGAAATCCACGCGTGAAAATAGAAATAAAAACTTTAATAAAATTACGAAATGAACGGGGCTGGGCTCAATGGGGGTGCATTTTGGTTCCACCCGATTCGTTATTAAGAGATTTTTTGTGTTTTTTACTGCTTATTAATCGGCAGCATCACTCCCGAAATTACGTTGCGGGAAGGCTCCCTATTAAGGATTGATTTAATGATTGCGAAAAGGTGTAATATTAACTTTCGGGACAGGATAGCCTGCTGTTTCCTTTTTTTCGTGTTGAAGATCGGAATTAAAGGAGGTCCTCGCTCTAATTTGACACGAATTATGGCTAATAGATTGTAACGTGAGATGAAACGAGGACGATTTGATGAAAACAACTAAGTAGTGTTTACGACAGCAGGAGAAAAGCATTGAATTCAGGAAACACGACATTATTTTTGTGTAACTATACAATCATTATTTATTAATTATAACAACAAATATGTGGATAGACTCCACATGTACTCGCATGTGTAACTGTGTGCCACATGTGTACACGCCCACTTAGAGTCATGTATAATAAGCTGTGGTACTTTCAGATCCAATAAAAGTTGGCATAGCAAGTTTGGGTGGAGTTTCTAAAAACAACCAACATTTCAGACCACAGAAAAATTGTTCAGTTTATGAAAAATTCTGGAATCATGCTTTAAAGTCTATAATTTCTATCATTTTCAAGTATTATCCATGTGAATAACTGGTTATGTGATACTGTAATTGTTGTAACGCAACCAATAAATTAAATTTTAATATATAAAATTTAAAAAAACTTTGGGTTCACTCGTGTGTACGCATTTTCGATTTCGGTAAAAATTGCTACAACATACTGCCGATTGTCAAATGCGTCTCCTACACTATTCACAAAGGCATCCATCGCCATAGTTGCAGAGTGATTCCGTCTGAATCCTAACAGTTTGAACATCATGAATTGACCTTCCCAGAATGGTTTGATGCCAGAAATAAATTGCCTCTTACAAAAGTCTGATTAAATTCATGATTAATTCAGGGAATAGTAGCTTAGTGACTATTTTGATTTATTTCTAATGTTTTAGAATTGCAAGTTTTAATTTTGTCTATCTTCTTTTATTGAGATGGCTACTTGTTTTAATTTTATATTTTGTAAGGCAACTGGCTATATGTTACTTTATAATGTGACGTAACCAATTAAAAATAATAATAATAAGTGCAAACAAACAATGTAATGATTTATTAACTGAAAGTTCAGAAATATGTAAAATTATTAAGTGTTGTCTATGCTGCTTTGGAAATTTTCATTTTGTGGTTTCATTTTTTATTTTTGTTAAAGTTCAGCAGGTCTGTGAACGAAGTTGTTTAGTGAAGTTTAGCTGACAATGAATGGCATAAAGTTCATATTTGTAAAGCTTATCTGTAAAGCATCATGATTTTGAGAAGCGAATAACTCAGCTGGTTTTTACTTGAAATTTCTTTAATTGCGAAAAATTTAAGCTTTTATGTTACCTTTCAGTATAGAAAAGTGCAGAAAAATATCATGCTTTCAAAATTACGCCAGGCAG
Organism: Adelphocoris suturalis; assembly: GCA_030762985.1. Taxonomy (NCBI): domain Eukaryota; kingdom Metazoa; phylum Arthropoda; class Insecta; order Hemiptera; family Miridae; genus Adelphocoris; species Adelphocoris suturalis. Next base: position 12,930,983 of record CM061050.1, read on the forward strand.
ATGACATCCTTTTTTCAGCAATGCACTGCTGTCGTCAATCTTCAAAATTCCGCATCATCCTCTCTAACAGTTGAATGCTGATTGCCATTGCTTCCCTTGTAATAGCTTTTTTCATCTCTAGCAGATTCTCAGATTTATCGACGTAGACCTTAGCTTTAGGTTTCTCCACAAAACATAATCATAAGCAGTGAGGTGAGGAAACCGTGGGGGCCACAGCACGTTACCGAAACAAGAGATTATGTGATTGAAGAAAACTGCTAGTATTGGGCAAAATAATTTTCATTCAGTTGACATAAGCTTACAGGGGTGAAAGTGGAGTCTGGAAAGTGGAGGTCTGGCAACTCATTGGAGTGCTGCAGCCCGTTTTGCACTCACCCTTTTGATGGAGGCTGTCCTTACGCTTCTGGGACGCCCTCGAGATTTAGGATTCATTGCAAATGCTATCTTTCTGAAGTTCTGTCGCTTGGTTGAAAAAGTAACGTTTTGGAAGTGTTCCGTTACCACCAATATTGAAGCGCACGCGAAAGCTCCGCTGCAAGACAATGACAGACTCCCCCGACTCTAAATACTCCTCAGCTGCGATTGTAAAATGCTCTCTCGTCCAGATAACCATTGTAACTAACAAATGGTAACTTCTCCCAAGTCGAACAACTCCAGCCGGCGCCCTTTACTCCATCCCCTTGGTATGTACTAACCGTTCCAAAAACGCCCTACCATTCTGCCTTCCTTTCTTCCATGCTTGCAAAACAGAATACTAGCTGGTCTGAAAATTCACTATCTCTAAAAAAGTTATGCTGACGCATTAAACGGTAGTTGAAGAGTGGTAGAAAAGAGATTTGGAGCATTTATTGACTTGTGATCATTATCAACGAAAACAGACACTTCTTTACGTGAGCTGTTCGTATACGTGTGGAGTGGTACCTCAACTTCGAAAACTTCAGTAGACGGCCTGACGGGCTCATTAGGTTTATTCAGTGTATGATTGCCCTTTTGTTTGAATGGTTCCCAAAAGTATTGTCAGTTTTGAAAGCGGTTTAGATTCCTTCCTTCCGGAAAAGGTTGGTGAGTTTGTATGTGCCTGGTCCAGCATACTTCCGTCTGTGGGATGAAGCACTTGGGGCCGATCGGCTCCTTTCGTGAGCACTCGGGAACGATCGGTATTCGCTTCACAAGAGCAGGACGGTTGCCAACACTACGGCATCGCTCGGACCGGTAAATCTACGGATGTATCCATATGCGAAGAAAAAATAGAACTTTATTGGTGAGGAGATTGTGTACCTAGTCAATCCCTTAGTAAAAATGCAGATTAGTGGGGCATGTATCAGAATGATGTGATAGTTTGGTGGTCTGGATGCTCGCAAGCTCGCATCTCAAAAAGACATTACATCAAGTAGTCAATCCCTTAGTAAAAATGCAGAATAGTTAGGCACGTAGATCAGAATGATGTGTACAATAGTTTGGTGGTATGGATGCTCGCAAGCTCGCATCTCAAAAATACATAACATCAAGTAGTCAGTCCCTTAGAGAAAATTCAAATTAGTTGGACATGCAGGTCAAAATGACGTTTTAGAAGTATATTAGGGAAGTTGTAGGAGCAAAAAAAAATACGTCCATGCAACCAGATTTGAACTCACAACCTTCGTCTCACGAGACCGTCATCATAACGTATGAGAAACGACTCATCTATAGATCTTAGATGCAATCACAGTACTTGACCACTCCGAGCCCCAAATGCTTCATCCCCCAGACGGAAATGTCCAGCATAGGAGAAGATGGTCAGCTGTTCATTGAGTTGTGTGTTGTCTTTTGGTTTTGGGTTGTCGTAATTGTGAAGTAATCGATCAATGGTTTTGGGTTGTCGTAATTTTGAAGTAATCTATCAATGGTTTTGTTGGTGTAACCGTTGTTTGTGCAATAGTATATTATGGTGTTGAGTTCCTTGGTGTAATTTTGTTCTGAGAATGGAACGGTATTGGTTCTGTGAATCATGTGTCTGAACGATGCTGGCTTGTGTTGTTGAAAGGGTGTTTTGAAGTAATATACGTAATGTGGAGTCAGTTCCGGTTTGTTGTCAGTAGGTACCTACGTGTATTGGTGATGTCGAGGTAGTTCAATGAGTTCTATTTCTCATTCTCTACAGTATAAGTAAAGTTTGAGTGGACATTTTCATTCAGTATCTGAGGTCAGTCAGTATGCTATATATGTTGTCTTGTTCTTTAGTGCATAAAATTTTGTCTACATATCTAGAGTAATATACAATATTATGTTTTATCATTAGTAGAGCTAGAGCCCTTCAAGTGCCATTTTGCCATGGAGCCATCCTTAAATGCCATGTTTGGCCAATTTTTTGGTAAAAAGCCATTTTTTACCTATTTCTGGCATATACACAGACAGGCAATATATATATATATATATATATCCCTTCCCTCCACCAAGTGGTTCATTCCAAGCTAAAGTGTGTCGGTGAAGTGGACGTGTATTGCTCATATAAATTTTTTCATTTTCAAATTCGTTATGCCGGAAGTTGCTAGTTCGAACGTGGTTCTTAATCTCCTATATAGATTTAAATTCAATTTTTTGTAGTCAATTTGTAATTTGTAGCATGCTCTTTGTGAATAAAGTACATAATTTAATTAAAATGCCAAGTTTTAATTTTCCTATCAATGAAGTGCCATTTTGCCATGTTTTTTAGAGCCACGTTTGGCAAAAAAAATGCCATGTTGTGAAGGGCTCTGATCATTAGTGTTTCTAGTGTATGTTTTCGTAATATTGTAGGAACGTCCTAGTTAATAATGATGAAATGGGAATGCCCATTCCGGGTCCGTCCTTTGGTTATTAAAAGTCATTATTAAATCAGATGAAGTTTTGTTGAAGTAGTTACTGTTTTTGTGAGGTCAATGAATTCTTCAATATATAATTCGTCATATAAGTCCGAAAGGTTGTTTTTCAGTATGTTGAATGTCTCGTCGTAACTACCCAAACACATGTTGAGGAATTCCGTTTAATCGCGCATAAAATCCGATATGATAAGGAATTGTTCCTCTGAGAAATAACCAGGAAAAAAGGTTTTGCCTCCAAAACCGCTAACCGGAGTGCAAAAAAACTCTTCTGCAGGGTATCTCTTTTTACCTTAAGTGGCTCCCTGGATCCTCATTAAATCTAGAAGCGCGATCCTCCCCTCCGTTCCTAATCGACCTCAAAGTCGATCAACTCGAAAGATTCGCAAACCACCTCCTTTTTCCAGATTTAATTAAAACGCAATAATGATTATCGAAAGTGGACGGATGATTCCTGTTCAACAGCAACTTCAAAGGAATCCACCTAACCTCGAAAAGGCATAAGGTATTTCGACTGGATTTATGACTTATTTTTTCTGGAAACGGCTACTTTTTTTCTTCCTTCCAAGTTCTTAAGGACGATACCCCATACATTTTGGAGTCTGGTTCGTTTTTTTGGGATTTTAAAAAAAATACCACGTGGTGGAAAAAGGGTTTTCGCTTGGCAGGTGGGCGTCACCTCGTCAATTTAATACGGTAGCTCGATCCTTTCAAGAAAGATGGCTCGAATTCTGATGCATTTCCAACCCGTCACTATTGCCTACACTGAAAAAATAATCAATACACCTTCGATTCATTTACGAACTTTTTCGTAAGACGTCGTCCTCTGAAGATGCGGCCTCGAAAAAAGTGGGGGCGTGTCTTTTGGAATAATTTTCTTTTTCTACAAGGTTTTAACTTCATTGACGCTCATTATCCCTTTACGATTCCTATCCCGAACCAATCTCTCAAATCTTGTTGTAGAAAATCTCAATTTGACAGCACTTCCGAGTCCAAAACTTTGAGACAATAAGTGTCAGGTTTGACAATATGAGAATCATGAAATATGAACACTGAAATATGAACAAACAGTTACAAGCGAAGAAATTGTTATTAATAACGTTAAAATTAAATATTAGATAAATACGAATTAACAGTTGTGAGGCGCTAAGTAATTAGAAACAATGGGAAACAATTTCGATCCAGAGAAACATACCTAGATTCCATTAAGACGATTCGCAAGCTTAGAAGGAGTTTGAAAGTTGCTTTTCGTCGCCTACGTGCATAGACACCCATCTTAATGAGGAATAGTTCTTAATTATCGCTATCCAGTCTGCGAGGTATAGAGGAAGCATTGAGATAACTTTTGGGAGCGATGTTCTCTGAAACTAGTATTTCTATAATTACGCGTTTAAGACCAACTGCCCGCAAAAAAAAACCCTTCCCACAGGCCCACAGGTTTAGAAATTTAGGACGATTTTGAAGATTGGGTCCTATACATTTTATTAGTGTCAACTTGAAGTGGCCTCTGCGTATGTAAAGTTGAAATTCTTGTAACAAGCTAATTTATACTGTTTTCATCTAATTTTGACGAAATTTCTAGCCATTAAGTAGGTTATGGCCTAGATGGTCTCCATAAATTTCATTTTCCCTTATATTGAAGGTTATCTGGGTAACATCGCATGTAAAATTGAGGTAAGAAACATAATGATCTCTAATTTCCAAGTATTGATCAAGTCCTCTTATAACTACATTTCAATTATTTATACAATCATGTTATGGGTACGGAGAAGTTAAGTGCCATACCCTCCTTGACTTACTTGTTTTATCTAAAAATTCCAAAATGACAGGTCGGGAATGGATATTGGTGAAAACAAGAAGTGAAAAAGCGCTTGACGTCATTTTGAATACATTTTGCTCTCGCACGTAAGGGAACCGAACGAGGAGAAGATTGAATGGTGTAAAGAATGGTCGTCATGCTTTTTACCCAACTTGGCGGCACTTGGGGGTGGGAATGAATTTTCTTTGCGTTTCAGAGGGTGTAGAACACGATTACAATTGACATTCATTCTCAGATTTCTTTATATAAATATATAAAGCTATTTTTCTTTATTTATGGACAAAATTCTCATTCCGAAACCGCTGGTCCGATTTGGACCACATTTTGATATGATGTATCACCATGTTGGAACTTGAGCCTCGTTGACTTGGGTGAGGATCAGCTGACAACGAGCCATAATATCATTCATAATGATGACAAAATCTCTCCTATTTACCGTAGGACGTCGAAATTTGATAGGGAGCCTCTATGGGACTACAAGAGACGAACAAAGTGAGGAGCGCCATCCTGATCAGCTGAGTGAGCTAAAATCATTCCTGTTCGCCGCAGGACGTTGAAGATTGATAGAGAGCCTCTCTGGGACATCAAGGGACGAATGAAATGACGGGCTCCACCCAGAGCTCCAGCTAGTCGATTCGAAAAGTTGGTACTGCTTAAGCAAACTGCGTGACTGTTTTTTTTTTTTTTTTTTTTTTTTTTTTTTTTTTCCCCATACCTCCAAAATCCAAAAATCTGATAAAAACAATCCGCCCATCCACTGTATACCTTCCAGAGCTTTTCTCCGAAACCCACCAAACCATTGTTTATGAGACTATGGTCAAAAATCACATATGGAGTCTAGTTGGTCCTAGAAGCTCAATTTTAGTAAATTCATAAGTATAGAATTTAAGGGGTGAAATACCAAAAAATCAAGATCTCAAAAACTTTCAAGGTAACAGTGTAATGTTTTTTAGGGTCGTATTTATAGCTATTATTTAAACGAATCGAATGAAAAAAGTTACTTTTAAACTACGACTATCGTGTCAGCTGATATAATTCCAATGGAATTTTCACTTCACGAAATCGAGTTTAATACAACTTTTGACACCTGGATAGATTTGTGATGCGTTGGACGGGGATTAATTTAGTATAACTAATTTTCAGTTGTCGAATCAGCTCGTGTTAAATATAGAAGGACAAAGGACTAATAAGGTTTAGGTGTTGTTTTGATATAATTAATTTGTCCTCATTATCCATCTACGCTTATGCAGTTAGATTTAGGTAATATATAACATAAAACCTTTCGTTTAATAATATTATTGACGGGTTCTTCGTGGAAGGGCTATCCAATACAGAAATAATAAAGCTTTGTGTACTAATTTGTAACATTTTTACATCATTTAATTTTTAGTATTTTGGATTTCAAACTGAAAATTTACACTTGAGGATTTGGAAGCAGAGTGCATATAAGTCATTTATATTGTACATACTGCTTTGATTTATTAAAAACGTTTGTAAATATAACATTGTTTAGGTATAAATATAACAACTCGTATCATTGTGTGTTTGTTGTGGAACTTGGATTTTTTGTTGATTCGGCTTCTTTTATTTTATTTATATTCTTTTGCTTTTCTCTTAATCTTGTACGTATCTTAATCTTGTTCTTTTCTGGTCTTCTGTTAGTTGTAATCCTCTTCACGGCCCAGGAAGGGTAGAGGGGCACCATCTTCCAGGCCTGTATGGTCTCGCTCTCCATTCCACACCTGAAGATTGTGCGTGTTCCTTCTTGGGTGCCTCAGTCTCATTGACACTGCACGTATGGTGGCGATTTGAATTTTGATCTTGACCCAGCCTGAGACTTGGGACAACGGTCTTCCCCATTTCCCAGCCAATTTTATCGCCAGTATCTTTTGAAATTGAAGGAATTCCCTGTGTAATACCCCCTCGCATGAAGTTATGAGTGGTGTGAATGTGGCTCTGAGGTCTTCAGCGGCTCCATCGTACTTTCTGTGCTTTTCTCTGGCGTCGTTCTCAGCTATTTCAGGCCATTGCCGGGAGGCATAGGAAGTAGCGTCGGCGTTCGTAACGCGTATATCAAAGAATGACGCTCTTTCTCTATCCCATACCCCATGTGCCTGTACGTCTGCAACTAGCCCTGGAGTGCCGTTGTCAGCTTCCTGTATCACTGGTTCAACTACCACCATTCTCCATGCAAGATTTGCTAAGGCAGCGACCGTATCACGAAGCTGATCATGCCCTTGTTTTATCAGGCCCCCCCGTTTGCAATTTAGAGCATGGTTTACCAAAAACTCCTCATTGTACCCATCGCATGTCATTGGAAGGTCAATGGGGTCGTGTCCGTACCGTAGGCTTATGGCGTCACGGAATTGCATTGGTGACATATCTAGCATGTCAGATGATAGCGGAATGACAGATAGCCATTGAGATGCGTTCCCTTTGGTTACTCTATGGGTTGTGCGCTTTATTCGAGGTGGCAAGGCGTCGATGAGCTGCAGACTCTTTTCCTTGTTGGACTTTTCCCTTTCCCGTCTTTCTGTGGCTAACACTGTTGAAGCCTGCTCGTTATGATCGTTAATATGGATCGTTAATAATATGCTTTCTACTAATTTTGAAGTTGCGTTTTGTGAAACACGACATTCTAGACAAACGACAATCTTCTATTTGCAACTTTATTAAAATTATACATACTGCTACATTACCCAAATGCCAAAGTAAACCGTGTCCAACACCTGCGAATATAGGTTTCTGTGATTTTGACTGGCAGGTTGCTCTGTATTTTGCTCAAGATTTTTTGTGAACACATTGCTTACCGTAAGACGTTTTATGAGTTTAGCGGTTTTAATGCAATTTTGGTAAAATACAGTAAATAACCATTTTAGGTTGAGGCTTCTCGTCCAACTGCCACGGGCTTTTTCGTCATCTGTCCTCCTAATGCGACTGTCAAAATACAAATGCAAATTAATGCAAAATGATCCCCAGGGTCCTTTCCAATTTCCAAATATTATGTGATCTTAAGCGGGATTTATTCAAGATAATACCTCTCAGATGCAGATTGCAAGAAAAAAAGTCCAGTCATGCAGCATGACCCCATGAGCGAATTTTTGAAGAATACTACCGATTTTTACAACCAGCGAACGGCATTATTTCGATTTTTGACTGATTTTTCAACTTTGAAATTTTTGAAAACTTGATACATATTCTTATAGGAAATTTTACGCTGATTCCGAATATACCACATGTTAGTATGCTGAAAAAATTATTTCGCACGACAAATCGCAAAAAACAGGCTATTTTGAAATTTTTGACTACATTTTTGAAAATTTCAACCCGAAGATGTAATCCAATCAAGCTGGCCAACGAACTTGAACTTTCGTTTTGTGCCCTTAACATTTTAAAATTTGTTTGAAGTTTCTAGCACAATTCTACGGACAGTTATCGTCTGGAATGACACATACATACATACATACATACATACATACATACATACATATATACATACATACATACATATATACATACATAAAAAAATGCGTTAAACTTCAGAATATGACTCAGAATAGCCTGAAACGGATTTCTGCATAATTTTTTTTCAAAAATTCACATTCTACAAATTTTGAGGCGAGAGCAATAGCTTAATTTTCTTCAAAAATTCGCTAATAGGAAGTTAAAAGCTGATTTATACGTATTTCTCATCAGGGAAACAATGGTGCAGCGAGGTTGATGAAGGAAGGTGACCAAAATTTAGGGTAGCCAAGACATTTGGGAATGTCATACCTCTGGCTAAAGTTTGGCACCCGTCTAATAGCCCATGATACAAGCTAGACTGATCGGAATATAAATTGCCAACCGCTTTAGACGATGTCAGTGGATAATTGTGGTCGCACGAAAACGGAAAAAACAGGTAAAATGGCATTTGAACGTACATACAAGCAGCTGAATTCCAGATAATGCTAATGTCCGTTCCCAAGTAGTTTGGAACGGTAAATACCTCCAAGTTTCAATTTCAATGTATCAATTTTTACTCAAAACCATAGATTTACGCATATAATTGGCACATAAAGTACATATTATTTTGAAAACTTTGTGTTACATTCCCTTATGATATAAAACGTAGGATTTTGACGAATGGCTTCAAATGAGAGAAGTGATTGTTGATAACATTACCTAGGCATGAACCGGGAGTAGTTTTTTATTCATTTCTTAGTCGCCCATGAAATTAATTAACGCTGAACGTATCCCTCATTTCGGAAGGCATCTGCTAGAACTATAAAAAAAAGAAAAAAAAGGATAATTTTTCGCTAGATGGCCCATCAGCATAAGTAAGTAGTGTAAATGTGGATTCTCAGGAAAACTAATCGTTCTGACACTTTGGTTGGGCGCGATTGCTCCAGGCGATTCTCTCAACTTAGGGAAAGAATCACTTATTTTAGTTCTTTCAAGCCAGGGAGGAAACTATCTCGTTAGAAACTTTCTGTAAAATAATATGTTCGTGAATCATCATCGAGGAATCTCGTCGTTTGTGATTCCGGAAATTGGTGGTCCACTATCGATTCAAATAATCTTGATTATACAAACAAACGGTGTTATATATAATGTCCTAGTTGTTTTGCATGACTTAATGAGCAGAGTTTTGTATTTTGTGAGGATTTATAGCTGGATAACTTATAATTTGTATATTTAATTTACACTATAAGTTGTTAGAAGAGTTAAATACCAGGAAAAAAGGATTTTATTATCTGCTGAGCACAGCATTCTACTATATCCACTACAATGCAGGCATCACTTTGCTCCTTATCTTTGTACCTATCCCAGTACGCCCTCAGTAGGTAAGTACTGATAATTGCGAAATGATATAACTTTAAAAAGTTCCAGTCATGCAGCATGATCGTATGAGTGAATTTTTGTAAATTACCGTATTGTATAATGTTAAATTGTTTTGAAATTTGAGATTTTTGAGTGCAAGAAAATTGTTAACTACTAAATTTTATGAGGAAAAATGTGAGATTTTGAATTTTAAGCTTTTTTTGCAGTTTTTATCGATTTATTAGCTTATTTTCATGAATTTCAAGTATATTTTCCAGCATAATTTTGTACATAGAATTTTAAATTTCTATTTTATAGTTAATAAACTTTATTAGAGCAATATTCTACCAAAAAAATATAAATTTAACGACTTTTAGCCGTTTTTAGCCATTTTTAGTGATTTTTTTAGTACTTTTTCCGAAATTCGACAAAATTAATGTGCTCAAAAAGTGCTGGCCAAAAAACTCATCCTTTCGTTTGAAAAGCATGATTTTTTGGCGCAAGAACGGAATTCGTATCTCAATCCTAAGAAGAGTTATCGTCTGGAATGACACGCGTCTCCACACGCGAATTCCATAAAGCCATTTTAGCGATTCAATACTGGCAAGAACCTACTGGAGTCCCAACGTCTCGTCATGGTAGTGCGAGTTCCAGTTTCGTCTTAGAGCATGCTGTTGCCTGTAAAACAGGAGGTCTGCTCACCTCTGCGTCGAACATTTGCATCGAAGAGCCTGACGTTACTGATGGAATGCTGATTTTCCATGACTCAAGGGTGACCTTGCCTACTGGTACTGGAATGGGTGGAAACTACCGAGAGTCGTATTGTTTGGCATATGTGTCTCTGATACAGACATCCTCTTACGGTAAACGTAAAGTGGTGGGAGTCTTCAGAAAACATAAGTGGGAAAGAAACGTGAGTAAACCATGCGTCATTCACCCTTCTATAGTGCTGTGTTAGTGGTGTATCAACTCCAGAAATGGTAACTTTCAAGAAACTGTTGACAGAAAGGCTGGGTGAAAAACGGGGGAGAGCTGGATGCAAAGCGGTTATGGATTCGGCTTACCTTTGACTTCATCCGACGATGTGCATATGGAGGTTAGTAGGAAATAGAGGTCTGCTGACCAGTGATTGGTTTTGCTGATGAAGCAGTTCTGTCTCTGGAGGCACATTACACAAAACGAGAACACCGGGGGGGATGGTCAAAATAATGTCTGGGTCACCTTGAAACAGATCGTCCTTTCTACAGTGTTCCCCGCGCATGAGTCTTTTCATTTAAATTCCAGGAATTAAATATATATTAATTGCTATGCAATTCTTAGGCCGACCCCCAACAATTTTTTTTGTAACGTCCGTACGAAGCGCGAGTTCGTGGGTTCGAATCCCAGCCAGGCTTGAAAATTTTTTTTATATCCATTTTTTCGCATCGTGGGTTCGAATCCCAGCCAGGCTTGAACATTTTTTTTATATCCAAATTTTTTTATATCCATTTTAGCGAATTTTTTAAGAAAATTAAGCTATTGCTCTCGCCTCAAAATTTGTAGAATGTGAATTTTTGAAAAAAACTTATGCAGAAATCCGTTTCAGGCTATTCTGAATCATATTCTGAAGTTTAACGCATTTTTTTATGTATGTATGTATATATGTATATATGTATATATGTATGTATATATGTATGTATGTATGTATGTATGTGTCATTCCAGACGATAACTGTCCGTAGAATTGTGCTAGAAACTTCAAACAAATTTTAAAATGTTCAGGACACAAAACGAAAGTTCAAGTTCGTTGGCCAGCATGATCGGATTACATCTTCGGGTTGAAATTTTCAAAAATGTAGTCAAAAATTTCAAAATAGCCTGTTTTTGGCGATTTGTTGTGCGAAATAATTTTTTCAGCATACTAACATGTGGTATATTCGGAATCAGCGTAAAATTTCCTATAAGAATATGTATCAAGTTTTCAAAAATTTCAAAGTTGAAAAATCAGTCAAAAATCGAAATAATGCCGTTCGCTAGTTGTAAAAATCGGTAATATTTGCATGAAACATCTTCAAAAATTCGCTCATAGGGTCATGCTGCATGACTGGACTTTTTTTAATGTAAAATGAACGAATAAAAATGTACAAAAGAGAAAAAAACGAATTTATTTTTTGAGCGTTTTCAGGCTAAGAATTGCATAGCAAATTATCCTCGTTTTCTACGCAGTACAAAAGAGAAAAGATCCGGGGGGTCCAGGGAGGCGAAGCCCCCCGGCGAGGCGCGAAGCGCCTAGTATTTTATATATATATATATATATATATATATATATATATATATATATATATATATTTCTTGATAGATTTTCATAATTTATAAGTGATCAATAAATAGATTGGATAATGTAATGCCAAAAGAAAACTTTTAGCCTGCATGACATGTTTCGACATTCTAATCTTAACAAATTGTTCTATTTAACGATCCATCATTCCGTTCCAGAATCATAACCGAAAAATTCGCAGCCGCCTCATAACAAATCCGCTACGAAAAAGCTCGGCACGCGATCGCCCGTTCACTTTCAACTACCGGTCTCCCTCATTTCTTCTTTCGTCAAAAACGGTTCCGCGGTCATTTAAGATATTTCTCCCACAATCATTATTTTTGCTTTTCATTTGAATTCGCGATTATCAATTATCCACGCGGTGTCGGCCATAAACCGAATGATACTAATCGTTGCGGGAACTAAGTCGGAGGCGAAAAGAGTTCCGTTACCTAACCGGTGATACGGAATGAAATGGAAAACATCGTCAACCGTTATTATTTATTATTTGGGGCCACGGAAGTTTTAACATCTGACAATTTCCATTTATTATATTCTACAAGCTCCAGTCTGCCACATTTACATCATAAATATATCTGGGAACATTTTCTTATCGTGAATACATTGAGAAAGAAGGTTTGTTTTCGTGAGTCTTTATAGCACTACCGTATAAGCGTTTTATCATCACCTATCACAAATCATTAAAAACGTTTATAGGAGTCTCCCTGTTTTATTTTAAGAAACTGGCGAAATCCACCCTTATCAAGCTCACAACTTACACAACTAAATTTAGTGATGGGGGTTGTAGCTCAACATTTCCAGTGCTGAGATTTTCTTATGGTTTTACTACGACTGACTTTAATAGGCTCGGAGTAGCCCATAACACTTGCAAAAGCTATAATCCTCAATATTAAGTCCCCCCCCCCTCCTTTCCCAAGAAATAAGAGAATACATAATATATTGGCCCATTTCAAATACAGCCCACCACAACGTGATCGAGTTATATATACATCTCTCAGTGACGGATTAATAGAAATTCGTGGGTGGGGGCGGTCCTCTACCAGCAGTACCCCCCCCCCCCCCCCCCCGAGAAATGTTTTGAAAAAAGACCTTGAAAAACTGGCAGTTTGATGTTATAGACTTACACTTTTTATCAGGTAAGTAAAAATTAACATGAAAAACAATTCTTATTTGCACAAATTTTAGTTTGGTTACCAAACCCCCATGCACACACCAAAAATAAATAAATAAATAAAAAATAAAATGACTATAGGTAAGTAATTTTTTTGGCAAAATTATATCGAAAAAGGCAGGGAATGAAACGTAAAACGCTGGGGAACTTCAGTCCTCGTGATCTTATATTTTTATAAATTATACAGTTTATATTGTAAACACAGGATTAAATAATAATACACTCTTTATTTATTTTTTTCAATTTACTTTAGAAATAAAACAACCATTTAATAAAGACTCGCGATGAAATTAAATGAACAAAGTACTTTTTTGATTAAAGATGAAAATACAAATAATATATTACATTGTTAAACATTTTTCGGCTATTACTGGTAAATGTGAAACAGTGAATAATTCACTTCAATCGAAAAACACTGGTTGCAATCAGTTAAGAAAATACGATTCGTTTCTTTCTTCGTCGAAACAGTAGGTAGGTTGATTATGTATTATGGCTATTGATTATGTATTGTTACCGTTACCAAAAGTGGTAAACGAGAGATAAATACAGTAGGTTCCTACCGTAACTTGTTAAATAAACTGATGAACACAAACTTATCCCTATTAACTAAAATTGTATCCCTTACCTGCAGCCTTATGTTTTTTAAAGAAGAAAGATGTTATCTTCCATGCTCGTTTCTTGACGGAGCTAAACTCTAACACTAAAAAAAACTTTAGTTCGCATTTAACATGAAGTTTGGTTTCTACTGCTCATCTACTCAAAAAGGGCGAGGATGGACGACAGCAAGACACAGACTCAACACCACCGTTGCCAACCTGCTTTGATGATTTTTCCCTCAAGCACTTCTGAAAATCTCAGAGTTTTCCGACGAAAATTCTGACAAAACCCACGTAAATCTCCGATTGATACCTCGTAGCACATACGCAGTTTGTGGGCCAACTTAAATTCAAACGAACAAATTAGAAAATTGGCCGTGACAGATTAGTAAAACCGGTAGGTACCTGTCATACCAGTTTCCCCAAAGTATAAAGTTCCTTCATCTATGCTCGTATTTTTGTCAATATACAAGCGCGGCGGCGTAATTCTATTCCGACGTTCTCTCGCAAAAATTTTTTTCTTCAGCCTCTCGGGAGGGGCGACCGCCCCCACCGCCCCCCCCCTTTAATCCGTCCCTGACATCTCTATTATTTATAAGAATGAAACTCCGTCTGTTTGTCTGTTTGTTTGTCTGTCTGTCTGTCGTGTCTATGCACAGCCAAACGGCTGAATCTACGAGTGGGGGGATCTTCTTGGGATTTTCCAATAGGGTGTATGAGCGAATTTAAAATTTTCGAATCCCACCCGAACCATGGGCCGTAGGGCGGGAGGGGGGTCGAAGTCCGATTTAATGCCCGCTTTTTCGACTTCCCCGTTTCCTGTACCCTCTAAACGGCCGTCGAAAATTCCGGAAAAATACCGGTTTCGTAGGTTTTTCGACGAGGAAGACGACGGTGCAATCGGATCGCCAAAAAGTATCGGGAAATGCGTCAAAAAAATTAATGAGCAGGGACCCGTTTTCTCGAAAATTCCGACGAAAAACTTCGTTTTTTCTGATTAAAATATACCCGATAAACGAACGTTTTTCGGGTCGGTTTTCGTTAAACCGTTCACGTTAACCCTACCCTTAGGGATCTACCGTTTGCGAGCAAAGGGAGCTACATTCCCTACATGCCACACTTTGCGAGCGAAGCGAGCAATTCAAGGGGGGGTCCGGGGGGCTTGCCCCTCGGCTGGACGTGGAGGCGAGCGAAGCGAGCCGGAGCGGCTAGTTCGATTACAATATCAAACTAAAACATGGTTCAAATTATAATATCAGAACTAAAACAAAGAGTTACCTCTGGAAACACGTGAAATCTAGCATATAACATGTACTAAAAACTTTAAGTTAAGAAGAAAAACTCGTTTATGATGAAGTCGGGGAGTTTTGCAAGAAGCGTTACCATTCGATTTAGCATGAAAAATTATATAGAGACCGACCACATACTCATTATTCAAAGAGAATCTTTTAACATGGAATCATGTTTTAGCGATGGATCCCCCGCCGAAAAGTGAGACAATAAAGTGAGATGAAAGTAGGGCCAATAATTGTGATGATTTCCGCTTACAACCGAGTCGTTGCTAGGGATATGATACTTCGTCGTTTTTCATCCCACAAAATTCGTTGACCATTCGTTCGAAAGCTCTCGATTTATCCAACCATACTATATTAACTACTGCGAAGTGCGTGGTCAACAAGCTGAGTTATGAGCATGGTTATATGAATAATTGTTTACACACAGGTGATCATTCTCAATAATTGATATTGTGAACATGATTGCAACCGCTTGTTAATTTCTGATGATTTCATTGAGCTGGTGTTTCGATTATGTGATTCATAGCAGGTGATCCGAATATTGCGAGAACGGTTTGATTTGTGAAGCGGGGGTTAAATCATTTTAATAGGTAATTTCTATACTTTACACTATAGGAAGCTGTAATTTCGTATGTAGCCTCTTTAGCCTCTTTCTATAATAAAGTGAATGTTTACTCGCTAGTTTCTATTAGGAGATCATCATCTCACAAGAGCTCAATCGTCGTGATCATTTCTATAATAAAGTGAATGTTTACTCGCGAGTTTCCATTAGGAGATCATCATCTCACAAGAGCTCAATCGTCGTGATCATTTCTATAATAAAGTGAGAGCGAGGAGCTAAAACATGATTCCATGTTTTTTACATTTTAGCAGTCAGGCTCAAAGTAATAACATCCAGGGGGGTCCAGGGGGGCGAAGCCCCCCTGGCGGGGTTAAGGGGCGGAGCCCCTTGCGAGGCCCGAAGGGCCGAGTTTTTTTACCAAACATCTGTTGGAAAAACACGTTTTGTTTTACGCTAAAACGGCATTTTCTCCCCTTATTGACAGACAAAAGTGAAATTGACTATACCGTTGGGAAGCTAAGTTTTGAGCCAACATTTACGATAACAATAGTGGAGGAAAAACCGATAGCATTCGGAATGATAAGCTTTTAAAAAAAGTGAAAATTTCCTCTTTTCTACAAATTTAACTTTTTGGGTTTATTTTATCTTTCTAATAAGATTTTTTTAAATTTATTTTCACAGTAAATTTCAGGTTCTTCCCAAGGGTGCTTTCAAATATAAGAATGACTTTTGAATTAATTGAGCAATCGTCTCAACTGCCTACAGGAAAGAGTAAAAAAGAGCGAAACTATCATGGAACAAGATCGCGAATCAATGGATCCCGCAAACAGTTGTTTTCGTTGTTTATGAGGAAGATAATTAGAAAAAAGTAAGGCAAATAAAAAAAGTAGAACATGGCAATTACATGATGAAGCAAGCCAGCAAGAACGAGTACGAAAGAAATGCGTGACAAATCGAGAGCTTTCCTACGAATGGAGAACGATTTTTGTCCGATGAGACCTAAAGAACTTTCATTTCCCCTGCAACGGCTTGGTAGAACGTGAAAATCATAAGAACGGAAGTACCATTTCCTTAGCAACGACTCGGTTGTAAGCGGAAATCATCAAAATATTTTCGTGAGCACTTTTCCGTGACGTTTTTTTAGTTTATGTGCCATTGCACGTATAAACTGCTTGCACGTATAAACGTACTTATGAACTCGTAAACGAGTTCCACTATCTGCTTTACAAGCAGATACCATGTTACATGGATATGTCTTTGATTGGGGATTTAATAACGGTTGTCCTCGAGAGTTGTAAAAAAATCCTTTAACTTTGTACTGTAGGCGACGAAATGTAGGATAAAGAATTTATTCTATTATGCTTGGAGACACAATAAGCATACTATACATACTATTAAAGTTATTCCTCCAATACAGGCGCTATCATTTTCAAGTGCATGATAGCCTGATTTTTCATTAATAAATTAAATTATATCATTTATCGTTCTGAGGACATCTTCAGATCTTGCTTTCTTGACATTGAGTTGACTTGGTGAGCCACTGTTTTATTTGACAAATCCGTTATATTCGGATGTTTATAAATTTTTTCCTGGACACACCAAGATCTGAAGATGTCCTCAGTAAGAGGATGAAACGTTATCAAATAAAACAATAAATGAAATAATTTCATTTATTTTCCCTGGGCCGCATCCCGACTAATTCCAACAAAACAACGGTTTACTTATAGAAATGTTGAAAATAACTGTGGAGAGAAGCCACTACAATGAGTTTTTGTTAACAGTCGACTGTTGTCAATAGGATGATAATGTTTCCTATGGAGTGGAGTAAATGATGCTATTGCTTTACGTTAAGTTCCAACGAGCAACAGCGCTTTCCAACGAGTGGCGAACGATTTCTGTGCGATGAAAACTACGGAAGTTCCATTCCCCTAGCAACGGATTGGTTGTACGTGAACATCATTAGAAATTGTGACATATTTTTTGCGTCACGAAAATTTTTGGTTGACCCCCCAGAGCAAAGACATATCCATGTCAAAAAGTAATAATGATTGAGACGTAAATTATGGAAAAAACTATTTGGTAGATTGGAGAACTTATATACACTCTAACAAAGCGGAACCAAATTTGAAAAACGTAGCCCCTGCATTCCCTAGTCATTAAGAAACCCATTTGGTTTTATAATTTACAATAATTGCCCATTAAAACGCCTTAATGAGGTAGGCACGTAAAGGAGTTGTTGTAACTTGGTATTTGTTGAATGATACAAACCGACAGCCTAATTATGGGGATCATCTTCTTGTAAATAAATATGATGTTCGCATTT
This sequence comes from Adelphocoris suturalis, assembly GCA_030762985.1. Lineage (NCBI taxonomy): Eukaryota > Metazoa > Arthropoda > Insecta > Hemiptera > Miridae > Adelphocoris > Adelphocoris suturalis. The sequence goes on from CM061050.1 coordinate 12,948,705, forward strand.
CGCAAATGGGATCTCGACTGACGGCTGATAATATAGTTTTTGAAAGGTTAATCAGAAGGCTAGGAGTAGGTAGGTAGTATTTGCTGTGGAGATGAACGAACGCCGAGTGTAATTAAATGGGATGACCTAGTAGAGTTCCCTCAGGCTAAGTGAAATCAGAAGGTATGCCTACATATATTTAGCTAGGTTCGCTACTAGAAACCCATGTACTTACATAATTTATAGCTTTAGAAATTGAAATTTTAACATGGAATCATGTTTTAGCGATGGATCCCCCGCCGAAAAGTGAGACTATAAAGTCAAATGAAAGTAGCGCCAATAATTGTGATGATTTCCGCTTACAACCGAGTCGTTGCTAGGGATATGATACTTCGTCGTTTTTCATCCCACAAAATTCGTTGACCATTCGTTCGAAAGCTCTCGATTTATCCAACCATACTATATTAACTACTGCGAAGTGCGTGGCCAACAAGCTGAGTTATGAGCATGGTTATATGAATAATTGTTTACACACAGGTGATCATTCTCAATAATTGATATTGTGAACATGATTGCAACCGCTTGTTAATTTCTGATGATTTCATTGAGCTGGTGTTTCGATTATGTGATTCATAGCAGGTGATCCGAATATTGCGAGAACGGTTTGATTTGTGAAGCGGGGGTTAAATCATTTTAATAGGTAATTTCTATACTTTACACTATAGGAAGCTGTAATTTCGTATGTAGCCTCTTTCTATAATAAAGTGAATGTTTACTCGCGAGTTTCTATTAGGAGATCATCATCTCACAAGAGCTCAATCGTCGTGATCATTTCTATAATAAAGTGAGAGCGAGGAGCTAAAACATGATTCCATGTTTTTTACATTTTAGCAGTCAGGCTCAAAGTAATAACATCCGGGGGGGTCCAGGGGGGAGCCCCTTGCGAGGCCCGAAGGGCCGAGTTTTCGAAATAATATTATCCAATTGCTAACAATGGGATTTATGTACCAAATTTCATTAATTTTTTTAAAGAAAAAGTTCCAGTTATGCAGCATGATTGTATGAGCGAATTTTCTTAAATTACCTATCGTATTGTAATGGGTACCTATGTTGAATTGTATCGAAATTGGAGTACAAAGAAATTGTTAAAAACCATACATTGAACATGTTTTCACACTTTTGCCCTTTAAAATTACCAACTACCTTATACTGATCAAACTGAGGTCTGCCAAAACTCATTTGACTTTGGATTGCACGCTTTCCGCGGTTTTTATTGAACACGTTTCAGCTCAGACTTACAGCATAATCCACACAGCGTAATCCAGCATATACCAAAAGATATGTACCACCACCAAGACCAAGTCCAAGACTAAGATTAACGCTGTCAAACACAGTCCAAAATTTATTTATGTACATCATTCACAGAGCGCTAGATAGTAATATGAAAACAGCTCAAAATTATACTAGACCAAACTAAAAACGCTGCAAACTATTTCACGAAGGTTCATTATTTTTTCAATTGAGTTTGATCGTAGTTTTAGTTGGCTTGCGTACGTCCAGACTCCTCGGCGTGTCCTATTTCGAGTTGCCACATTCTTGTGTTGCTACATTTCGAGTATACCTATACTTCTATTAATTATATACGCATGTTTATATTTCTCGATTTGAGCTCCTATCTATTCAAATAGTTATTGCCTTAATAATATCATTATCTAAAAGTCGAGAGGATATGTTATTAAATATGCGTAGGAAAAGCATTGGTATTAACACACAAATATGACCTAGAAAAAACATATATTCATGCCTCGAAGGAACGCTGTACCCACCTCATGGTGCCACGGTGTATTATATGGGTATAACACGTAAAAGTAATAAATATCCATTCTCCTACACCCCTCTGCTACGCCTCTGGTCACTCCAGCCACCACAAGATGCCGCGGCGCCTCCTCTCACACCACCCCCCGCTCACCCCCCTCACCACCCACCGTGACCCCCTGCCAAGCGTGCCACCCGTGCGTCTAACACGTCTAACACTCAAAACCTCGAAAAGACAATTTTTCGCCCGTTTTGGGCCCATAGCATCTATGCGAGTAAAGCGATCGGGATGGTTAAACGTTAGGACCAACTACACCCCAAATGGAGTCTATGTGCGAAAGAACGGGCTTTTTAAGTAAATTCTTAGGCCTTTTATGGCCCGGACGGCGGACGGCGGACGGACATTTCAAATTTGGATTCTACGCACCTTGAAACGTAAAGTGATAAAGTTCGAGGGGGGGTTATAAAAATTTTTTGCTACACGATCACATAGGCTTATTATTGAAAATAATAAACCAAAAAGCAAGTTTTAACGTTGCTTGTGAAAAATGGGGCAGTGGATTGCGAAACTATGCTAAACAGCATTTATTTATAATATTATAAAACAATAATTTTACTATTGAAAGTTTTTCTACTTATAAAAGATAGGGACATCAAATACCATTGTTGTTATAATATTTAAGCTATGTGTAGATTATGTAGACGCATATGCGATGTTATGTCAACGTGCTGTTTGAAATTATGGGCAAATCGCCTAGACCTTAACCAACAGCACGCACCAAGCCTGCCGTTGGAAAAGTGAACTAGGCGAGAAGCCTAGTTCTAATTTTGTACTATCATCATATGTATGTTCTCATATGTATCTCTATTGAAATAAATAAATAAAATAGTATTCCCCAAAAAAGTTAATGTGGCAACGAGGGCCTCACGAAAAGTGGCGACTGATCCCCGGAGAACGGCCGAGCTCGAGGCAGAGTTCGCCGATTCATCCCGCATAAGCACTAAGGCAAAGGGCGCTGGTCAAATTATAATAGTTATCATTAGCGATAAGGCCAGGCCTAAGGGGGCCGTTAATTTAGCACGATAAGAACGGTAGTAAACGCAGTCAGAACGTCATATTCAGATTTAATTTCAATTTCACCTGCCAAAAAGAACTGGCTGGCAAGGTTAAGTGATGGTCATGTGCGGGAAAGAGGAAACATAAATGTATGGCGTTCTAAAAACAGTAAACATTTGAGGAGTCCAGGGGAAGAATGATTTTAGTCATACAAAATTGAATTGGAGAAAACTGAAGTTTAATATTCCACTACCTATAAATTACACAATTATATTGCACAGTAAAATGGTTAAGAAAAATATCTGTTAAATCATAAGATTACTAAGAATCGGTATTGATAATAAAAAAACTCCGTGAAAAAAAAATTAGTGTAATTAAAGATTGAAATTACTAAAATTGATGGGACACAAATCGTTTTTTCCTAAAAAAATTAACTACGGTCAACTAGCTGGTCTTGCCAAAAGTCACTCTCATCGGTTGTTTCTTCATTTCCCACGTTCGTACCGTTACCAAGCTCTTGTAAAAGCTTTTCGAGGTTTCATTGATCAAGAATTTTGACAACTTGATCAAATCCTTCATTTTAGCCTTCATGGAACGCCCGTTCGGGTAAGTTCAGGGGACATAAACATTTCTTCCCCAGGAGCGGGTGGACTAAAATCAGCCTTCCCCAGCACACGACATTTTTTATTGCATGTTGTACTGTGACTAATATTGTTTTTCCTGGAAACGATGTCACCATGCGATAGTACTTCTCATTCCTCACTAGATGGCTGTAAACCTCAATTTTCACGAAAAGTGGACTAAAATCATTCTTCCCCTGGACTCCTCATTTGTAAAGAAAGTTGTTAGGGAATTTGAATTGTACTTTCAATTTATTGACTTTTTTTTTTTTTTTTAGTTATTTGCATTACCTTCCTATTTAAATACCTACCTAGATGTTTGACTAGATTCTGTGATATGTTGTTAGTGAATGTGAATAATCATTGAAGCGGAGATCATTTGAGTATTAGGGTACGTACGTACGTACGTTGAGTAGCTGGGATCAATCGCCGAACCTTCTACTGGGATCAGGCGCCGCGTATCTCAGTCCATGGTGATCGATCGCCGGTTTCCTAGATTTCTCGTTAACTTACATCGTCATATTAGTTTTGTGAAATTTTTCATAATATAATCCGCAGAAATGGCAGTTTAGGCTAAACTTCAATGGGGAAGGGTAAACAAAACTTGTAAAATGTCTATCCATAAGTCGAATGAGCATGGGCAGACTTCGGTCGGACCAAGATTAAGGAAGCTAGGTGATTTTGAATAACTTTAGTCTAGATGGAAAAAGGAGAGAGCTCACCCAAAATTAGCCCAGTTTTCAATAATAAGTTACCGTATTTCTGGAGCATTGCTAAGTTTTTGTTATGGTCCGCAACTCTGGTATATGTATTGCAATTTCTGTAGCACGCATAGCTTAGAAACTTTTTGAGAGATACAGGAAAACTTGTAATTTTAGCTATCTTTGTGATGCCGTCATTTAGTATTACAGCAACTTTGAAATAACGCACAAAATTTTTCTCTCACGGGGCTAAATTTTCCAAATATGACACCGTCTCTCGAAATGAACACCCATTTTCGGTCTTGTTACCCTGGCTATTAAGAGATGAGATCCAAATCTTTTACTGTAGTCATAGTCAAGCTTAATCCTGTTGAGGAGGATGACCTGGTTCAAGTCCATTAAGGGAGAGAGATTCTGTATTCTGAACTGTGCAAAGGTAATGGAGTACGAAAACCAAAGTTATAGAAAAATTTGTCTATTTCCATGAAAAATAAAGAGTTATAATGTTCAATCGATTTTGACGGTTAGGCCATCATCAGTAACAAACAATAACTGAACACACATTAGAAAGGACACGGGTTATATAGTCAAAGGTGAAGGGAGATTGAATCCCATTGGTCGAGAGAAAGGAAAGGGGACGGGAGGTACAACCAATTTAATGCAAGCAAAGCGAAGGGGGGGTTATAGCTAATCAGGTGATGTGAAAGGAAAGGAATATATGGTATACTCAATATAAAGGAATATAAAGGAATACTCAATATGGTTCCAACGGTTTGAAGGGATAATTCCAAGCTTCATAGAAATGGACTTATCAGTGTTGAAATATATTGAGGGATATCCTCATTTAAACATTTACCAGATCTGTCACTTTTGAACATTTCTAATTTTCCAAGCACATTCAACATACCTCCCGTTGAACGAAAATGAAGAAATTCTACAAACTGTCTATATGTCAAATCAAAATTGTAAATATGATTGGATTCCTTGAATGTTTTGCAAATGTAGACCTACCCTTATTTTCCCTGAAATCCTCCTGATGCTCTTCTATTCTTTCCCTGAATTTCTTACCAATTTGACCGCAATATTCGTAGCCTCAAGAACATTTTATTTTATTAACCCCACTTTTATCCTGAACATTGATTTTGTCTTTGACGGACCCTAGTAACGCCTTACCAATGGGATTCTATCCCCCTTCACCTGTGACTATATAAGCCGTGTCCTTCCTAATGTGTGTTCAGTTATCGTTTGTTACTGATGATGGCCTAACCGTCGAAATCGATTTAACACTGTAACTCTTTATTTTACGTAGAAATATACAACGTTTTTCTCTAACTTCCGTTTTTCAAATGGGTTTCCACAACTTCGTCGCGAGTGATTTATTTCGTGAAGGAGTACTTTTTCGAAGAACCTCAGATTCGATCTCATTTCTGAAGACAGAAACAGAGAAGCTTGATATCGCATATCACCTCAGTAGTAAAATACTTATAGTAAAAAAGTTAATTAATGGATGGTTAGCAAGTTTATACCAATGGGTCGCAAGATGAAAAAGGTTGTGAACCTCCTGACCAAAAAGAACCGGACTAATTCACACGCATCCTAACTCACGATAAGGTGATCCGTCCCGAAACTTCTGTTTTATTTGAACAGGGAACAAGGTCATAAAAAGAATGAGAAATGCGGACGGAACATAATTCCCTTAACATATAATTTGTTGAATGATATTGGTCGAATCGTGAAATGAAGCTTGGAGAGAAAATTCTGTGAGTTACAACGTGCTGAATATAATTTGAGATTAGTGGTGAAGGGACCTGTTTAGAAGCAAAATCCATTCAATGGTGTTCGGGCTGGCGTGACTGCCAAGCATAAAAACGTTGGAAATTATCACATATAGGTTCATCATTTTTCTGTGTAGACAACCCTCCTATTCAGAGCATATTCTTTCCCGATTAATTGAACTTTTACTCTATTTATCACCTTTACTTTTGAAATTCTAAATTCTAGCAATGTATCACAGTGTAGGTCGCCACCTGATTAATCGATATCTTTTCGAGATTAATATTGATAAGTTTATTGCCATTGGTGTAATTGTGTAGAAACATTACTGCAAAAGTCATGATTTAGAGTAAATTTTAAGTGATTCAAGCTTGAAATAATGATATATTGGGTCAAGATTTCGGATGGTCGAGTTTCCATGCAGATTTCATGTAGTTTCGGAAAGTCATGGATTGGGGGGGCAAATATTTCTCTGGATGAAGAATGAAGTTTTGACAAGGTTTATGATCATAATGTAGTCAAATATGTTACTATTATTCGAATACTGCCTTTTGAAAAAGAAGCCTTTTTGAGAAGCACCTATGATTGATACCGAAATTCGTAGCAGAAAAAGTTTTCGTGTAGCCTATTTGAGTAATATAATCAATATGTTCCAAATTTCTTTGGAGCGTACGGGCTTCGAGAGAAGTGTTGGAACTGCATAGGCTTTGAAAAATCATCGGCATGAGGAACAATGTGATTGGCCAAGAATAATCCTGAAAGTTCGTTTTTGTAGGTTTGTGAAAAGTTGTACTTGCCCTTGACAAGAAGAAACGTTTTTAAGTGGTAATAAAATCGTCATAAAGTTTTATCAAATAAGTAAATAATAAATACTGTATGTCACAAGTGTTGGCCATATGATGAGCAGTGCAAGGTGAGTGACCGTAGAAATTAAGTTCGCGAACGATTACTATCCTGTACCTCCAAGCCAACTTGCAGTACTGTATCATTAGTGGCGACTCTTCCCCGAAGTCGGGTGGTCCTGTTTCGGCTCAAATCTGGCAGTCCAAAAGCCACTATCCTGGAATTTGATAAAACTTGATATTAGATGGACACAATGGAAGTGCTAATTGTTAGTTCGTGGTAGTTCAGTATGGTTTTCCTTTCGGTGAACTGCTCACAAAACATCCATCTACGTATGTACAGATCATCTAAATGGCTACTTGAATTCCGGGGTTCATCTCTCTGGAAACGTTAAAAGTCAAGTATAAACAACTAAGAAAACTAAGCTTTTCGACACGCACTACATTGCTTGTGTTCTTTAAACTTTGCCAGAATTGGTTCTACATCCAGTTTTAAAATTTTCCCATCAGAAGAGCCAAAATTGCTGCGAAGCTACTTTTTTCTTTTAAAAAATTAAGATTTTTCCATATTAGGCTTTGGTAACAAAATGCTGTGATAAGTAGTCTCAACTGTACTGACGCCTACTGGGACAAATATTTTGATGATTATTTAAATTAGATAGTTGTTTTAATGATAATTTAAATTTAAAATATTTCAATGATTATTAAAATTGAATAATTTAATGTGGATAATGATGATTTTACTTAACCATCCTCGGTCTTTCTCAGAGAACAATAAAATATCATTACCGAAGGCAATTTTCGTGGTTCCATCAAAAGTTGATGTGGAAAGATATGTGATGCCTTGTACATGATACTTGTATCTGAAACGGCCACCCACCTAGCATTCGGCTAATCATCATCCCATAAATATTTCCGCTAATCATCCAGGTGGCGTCAACACATCAAAAAACTCGACGAGCGAAAGCATTAATCAAAGATTCAACGTTGCTCATTACGCTGTTCTAAGTCAAAAGCATCTGCCCCTTGATCCCGAAATCGGCGAGACCTCCTCTTAAAAAAGTTGGCCATGTTCGCAAAAGTTGTCAGTGCTTTGCCATCCTAGAAACCGACAATTATGATAGTTCTGGGCTATTATAGCTTGAGACGAACGCACCTCCTGAACAGAAAAAACTCCAGAAGTCCGCCGTAGGCGCATCACTTAAGTGCTAATTGTGGGTTCTAGCCGATGATAGTTTGTCACTGCTGGCACTGCTCTAGGCGCTTTTTCTGGATCATGTTTGATGAGGAATGATTTACGGCTAGACATCCCTACAAGGACGTCGCGCTCATCTGAAGAAACACATCTCCGGTCATCGTTTAGTAAGATTTCTTTCGATTTACACTGTTATCTGATATTTTTTGTAAACTCCAGAAGCTACGTCGAAAAATGGTTTTGCTAAGCGGAGTCATTTTTCTTTTCAGCTTGTTGAAAGGCAGATGTGAAGGTTTTATCTTCGACAGTCCACAGAACCAACCCCGGCGTTTTAGACTACATAGTATCATTATTGACTTTTTTGGTTTACTAACACGCAGTATTAATCCTTTTGTAATTTACCAAGAAAAAAAAGCCACAGTTCCTTTGAGCCTGACGGCTAAAACTAAAAAACATGAATATGCTTTAGCCGTACACGACTCGCTCCTCGTCGATTCTCTGAACCCGACCCCCCATCGTCCTCTGAACTCTGTTTATCATTCTGCCATCAATCCTAAAACATGGAATCATGTTTTAGCTCCTCGCTCTCACTTTAATATAGAAATGATCACGACCATTGAGCTCTTGTGAGATGATGATCTCCTAATAGAAACTCGCAAGTAAACATTCACTTTATTATAGAAAGAGGCTAAAGAGGCTACATACGAAATTACAGCTTCCTATAGTGTAAAGTATAGAAATTACCTATTAAAATAATTTAACCACCGCTTCACAAATCTAACCGTTCTCGCAATATTCGGATCACCTGCTATGAATCACATAATCGAAACACCAGCTCAATGAAATCATCAGAAATTAACAAGCGGTTGCAATCATGTTCACAATATCAATAATTGAGAATGATCACCTGTGTGTAAACAATTATTCATATAACCATGCTCATAACTCAGCTTGTTGGCCACGCACTTCGCAGTAGTTAATATAGTATGGTTGGATAAATCGAGAGCTTTCGAACGAATGGTCAACGAATTTTGTGGGATGAAAAACGACGCAGTATCATATCCCTAGCAACGACTCGGTTGTAAGCGGAAATCATCACCATTATTGGCGCTACTTTCGTTGCACTCTCGTGGGACATTTTTCGGTAGTTAGGTCACGGCTAAAGCATATTCATGCTAAAACTACCAAATTGGGTGTGGATCATAACTTCCACAAATCTATAACATGAATGTAAAGATCATTGAAATTTTTAAATAATCTTGAAAGATAAACCATTCTATTCCTAAAAACGCTGCAAATTATTTCACAAAGGTTTATTATTTTTTCAGTTGAGTATGATCGTAGTTTTAGTTGGCTTTCGTACGTCATAAGGCCCGTCCAGACTCCTCGGCGTGTCCTATTTCGAGTTGCCACAACCTATACTTCTATAATTATATACGTATGTTTATATTTCTCGATTTGAGCTCTTATCTATTCAAATAATCATTGCCTTAATAATATCATTATCTAAGTACGTACGAAAAGTCGAGAGGATTTGTTATTAAATATGCGTAGGCAAAGCATTGGTATTAACACACAAATATGACCTAGAAAAAACCGTATATTCATGCCTCGAAGGAACATGAAATTGGAAAGCAATACAAGTGTAGGAAGTTTTCCACGCCACCCTGGAGGTACTCCCTAGGTCTCGTTACCTCACAACCGGAGGTTCACCGCCCTATTACGCTTACACTATCATATCACTCATATTTTTCCATCAACATCCATTTGAAAGTTGTGCATTTTGAGATGAGTGAATTTTGTCCTAACATGAGAATAATAATTATTAGGTCGTGCAGTTGTGTTCGTTCATGATCTGGTCCTAAAGTGTTCTGTTGCGAAGTCCTACTGCCCATTGTTATCCTAACCGTGGAATATTAGCTTGCGCAGTTGTGGTTGAGCAGGTTGGAGTTTTAACACGTCAGTCTAACACTCAAAGCCTCGAAAAAGACACTTTTTCGCCCGTTTTTGGCCCATAGCATCTATGCGAGTAAAGCGATCGGGATGGTTAAACATTAGGACCAACTAGACCCCAAATGGAGTCTATGTGCGAAAGAACGGGTTTTTTAAGTCAATTCTTAGGCCTTTTATGGCCCGGACGGCGGACGGCGAACGGCGGACGGACATTTCAAATTTGGATTCTACGCACCTTGAAACGTAAAGTGACAAAGTTTGAGGGGGGGATATAAAAATTGTTTGCTATGCGATCACATAGGCTCGGGTTATTGGAAATAATAAACCAAAATTGCATCGAAATCGGATGAAAACTGTAGAGTTCAAGCTTGTTAGAAGAATTTGAGGTTCACGCATGCGCATTAGCTATTACTAATGTGATTGTTTAAATATATATATATGGAATGTTTCGGATGACGGCTGTGAAAAAATTATGCTTGATGGATTTTTGCTATTGATTTATGTTCGCAACTAAGTCTTGAATATTTGGAATCAATTCCTAAATGGTAAAATGTTAAGGTTTACTTTTTCAAACTGACCTACTCTTAGTTTTACTCGGATAATGATGTACCTACCTTTGACTCGGTTTCAAAAGAACTGTTTAATAATTTTACCAGTTTCAACGCAAAAGGGCTAATCTAATACAGAAACAATAAACTTTTTTTAAGTTCATTTAATGCAGTTTTACATTGTACAATAAGATAACATAAACAGGAATACATAACTTGAATTAAGCTACGTGATAACAATAATGCATAACCAGCGTTATACAAGTATGCCTACGAAAATTAAGAAAAATAAAATGTCAACATTTCAGTGCTAAATACCCCCCCCCCCCCCCCCCCCCAAACAATGAGTAAGCTCGTGGTGTGGTAAGGAAAGACCAAAGATCCTGGACCTAAGCGAAGAAAAACTCAAATCATATTTTTTCAATTCCTTCCCTTCAATTTTCTCTTCCAGCAAATTCAGGATTCTGGATACCTAATAGTAGGAACTTCTCTGTCCAAAAGAGGTATTCATTTTCGGGACAAAGCACTAATTTTCTGCCCGTTCAGCTTTTGTACTCTTTCTATGCTGTATTTGAAGTAACAACACCGTTTTCTACCAGCGAACAGGACCATAGCTCTCAAATTAATGCAGTTTACCCTACCTCCACACGCGCAAAACATTGAAATAAACGTGCGAACAACAAAAGTATAGATTTTAAAACATTTCATCAATCCATTCGTCAACAAACTGAAAAGTAAACCATAGCTGCCAAAAAACTAAGTAACAATCCATGCAACATCACTGTTAAAAAATTTATTTCTTACAAGAAAAATATAGTAATAATATAAGTAACTTAAAAAAATAATATATATAAAATAATAATACCTAATAATACCCCTTTTATACCTAACTTTTTGTTGTTGTTTTTACTTTGTTAGTTTCTGATTAATGTTTTATACCGTATTATTGTTATCCATTAATAATATTTTAACATTTTATCTATATTTTTATTGTTTACTTATGCTGTTTCAACACATTTTTTATAGCTTGTTTGGTTTGGTTTTTCCCTAGGTGAACCACCGTTATTGCTTCATATTTTGACAAGTCCGTTATATTCGGACGTTTAAAAATTTTTCCTGGACACACCAGTAAGTTTGTAGTTCAAATTAGTTTTTAACTATTAACATGTATCATGTTTTAGCCCTGAGGTCCTAGCAATTTTTGCGAGTCAATTTTTTTCCGCGCACGAAACATATAGTGTTACAGTGATTTCCGCCTACAACCGAGTCGTTGCTAGGGAAATGGTACTTCGTCGTTTTTCATCCCACAAAATTCATTGACCATTCGTTCGAAAGCTCTCGATTTATCCAACAATATTATGTTAACTACGGCGAAGTGCGTGTCCAACAAACTGAGTTATGAGCATGGTTATATAAATAATTGTTTACACACAGGTGATCATTCTCAATAATTGATATTGTGAACATGATTGCAACCGCTTGTTAATTTCTGATGTTTTCATAGAATTTCGAATCAATATCGAGGAGAAAACATGATACATGGTTGAAATTTTTGGTTCTAGAACAGAAATAATTTTTTATTAAACCTAATGAACTTTCCATGGTCCCACATAGAAAACGCAGCAAATGATGATTTTCGTTTTGCCCCTTTTATTTTTTGTTTTCTTCTATTCAAGATAACAATACCTATAACATATAACAATGCCTGTATTGTCCTTGTAGGACCCTGAAGATGTCCTCAGCAAGAGGACGAAACGTCGAATAAAAAACATGAAATAAATTCACATTTTTTCCCCTGGGCCGCATCCCGACTAATTCCTAAGACACAAGTACTTACGGCCGACTAAACTACTAACATTACAAAAGTATATAGTGATGATTAGTAATAAAGAGGGTCAAGTGGTTTGAAATGATTCTTTCATGCTCCTTCCCAAGCTGCTGTGGGTGCTGTATATTAATTTTAATAGTACTAGGGCAAAATACACATTTCGTATAAATGCGGGGGGGGGGGGGGGGGAGTGGGTACTGTTGCCTCGGGCCCGGACCCAGGGGGGGCCCGGTCCGGTCCTGTATTTAGTAAATAAAGTATTTTAGAATTTTTAGGCCTACATAAAACAGAGTGTATTACACTTGACGGGCCCTGAGCAGATTACATTTGATTTACTACATCAGACTGTTTCTCTTAAACAGTTGCGATGGCCCAAAATATTATTCTTTACCCTTTACCGTCTTTACCAGTAGGCACTCGACTGAAGACTTGGGAGAGAGCATCCATGGGCCAAGAAAGGTTGATTTACCTTGCCATTCTCAGCATTGAGCACAAGTTAGCATCCAAACTTGACTTTTCTAAGGTTATTAAAGAATTTTCACTTAGAAAGGCACGAAAGTTACAAGTGTTTTGTCTTGTATTTTTCAAATGCAAATACACTTTTCTTCACTTCACTTTATTAGTTTTAAAATGTTTCATTTTATAAAACATGAAATTATAGCCTATTACAGTTTTCTATATTTAAAAAGTTTTCCACAATTATAATTACAATTACAGAATGCTATTGTAACTCAACAAAACAAATTTCTCATTTTACTAATTCATATTTGTGATAGTTTTTCACTAAATAATTCTTGTATCTTTTGTTGTTATAAATCTATTTCTTTACTGCATAGCTTCATTACAAGTAGATAAACTGTAATAAAACAATTATATTTTTGTAGATTTTTATTTTTTTTCCAACATTAATAAATGTATTCTTTCAAACATAGTCATTGTTCCAATTAATTCCTTCAGCCATCTTGTATACAGAGACTTTCCTTTTTAATCCGTCCATAACATTAAAATAAAGTTAATTGTATGTGTTGATTAATGATTATATGAAATTCAGTCAATCATAATTACTGCCACAATCGTCCAATTGAGGAATGAGTAAATCGGAACTTCTCTGAATACGCCCTCTATTCACAAACAATTGTATTTAAAGTAGTTAAAATAAAAATCCTATGACTGATTTTTATGGTTTTGTAATTAGTTGGTAATTACTAGAGTATGAATACTTGAATTTTCAATTCTTAAGTTACACTTTACTTTTGATTAAATGTTGAATAAAACGTAGTGAAGTAGTAAGAGTTCAGCCCTTCAAGTGTTCTTATTCGAACACTGAACCTTGGTAGGAAGTATAAATATTTTTTCGTTTGGTTAGAGAAGGTTTAATAGTTTTTTTTAAACAATTATCATAGCTATCTCTAGTAAAAGTGGCGCGACAAAAAAAAAAAAAAAAGGGGGGGGGGGGGGGGGCCCGTGGCCAGAATCTGGTCCCGGGCCCGACTTGGAGATGTGGGGGCCCTGCACCTCATTAAAGTTACCAGTAGATTCCTCAACCTTGGTTGCTCCGAAAGCGACACTTGGTAACTTCATCTTCCTGGTTTAATCAATTTCACAACGTATTAATTCCAATTCCGCTCCGCCACGTGTTTTGAGGGCACACGACTTCGAGCAGTTCAGGATGATTTCGTACGAAGCTGTCCGCAGGTATCGAGTCTCTTACTTCGGGAATCATTTTACCTTATAAAACGTTTAATGCCATAATAATGATAATCAAAACCAGCCCATCCCTTCTCCCGTGCAGGCTGCCTGGTGTAATTTGTTTGATAAACGCTGCTCCTGCTCTCACGTCACGCGGCGGCCCACCCGACACTTTCCCCGCTACTTTTAATGGCGACTTCTGCAAAGCGATTTTAAAAGGTTTCGAGCGAGGGAAAAAAAATAGAGCTCTGCTATAATGTATAAACGGAAGTCTCACGAAACCCTCCAATTTTGCCTATCGATGTCTGGGCAACGATTTTCCATTCCAGAAATTTCCGAAATGGCAATTTAGTTTAACGGCGGTTGGACCACCTACTCACGAAGAATGCAGGACCGATAATTTATTGTGATTGTTCGAATTCTGATTTTGCTTCTTTAGTGGACACGGGAAAAATTATCGTCGGTCATTCAAAAGTTTTTGTGATATTATTTGCGACTTTTTCTAGAATTCAAGCCCTTCTTGTGCTTAAAGTTTATAAAATTCAAATTTACGTAGAACAATTTTTTCTAAATAATATTATCTAATTGCAACCAATGGTATTTATGTACCAAATTTCATTAATTTTGGTTTTAATGTTGAAAAGTTAGCGTTGAAGTTTTATTTTTTCAACTTTATTGTATTCTATTTGTTTAGATAGATATTGTTTTTAATTTTCATTATTATTATTATTATGCTTCTATTGAAATATGTTGGTATTGAAGGGGTTCTAAATATTCTTTGTTGCTCAAATGCACCGTTTCACTATTAAAATAACCAACAACAAAATTCCAGCAAGTTTGGGAATTTAAACATTATTAGTGAACTTTATTGTTTATTTTGCTTCCGAGTCTATCTGTAGGTTTGTAGCGTTTAGAAGGTTTTCACTTTCGGAAGATTTTTTAAAAAATTCTCCATAATCAAAATTGCTACTCGCATTTTACATGTAGACCATTCTGAACAACTCTGTGTGTGTGTGTGTGTGTGTGTGTGTGTGTGTGTGTGTGTGTGTGTGTGTGTGTGTGTGTGTGTGTGTGTGTGTGTGTGTGTGTGTGTGTGTGTGTGTGTGTGTGTGTGTGTCTGTGTGTGACTTCACCATGTGCTTATAACTAATATGGCATCTATACAAACATCCTGAAGCTAATGTCTTTATCTTAGATCGAAAGTGAAACCATTTTGAAACCGATCTTGGTCGGCAAACAACATAATTACAAGTTGGATTCCAACTACACTCAACGAGCCGGCTAAATTCCAATGATGAAGATATCATGGTTTTAGTTTGGCCGTCAAATCTAGCCACTGCACCACCCCCTATATGCTCCGTCGATTTAATTTTTCGAAGCCTTTCAAAGTGATATCAATATCAAGAGAGGCCCCGAGGCCTTGTGAAAAAAACGTAGGTCGTGCGACTCCGAGGGTCATGCGTTATTCCCAGTTACCGCCCAGAACTGACAAAACAAACTTCGGTCAAAGAAAAATGATATTCCTCCGGGGCCAAAGTCTTCCTCATGAGTCTTCCACAAACCCTCAAAGCCTTTTTTTCGTGAACCAAAAAAGAATCCTTCAGTCGATTTTTCCCGATGAACCGATCCGGAGTGGGGGTATGTAGTTAATTATCTATGTAAATGTATGTAAATATTAATATTGGAAGATGAGGGGAACATATGTAAAGTACTGTAGAGCGCACCTGTTGACGCCTAGGGTAACGTAAGGTCGGGAGACCCAGGAGCGTGGCTCTAGCATTTGCACCATAAACCATGCCGGACGCGTTTTGAAGTCCCATTATAATGGTGGTGGATGAGGTCGAATTCCTTTGGTAAACTACAAGGTTTATATCGTATTAATTATTTAAATTGGTCGTTTTCGAGAATAAAACTGTCTACACTCCTCGATGTGGTAGCTATCACCCTATCACCTGCCTTTGTCTCGGCCTATTTTGTGATTGATGCGTATTATGTATTTTGTAAATGTCTGTGCTATAAGTAAACCGTAAGCCCGTCGTCTAGTGTTTGTAGTGGGCATACATACCTACCTATTCGACTTAAATTGGAGAAATCCGACCCAGGAACTATATTCTGCTCTTTAAAAGTCAGAAAGGGGCCAAAAGATTTTAACATGGAGTCATGTTTTAGCGGTGGATCCCCCGCCGAAAAGTGAGACTATAAAGTGAGATGAAAGTAGCGTCAATAATTGTGATGATTTCCGCTTACAACCGAGTCGTTGCTAGGGATATGATACTTCGTCGTTTTTCATCCCACAAAATTTGTTGACCATTCGTTCGAAAGCTCTCGATTTATCCAACCATACTATATTAACTACTGCGAAGTGCGTGGCCAACAAGCTGAGTTATGAGCATGGTTATATGAATAATTGTTTACACACAGGTGATCATTCTCAATTATTGATATTGTGAACATGATTGCAACCGCTTGTTAATTTCTGATGATTTCATTGAGCTGGTGTTTCGATTATGTGATTCATAGCAGGTGATCCGAATATTGCGTGAACGGTTTGATTTGTGAAGCGGTGGTTAAATCATTTTAATAGGTAATTTCTATACTTTACACTATAGGAAGCTGTAATTTCGTATGTAGCCTCTTTCTATAATAAAGTTAATGTTTACTCGCGAGTTTCTATTAGGAGATCATCATCTCAAAAGAGCTCAATCGTCGTGATCATTTCTATAATAAAGTGAATGTTTACTCGAGTTTCTATTAGGAGATCATCATCTCACAAGAGCTCAATCGTCGTGATCATTTCTATAATAAAGTGAGAGCGAGGAGCTAAAACATGATTCCATGTTTTTTACATTTTAGTAGTCAGGCTCAAAGTAATAACATCTCATCGGGTCCTTTAGAAGGACAAAATAAAAGAAATACAGCTCATACTAATTAATTATTCTTATTGATTTATTGAGAGTATTTGATAATCAAAATAAGCAAGTTCCTCAGCTATAGGAAAAATTATGAGTATATTCTCAGAGAATGATCTTTCTAAGACCTGAGTATACAAATAATTAAGTTGGTTGATTTAATTTGATTGACGACCACGATCTCTGGATTCATGATAATTAAGTTGATTGATGACCACGATCTCTGGATTCATGTGGGTTGGTCTGAATAAGAGCGTTCTTATCCACGCCAACGTTGCAATAAATGTATTTATCTACATCAAGCGTAGATAAATGGTAACCACCATTACATTAGTTTTTCATTTTATGTCTTTGCTATGGCACAGAAACTAAAAAAATCGTCACGGAAAATTGCTCACGAAAATATTTTGATGATTTCCGCTTACAACCGAGTCGTTGCTAGGGAAATGGTACTTCGTCGTTTTTCATCCCACAAAATTCGTTGACCATTAGTTTGAAAGCTCACGATTTATCCAACCATATTATGTTAACTACTGCGAAGTGCGTGGCCAACAAGCTGAGTTATGAGCAAGGTTATTTGAATAATTGTGTACACTCAGGTGATCATTCTCAATAATTGATATTGAGAACATGATTGCCACCGCTTGTTAATTTCTGATGATTTCATTGAGCTGGTGTTTCGATGATTTGATTCATAGCAGGTGATCCAAATATTGCGAGAACGGTTTGATTTGTGAAGCGGTGGTTAAATCATTTTAATAGGTAATTTCTATGCATTACACTCTAGGAAGCTGTAATTTCGTATGTAGCCTCTTTAGGACATTTACTTGACGATGCCCAGGGTCCGGATCAGATGAGTGGCTCTTAAAGCTAATTTCTATGTTTTACACTCTAGGAAGCTGTAATTTCGTATGTAGCCTCTTTAGGACATTTACGTGACGATGCCCAGGGTCCGGATCAGCTGAGTGGCTCTTAGAGCTTGCATACGAGTCTGCAACACATACTTGTCTTCAACTAAAGACATAAAATGTCCCAATGTGTTGCAGACTCGTATGCAAGCGTTTCTTTCCACTTTGGTTCTATTGATTTTATTTAACAAATTTTAATGAATTTTAAGTACATTTTACAGCATTAGTACATTTTATCTTATTAAGACTAATTGTTACGCCTAACAGCCCTTATCGTTATTATTTGCAATTAGTTATCAATAAATTCATTCAGGGGATGAGAATAACACGATATCAGCAGAATACAAGATTTGCAATCATCATTTGCAAGCATTGCAATTCTTTTACTCTGTTGATATCGTACTATTCCCAGAACCTGAATGAATTTTCGGTACTTTTTTTGATACCGATAACACAATTTTGAAGACTTTTAGTGTGTCAATGAGACCTCCAAAGGACTTAACTAATGTAACTACCTAATATATAGTCCTGATAAAAATAAATTTGTAGAAACGTATGATAAGAACGTTTTTATTCTGACGAATGCTCACGAATTAACGAATCTGAAATTTAAAAAAACGGACGGTAGACCTACGGTTCTACAGTCAGATCATTTAATAATGATTAATTTTACACATTATTAGTTCACTAGAGGCCTGTTAGGGCTTGGAAAGCCCTAATCTAGTCCGTATAACAGTACTACCTAACAGGAACTTAGCACATTATAGTAACGATATAAGTCCTATCTATCAAATTTCAACTTCCTACAGTGAAGAGGAAAGAATTTAGCTCACTTAGCTGATAAGAAAGGACCCCATCACTACGTTTCTTACTTACCGACACTTTTGCAACAAACTTGGGGCCGTGCTGATTCGGAATTATATATGAAGACCGTTCGGAATTATATATAAAGTCCGCTAAGTTCTTCAGTTTCAATTTCTTCGTTCAGAAATAACTCTCCTAGATGTTAGTAACTACACTTCGTTTCTAACTTACCGTGAATTGATGGCAACCGTTGTTACCGCCACAGCCTAATAAACAACTCTCGTTGATAAGGACCGCCTAGAACACGATCAAGGCGGGTATAGAGACGAACGGCGACACTTTTGCAACAAACTTGGGGCCGTGCTGATTCGAATGAGCAGTCTAACACTAAAATCGGACCACGAAGTTCTTCACAATTTCAAAGACCGTTCGGAATTATATATATAGATTATGGTTACTTAGCAATATTAGTTTATAACTGAGCGTAATAAATCAGCTTTCCTTGACACTACAGAGGCTTAGGGATTATGAGATGCTGTGATAAAATGAGAGCATTCCAAAAAGTGGCAAACGATTTTCCTGCTATGAAAACTAAGGGAGTTACACTTCCCTAGTAACGCATTGGTTGTACGTGAAAATCAATAGAAAACCCCACCGTGACGTGACGCTCGTGACGTGACGAAAACAAATGGAAACGTCCTGTTAATCATTATTAAATGATAATAATAACATTGAATTAGAACAGTATCGTATACATTTATATTCTACCAAGTGGTACAATTAGTGTGAGAGTTAATAACCGGAATTTCCAGAGACAGAGGGTTGAAATTGAGGTGTTACTCGATCCGATCGGTAGGTAGTAATACAGGTTGTTCGGTATGTAACTAGCGAGGGAAAAATGGACGTCTGAAATACGCGGCTCCTGAAAGTATTTTACGACCCATGTTTTTCGCATTAGCAGGACTGCAACTTCACCGAACGACAACCCTTATTTACGAACTGCAGTCAAAATGCCAAAACAAGGTTTTCATTTTTTTACAATCTCCGCTAAACGAGTCTGGATAAGTTCATAAAAGTATTTCGGAGCCGGTAGGGTTATTAGGGAAAGGCTGTTTATAAGAAGTGCAGCGATGTCTGAAATATCTAAATTGGGTTAGCTGAAGGAGGCAAAATACACCTCGTCAAGCAAGTAATAATGGCGTGTGACCTCTTCATCAAGGATTGTGACAGGGGTTTATTACCCTGTTAAAACGTAACTTCGCAAAGTATGCATTGTCAACCGACTTCAATGGACAAGGACTTTTTGGTTGTACCAGAACACGAATTGCCTTTAAAGCGAATCAAGTCATTCATATGTACTTATTCCTAGACTAAACAGGTAGCGGATATTATTTTCACTTTTGGAAAACGAAAAATTATTCTTCATCAAAATCGATTACTACTGAGTTACCGGGGTAGAACACACAGTATAGAACTAGCACCACAACCGTGAGCACATAAACTGCTTTCGTCGTAAAAAATCGCCAGGATCACGGTGAAGACGCGCATAGAGACTAACGGCGACAATTTTTCAATCAAATTGGAATTTGAATGAGCCATCTAACGCTAAATTCGGTCGATAAACCTCTTTACTATTTCAAAGATCGAGCAAAATTATGTAATATAAAGATTAATAAACGAACCTGTGGTACAGTATTTACAAATAAAACCACCATTAATCAAATAGAACCATTTAGTAGATCTACTAACGCTTCAGTGTCCTTTATTTTTAATATAAAACAAGCTTGAGCATGACATAATTAAACAATATATCTAAGAAAATATCAAAAAGTTCCAGTCATGAAGCATGATGGTATGAACGAATTTTCGTAAATTATTTTACTATATCATGTTAAATTGTTTTGAAAATTCAGTACTTTGAGTAAAAAGGAATTGGTAACTACTAATTTTATGGCCAAAAAAATCCCGGTCTAAATAACATTCGGCAAATCAAAAAATGTTTAGGATTTTTAGCTTTTTTGCAATTTTCATCTTATTTTTGGCAATATTAATGTAAGCACTAACCTTTCCAAGAAATCATACATTCTATCTTTACGTAAAGTAACTTTACAGCCTATTTTCATACCATCACGTAACTTAAATGTTGCAATAGATTCTCTTGCTAGAGTTACAACAGGTTTTTCACCAAACATTTCTTCATAAATTTTTTATTGCTCAAGTTCATTGTTAATAAACTCCTTTTGACCAAAATCCTGCTAAATAAAATAAATTTAACAATTGTTTGTAATTTTTAGTTATTTTTTTAGGACATTTTTTAAATTTTCCCACTTTGATGTGCTCAAAAAATGTTAGCCAACGAACTGATCCTTTCGTTTGAAAATCTTGATTTTTTTGGCGCAAGAACGGAATTTTTATCTGAATCCTAAGGAGAGTTATCGTCCGGAATGACATATATATACAGATACATATACATATATATATATATATATATATATATATATATATATACATTTATATATATATATATATATATTAGAGATGAGTCGATACCAAAATACCGATACCTAAAAAATCGATTCCCGATTCTCGATACCGATTCCATCGGCGCATAATACCTAACTTACCTGTGGGTGAAAAACAAAAATTCCTCTTGAACTAGTAATATACCTATTCAAATTTTTTTGTACAACATATAACTTATTGATCCCAATATATTTGCAAATGAAGTAATTTTTAAATTAAAAACAAAATATGGATAATAAAACCTTTATTCTCCATCTGTTCTACTTAAGGTTTTTGTTTAAAAAGACCAACATTTTAATTCTGTCTGGGTCCAGACGATTTCTCTTCTGGTCGCAGATGTTTCCTGCCGTACTAAAAAGTCTCTCGCTAAAAACAGTAGAAGGAGGCACACACAGATATTTTACAGCTAATTTTCTCAGTCTTGAGTGGGGACTAGAAAACCAGTACGACCCTAACTTTTCAGCTTGTTTTGGATCCAATAGCCGCTCTCCCAAATTTTTGGAAAGGTATTTCCAAATAAGACTGGCTCTAGGCTTTTATACTTGGAAAACATAGCTTTGTCTAAGTAATGCTTCTGTTGTCACAAACAAAATAACACAAGCCTACTTGTAAACAAAGTTATAATTGCAAGTTGTGTTTTAGACAATTCATGTTTCGCAACTGCTAACACCTTACAACGGTTGCACGGTACAACCATCTTCGTTGTTAGATGGTTGCAATAGTACCGTAATGTAATAAAACGCCCATCACCGGGCGGTATCGGTATCGGCTTTAGGCGATCGATTATCGATACCAATACCAATGCCCAAGAATCGGTGGTATCGAGAATCGGTATCGGGAATCGACTCATCCCTAATATATATATGAAAAAGCGTTAAACTCTAGGATTTGTTTTTGAATGTCTCAAAACGGATTTCAATAAAGAAAATTAAATTTTTATTTTAAAATTTTTGGTGCCATTGCAGTAGTTTCATTTTTAACGATGTTCATGATTTTTAAGGTTTACCCCGTACATCTGATTGATTGTTAGAGAAATGTAACTTCGTCATTTTCAACCATACAGTACCGTTCACCGCCCGATGAAAAGTTCTGACACCACCCCCACACCTCATGCTACCTATAGTACGGAACAGATGGAGTTGGCAAACTGTCTCACCAAATTAGCATAAGATTTGGAATGTCTCTAAGTAGAACTTCATATTGATGAACCGATTTTCAAACCATTTCAGTTGACTGCTCTACTGACCGTGACTTACTGTTCGTTATCCCGATCTACATTATCATTATCCAATTAGCCCGTATTTTTCCGATTGTCGATCGAAAAATTAATTGTATAACCAACAAAGGGGCTCCTGCCTTTCTAGAGGTCAAAAGATCAACGTCGATCTTTCACTAAAAAGACATCAACTGAACGTGGAAAAATTCAATTTTTGAGAACCAATCAATCTAATAATGGCACCTTGAATGCTGGCATTATGGATTCGACCACCCGATAGCCTCACAGAAGGCCAGATTTCAGATGTAAAAATAATAATTATTGGAAGAAAATCAACTAACTATACCTATGTTAACTCCGTTTTGGAGTTTCGGCGAGAACCGAGTTATAGAATCAATCAAAAAGATTCCGTTGGGTGAACGGGATAACTAATTGTACTCATAACGATGTTAGGTCGTGACCGGTCGCGGATTGTAGTTCTTCAGCTTTCTTTTCTGGTAGCTCTCGATCAGGGCTGGAAACTATTTCCTATTTATCGGAAGATGGTTTTTTGTTGATACTCGTGTTTGGGGAGATCCTATTGGTTTATTATAAACATATTGGTAAGTAATGCGTGCATTACAGGGACGTCCCTACCCTACGAATGAATTTTATGTAATTTTGGTGAGAGTTAAAATAAGAGAAAAAACAAAATATCATAACTTTTCGGACCCCCCCGATTGATTCCCTCCATCTACAGCGAATTTCTATCGTGAGTATGAAATTTGAAATTCCTGACATAATTTCCAAAACTAGATCAAATTGATAATTGAATTTAAAAAAAATGATCACCTCAATCTGACGAGAATAGTTACAACATCACGATTTATTACTATAACCCCTTCCATTCACTCCCTCCCATGGGAAATTTAAAACTCCTGACATACTTTTCAAAACTATATCGAATTCTTAATGGAACAAAATAAGAATCATAAGTCGGTCGAGATTTGTTGCTTGAGCGGCGCCTGAAAGAATCGGAATTATCCCCTCCACCCCCACCTTGACAGTAAATCCGAAATTCACAAGATTTGTTGCACAACTAGACTAAAATTGGAATCGATCCAAATAAAAATCATGAAAATCGATTTAGAATTGTAACCTGGGTGGCGTCGACAAAATTTGTCAAAAAAAGGTTTTTCCGGCTTTACCCCCTCCACTCCCCTCTTCCATCACGGAATTCAGAATTTCCGAGGTTTTTTGCATAACTAGACTAAAATTGGGATCGAAAAAAGGAAGAATCTCGAAAGTCGATTGAGAATTGTGGCCTGGGCAGCGTTGACAGACTTTGTCACACTAGGGTGGTTCAAAAAAAAAAAGTTCTGGAATTTCTTGTCCCTATTGTTTTTTTGCTTCCTCGGTATGTCAGGATGACCCTCCGAAATTTTTAGCAAAAAATATTAATCCTAACCACTTTACCTGGGTCGATTTTGGCCAGTTATCGACCGCTATTGTAAACCAACCTCTAAACTGGTGCCGAGGTGATGATTTGAAGGACGGATTTCAATTTTTTTGGGTCAATTTATGGGTTTTTGCATGCGCTGAACACGATGAACTTATTTATTTTACGCTCCGTCCACTAGTTATCCGGTAAACTGGCAGAGGGCGCAGCTTGAAGATAAGTAAAAATCGAAAATTTCATCGAAAATGCTGTCGCCTGGTTAAGAATTGTACTATAAACATGCTATTA
Organism: Adelphocoris suturalis; assembly: GCA_030762985.1. NCBI lineage: Eukaryota > Metazoa > Arthropoda > Insecta > Hemiptera > Miridae > Adelphocoris > Adelphocoris suturalis. The sequence goes on from CM061050.1 coordinate 12,972,791, forward strand.
TGGTCGGATAATATGCTTTGGCATATTCTGAACATGATTCCGTTTTTTACTATACTTTTCCGCCGATGATTGCTTCGTTTATCGGCCATAAACCTCAAATTAATTGTCGGGTAATAGACAAATTCACCCTAATTCCACCGGAAATTATATCGCGTTGATAATTTAAGGTCCCAAAATACCTTGTGACGATAAAATTTGGTATTTTCCAGGATACTCGGTACAAAGCCGGTACAAATCTCGGTACAATTTGGCAAGGCCATGAACCGGCATTGTACTTATTTGCCAAATATAGCGGCAAAATGGAGAAAATAGCTAAATTTTCCCATTTTTCTGTAGAATCCCTTAGTTTCTATCGGTTTTCCGGGGTCAAATTCGTAGTTCTGAATTGTCTGAACTGTGATTGGATCGTTTGAGCGTAGGGTTAGCTATTGTCAGCGGTATCGGTCACGTGTAAAAGCTTGTACAACGGTATCGGGTCGTTAAGCGAATAAGTACAATGCCGGTTCAGGTCCATGCCAAATTACCAACGGCTTTGTACCGAGTATCCTGGAAAATGCTGTGCTTTTCACGCACCACACCTCGCGCCATGACAAGGTCGCGACAATGACCTTGATGTTATTAGGGGCCACTCCTTTTAGCTCAGATATCGCTTGGCGCAGATCATTTCTGTCATATTTACTTTTCTTAGCCCGCCAGGTCTGCTCCATGTCCACGCTGCCACTGACAACCTGGACATCCAGGATTATGGCAGACCCATCGGGCTTGATCGCAACGATTTCTGGCTTCTTGCCTCGGTCACTCGGCATGTGGTATAGTCTCTCCCTTTCGACATTCCAACCGCTAGATGACAAAGCACCTGCTATCTGCATATCATATACACCTATGGTTTTTCGGTCTTTGAATGGTCAGAAACGGATTTGTATGTGGTTATTTTTTTCTCATGCTTGGGTTGTCCCCTACTCCCCTGGATCGTTTTCAATAGGTCGTCCCTTTCAAATAAGAAGCCTTGCCTGTATGACCTAGCTTCTGAAGGAAGTCCTAATAAAAAAGGATCTTTCACATAGTGAGCTCGCCACATCTTTCAAATTTTACTATCTAAAAGATTTCTAACGTAGAAAATTCATGACTTCGTTCCTATTTTTATGGTGCAATCGTTGATGTTACGCAATTATTTCTTGAAATCCCTCAAAACTTGGGTTCTGATGCGATCTGAGCTCGTAATTGATAAAACAGCGTGTCTGTCTATCTTTCTAAAGCGAACTGGACGGAGAAAGGATAACCGAGCGAGCTAGCGAGGTTTTCTTGATATGGGAGAAAACCACGGAGTTACAAGACGATCAGGTATACTAACAGAAGTATTCCGAGCAGTGTCACCTCTAGCATCTCGTTCACCAAAATACTGATTAGCCAGTCTTTCCAATTAATATTACTGATCATACTGAGATGAGAGATTTCTCTGATTTCCACTAAGACATTAGATAGGCAGGTACCAGGTTACAGTATTAGGTACACATAGTAGGTTTAATAATTACAATACATACGGAACAAGGAGCTTTCAAGACCTCAAACACCAAAACACCTTGCTTTTCTAAAAAATCTGATGCGAGATTTTACATTATTTTTCCAATTTGTATAAAAATTATCACAAAAATACTATAATTTTCCTCCTCTCACAACACTGCTTATGAAAGACTATCCCAGCATGATGGAATTCAAGCATTTTATTGCTTCTAATATTTTTCCTGTGAGGACACGTGGTCATGTCGAATTCCCTTGATGCCTATTTCATTCATAGGTAGCTAAGTATACAACTTCAACAAAATTACCGCTTACAATATAAAAAATCATAAATTTCTATTCGTCTTAAACGTCTATTCGGGATATTTGTACCAAAATTTGAACTTACTTCGATAAAATCCTTATTGAGTTATCCAAATATCTTGGATGTATCGCCTCAGCAAGTGAGTAGTGTCATTAAATCAATTTCAACAATCCTGCACTAGCCATCAGTTACTTTACCTTCCCGCTACACTCTGGGGCGGATTGATCGCGCATACGGTCAAATGACTTGCTCTCAGCAAACTTCCACTCCTTTAGCAAACTTTACTCGCCCTATAGCTTCAAGTTGAGTCGTTATGAAGCTCCATGTTTTTTTCTTCTGTTTAGCAGTCACAGCCACATTTTTTGGTTTACATCGAAACCTGGAAATCCCTTTTGCCCGCAGGGGTCGCAATCATATGAATAATTCCATAAAACATATTGTCGAACATTCCTACCTTTTGCCCAAAAACAATAGGGTATCTCTTGGAAAGGGATAAAAACTCACCCCTAGACGCATAAATAGACGTAAAACAATATTCCCAGCTCTCGTCTGACAGGTAGTGGGTGTCCAATCTCATTATAATAACGAGAAAACGTCTTCGTGCGCTATGGGTTTTTTGAGGGCCTGATTACGGAGCGTGCCGCGGTCTACCTCTTAAATCATATCCACGTGGATGGAAGTTTTTTCTTTGCAAGGTTATCAGTGATCGTCCAGGTGAGGGCTAAAACAAAACAGAAAATTATTACCAATTAGAAAAAAGGATTGAACAACTTAGGTACATTTTAATACCAATGCATATCATAGTTATCATGATTTTCAGCTGCTATATCCAACTCGTTCTTATTGCATGACTGGAACTTTTTACCTAATAGCTGATGAAGACACGATCATAATTGTCCAACATCTGCACCAGCTCGCTCGAATATCAGTGGAGGCTAGGTAAAGCGAGTACTTAGGTATTAAAAAATTAAACAAGCCACGAACTGAGTTCAAAAGTTTTATCATTCATACAAATATCTTTTGGCCAAAATTAGAAAAGGTACCGATTTGAAATCCAACTCAGCCTAAAAACTCTGCAAATTATTACAAAAAGGTTTAGTATTTCTGCATTTGATAGCTCTTCTACACAGATCATTGGGCTATAATTACTACTAAACCCCTACCTATACATAATGTCATCAAAACTTGGTGCTTCGCGCCTCTCAAGAGGCTCCAACCCTTTATAGCTCCAGGACCCTAAAATTTTACGTATTTTAGTAATGTCGAAAAATTTAGAAAAAAAAGGTTGGTAGAAAAGGAAAGAATTAACCTCAGAGGCACCTCAGCTGATCAGTGCGTCTCCATACCTCATACTTGTTTTTGAGGTGATCCAAAGGAGCTCCATCTAAATTTCAGCACCGTAAGTCGATTAGAAAAGAGCCTCTGAGGTCCATCTGCTGATCAGAGACCCTCCATACTTTGTCATTGTATTCTAGGGGTCCCGAAGGAGGCTCATTTTAGATTTCGGATCCATAGGTTGATTAAGAAAGAAATCACTTCGCAGGAGCCTTAGGGAACACACCTTTGCAACCGATTTGCGTAATGCAATTACGTAGTGTTGGGTAAAAGTCTGACTTTGGGACCGCCTACACTATAGCACGCACATTTCCTGAAAATGTCATCCAAATCCGATGAAAACTGCGTAAATTAAGCATGTTACAAGGATTTGCGGACACACGACAGACAAACACAAAGAGAGAGAGAGAGAGAGAGAGAGAGAGAGAGAGAGAGAGAGAGAGAGAAGGAACCAAAAGCGTTCAGAACGGTCTAAAACATAAAACGCGAGTGAAATTTTTGATTTTGGAAACAAAATTTTTTTCTCCCAAAAGTTGAAACAATGCTCTTGCTACTTGTAGGTAGACTCGGAAGCCAAAAAAGTCTGCCAAGTTGGGTGGGCAGTATAGCTTCCTCACATGGACGAATCATGGACGTATAGAATTATTTGAAAAACAAAGTACAAATCAAAATGATCGATAAGTCGACGTTATAAGAAATTAAGTTTGCGCATGCGCACAGACTTGATACTATTAATCCAACAGCAATTAAATTCATAGGGTAAAGTTCAGGAGCTAATCCGCACAATCCTTGAAAATTTCATATAAATCGGTCCATTAGTCTCGGAGTTTTGTCTGTGTCGATCAATTTTAGTTTTGCGCATGCACTATAGTTATTACTTCATCAGTCGCGATGAAGTTCATGGAGAATTTTCCTGGAAAATATACCCATCTACTCTCTGAGTTTGAATATCGGACCAATAGATGATAAGAGGACTCGGAGATTTGTCTGTGTCAATCGATATTAGTTTCGCGCATGCGCAATGGTTATTACTATACCAATTGCGATATAATTTATAGGGCATTTTTCTAGAACATATATCCAATTACCTACCGAATTGGAATGAAATCAAACCAACAGATGAAGAGAAAACAACGTTATGAGAAATTCACTTGCGCATGCGCACAGGCTACTGTTGATTCGACGACATTGAAAATTATAGGGGACCGACTAGGAGCTAGCCCGCACGATCCCTGAAAATTTCTTTGGAATCGGACTGAAACTTGGTATAGTTTTGGGCGTGACAAGAGCTTCGTTCTCAGTGCGCATTCTAACAGTTCTCGAACTCATCAGAACTGGGACGGAAAATCCCGGGGAGTTCCGGAACTTGTGGAACTGCGTTCTGCACTGCGAACGATTTCAGAACTTGGAAGTGGAATAACCTGTGCTGTTTGTAACCTCACTCAACTCGTGGTACCTTCCAGTGCTCCCTTTTCGAATATTTGTCATTCCAGAAGATAACTATCCTTAGGATTGAGATAAAAATCCCTTTATTACTGAAATTTCATTATTATTTGCTGAAAATCGATAAAAGCTCCCCAAAAAAGCTAAAATTTCCAAATCTTTTTTGAGTCGCAGATTATTATTTAGATCGAATTTTGTTGCCATAAAGTTGGTTATTACGATTTCAAAGTGTTCTAATTTCAAAACTATGTACCTAACGTAATATAGGTACTAAGATAATTTACGAGAATTCGCTCGTACGATCATGCTTCATGACTGGAACTTTTTTTTTAAATACCTTGCCATAAGGACCGAAGTGGTAATGGTAGAGGGTGCTGGCCTGAAAACGGTGGGCTAACTCTTCCGCGAGCCCACGGCTTATTTGAAAATGGTAAACGAACTCTTCGTCGTCAAACCTTGGTACAATTTTCTCAAAAAAATTTGAGTTTCTTGGATGTAGACGAGATCCAACTATAACTTCGATTTCGTCCTCATCGTCTACAAACCACGGAACACCATCGTCGAAGTTATCACTATCTGAACTTGACGAGCTAGTTGACATTTCGAATTATTTAGAATAGTTTGCTAACGTATAGAGACTAGTTATAATCAATGAAGCTGAAATTAGGTTATTATAATCGATGAAGCGAAATAAAGCGAGCGAAATAAAACTAGAATAAAGTTGTTTAATGAATAAAGTCGATGAAGAAAGTTGTTTACTCCACGAGATCCGAAAAATAGTGAAATGCGCTTGCGTTAACTACGTCCTTGCGTTCGAGTTCTCACAGTTCCGAAAAAAACGGGAACTGTCAGAACCGTTCGGAACTGGGTTCGCAAAACACTGCGAACGCAGAACTCGGCGTTCTTGGCGTTCCGGAACTGGGCGTTCTGGCACTGCGAACGACAAAACTCTACTGCGCTTGCCCAGAACCGTTCCGAACTCGCAGAACGCGCACTGAGAACGAAGCTAAGATTTCAGCTTCATTCTCTTTCTTTCATTTCATTCTCTTTCAGTCTCTATACGTTACCAAACTTTTCTATAATTCGAAATGTCAACTAGCTCGTCAAGTACAGATAGCGATAATTTCGACGATGGTGTTCCGTGGTTTGTAGACGATGAGGACGAGATCGAAGTTATAGTTGGATCTCGTCTACATCCAAGAAACTCAAATTTTTTTGAGAAAATCGTGCCAAGGTTTGACGACGAAGAGTTCGTTTACCACTTTAGAATAAGCCGTGGGCTCGCGGAAGAGTTAGCCCACCGTTTTCAGGCCAGCACCCTCTACCATCACCACTTCGGTCCTTATGGCAAGGTATGGCAAAAAAAGTTCCAGTCATGCATCATGATCGTACGAGCGAATCTCGTAAATTATCTTAGTACCTATATTACGTTAGGTACATAGTTTTGAAATTAGAACACTTTGAAATCGTAATAACCAACATTATGGCAACAAAATTCGTTCTAAATACAAATCTGCGACTCAAAAAAGATTTGGAAATTTTAGCTTTTTTGGGGAGCTTTTATCTATTTTCAGCAAATAATAATGAAATGTAAGTAGTAAAGGGATTTTTATCTCAATCCTAAGGATAGTTATCTTCTGGAATGACACATGCGTGTATACATATATGAAAACGCGTTAAACACTAGGATTCGTTTCAGAATGTCTCAAAACGGATTTCAATGAAAAAATTTTCAAACATTTTTGGACCCATTGCAATACCTAGCTTCATTTTCTACGATAATTCGCTAAAATATGTACTGGAAGGTAACACGAGTTGAGTGAGGTTACAAACAACACAGGTTATTCCACTTCCAAGTTCTGAAATCGTTCGCAGTGCAGAACGCGGTTCCACAAGTTCCGGAACTCCCCGGGACTCCCCGTCCCAGTTCTCATGAGTTCGAGAACTGTTAGAACGCGCACTGAGAACGAAGCCAAGGATTCACCACAGACGGACAGACACGGAACTACAATTGATCAGCACGCTCTGGAACACAAGAAGCAAATGGAAATTTTGATTTTTGGGGGACAACTTTTTTTTTTTTTTTTTTTTTTTTTTAACTTCAATCACGAACACAAAGCTTCCTTTCCTTTGGTAGTGAGGAAGCAATATGGAAGGAGAAAATGTTATCGACTTCTTGCCCTTCTGTAGTGAGGAAGCTAAAGTTCACAGAGTAGGTACTCCAATCTATTCAATAAGAAGTACCTATCTACTTCTTATTAATTTATAGGCAAAGCCAATTGACAACAATCATTCCAAATTTGAATGTATCTACATTCATAAAGTATGGATTTTAATTGGCGATAAAAATTAAGGCCATACATTGATGAACTGAATCATCTAGGACTTTATCTAGGAAAGATGTAAATATATTTATCCGTCCAATGGACTGAAATTGATTGAGCCCTTTAATTCATGCTATTAATCGCCGGGTGTCGTTTTCTCACTAACAAATTGGACTTTAATATTCAATAGTGAAGAACGGACAGCGGAAAGATTGAATTATAATTCGGGGCAACCTGGTATCGTGAAGGAGGATTCGGTCAGTTAGTGAATTTATTAATCATATTCCTAACTTACTTTCTCTATCATAAATATTTAATATGTGACGATATTTATTTGTTTAGAAATTCGGTGACTGGTTCCGTTTGTTTAATCGGAACATGGTATGCTCGTTCTTATTTAATCATCATTTAAATGGAAGGGATGATGAAAACAGTGCAAATTATCAACTAAGGTTTATTATTATTGCGTTTCATTGCTCATCTGAGACCGTCACTGTCCCTATTACATATCTATAACAAATAGGTTATATATATATATATATATATATATATATATATATATATATATATATATATATATATATATATATATATAGTTTTGATGAAAAATGAAAACACTCGCGTGTAATATTATTTTGAGGTATTACAGAAGGGTGGAAAAAGATAGGAAACACTTAAATGAACTTACAAAATTGAGAGCTCAATTTTGTGAGTTTATTTAAGTGTTTCCTATATTTTTCCAACCTTCTGTAATACCTCAAAATAATATATATATATATATATATATATATATATATATATATATATATATATATATATATATATATATAAGGAAAATCGCTAGGTAAATCGCTCTAATTTAATCACTAAATTAACATCCGGTAAACTTAAAGATTTCACAGCAATATGAATCTTGGTCGATTACAAAGGTTCATTATTGAAAATGATAAACCAAAATAATGCTACATATGAAGGACAAAAAAAATAAATTCATATTTGTTTTACTTAAATTATTATTTATTATTTTAATTTTATTTTATTGTACTTTTTTAGCGAATTTCCCTAGAAAATGAAGCTATTGCAATCCCTCAAACATTTTTAAATCAAAATTTTTGAAGAATGTCATCATTGAAATTGTCTTCTGAAACGAATCCTGAATATTATTTAGAACGAGTTTTTTGCCTTAAAATTGGTAGATAACAATTTCTTTTCCCTTAAAGTCTTTATTTTCAAAACAATGTAACATAATATAGTACGATAATGTACGGAAATTCTCTCATACGATCACGCTGCACGACTGCAACTTTTTTTGTTCTCTTCCTTTCTCTATATTTGTAACCTATGTAACCTACGGGGTGAAAAATTGTATTTTTTTATTAAATGAAAAATGGTTTGAAGAAACTGAACCTTTTCGCCGAGAATACTGGACATGGTCTACAAAATGTGGCTAAAAACTCAGGCATTGGCGATAGGGTTTGCGTAAAATCTTGCAGCAAGCTTTTTAAAAAGGCCTTTTTTTTATATAAAATCCTGTACGTCGGCTCACTTTTGAACTACCTCTAGGGATGAATGTTAAAGGCAGAACTTTTAAAAAATCAATATTCCAAAAAGTTTCCAAATAAGCGGATTTGACGGGGCTTAATAAACTAGAACTCAGTTCAACGAATCAAATGAGCGAAACCTTTCGCACTTTACAAAGCCCTTTATTAATACGTAATAAACATTTTTCTTGTTATTTGCTAAATATTCTCTTTTTTTTCATTCGAAAGCTTAATCAAAATTTTCTTTCATTTGAAAGGTTTTAGTGCTTGAACAAGTATACTCCAAATGGGAGTCCTTGCAACGGTTTTAACGTCACCAAACCTTTCTGCATTTGTAATAGAAGGAGAAAAATAAGTTTATTGAAAAAAATAAGAAATACTTCAATTTCAATATAATAACTCCCTACAACAATCCTAAGAGAAAATGAGGTACCTAATTTTGTATACTCAATCCCCCTCTGCTCCTGCACTATACTCTGTCCGCGACAAGTCCACCATACTATTCTATGTAGCCAAACTTCGCTTCTAGCCTCAACGAGAGAAGAGAATAGAAAGAAACGAGACAACTGCGTGTACCAACGATCTGAGCGCAGTGAACAGTACATCAGTGCTTTACTTCGTCCTTCGTCATTTGATGACGCAGGGGGGAAAGCAGAGATGGGCAAAATGTAATTACAATTACAATTACAACTACCTGGCAATTCCTTGTAATTTGTAATTGAAACCCGACAATTACAATTACTTGTAATTGTAATTGTAATTGCAATTATAAAGCTCAGAAAAGTAATTGTAATTGCAGGTCCCAACTACAATTACATTTAGGAGCCAAGTAATTGCAATTACAATTACAATTACATGTAATTGTAATTGTAATTGCTAAGTAATTAAATTCCAAATACTTACTTTGTGCAAATGGAACTAGCGAAGTGGAAATGTCCATTTTTACTTTCCCAACAGGGTGGAAAATAATGTCCATTTTCACTTTCTCAGCATCCCAACAGAGTGGAAAGTAATGTACACTTTTACTTTCCAGTTCCAGTCATGCAGCATGATCGTATGAGCGAATTTTAGAAATGTATGTTAGGTATTACCTTTCTATTAAATTGAGTTGAAATTCGAGCAGTTTGTGTGCAAAGAAACTGTTAACTATTAATTTTATTGCAAAAAAACTTGTTCTAAGTATTATAGTTCAATTCAAACACAGATTTAGTATTTTTAGAATTTTTGGTTTTATCGATTTTTTGGCACTTCTTGATGAAATTTAAGTACAATTTTGAGCTTCAATTCTTAAATGGCCTAGTTCATAGTTGACAAATTTTTTTGAGTAATATTCAGCAAAAACCAATATGAATTCAACGATTTTCAGCCGTTTTTTTCATTCTTAGTGATTTTTTTTAATACATTTTTTGAAATTTGACCAATTTAATGTGCTCAAAAAATGTTGTTCAGTGAACTCATCCTTTCTTTTGGAATGCTCGATTTTTTGGCGCAAGAACGAAGTTTTTATCCAAATCCTATCGAGAGTTATCGTCTGGAATAACATATATATATATATATATATATATATATATATATATATATACATATATATATATATATATATATATATATATATATATATATATATATTCTCTGCATTTCCACAAAGTAATTGTAATTTAATTACTTTGCAATTACAATTACAATTACATGCAATTGTAATTGTAATTGCAATTACTTTGAACCGAAAAGTAATTGTAATTGCCAATCCCAATTACAATTACTTCTTGGAGGCGAGTAATTGCAACTACAATTACAATTACAAGTAATTGTAATTGCGAATGGTTGCAATTACTTTTGGTAATTGATGCTTGCAAAAGATAACTTTTCATCAATTGAGACTTTTGTTCACTTTCCTTTTAAAATTTTCACACAAATTACTTAAGTAATTGCAGATGTATTTAATTACTCATGTAATTAACTACTGCCCATCTCTGGGAGAAAGGATGCCCTCTGTTTAACTACTGATGCTCGACATTCTCATCTCGGATTGCCGGTCACTTACTAACTGTACTAACTTACAGATTGCACAGCTCTAACTGTTCTTGCTTAGAATAAGGCAATGCCACTAGTTATTCAACCCCCTAGGCAAATTCTTGACTTCAACGAAAAGATTTTGGACCCAAAAAAGTAATGTACTAAGTACTATTTAACACCTTTTTTCTTCATTTTTAAAATGACAATCATGGAAAACAAAATGAAAACAAAATCAAAGGGTATCCACCAGCAAATTAACTCGGTGAAGCAAGTCACGGAACCCTGAGTCGTAATAAATGAACACATGAACAAATATTCATATAAGAATACGTAGCATTTACGTAGCCGATCAAAAGAATTAAACATTTTCACACAATGAGGGATTGTTTAAGAAACAGCATCATCAATAATGAGTTGAAAACTAAACGCTAAAAATGATTGCTTAAAGGTTAATAATTTCTGTATTAGACGGGTCTTCTGCGCAGATCGCTGGTTTACAAGTAATTTGGTGCCGTCATGTTAAGACATACTTTCTTCATAATTTTATTGTGCTAAATCCAGAAATGATGCCCATTTTCCTCTCTCAGCTGATCGTTTCATGATATCAACACCCTAAATTTCAATAAAAAGAATAACCTATGAGGGGAGCTTATTCTCCAATATATGATTACAAGACGAATCAGGCAAATATTTCAATATAGGTAATTCATATTTATCAAATCAGGCAGTAATTCATATTTATCAAATCAGGCGGAACTGTTTCACAGAACTAGAGACCTACGAAGTAAATTTTGGGCAAATCATATTACGTAATATCTAAAAAAAAATGGTTGCTGGTAGAGAGAAACAGCTTGTACATTTTGAATCTGCACTCCAAAGCACCCATCAAGAAGGCCCTATTTCTCTAAATAGATATAAAACTTTTTCCTCCTGTGTAAATTACTTTAATAAATGAAGACAACGATTCATAATTATCCAAGTATATCAACATAAATGCATTCTGAAAGAACATAAAAAATTTAGTACCTATGCTTAATTCACGGTACATTCGCTTTAATTTGTAATACACACTGGCGCGTTGAATAACTGGTGCTAATACCAAGTTTCTCACCTCCTATGCAACCAGGCTAAAATTCTGTTTATCGCCTTTGGCTGATCTTACAAATTTTCCTTAATAGATATATTTTTCCAACCGAGAAAGACCAAATTAAATGATCATAATAAGACTACTAATCCGGTTTTCGCTAAGATAAAACTTTTGGACTGAAGAAAGGCAAGTTTTACTGTTTCGTTTATCCATTTCTTCCGTGAATAAACATGAGGTTGCCATTAGCGGTCGGATTTCTAGAAGAACCAGGGGCGGGGCTGGGATAATCTAATAAGCGATTTGACGACCGACTGCACGGGACCTGAAAACAAACGAGAAACTCGTTTGTTTTTTGATAAACTGCCGTTTTGACATGGATATTTCTTAGCTCTAGGGGTCAACCAAACATTTGCGGCATGCAAAAGCTGATGTTAAGAAATCGTTTCTATTGATTATCACATACAACCTATGCGTTACTAGCGCAGTGTAACTCCCTCACTTTTCATAGCAGGAAAATCTTTCGCCTCTTTTTGGAATACTCTCATTTTATCATAACATCTCATGATCCCTAAACCATTGTAGTGTCAAGGAAAGCTGATTTATTAGGCTGTTATAAACCAATATTGCTACGTAACCATAATTAACTAATAATGTGATATGAAGGCACTAGGTACATGGTAGGTATACTATTGGGTAGTAGGTACTTCTGCTTACTAGACGATACAGCTGTTCTTATCAGCTGATGGGCTCCTAAAGCTGAGTGAGCTGAATTGTCTCCAGTTCATCCTAGGAAGTTGATATTTGATAGGCAGACACTCTGGTACACTAAGAGACGATTGAAATGCTTGGCTCATTCCTACTCAGCTGAGTGAGCTAAATTGTCTTCTGTTACCCCTAGGAAGTTGAATTTTGATAGGGATACTCTCTGGTGCACTAACAGACGATTGCAATTAATGGCTCTTTCCGATTCATATGATCCGCTTTGTAACAGCTGTTTATAAATTCGAATAGTTGCCGAACATTGCTTTCCTGAAGCATTTCAGACACTCCCATGTAACATGGTATATGCTTATAAGTAGATAGTGGTTTGAGATGCAGTACATCGTTGATTACATTGGTTAGACCCACAAACCTTTAGTAAAAATGGTTTTTCGATGCTTAATTTTCAATATTTTAATCCAGTTCATCACACGGACACTTCTTTTCTTTAGAAAAACCTCATTTCATCATGGTTAATCGGCATCATTCTGAAAACAGGTTTAGATCACAATTCAGGCTTCATCATTGTGTACAGCAAATCTTCATCATTGTGTTCAGCAAATCTTCATTATTGTCACTTGGCCAAAAATGGAGAAACAAATTTTCCAAGTACCCTTTATACTCCTGAGAATTTCTCGTAATTTTATAAGGTGGTGTTTTGGGCATCACCTTGTATTTGTCTAAGTAGTGCTGAGGTAGCATAAAGAGCTGTGAGGTAAGCTGGCAGAGGGTGCTATGGGACATCAGCATACAACAATGGTGATAGGAGTGTCTGAACAATGGAATGGAGGACGTACCTACAAAGGAGCATGGAGGAAGGCAAATCTCCTCTGATTATGATAGGCCTGGGTTCCCATACGGGAGATATGTAGCCAGTCTATTGGTGGCATCAGAGAAGGCAATTAATGATGGAATTTCTTCCTGGGGTTCAAGCTACGTCTTACTTGGAGACAGGAGTTAGCAAAACGCCTGCCAGTCAACATATGCCCTTACTTAGGGGGCATGAACTAATTTAATCCATACCAGACCTAGAAGTATACAATCAGCAGTCCAAAGGAGTAGAACAAGTTTATCGATGGATGACATGTGTATTTGCTCCATCCCCCAAAGGAAACCAACTTTACTGAGGGCCACTTTCACCAACAACATAAACGAGTTTAAGTTAGAAAAGATTAACAAATAATCGAGATTCCAGCTAATCGTCTTTCACCAAACCATTTTACGAGTTTAAACTCCTAACGAGGTGGCTTGAGGTTAATCTCCCAATCTCGGCCAGTTAACTTTGCCAATCTCAGATTAGTGATAAAAATGATATCGAGCAAAATGGCCGCGCACCAACAGCTGATTCCTCATATCTCTACAGTTTGGTTCACAGTTGAACATAATTGTTACCTATTCAAGTTTGTTGTTATTCATCATGTTAGTATCATGATGAATTCACGCGAGTTATCGCTCAGTTTGATATTCGATTCATCGGATGAGGAAGACGTCCGACAAAGACGCCCGAGGACGATCCGTCGGCGCATTCCACATTTTGACGGATTTGACGACGTCGAAATATAAACAATATACTATAAACAATATAAACAAATTATATAGAAGAAAATTTCCAAAGTATTCACGTTTCTAACAAAGTATTCACGTTCACGCGTACAACACTAGATAGTAACTAGGCAACTAGATAAAAACAGCGCGGGTAATAATTGGTCGTGGTTGTGATTCACCGCTTTATTGTCTTGATATGTCGGACACATGGCGGGGTTTCTAACTGTCGTTTCAAATTGTCCAATTTTTCATTGGACAGTTTCCGGAATCTCCGTTAAGGAAACTCGATTATTCCAATCTCGGTTTAAACGCGTTTTGGGTTGGTGAAAGACGCCAAGGTTTGATCCTCGAGATTATATATAATCGAGTTTGGCCAATCTCGGATTTATAAGTTGTTGGTGAAAGTGGCCCTGAGTAGGCATTCGACCTTCTACGGAGCAAAGCATCGGTCCACACTGAGTAACAGTGTTGTCTGAGGCAAGTATTGGGTCGGTCATAAACGAGAGGAAGTTGATCTAGAAAAGTTGGAAATTGGATGTTCTTAAGGTGCTTCATTTCTGGAATTTGAAGCAGAACTGAGTGCAAGCCAGTGGTCAGACTCCAACGCCCTTTGGATATTTACAAGACGCTTGCTCATGCCCGTTAAGTGGACGAAATATGGTTCATCTCATTGAAATTACTGCTGAAACTTAATTCCTATATCTCAAATTACAAGTAGAATAGATGTGTTAATTTTTTATACTCCTATTCTATCTTAATAAACAATAGAATTCCAACCTTTCCTGAATTTAATATCCATTTTCAGAATGTCTGTGAATGAAATAGGAGGGGGTGACCAAAAAGAAGAGAGAGGGATTCTGTGGGGGGTGTGGGTGGGAAGAAAAAGCAGCTTGTGCCCCATTGGTTCAAATCTCAAATAATTCTTTTTGACACCGGGACGGATTATTATTCAGAAAAATTAAACTTAAACTTCACCAATCGCTCGTGCGTTCTAAGATTTAATCGTATTCGCTTTCTCGCTTGCTACCCGTCAATCATTGTGTCATAATCGTCTGGAATCACCGATTTCGCCTGACAGCAATGAAAAAACGTAATTTTAATTTTTTATTTGGATGTTCTACACTTCTTTTCCGATACAGAAAACGATCACCAATCATTGAGATCCAATTGCAAATTATTGCCAATGACGGGATTACAAATCCTAATTTGGTCCCTGGGGCCATTCTTTTACCTGCAACACGCTACTCACCCCCCGCCGCCACCTCTCTCCTACCAACACCATTATTTTAACACTGCTCACAAAGTTGCCCTTCATTGCCTTATTTCCCGAATAAATTTACCCACACAACCCTTGAAGATACCTGAAGCCCTTTCCCAGGGTGTGAAATTCAACTCGCCCTCCTCACCGGCGCAGTTGATTTTTTCCCAACTTTTTTCTCTGCCCCTTCATTTAACCAAAAACGTTTGAACCACCTCTAAAACCCTTCGCGACTAGTATAAATCCTTCAAAGCCAGAATACCCTGGAAAAACGACTCACTTGTGCCTTTTTTGTTAGCGTTAGCCCAAGAATTGAAAAACCATCCTTTCCAATTAAACTCGGGGGTTTCGATCCCCGTGTTCTCAATTTGTATGACCGTCGGCTACCCGGATGGTTTTTTTTCGTTTTCATCTGAACAAACAGTGTTGTTGCCATTAATTAACGCGGGCAGCTGAAGCCGCCGCAATTAAAGAGATGAATAGTGGCCACACTTACAAGGAGCACGAAAAAAACGATAGTCCTACCGATACACTATTTAGGAATAATTAGAGGGTGGGAAAGGCCAAAATGGTAGTATTTTCCAAATTTCCAATCTATTTCCAATCTATCTATTTGAAACATAATTTATTTGCTTCTTGCTTCCTCACAACCGAAGGTAAGGAAGCTTTGTATTAGTGCAAGAGTCGAAAGAAATTGTGTGCTCTAAAATCTAAAATTTCACTTTTTTGCGTTTTAGAGCTTGCTGATCTAAGTTTAAATCCGATTTTAAATAAATGTTCTAGGATTGCGGGTTAGCTCTTAGAGGTTATATATATATAAATTTCATTGCCATTGGAACAACAATAATGTGTGCTCAAGTACAAACGCGTTTTTCTTATAACGTCAATTTCTCATGATCTAAAGGTACGATTCAGTTCAAACTTGAGAGGTACTTGGATACAAATCCTGCGAGGATATCCCGTGAATTGGGTAGCAATTTATTATAGTTACCATTGCGCATGCGCAAACCTTCTACCTGGTTGTTAAAAACGAAACTTGGAGATTAATAGACCGATTTTGATGAAATAGTGAGGGATTGTGTAGGGTCAGCTCTTAAGTTGGTCTATGTTCATAGCTTAGATGGTGGATGCCGTTGGATTAATGATATTATGAAAGTTTGCGCAAGCTTGAATTATAGCTCTATTTCGAAAATTAGCACGTAAACATTATATATGTTACCGTTAATGCGTGTAATTCAGTTAATTCATGAAACAAATACATACCTAGTATCATGCATGGTACATCGCACTATTTAGAATATGTTATTATGTGTATAGTTTGGTGGTCCAGATGCTCCCAAGCTCACATCTCAAAAATACAGAACATCAAGTAGTCAATCCAATTTGTGAACAGGCCAAGGCCCTCAGACGGCCGTAGAGTCATTAAAAGAATAAGGAGCGAAGGAAAAACCATGTTCCATGTAAAAGATGAGGGGAAGTGATGGTAAACTCACTACGGACTGGTAAACGCGTTAGGCCAATCTTAATAAGCATTGATTGAAGTAAAGTTTAGTTTTATTCAAGTCAACATGGTTTTAATAGGTGCACTACACCTTATGACATCGTATGTTCACACCCTTCGCTACTTATTAGTGTGGTTTGTAGGTATACAGACATTCATGAATGAAAGTACATTCCATCTGTTGGTTTGGCTCATCAATTCGGTACTAAATCTTCTTTATATATAATTCCGAACGGTCTTTGAAATTGTGAAGAACTTCGCGGTACGATTTTAGTGTTAGACTGCTCATTCGAATCAGCACGGCCCCAAGTTTGTTGCAAAAGTGTCGCCGTTCGTCTCTATACCCGCCTTGATCGTGTTCTAGGCGGTCCTTATCAACGAGAGTTGTTTATTAGGCTGTGGCGGTAACAACAGTTGCCATCAATTCACGGTAAGTAAGAAACGTACTGTAGTTACTAACATCTAGGAGAGTTATTTCTGAACGAAGAAATTATTGAAACTGAAGAACTTAGCGGACTTTATATATGATTCCGAACGGTCTTTATATATAATTCCGAATCAGCACGGCCCCAAGTGTTGCAAAAGTGCCGGTAAGTAAGAAACCTGGTGATGGGGTCTTTTCTGATCAGCTGAGTGAGCTAAATTTTTTCCTGTTCACTGTAGGAAGTTGAAATTTGATAGGTAGACTCTCTGGGACATTAAGAGACGAGTGAAGTGATGGGGTCATTTCTTATCAGCTGAGTGAGCTGAATTCAAAAATTCAAAAATATATTCGAAGCACAACACTCGAAATTAATCCATACAGCTTTGCTGAAGTGGACATCAGGACGAAGACAGCTGTAGCATCTCCTACACACAACTCAACACCAGTTCAACATCTACGAGTACTACCGATCAAGATACAATCAACGACATAAAGAAGGAGATAACGGACGCGCAGATTCACACGCTTACAAAGAAACAAAGAGGACTCGAGATAGAATTACACCATCATCTCACCATGCCCAAATTCTGAATTCCCCGATTCAACTTTTTGTTTAGTCTCATAGTGGCGAGGGCCACCTCAACTGGTGATATTTATTTTATTACATTACTTACATTTTGATCGGTATTTCCTCTTTTTTAATCATTTAATAACATCACCTTAGCTTTGCACCAGGTCACATAACGCCGCAAATAGGTAGGACTTACTTAATAATGTGCTGAGTTCCTGTTAGGTACTACTGTTATACGGACTAGATTGGGGGGCTTTCCACGCCCTAACAGGCCTCTAGTAATATGATCATCTTGCAAGAGGCTGTAGTGAACGATGTTCTTGAAATATAGGTTACCATGATTGAATTAAACGGACGAATTAAAAGAAACCTGTAGTGTACTTATTTTTTATACATAACGAAGACTAGGACTTCTCAATAGGGTTAATTAAGGAGGAGAAATGAAATGTGGGGTAAAGTGTAATAAATCCACAGCTTTCCAACGAGTGGTGAACGATGTTTGTGAGATCAGGAAGTTATATTCTCTTTAGCAACGATTAGATGTACGTGAACTAGCATAGAAAAGCGTGACATTTTAGCGAAATTTTGAAGAAAATTAAGCTATTGCTCTCGCCTCAAAATTTGTAGAATGTGAATTTTTGAAAACAATTATGCAGAAATCCGTTTCAGGTTATTCTGAATCATATTCTGAAGTTTAATGCATTTTTTTATGTATGTATGTATGTATGTATATATGTATGTATGTATATATGTATGTGTCATTCCAGACGATAACTGTCCGTAGAATTGTGCTAGAAACTTCAAACAAATTTTAAAATGTTAAGGACACAAAACGAAAGTTCAAGTTCGTTGGCCAGCATGATCGGATTACATCTTCGGGTTGAAATTTTCAAAAATGTAGTCAAAAATTTCAAAATACCCTGTTTTTTGCGATTTGGTGTCCAAAATAATGTTTTCAGCATACTAACATGTGGTATATTCGGAATCAGCGTAAACTTTCCTATAAGAATATGTATCAAGTTTTCAAAAATTTCAAAGTTGAAAAATCAGTCAAAAATCGAAATAATGCCGTAGTTGTAAAAATCGGTAATATTTGCATGAAACATTGTCCAAATTCAGATTGAACTACTCTTATGGAAGTATCCCTGTATAACCAATCCTAGAACCATGCTGTTTAAAACGTAGGTAAGTAGTAGGTGTTTGTTAATTTAAAAAAAAAAAAAAAAAAAAAAAAAAAATGTAATCACAACTGATGATTTTACTCTGTGAAATATTCCGTCCTCCGATTCTCTCGGTCGCTTGATTTAGCTTTAATACTGACTGTGGCTTAGAAAATATCAGCCATGAAATTATGAAGAAGTTCTACTTATGTACGTACTAGCACGCAGACCCAAGGCCTCGCTCCGCTCGGCCGTCAGTAACGTTAATCTCAAGGCCTCCCTCCATCGAAATCTATGAATATTTACCTAAATTTTTCTTTAAATCTACAAGATTAGTTTAATAAAAATAAACTTTGAGTACCTCCTAATTATTTTTAATAATTTGATTCCATGTTTGTCCATCAAAATCATAAACTAAAATTTCTTTACACGATCAATAGCGACTGAAATGTCGAAGATTTCTTCAAAAATTCGCTCATGGGGTCATGCTGCATGACTAGACTTTTTTTTTTTTCTTTCGGACAAAATTCGGTTGGACGAAAATTAGCTAAGACATATCCATGTCAATAAACTGTTGTGTAATATGATGGTTCGCTTATAGAATATACAGAACGCGAAGTGTGGCCAAGATATCAATCAGTATGCTCGAGTACTACTTCACAACACTCGTTCAACTTGACCGCTGTTCACCGCCAAGTATCCGGGAATAACCAAACTTGCCCAGTCCAGCCACCAAAATGAACGCCGGCGGCAGGTGCGCCTCTCCGGCCTTCTTCCCCAAACCCATCACATCAACAACTCTCTCCTCGACCGTGGACAATTTTATTGAAACTCCCAAAACTCCTCTTTTTTATTTCTTGTTTCGTCATTTCCCATTATAAAATTGCCCCGCTTCAAATTAAAACATCACCAATCTTCTTCTAGAGAGGGTTTTGAACTCAGCGAAAATTGCAAATTTCAGGTCTCGACCGTTAAAAATAAACTATTTATGCAAGATCAGCGTTCAGCTTAATCGAATTAAAATCACCTTTCATAATAAGTGATACCGACCGACTTTTATACAGTTTTTATTATTCTTCCGAAATAGTTCATCAATCTGAAAATGTCGAGCCTCCCGCCTCCGGGTACGTTTGAACTGTGTCTGATTTATTGTAATTACTTAATCATTGATCCAACTCATTAAATGTAAAATGGATTTTTAGATTAACCTCATTAAGCGCTAATGTGGCTGTTATGACTCAAATTTCCTTTTATTTTTGTGATTTTTTTTGTTCTTCCTCAAAACACAACTTTTTCTTCGAAACGAAGTTTTTCGATACGGCCGTTCTAAACGGTTGGTGTCTTGTTCTTGGGAGGCACGCCCCATACCACCCGATTAGACTAATAGCGTAGTTTAAGATTATAAAATATTAGAGATCGATTAAAATATTAACACGGCGCCTAATATGGACTGAAATTATTGGCTCTCCTTTGCTACCAAAGCCTCTTATTTTCTACCATATTAGCATTCCTTCGGTAGGAAGATCTATTCGTGAATGATTTTAGAAGATCAAAAAGGGTGTCTAAAAAGTGGATGTCTTATTCGGATACCGTTCTGAATTGAGGGGTGATTTGCAAAACTCGTTCGTTTCGCACGAATTCTTTTTTCTGAAGGCTCGAAACATTTCCAATGTGTTTTTAGTTAATAAATAGTAATAAATCATTATACATTAAACAAAGTCAGGTTTGATGCTACAGAACTTAAAACTGGAAAACGGGTCTACGGATTTGGATGAAATTCGACACACCGTTAGTTTATAACTTGAATTGTAAGATAGGCTATATTAAATCGTCCATCTTGATCAAATGAGTGAGTTCTAAGGCTAATTCATTTCTTATTGAACCTGCGAGATTGAAATTAGAAATGGAGTCATAATGGGACTGATGGATTACAATCACATCGAACGGGGTCGACCCACCCTTGATGATAATCATCTTCCTTTAAAACTTTATTTAAATTTTTAATATTTACATTTTATTTAAAATTTCATTTTAAAATTAAATTAAATTTAAATTTTGTTTTAAATTTCCTTTAAATTTTGGATTAAAAGTTAATTAGGTTGAATAATTCCCTGACCACTTGTGACTAAACATTGAGGATTCATGAGGGATGATCAGCTAACCCTCAAGAATTCACAAAGGATAAAAGTAAACAACTGAAAAAAATGCCAACATGCAGTTTCTACTCACCCGAAGCAAGCGCTAGGAAATTTTGTTTTTGTTGTTGTCCATTCATATGGTCCTTGAGTTTCATTAATTTGGGAATATTTGCAAGGAGTTCTTTTTTAGGCTATATTGATTGAGCTTTAAGGAACAGGAAATGCCATAGACGGACATGGAATCAGAATTGATCAAATAGTTATAATACAGGGGAATCAAAGGAAAATATTGATTACGGGAGACAAAACAATGTCCCGCACGAATAGAAGCTATCCTCGGTAAAAATGAAGCGAGTAAGAAAGATTTTATATTACGGACACCCTCTGTACAACCACAAATACCTCTATATAAGTATGTCAATTAAAAGGAAACTCATCAGCCACACGCACTCTACAGATTTTTCTCGAGCCATACACTTGTCATAAATACGAGTAGCAACGAATTCGTTATTCAGCTCTGGTTAGTAATAAAAAGATCGTGGCCCAGTTTCACTTTGAGACTTTTAGGAAGGCAGGTGCCCACAACCACCTGTAGCCACCCCTGCTCGTCAGCCCCCAGAACAGTTAGATGCATATAATCACTGCCGTATCCTGGTTCTGACTTGAGGAGTTTCTGGGGGTTTGGATTTTTTTGCCCTTCGTAATTTTTGTTTCACACTAGCTGCCGTTGAACGCTAAACGGTTAACTACACGTTCGCACGGAGGAACGGTGCGAAAATCGATTGATTATAGTGCTTGACAAAATTAGTTGCCCGACATAAACACTATTAAGGCGGGGAATCGACCTACAGCTCCAACTCATTGTTAACTTAACAGTTACCTCCCGAAATAGACTTGAGCATCATTCAACATTTTGCTTCCGAGACTGCAAGGCAGCGGAAGCTTTGTTTTCACTTTCGAAACAAACAAAAATTTTTTGCTCCAAAATCAAAATTTCCACTCGCATTTTGCGTTTCAGAGCCTCCTGAACAAATTTGGTTCCGTGTCTGTCTGTCTGTCCGTCCACATTTCCTTGTAACAGCCATAACTTCCACAATTTTGATCCGATTTTAACCAAATTTTCAGGGATCGTGCGGGTTAAGCTCTAGATGGTCCCCTCATCAACTTCATCATGATCGAATCAACGGTAGCTTCTGCGCAGGCGCTAACGTGAATTCCTTGTGACGGTCATAACTCGGTCAATGTAGAACGGATTTCAGTCAGATTTTCAGGGATGATGTGGGTAAGGTCCCTTGAGGTCCCATAAGACAATCATCAAAATTGCATTAGCGGTACGCTCTGCGCATGCGTGAACGAAATATTCTTGTTACGGTCCTTGCAACAGCCGTAATTTCCACAATTTTGATACGATTTTCTTCAAATTTTTAGGGACCGTGCCGGTATAGCTCTACATGGTCCCCTATCAGTTCCGTCATGATCGAATCGATTAATGAAATCCTGCAAATTCGATCATGTAGCTACATCATCGGCAGGAAAAAAGACATCAACAAGGGAGTGAATCGCGTTTGATGAAATATAGTAAAAATCGCCTAGAAAACTGCCGATGTATCAGCTGATCACACTTCTTGTATTTTACGTTTCAGATCATTCTGAACAACTTTTTTTCTCTCTTTCTCTCTCTTCCCCTCCCTCCCCCCTCCTTCCATCTCCTTCCATTCCTATTTCCTAGAGAAACTTTTTTTCAAGTTAAAGAAAATATAAATTTAACAACGTTAAGCCTTTTTTGCAATTTGTTAGTTTTTAGGCACATTTTCATTCAAATTTGAGCACTTTATTGTCTTAATCAAAAAATGCTGCCCTGCTAATTACTCTTTCTGTCTTTTGAAATGCTAGATTTTTTTTAATTTGAAAAGAACAGATTTTGCTTCTTCACAACCGTAGGTAGGGAAGCTTTGTGTTCGTGCGAGAAGTCGAAAAAAGTTTTTCTTACTAAATCAAAATTTTTACTTGCTTTTTGCGGTTTCAGAGATTGCTGATTAATTTTGAGCCTGTCTGTCTGATGTATGTCGGTGGTAAGGGTAAACCCTAACATGCCCAAAATTATTATAAGTTTCAGTCCCATTTTGATAAATTTTCCTGGGCATGGCAAGTTAGCTTTTTCGCGGTTCCCTTTTAACTTTCATTGCCGTCGGACCAATAATAGGCTGTGCAAAGGTGAATATCTTATAACGTCGATTTTCTATTGGGCCGCTTTTGTTCGGAGGGTAATCCGATTTCGTTCTAACTCAGGGAGTACTTGAGTATATGCTACAGGAAGATGCCCTATGAATTTTATCAAGATTGGTTTGAATAATGCTTGCATCAAAGAATGCAAGATATTAGTCTCCAACAATACAATAACAATACACAACAACAATACAAAACGAACTTATCTGTTTATGTGGGAACAAAGTCAGCTGCATCATATTTGAAGACATTAAGAAAGCTTGCGCATTTTCCATATTGGCCGACAAGACAGCTGCATATCGGGGAAGGAACAGTTGTCTATTGGACTTGGATTTTTCGACGAAGAAAAAATGTTGATAAGCGAGGATTTTCTAGGATTTGTTGAGTTGGAAGCGATGGATGCAACTACTATTGCAACAGTAATATAGATGATTTCCTTGTTAAAAGTGGTCTCGAGCCAGAAAAATGTGTTGGGCAGGGATAGATACAAAAACGATTTTTGTCCGTTGAAAACTGATGGAGTTATTTCTTCCTGGCAACAACTTGGTTGTACATGAAAATCATTGTAACCATTTAAAGGATCGACCAAAGACGAAAAGGTTGTATTCGATAATCATCAGAAACGCTTGCATACGAGTCTGCAACACATTGGGACATTTTATGTCTTTAGTTGCAGACTCGTATGTGTTGCAGACTCGTACGCAAGCTTTAAGAGCCACTCAGCTGACCCGGACAATGGGCCAAGTAAATGTCCTAAAGAGGCTACATACGAAATTACAGCTTCCTAGAGAGTAAAGCATAGAAATTACCTATTAAAATGATTTAACCACCGCTTCACAAATCAAACCGTTCTCGCAATATTCGTATCACCTGCTATAAATCAAATTATCGAAACACCAGCTCAATGAAATCATCAGAAATTAACAAGCGGTTACAATCAGGTTCACAATATCAATGATTGAGAATGATCACCTGAGTGTACACAATTATTCAAATAACCATGCTCATAACTCAGCTTGTTGGCCACGCACTTTGCAGTAGTTAACATAACATGGTTGGATAAATCGAGAGCTTCCGAACGAATGGTCAACGAATTTTGTGGGATGAAAAACGACGAAGTACCATTTCCCTAGCAACGACTCACTTGTAAGCGGAAATCATCAGAAATTTTTCATAACGCTTTCTTCGTCACACTTTTCGAGTTATGTGCCATAGTAAAGACATAAAATGTCAAAACTAATATTGGTTGGTACTCTGTGACCAATAGAGCAGTTTTGATGAAGTTTTTCAAGGATTTTAGAAGTAAACCATTATATAATATCCTATCAATTCCATTGCCATCGATGGTGATTACCATTGGATTGATGGACAAGTATGAGCATGCGCAAAAATGAATTACAACCCTATTTTGTATATTAGCATGTCTGCACATAATAAGATTACTGTTCTATTTTGCATTCAATCATTCCGACTCTTACTTTTTTCTTCTACTAATTCTATGCGTCCATGTTACAATAAGTGAGGAGGCTATACTGCCCACCCAACTTGACAGACTTTTTCTTATAGTAATCGGCAATTTTTGTGTGTTGGAATTTCTCATTTTTGATCTAAGAATTTTATTCAGTGCCCTTGAAACCCCTGACTGCGAATTTCCTGCTCAAAACTGACGTTGTATTATTACAAATTATTGTTTTTTTTTTTTTTTTTTTTATTTGTGGATCCCTTCCAATAGCTTTGTTTTCTTCGGAAATTCTATCAAACTTATTGGCTAGTACTCATACATAGGTTCAACCGATTGACTACAAGTTTGGTAAAGTTTATCGACACGCATCGATGCTGATGACTCCTCCGTGTGCTTAGGCTTGCCACGCGACTACCATCTCGGGGAACTTGTTTTCTTTTTCTCATCACACAAAACCCTAAAATAGCTTCCAGACAACAACACCGTCTATGAATATTTAGAGTAAAGCTCACAATTATACCCTCGCCCCTGAGCATTACCTACAACATTAAATATTTAGAATAAAACAGTTTGAATTAAGCTTCTAAGCCAGAGCATTACCCACATTACATCAACGGTGAATGCGGAAGAGGCGGCTTCAATGAATTTTTTCGTCCCGATCGCCCGGGAGCAGTTTTTGACTCGGCAGGTGCTCGTCCTCTCCGAAAATCGTGTAATCATATCCCCGAGCCCCCCGTTCTTCTGTAGGTACGGCGACGTAATTTATCAAAAAGCGCCCGTAATTTTCGTCCGTTCGAAAAACTCCGTTTCCGAGAGATTTTGGTCCTATAGAAATTGGAGCGGTTTGTCGAATGGGATTTGAATCTGTCCTACGCGTCAATACGGTGAGCTAACCAAATAGAGAAAGAACTACAGATAATTATAAAACTATAGAGCATGGTTCTGTGAACCACCTCTCAGAAGCTCCGGCATAATCTTTTCCTCCTTGCTAATTATTTGAACTGAAGTGAAAGAACTAAAAACTGCTATAAATGACAGAAAAATAAATTATACGTTTTCGATAAAATAAAAATAAGTCTAACTAATACAGTACAAATCAATGTGGATCTAAAACGCTGCAAATTATTTCACAAAGGTTTATTTATTTATTTTTTTTTTTTTTTCAATTGAGTTTGATCGTAGTTTTAGTTGGCTTGCGTACGTCATAAGGCCCGTCCAGACTCCTCGGCGTGTCCTATTTCGAGTTGCCACAACCTATACCTCTATAATTATATACGCATGTTTATATTTCTCGATTTGAGCTCCTATCTATTCAAATAGTTATTGCCTTAATAATATCATTAACTAAGTACGTACGAAAAGTCGAGAGGATATGTTATTAAATATGCGTAGGAAAAGCATTGGTATTAACACACAAATATGACCTAGAAAAATACATATATTCATGCCTCCAAGGAACGCTGTACCCACCTCATGGTGCCGCGGTGTATTATATGGGTATAACACGTAAAAGTCATAAATATCCATTCTCCTACACCTCTGCTGCGCCCCTGGTCACTCCAGCCACCACAAGGTGCCGCGGCGCCTCCTCTCACTCCACTCCCCGCTCACCCCCCTCACCACCAACCGTGACCCCCCTGCCAAGCGTGCCAGGCGCGCGTCTAACACGTTTAACACTCAAAGTCTCGAAAAAGACACTTTTTCGCCCGTTTTTGGCCCATAGCATCTATGCAAGTAAAGCGATCGGGATGGTTAAACGTTAGGACCAACTAGACCCCAAATGGAGTCTATGTGCGAAAGAACGGGTTTTTTAAGTAAATTCTTACGCCTTTTATGGCCCGGACGGCGAACGGCCAACGGCGGACGGCGGACGGACATTTCAAATTTGGCTTCTACGCACCTTGAAACGTAAAGTGACAAAGTTTGAGGGGGGGTTATAAAAATTTTTTGCTGCACGATCACATAGGCTTATTATTGGAAATAATAAACCAAAACCACCTCATTGCTTGGGGAAGGGTTCCGGTCAGAAGTTAGAACTCGTAGATGAGCATTTTCTTTTGGGGCTACGCCACGTTACAAAACTAGGAACTAGCCCGCTCATTCCCTGAAAATTTCAACGATTGGTTTAAAACTTGGTATAGTTTTGGGCGTGGCATGGAAACAT
Source organism: Adelphocoris suturalis (assembly GCA_030762985.1). Classification (NCBI taxonomy): domain Eukaryota; kingdom Metazoa; phylum Arthropoda; class Insecta; order Hemiptera; family Miridae; genus Adelphocoris; species Adelphocoris suturalis. The sequence goes on from CM061050.1 coordinate 12,999,567, forward strand.
ACACATCAGACAGATAATTGCAATTATACAGACAGACAAGTAACCATAATTGATAAGCAAGCTCTACTCCAATGCTGCGGATTATACCTAGGTCCCTTTTCCAGATATTGCCAACGCATCACGGTCCAAGTCTCCTTTACGAAATGAGATCCTCCTGATCTTGGTCAACACTGGACATACAAATAAAAAATTAGCTATACTTTCTTACTCCTTCCGATTGCAAAATAAGCAGTCCTCTGCCGAGAAAAGCGCGTCAAAGTATGGCCCGAAGTTCCAAATCAATACTTCTGAATGCAGTCTGAACAGCTAACTCAGCGTGCCAATGAGGGGCTCCGAGTCTATAAGTAATCTGGTAGACTTATGGAAAGACAGTTGGTATCCAACTCAGGATGCCGAGTACAACATTTGGAAGACTTCGCCCTATCTCAGATTGCTCTCATGAAATTGGACAACATTACTCCACAATGAGTTATCAGGACTACTGCCTCCAATAACTAGGTACTACTCTATCTACCCTCCAAGTCGTTGCGTATTCGGGCTGTGAAATAGAATCGTTATGTAGTACCCAAATGAGCATGCGCACTCGCTATTCATGATCCGAAAACAATACAACAATGATCCGTCGCTAGTGGATTTTCTAAAAGCTCACCCGAACAATACCAACAAAATTAATCACGGCTGACTGACTAGCTTCAGCGGTTCACTCCGTCTACCAATTTAAAGTTCGCTCATGCGCAGCACCATAGACTTAGTTGATTCAGCGTGATTGAATTCGAAGTAATCACTTTCTGACCCATTTTCAGCTGCATTCTGAAGTTGAGCGAATTCGAGCCGTGACATCAGAATGACCTAATGAGAGAATTTTCAAGAATTTCTTTATTTTTGTATTAGGTAGATAGGTACACTTTTTTCGGAACTTGAGCAGCACTTTTGTACACAAAACATTTTTAACGCTCAAATGTATATCAAACAGACCTCTTAACAAATCTCGATAATGGCAAATTAATACATATATAGCATTTATGTGCAACAAAGACAAATGTAGAATTGTCTTTTTTTACATAGTACATTTTTTCAATGCAATAAGTATTGTACATAGTTAGAGTGTAGTGCTTACAGGAATTTTTTTCCCTTTGTCTCTAGAGTCTCTGCCGAATCGCATCGCAAAACTGGGCATGTTCATTTACGCAAAGTTTGGCCACAGCTTTCATCCTTGGAATGTACTAACACTTGAATAGCTATTTGACAATTAACACCAGGAAATAAAGCTAGGAAATATCTCAAGTCAGTCTTTCCACAATGTAAGCTAAAAACGGGAGAAAAATAGGGACTACCGTAGTAGCTCCTTCAACGTTTGCGTTAGGCAGACCCGCCTACATTATTTGTGTAGTGGATTGCATTTGGTAGGCGTCGGATTCATGTTCTTGGCAACGAAAGCGCGTTTGACAACTTATCGTTCCTGTAAGCTTACTATACCTATTTTGAGATGGGTGATATCCATTTCTAAATCATTTTTTGTGTATGGTTTTTTTGTTTAAATGGAGAACCAACCAAAAAGTAGATCAAACATCCCCACTTGAAATGTTATGATTTTCGTTCGAGTATCATAATCAAAGTGGTATCTGCCTGTAGAAAAGGGTTTTCTGCACCTTTTATTCTCAATAATCCGTTCTTTGATTGCAATTAAATAAAATATAGACCTGTCCACCGGAAGCCATCTGATAATTAGTTAGAGAAAAAATTGTAATGAATGAATACATGGGGAAATAGAACCAAAACTCCTTCAAAATCCAGGCGATCAAAACTGATATACTCGTAATAAAGAGTAGGAATTGTGGTGTTTTGTTTTGTTGTGGCAGGTGGAAAACTATTCTTATTTGGAATGATCGATCACACACTATTCGCTACATACACCACATAGGAGTCACGCAAAGTTCAACCCTGTGCAAACTATCTGAGGAGACAGACGAAGTAGCATCCCACATTATCTTCTAGTGCCCTGCACTAACCTATCGCAGATTTGAACTCTTTGGGGCGCAGACCCCAATGAGGTCCATTCAAAGCGAACAATTAATCAAGGGACTCATATCCCTCACCAGAGGGCTGACTCTTTTTTATTAAACACAAAACTCTCAGAAAAGTACAATAAACCACTTGGATCCCAAAATAACTCCACCCTGAGAGTTTCCCTACACATTTACATCCGATACATAGGTACCTATTGCTACTTAATTGCTATACCACCATTTTGGTAACCATACGGTAACCCCTCCAGCGGACAAAATGCACCCTGGGAGTGATACTGGTATAAGTCCAAAAATGGCAGTTTTGAGTTATATATACTACTGTGTACATTTTGACGAGCTCTACATGCGGCTAGTATCGGTTTAATCATAGGTCAAAAAGTGACCGGTAGAGAACAGGATAAGCCAGTATGATTCTGGTCAAAGTCTTCATCTAACGTCGGGGAAAGGTCGGTCTATGTCAGTCATGTTCCAGCTGTCAACGAACGAAGACGGAAAATTCGGTGTTTATAGTGGTTCATCCCGACATAAATCACTATCGATGCGACAAACCAGGTATTTATCATTTTTACAGCAATACTGGTCTGTTACAAGAAGTACCGCTATTGAACCAAGGAATATCATGTTTCTTCGTGTTTTTCACTGTTGTACCGGTACATATTTTGCAATGCACCACTATTCGCCCAAAAGATTAGTAGTCGTACTGAGGCAACCTGGTGATTAACTCGCGATGTACCAATATTCTAAGAAGGAAAAAATCAAGGTTTGTTGTGTTTTACCTTGTTAGTGGTACATCATAAGATTTTTATAATTATGATTATGTTAACCAAAAACAGAAAGGTGGAGAAGCTAATTAGAAGTAGGGCAGTATAGTTAGAAGGTATATGCATGGCACAGACCAAAAAGAACCGATAAAAAAAATATGAATGGTGTGTCTGTAGTACGCCAACAAAGTCATAAAAATCTTTAAATGCGATTTCCCAGAATGCATGTTTTTGGACTTATACCAGTATCACTCCCAAGGTGCAAAAAATCCCCCAAAAATCAAAACCACAACTAAGACTGGATGATGCATAAGTGGCTAAATGAGCCCAGTAGATAGATTGTCAATGTGGCTCTCCTCGTAGGGGCATCAGGATACTCATTGCCATGGATACACAGCTCGGTATATACGGAGACTTTGCATAAGGAGATCATCATAAGAACAAGCGTACCGAATCGCCTTTTGCATTCTCAGGCGTGAAATAATTCCTAAATCCCTAACAAATGGCAATGTCGAACTGCCAATGTCACTGACCACAGCTCTGTCGAGTGACTTAGATGTTAGAGCGCCATAGAGCAAGGCCGTGTGTATTTGAGCCATTGGTGAATAGGAGAGTGTGTCCTACCAAGGATGCTACTCGGTAGTTAGTCACTCTCCTTTATTCCCTTCGTAGAGAATAAAGCACATCATCATGAAGTCCCAGGGTAGTTTCACAATTTATTTGATTAGCTGGTTAGCTGAGAGGTGTCCTAGACTTCCTCAGGAATACCTATGGCTCAGATTAGTGCTATATATATTTTAACTCATACCCATTCAGCGACTTGAAAGCTTTGGTCCTACCATACCTAGTTCGCTGGTGACATACGGGAAAACATAGTAATCTACATAAACGTAAACTATTTTAAATTTGATTTTCATAAACTGATAACTTTAAATTCGATAATTTATTACGAAAAAAAAAAAACGATTTTACAATTTTTAATTTGATATTTTGAATTTAATTTTCGTCTTCCTGAAGAAGGCCCAGTTCCTGGGGAGAAACGTTGGAGATAATAATAAAAAAACCAATTTAAGGACAGAAAGGTATTTTTTTACAGTCTTGTCATAATTTGAACCGTCCAAATAAAGTAACGATGCTTCGTATGTATCACATCTTTGTAGGAAGTGATGAGAGGAGTGATGAAGATCCATGGTCTTCTGCAGCTCCTTCGTATTGTTTGTGTTTGATCCGTGATACGTTTTCTGCAACTTCTGGTTCAGTGGCTCCCAACTGGCGAGGGCGACCCATTGGCGGGTCGTGTAGAAGTTCCAGCTCAGTCGCGATTTCAAGAAAAGAGTAAAATGGGGGAACATAGTAATTACCTATTCAAATATAAGGCCATTTAGCCCTCCCTCCCTAAACTGAGTGCCACCGTGGACTCCAAGGCGGAAAGAATTTTGGATGATATCCTTTTTGGTGTGATATAATATTCAATATCACAAGTCCATCTATAGGTAGCAAGTGTAATTGGTTTATTATTTTCATTAATAAAACTTTGTAATCGGCCAACGAAAAAAAAATCTCTGAGCCTAATTTGTTTCTTAATCGACCTACAGTTCTAAAATCTGAATTGGAGCTCCTTAGGGACATCTCGAATACAAACACGAAGTAGAGAGTTACTCTGATCAGATGCCGGACCTCTAACGCTAATTTCTTTCCTAGTAGACCTACGGTGCTGAAATTTAAGATGGCGCTCCTTTGTGACGCTGAGAAAACAATTTATTACGAGGTGCGGGGATGCGGAACTGCTTCGACAGCCTGACGATGATGTCCTTACATCGAAAGCGCTCGCCTCCTGTACTCGACTGGTGACAACGGACTCCTCAGAAAGTTATGTAAACGATAACTTTACTATTACTTCTAGCGCAAATAACCCTTTAGATTTAATAACTCCGGATTAATTAGTGATCCTCCGTGGTGGAACAAGCCCTAAAGTAATTTTGTTTTTCGAGGTCAATAGTGAATCATTCAGGTCTCAAATGTCATCACTCTTAGCCCCCTCCCCCCTCCTACCACCAGACAGAAATTGAATCCCACCCCCGTCTCTCCTGGCACGGTTAAGTGCCGTACATTCTCTTACCATAACCCTCCTTTCTGTAGTCAAAAGCAGTAAAGTCCTCCCATCCTCTTGATTATACCAACCACATTTCAAAGCTTTCTGACATTTTTAGTTCTATGTCTATATTTCATCTGTCTGAGGTATTTACATACCTAAGTTTTTCGTGTGCCGCACGATTTTGACAAATGTTCTTGGGATTGTACGAGTTAGCAGCTGGACGGTCCCCAATCTGACCATTCAATCAAATCCCCATGAGTAATCGTAAACGGCCAAGTTTATCAATTTTATCTAAGGATCGGATTTTACACCATTGAAAACCACTGCAAATTTTTTGGTCGAAACTCCTAATGGTTTCCGTCTATCCCCATGGGAAATTTTGGTCTCTTCCATTTATCCAAAACCAGTCGTATTGCACCTTTTTGGAAAGCTCACGTCACTCTTACAGCTACTGGAATGAAAAAGTTCCAGTAATACAGCATGCATTTTTTTTTCGTAAATTATCAAATTGTATAATGTTAAATTGTTTTGAAATTTTAGCTTTTTGAGGGCAAAGAAATTGATACTATTAATTTTATGGTAAAAAATATATTGTAAATAATAATTTGCTATTCAAAAGAATTTTGAAATTTTAATTTGAAAATTTTGAATTTCTTCTTTCTTTGCAGTTTTTATCCATTTTTTAGCAAATATTACTGAAATTTAAGTACCTTTTTCAGCCTAATTTTGTACATAAGTTTTTTATTGTTCTATTTTATTATTAATACATTTTATTTGAGCAATATTTTGTTAAAACAAATATATAAATGTAGCAATTTTTAGCCCTTTTAGTGATTTTTTAGCACATTTTTTGACATTTTGACCAAGATTTTTTAGCACATTTTTTGACATTTTGACCAATTTAATGTGCTCAAAAAGTGCTGGCCAACAAACTCATCCTTTCTTTTGGAAAGCTTGATTTTTAGGCGCAACAACGGAATTTTTATCCCAATTCTAAGGAAAGTTATCGTCTGGAATAAATTAATAAAATTTTGGAGCCATTGCAATAGCTTCATTTTCTACTAGGGATGAGTCGATTCCCGATAACACCGATTCTTAGGCATTGGTATCGGTATCGAGAATCGATCGCCTAAAGCCGATACCGATACCGCCCGGTGATGAGCGTTTTATTACACTACGGTACTATTGCAACCATCTAACAACGAAGATGGTCGTACCGTGCAACCGTTGTGTGAAGTTAGCAGTTGCGAAACATGAATTGTCCAAGACACAACTTACAATTATAACTTTGTTTACAAGTAGGCTTGTGTTATTTTGTTTGTGACAACAAAAGCATTAGACAAAGCTATGTTTTCCAAGTATAAAAGCCTAGAGCCAGTTTTATTTGGAAATACCATACAGTTACCAACGAAAAACTAAAAAACCAAGTCAGTCTGCTTAACTTGTTTTATTCAGAAAGAAATCAATCCTAGGCAATGCAAGTTGCCTTTTAATTGATACTTGATAGATAACAAAAAATATCAAATCTTGTATTTGCACAAATCAAATTAACTAAAGCCTTGAATGAAAATATAAATCTGAAATTTAGAATTTGTAATAAGAATTAATCTTTAAAATTTAATTAATTTCAATAAGTAACTAAAGCATTAAAGCTTCATTGGAACAAGAACTCCTAATGACAATAAATAGAGGTGGAAAATATATTAGCTAATTAGACTAATAACTTCATCTACGACGGAACGCATTGCGAGAGGGTCGTATTGGTTTTCTAGTCCCCACTCAAGACTGAGAAAATTAGCTGTAAAATATCTGTGTGTGCCTCCTTCTACTGTTTTTAGCGAGAGACTTTTTAGTACGGCAGGAAACATCTGCGACCAGAAGTGAAATCGTCTGGACCCAGGCAGAATTTAAATGTTGGTCTTTTTTAAACAAAAACCTTAAGTAGAACAGATGGAGAATAAAGGTTTTATTATCCATGTTTTGTTTTTATTTAAACATTACCTCATTTGCAAATATATTGAGATCAATTTTTTGTAAGTATAAGTTATATGTTGTACAAAAAAATTTGAATATATTACTAGTTCAAGAGGAATTTTTGTTTTTCACCTACAGGTAAGTTAGGTATCGAGAATCGGGAATCGATTTTTTAGGTATCGGTATCGGTATCGGGAATTGATAAATTTTGGTATCGACTCATCTCTATTTTCTACGAAAATTTGCTAATAAAACTAGCGAAATGGCTCATTCTTTCGTCTATAGATCTGACGCGAGGTTGATTTGGCAAGCGCTCTTCCTCCAGCGTTAGGTATGTCCAAGAGTTGACGAGTGATAATTACCGCGGATAATCGACGATGCAAATCACCTTCTACAGCTCGTCGTCCAGTTCGGAATACGGAATTACTTTCCTGCCGCCCCGGCAGGTGCATTGTAAAGGCAGATGTCGTGTGGCCCGCCTTCACCTGCCTTCTACGTCTTTCTCGTGTGTTCCCGGTTTCTTGCTCGCCCTGCGCCCCCCACCAACTCCCTCTTCTCAATTTCCACTTGAAACGATTAATTAGTTTTAATAAGGAGTACCAGGCACGCGCCTAGCTCAGCTCGTTCGTCCTGGCCCGATTCACGGAAGGTGCCACGCATTGCCGCCATATTAATTTGAATTTGGGTGAATTTTTACTCGTTATGTAAAGAAAGGAAAACGTAAAGCATAACGAGAAGTAAATGCTGACACCCCTTCATACCGAATCGTGAACTGAAACTATGGAAGATGCTACTTATCTTAGGACTATTACAAACTGATTGCATTCAAGTCCAAACACACAATGAATTATTTTTAATATGTACATTTCACTTGACAACAACCCAACCACCTGTTATTCATTCTGGCATGACCTGTACTGTAGTTGACTGTAGTACATCTTCTCCCCCCCTTCTCATTTGGTCCGTGTGTACCCGCACCTCTAGCCCGTTCTGGAGCACTACATACGATAGTGGACCAGTCCTCATCTTCACCATTGCTTGGGAAAATGTATCTTCTTTACGGCGTTTTATCCACACCATTTCCCCGATGTTAAATTCTTTAAAACACCCCCGCCCCCGCTGTTGTTGCTGTAGCTTCCGATCCATATGTTCTGCGAGGTTAGGCTTCAACAGTGATAATCGCGTTCTCAGCTGTCTCCCAAACATTATCATAGCCGGGGTTCTACCTGTCGTGCGATATGCTGAATTTCGATATGAAGTGAGGTACTGATTTAAACGAGTCTTGATATCCTTCCCACTGTTTTTGGAGGCTGCGAACCGTTGCTTGAATGTCCGTACTGCTCGTTCTGCAAGGCCATTGGTTTTCGGATGATGGGGGGTGGATGTTACATGTTTAATGTTGTTCCATTTGCAATAGTCCTCAAATTCCTGTAAAACTAGCTGGAGTCCATTATCCGAAACGATCATTCTTGGTAATCCAAACCTGGCAAAAATTTCGTCTAATACTTGAATTGTTTTTTCTGAGGTTGTAAGTTTCATTGATACTATTTCGATCCATTTTGTGGTGGCGTCAACTACGATAAGCCAATCGTAGCCCTCAAATGAAACTGCAAAATTTATATGTACACGACTCCACGGTTCATCTGGGATATTCCATGAGTATATAGGTGATTCTGGATCCCAAGGGCGAGGTTCTTGACAAGCCGTGCATGTTTTCAAAAATGCGTCCACTTCTTTGTCTAATGACGGCCGCCATACCTGCAACCGTGCAATGGATCTCATTGCTGACGACCCCGGATGTCCTTCGTGGATGATCATCATTACCTCATTCCTTAGGAAACTTCGAATGATAGTTCGTCTTTTTTTTTCAAAGGACAACGCTGGGGTTGGGTTTGCACCCTATGATAAGTGCAGACAATGATTTTATCATTGCGTGTAAACAGGACATTGCAGCAATTTATTGAAGTTGAAACTGGATGCTGGCATCAATATTTCTGCATATCGTAAACAAGATGGAACCAGTGGCTTCACCTGGGAAAATTCACCTGGCAATCAGTCAGATGATCGAGAATGGGAGAAGATATCGAGATACTGTTTATCAAATGTACTTCTTTGCAAAATACTTTTGAGCTGCTGACTAGTAAGTATATGATAAGTAAACTATAACTGCTCATAACAAATTTATTGAGTACAATTTGCACTAGATCATTGAAATAACAGTTTGATACTCATTGTACAACCACTGGTACTTGAACTAATTCTTACATTCTTAGCAAGTCCTTCCAGAAAAATAAGAAGGTGCCCAAGCCAGTACACAGACCCTTCATTTTCTCAAAATTTTGTGAATTGGTTATCTTCCTTCTCCCTACCATTTGATTTAGTCATACTCATGTCCATAGGCGTCGCATGGGGGGGGGGGGGGCACATACCCCCAAACATTGTAAAAATATATATAATAAATCAATAGTTTTGTGGCTAGGCTTTGTGACTAAACCTACATCTTTAGTGTAAATAAATTAAATACATAAACTTAATCTAAACATAGTACATAAGTCATTTAAAGCGCGAGAATGAAGTGATTCTCCCGTATATATACAGGATCCACGGTAATAGCTTTTCTGATAGAAAATCGCTAAAAATATAATGCACACCTCAGTACATATGCACCTCAGTACATGCAACTACAATGGAAAAAATCAAACACCAGGTTCATGTATCAAAAATATTGAGAAGTGAAATAATGACAGGTTTTCCCTTCGACTCAGTTGATGAAATGATCAAAATCGAAAAGATCCTGTCATGAAGCATGAGCAAATTTTCTTAGATTACCTATCATACAAAAAATGGTAAATTATATTAAAATTTTAGCACAAAGAAATTGTTAAAACCCAATTTTATGGCAAAAAAAAGCTCATACCAAATAAAATTTGTCGATTCAAAAGTTTTTCAATTTTTAGATTTCTTTGCAGTTTTTATTGATTTTTCAGAGAACATTAATGAAATTAAAGTACGTTTTTAAGCATAATTTTGGTCAGAAATTTTATAATGGCCTAGCTAATTGTAAATAATTTTGTTTTGACTGAAATTATGCCATAAATTATGAAATTTTGGCCTTTTTTAGTGAGTTTTAGAGCACATTTTTTGAAATTTGAACATTTTAATGTGCTCAAATAGTGCTGGCCCACAAACTCATCCTTTCATTTGGAAAGCGTGTCTTTTGGCGCAAGAACGAGATTTTTATCTCAGTCCTAAGGAAAGTTGTCGTCTGGAATGCCATCTATGTATGTATGAAAAAGCGCAAACTTCCGAAATAGTTTCAGAATGCCTCAAAACAGATTTCAATTAAGACATTTTTCAAAAAAGAAAAAACTATAGAAAGTTTTGCTCGATCTTGATTAAATTTTCAGGGAATGTTTGAGTTAAACCATGGTAGTCACCTATTAATTTCCTTGTAGTCGGATCAATAGTAGCGTGTACGCATGCGCAAACATCAATGTCCTGTATCGTTAATTTCTTCTGATCCATTGGTCCTATTCCGTTGTAACTCGGGGTGTAGTTGGGTATAGGTTTCAGAATGGTTCCTTATGAATTTTAACGCTATTGTTCGAGTAATAACCTTTGCTCATGAGTAAAACTAAATTACTACTAAAACCTAAATTAGTCCGTTAATATAGACATGATAAACCGTTGTGTAATTATTTGAAGCTTCCAAAAACCACATTTTTTTTTTTTTTTTCCCCCCCTAATTATTATTATTCAACATTCCTAATCTTATTTTGTTCTTATTCAGGGTCATTACATTCTCACTTGAAAATAGCCCCATTACTCGAATGCAGGACTACAGCAATCGGCTGGTCATGGTCAGGTCGGACGATTCGGAGTTGGATCTCTTTGTAAATTTAGTGGCTAAAATAGAGAAAATTTTACAAATATGGAAGCAATGTGAAGCTCAAGGTTCTTCTAGTCATGAAATCCTTGTTTCTTTTTTATTTTCTGTTTGCTGTTATAATATTTGTACCGTTTTTCACTTACATATAGGTATTCTTCGTATTAATGTAATGTAATGTTAATTTGTATAGGTACTATCTTAATAATTCTTCAATTGCAAATATCATTTAATTAACAAATATGTGATTGGGCATTAGCCCGTATGAGTTAAAACAATAAGATACATCTTTGTTTAGCACTAGAATTCTATTTTGTAAATCTCAAACTTTCAGTCAGGCGATAACTTGCAGATTAGTCGGTGAGTTCTCAGACTGGGCTCATAAAATGTGGATGTGAAATATTCAGAGCGCTAAAATCCGATTAGGTAAATAGGCAACCGACCATCATGTTATTCGCATGATGGAACTATTGGAAGGTTGTTCTTTTATGGTCGGGGTATTCGTCGGAGGAATAGAATTAAATTATCGACCAAATGAACATTCTCTTCGGAGTACACAAATGTTGCGAAAAGTTACATAAAGGCTAATTTATTATTATTTTATATATAACCTATCTGCTCCAAAATATGAGTTACACTCGTTTCGGCTTAGACTATTCGAATGAGCAATTCGCTACCCAAACTAAATTTAAAAAATAATTGAGTTTTTGATCACTAATTGGTCATTTCATATTCTTGAATATATCGGAATGTACGTTGACGTAATTAATAATTATTAAGAAAACATTTGGGAAGATTACAAACATTTTAACACGGAGTATGTTCTAATGAGACCTAACGGTCCAAAAACGTCTTGGAAAACTGACCCAAATTTCACTAAACTTAATTACTCAACTATCAGTACAGGCCAGGACTTTATGGAAAGTTCGTGTTAACTTCAAGAAAATACTTCACCACCTGTAAGAAAGAGGGGGGGGGGGGAATACGATCTATTCCGATCTATTCACATGCTGGTTCAGCAAGCAGTAAGGGAAATATGCTCTCTGCCAGCTGATTCTCCAATCTCAGCGTACTAAAAAGAGTGTATGAAAAAAAAGTAGCCCAAAACGAACCGCAGAGCTGCGACTTCCCTTTAGCCCATGAATATCCCGAGTGGGTGTTCTTGATTTTGAGCCAAGTAATAACGAAAAGTCCATTCATGCAGCATGACCCCATGAGCGAATTTTTGAAGAAATCTTCGACATTTCAGTCGCTATTGATCGTGTAAAGAAATTTTAGTTTATGATTTTGATAGACAAACATGGAATCAAATTATTAAAAATAATTAGGAGGTAGGTACTGATTTTTTTTTTTTTTTTTTTTTTTTTAAGAACTACCTACTACCTACGTTTTAAACAGCAAGGTTCTAGGATTGGTTATACAGGGATACTACCATAAGAGTAGTTCAATATGAATTTGGACAATGTTCCATGCAAATATTACCGATTTTTACAACTAGCGAACGGCATTATTCCGATTTTTGACTGATTTTTCAACTTTAAAATTTTTGAAAACTTGATACATATTCTTATACGAAATTTTACGTTGATTCCGAATATACCGTATGCTGAAAAAATGATTTCGCACAACAAATTTTTGAAAAAGATTATTTTTGAAATATCAAATCATTCTTTTTTCTTTTTATCTGTGAAATTTATATCAAATTAAGTTTATTATATATATATATATATATATATATATATATATATATATAACTTGAGGTTGAGAATTGACCAAGCTAGTCTTTGTGTAGAGTTGTTTATTTTCCTACGACGTTTCGGTCCTGGAGCAGGACCCTATTCATGTAGATAGGTAGTTTGCCTATACAAAAAACAATTAAGAAATTGAAATACCTACATCATTATAGACAACAGAAAATTATAGACGACAGTTAGTGAAGTAAAGTAATACATAGGTATACAAAGTAATTTATGGTGTTTTAGTTTTTATGGCTATTAATTATTGTACTTACAATTTAGTTCTATAATTAATATTAATTCTGTACTTATAATTTAGAACTAAATTGTAAGTACAATAATTAATAGCCATAAAAACTAAAACACCATAAATTACTTTGTATACCTATGTATTACTTTACTTCACTAACTGTCGTCTATAATTTTCTGTTGTCTATAATGATGTAGGTATTTCAATTTCTTAATTGTTTTTTGTATAGGCAAACTACCTATCTACATGAATAGGGTCCTGCTCCAGAACCGAAACGTCGTAGGAAAATAAACAACTCTACACAAAGACTAGCTTGGTCGATTCTCAACCTCAAGTTCTCATATTTGACTAGTCAGAAACTCACCACTATATATATATATATATATATATATATATATATATATATATATATATATATATATATACATATATATAAATTGGTGTTCGTTAGTCTCGCTAAAATTCGAGAACGACTGGACCGATTTGGCTAATTTGGGTCTTAAACTATTTGTGGAAGTCCAGAGAAGATTTAAAAGGTTTGAAATTTCAAATCTGCTCCATAGGGGGTGTTTAGGGGAGGAATGGGGTATCTTCGTCATCACTGAACAAACTGGGGAGTTAATTGTCGAGTATGTTTGGATTACTCTAATTTAAGTCGTAGACTACTTTTTCAAATTTCTCAAATATGTCCCACAATTGAGGGGGAGGGGGTGAGGGATTTAAAGCGTTTCGAACGTCACTGAACCAACTGGGGATTTGAGTTGTCGAATATGTTTGGAGTATTCTAACTTACAGGCTACTTGAATTTTTTTAAATCTAACCCATAGAAGGGGGGGGGGGGGGTTTAGGGGATATAGGCAATTTATAAGTAAGTACTTTGAGTAAGGACTTTTTTGAATCAGATCCGTAGGGGTGTCCCAAAATGTGATGGGTGGGGGGGGGGGGGCTTGCGTATATTCAAGTCAACCTGTGTAACGCACGGGTGATCCAGCTAGTTATTTATAAGAATGAAACTCCGACTGTTGATCTGTTTGTTTGTTTGTTTGTCTGTCTGTCTGGGTTATTTGCGGGCCTTTTTCCTTTTTATATGGTAATGTAAAAATATATATGCCGCAGCAGCCACTTATTGGGAAGAAATCGGATGTTCGGTCTCGACTGACCGATCGCTCCGAAAATGATACGGGAACAATGTTCGGAACTAAGTTCGGGCGGGATGATGATCGGGATTTTCTTTTGAAATCTGGTGACCGATTCGGGAGTTTTGTTACAAGTGGAGACCCGGCTTAATACAGAAATTATAAACCTATGTTTAATGATTTGCAGTGTTTTATTCTACGTATTTAAAAAAACCAACAAATTTTTTAGGGGGGAGGAGAAAGCATACTTTTGTTTCTTGGTCAATTACAAAGGTTTATTTTTTTTTAATAAACCAAAACTGGTCTTGGTATGTTTCCGTTTCCTTCTCTGTGTGGATTTAGCTCGGCGATTGCGCAAGATAGATACCTATCTATACTTAGAAGGTAGGTAATAATATCGACGCTATATTCTCCTAGAGAAAAGCTGTTGATCTAGCCGACCGTAGCCAATCGTTGATAACGTGCAATCAATTTTAACGCCGAGAGCGGTAGAGTAAATAAGCCAGATCTATCTTAATGACTTCATCAAGGAGTGATTCTGCAGTAGGTTATACGTTTCATTCCTGGTCTGATGAGTTTTCTATTGGAGCTCTTTCAACATTGACTTAGGGTAATCTTGCAATCAATTCAAAATTAACAGGTAGCCGAGTGCGATGCTTTGCTTTCTAAAAAAAAAGGTTAACTTACCGTGGGAAAGTTGAATTGTAGTTGACCCCAAAAATAACGACTTGTAAACTCTTATGTAACAGAGATTATAACGAAGTATTGAGTAAAAAGTAAAATATGAAATAAAAAAGTCCCAATCATTATCCAGCTCACCTCATGAGCGAATTTTCGAATTTTGTTAACGTTTTCTCATAACACTATTCTGGAATGTGTGCAAAATACGTTCACGAAGAATGCATGTGGAATGAATGTATGATAAGAAAACTAAAAGAATTATAATATATAGAATAAGAACTAGAAGAAGACTGTGAAGTAAACTCTCCGTAATAGGTAGAAGGAATTTTTGAGTTTTATTTTTACCACCTGCTTTTACTTTTCTCCCAATCCCTTATAGTCATTTATAACAATCTATAATAAAGTGATGAACTGGTTGGAGCTTAATAAAGTTAATATGAGGTTTTAATAAAGTTTTTCTGAAATTACATGGCATAACATAATATTATACAATTGCGCAAAATTTTAGCAGGATCTATTGAGGATTTGCTGAGTACTGATTCATCAAACCTAAGGTAGGCCTTATTTATGCACGGTAGGGTACTGAAATAGAAGTATACGAATGAATACCTTAAGAAAGGCTTTATTGAACGGAATTCATCTTAATTATGAAACGGGTTACAGAAAATAAACAAAGTTGAAACTTGGTGACTGGCAACAACGTAAACACTTGATGGGTTATTAATATAATATTATAACATTCACCCCTTCTTCAGGATTGAACATAGTCATCCAAATAGGCAGGAGGACGACGATTTCTGGAACTCCTCCGAAGCTGGGGGTTCCCACTTAAATCGTCTGAAACTGCTGATGAACGACCAGGGAGTTCGGGAGAACGTGAGAAGGTTTGAGGAGAGCTGGATAGATGTTGAGGGGATGTTGTGACGTGTTGAGGAGAGTCAGTAGAAGCATGGGAAGACGATGTTTGATATTTAGGGGAATGATGCATTGTTTTGGGAGTGCTCGGTGCTGGAGATTGTGGTGATAGCTCATCTGCAGGATTTTCATAATATGAAGATGGGTTGATTTCCTCATGTTCTTCATACGAGGGGGTGCTGTCTGAACCTGCAGGAGCTAAATGTCGAGTTGACACTGTTGTCTCACGTCCATCTGGATATCGTATGAGAGTGTACTCATGGTTTCCATAAACGAGCGTAACTTCTTCGACAATGGGCTGATATTTCGACTGACGGTTGAATCTTCTGAGCAAAACCGGTCCCTCGGTCAGCAGCCAAGATGGTGTTGAGTGGCCACTAGCTGTGCGTCTTGGATAACTGAACATGCGCTCATGAGGGGTTGAGTTCGTTATGGTATTTAGTAGAGAACGGATACAATGAAGAGCATCTTGTAGCACGGTTTCCCACTGAGACACTGGTAGATTTTTGTTTCGCAACCCAAGTTGTATTGTTTGCCAAATTATGCCATTATACCTTTCGGCCTGACCATTCCCTCTGGGATTGTACCCTGTCGTCCTGCAAGTAGCGACTCCAAAAGAAGCAAGAAAGAGTTTCAATTCTGTGGATATGAAAGATGAGCCTCTATCAGAATGAATATAGGACGGAGCACCGAATATGCTGAACAGTTGGAGTAGGCAAGAGCTGACTGTGGATGAACTGGTATCTCGACAGGGGAATGCAAAGGGGAACCGGGAGTATTCATCGATCACAGTAAGAATGAACTTATTGCTGGTTTGTGATGGCAAAGGTCCTTTAAAATCGATGTTGAGGCGCTCAAATGGCTTAGTGGATTTGATCAGCGTCCCCTGTTGACGGAAGAATTGGGGTTTTACTTCTGCACAGATTTTGCATGATGATATTATTCGTTTAATATCATCTACCGAGTAGGGTAAGTTTTTACTGCGTATCCAGTGGTACATTCTAGTTACCCCAGGATGGCACAAGGTTTGATGGAGGCTTTTTAGTCTTTCGTCACTCGCATTTGAGATGAGAGATACTCGCGACAAGGCATCTGCTGCATGATTGAGATGGCCTGGCCTGTAGATTATATCGTAGGAATATGAGGATAACTCTAAACGCCATCGTGTGATTTTCTCATTTTTAATCTTTCCTGGGTGTCTTGCGTCGAACATGAAGGCAACCGACCTCTGATCAGTTATTAGGCGGAAGTGTCTACCTAATAAGAAGTGTCTCCATTTTCGGATTGATTCCACTATCGCATATGCTTCTTTCTCGACAGAAGAATGATGTCGCTCAGAAGATGATAGTGTTCTCGAGAAAAATGCAACTGGGCGGTTCATCTGGGTGAGTGTTGCTGCGATTGCTCCATCTGATGCATCAGTCTCTACGCAGAAAGGGGCTTCATCATCAATACTTGATAGAGCTGCATCCTTGATGGCAATTTTTAGATCATTGAATGCCCTGAGAGCTTCTTTAGTTAGCGGAAATTTAGTTAGCGAAATTTTAGGAAATTTTAGGAAATTTAGTTAGCGGAAATTCAATGGCCGAATTTTATTAGAGAAATTTGGTATGAAATTGGAATAATGAGAAAACATGCCTAAGGCTCTTTTGAGTGCTGAAGTATCTGATGGTGGTGGAAGGTCATTAAGAGGTTTCATGCGGTCAGGGTCTGGTCTGATTGTTTGGTTATTGATTAAGTAACCCAAGAGGTTGATAGAGCGCAACGAAAACGAACTCTTTTTGTTGTTTATCGTCAAATTGTATTTTGAAGCAGCCTTCATGAAGTTTGCAAGATTTACATCATGGTCAGCTTGAGTTTTGCCACATACTGTCACATCATCCAAGTAGGCAAATGTGTCTTTGAGATGTTCTGACTGGATTATGCCATTGATCACTCTTTGAAAGGCTGCCACTCCGTTGGTGACCCCAAACGGTATTCTCAAAAACTGATATAATTCACCACATGCCTCAAATGCTGTGAAAGGTCGATCTTCTGGTGGGATGGGAATTTGGTGGTAAGCGCTATGGAGATCAATAGTACTCCAGACCTCATACTTAGAAACTTTATTAATGATGTCATTAATTCGAGGAAGGGGATAGGCATCCAAGTAAGTGAACTTGTTGATCGTACGAGAATAATCGATGCACATGCGGCGCTTATGGTTTGCACTAGAAGTCACGAGAACTTGAGCACGCCAAGGAGATATGCTCTTCTCGATGATACCATCCTTGAGGAGCTTTTCGACTTCAGCCTCAATAAATTTAGTATCGCTCTCAGAATAACGGTGTGACCTGATTGCAATTGGTCGACAATTATCAGTGAGATTAGAAAATAGCCGAGCTGGAGGAACATCAGCAACAGCTAAGGTGCAAATTCTTAAAGGAGATTTGGGTCCTCCGAAATCAAACTGAACAATTGAATGCTGCTGTAGAAGGTCTCGTCCTATTATTAAATCAGATCAGAGATTTGGTAACACAGAGAGATTAATGTTGGTGTAATGATGGCCTAGCATTTTGAGTACTACAGTACATTGTCCAGTTATTTTAACTCTATGAGAAGATGAAGCAAGTCCAACTTCCTCCTTTTTTGGACTGATCTGGAGCCGAAGTTTTCTTGCCACCTTCTCATTAATGATGCTGATATCACTGCCTGAATCGAGCATGCTAGAGAGCGTTTGGCCATTTACCTCTACTGGTACCTTAACTTTTGAATAGCCAGTGATAGGGCAGGAAATTGTGGCAGAAAGTGATGCTGACAGTTTGGATGGCTTAAGAGCGGAAGATCTACAAACCTTGGCCCAATGACCCCGTTTGCCACAGGAGCTACAGGAAGACTCCTTGGCGGGACATTTGTTGCGGGGATGCTTCTCCATACCGCAGAAATAACATTTGGCACGAGTAACAGCTATGGATGGATTGTTGTCCTCAATAGGGATCTCGTTTGGGAGATCAGAGAGAGCGTTGATAGATGGTAAGGGACTTTCGTACTGTCTTGATTGAGTCTGTGCTAGTTCCATGGAACGAGCTTGTTTTTAAGCGTCAGACAATGTGAGTGTGAAGTTTTCCAGTAAACGCTGGCGGATGATTGAACTGGATAACCCTTTGATGAATGAATCACGAATACAATCATCTCTATTAGTTTCTGCGGTGACCGCTTAAATTGACAGTCCTTACTCAAGATTTTGGAAGCTTCCAAATATCTGTCAACAGATTCATTTGGTTGTTGTCGTCTAGCTAATAGTTGATGTCTAGCAAACACCTCGTTCACAGGCTTTACAAAAATACTTTTTAGAACGGAGACGGCTTCATTGTATGTGTGACAGCATGATATGTGTTCGTAAATGTTAGGTGAAACATAGTTTATCAAGAGTTCAAGCTTACCTTCCTCATTTGCATGCGCAGCACGAACAAAGTTGGAAAATTTTTGAATCCAATGATTCCAGTGAGTTGTTGCTGAGCTGGAGTCAAGATCGAGATCTAGAATACTAGGCTTCAAAAGTGATTAAATTCCGTTCAATAAATTGAAATAGAAGTATACGAATGAATACCTTAAGAAAGGCTTTATTGAACGGAATTCATCTTAATTATGAAACGGGTTACAGAAAATAAACAAAGTTGAAACTTGGTGACTGGCAACAACGTAAACACTTGATGGGTTATTAATAATATTATAACAGGTACATAGTTAAAACTAGTTGTGACGAATCTCGAATATTATATGCATAACATTTGAATATTAAAATGCGGTAACATATAATATCATGGAAGAAAAGAAATTCCAAGTGAGCTGTGTAGTAGGGCTATTTATACAGAAATAAAAAAACATTGTGTGATAAGTTGCAGTGTTTTTCGTTTTCTTTTATTGCATCGTAGGTGACAGCGTCTTTTTAAGATTCCATGTTCACTTCATCGTATCAGTAAACTACTGCTGTTATTCCGTAGCAAACTTGCTTATCTTTTCTCATCAAACTGATTCTACCGATAAAATTTATGACACTAACTTACTTGATATAGATAGTGGAAGGAATGAGACTTGGAAAAGGGGCAGTTAAATTTTTGATTGCTAGGTGAAAATCAAAGTCCGGTTCGATGATGGCTGAGTGTGTCTTATCAAACTAACAAAGTTGCTACTGCCTGTATTCTGGTTTTGTTCTTGTCGAAACTGGACTATAAAATCGGAGGTTTAAAGGTCCCAGTATTTTAGTGAGGTCTCTAATTTAGAAACTTGAATCGATTGAATCACAGCAATGATTGGAACAGGAATGTAAAACAACATATTTTAGCGTTAGGTGCCAATCACCGAAGGATCAAAGGCGGCATATTATTTCAAATGAATTATAACATTCTATTGTACCGGTGACACCAGAGCTTCTTTCTAACAGTGTTTATTGGTCCAGAAAAGAAAAATGTCAACCACCTCTCAAAATCTTTTGGTTTACGTTCCAGATCTTTTCTCTCATACTGCAGGACCAAAGGGAAAGAATGGGACTCTCGGATCGCTGTGCGTTCTACCGTTCTCTCTTCCTATAGGCAAAACCTTTGGCAAGAAAAAATGAAATCAACTGAGTGTGTATGAGAACACGTTTGAAAGTAAAATCCCACTTTTAGCTCCAACGATCGAACAAGCTGATATAATTGCGTTGGAATTATCATTTCAATAAATTCAGTTAATTAATTTTTTAACATACATATACAACGGACTAATGAAGAGGAGGTACCTAGGTGTTTCTTTTTTTTTCCTCCATCGTTAGGTGCCTAGTGTAGAATGTAGTTATACTTGGATGAGACCATTGTTGTAACCATAGTTTCTGTTTCCTGTCTTTTATTTTCATCTGAATTCAGCTCGTTTTCAGAATAGCTCAAATACTATGAAACATAGAGAGAAGTTCAGAAAATTTAATTCCACACTAGCGATTAAAGATCAGATCACTCTTGCAAGCGCAAGGCTCTATTTTTTCTGGATCCCCCCCACTCAAAAATCCCAAAAAATTTAGGATTTTGAAAAATTTGTTCTAAGCGGATGATTGGTTACACTAAAATGGAGAGTCCATGCAAAATTTCAAAGTCAAGTAGTTCGGGATGTGCAATTATAGTACAGTGGGAAAGAGGGTGATATTTGGTAAATTTATGTAGAAGATACTAGCAACCTTTTGCCCGATATTAAGGAATCGTCGAGAACTCGAACATTTTACTCTAGTGTTAACCTCAAATCGCAACAACGGGAAAAAGTCTGCTTTGGTTGACAGTGTAGCTCCTTCACTAATAGTCTCAATGACATACCTACTGAATTGTCATATCTAATTTGGAGGCATTTTACTTACTACCCTCTAAATCTGAATGATATCTGACTGATGGATCGATGTTTCAGATAATTTGCGCGTAAACACACCCAACCATACAACGGCATCTACCATTCAAGAGATATAGGGAACCAACAAAGAGCTAACTGGCAAAATCCCATTTCATCAAGATCAGTTAATTAGTTTCGGAGTTTCTTGTGTAACGACCAATTTCAGGTTTACGATTGCGCGATGGTTACTGAAAATCGTACCGATAGAGAAATTTACGTTATAATGAACATTATAATTTATACATACTTAATGGACGTTTGCGCATGATGCACACACGCCACTATTGATCCAACGACAACTCAATTTGTAGGGAACTATCTAGAAGCCTGTAAATTTTGTAAAAATCAGACAAAAACAGTACTGGTTTGGGCGTAACAAGGAAATGTAACCGACGGATGGACAGACAGGGAACCGAAATTGATCAGCAAGCTCTGAAAAGCAAAAAGAAAGTAGAAACATCAATTTTGGAGGACAGATTTTTTTTTCTTTTTTTCCCAACGAACTCAAAGTTTTTCTACCTTCAGTGATGAGGAAGGAAAAAACCCGCCAGAAATCGCTGCTTTGAAGGCGGCTCTCTTAATTTCTCCCAATTTAAAAAACTGAAGAAAAAACAAAGCACATTCAGGGACCTTTTTTCCGTGTCCAACCGCAAGCCAAAAAACCTTCGTTTCCATAGAAATTAACATTTAATCATATGTTTGTTTAAGGAACTCAAAGTGCGTCGGCCTCTTCTGAGCGCACCCACGACTCCAATTAATGGAAATAAAAATAATAAAAACTCGAAAGAAATCCTCTATTAAACACATCGTGGCGTCTCGTGTCCTCGATCACCCCCTATTATAGAAGCCCTAAATAATGTTTAAACGCATTTTAGCATCACTTGGGTCGGAAACATGCATTGGGATAAGGGGACTGTAATCGGCATTCTGGAAACTTCTCATGCAAACAAGGGTCTTTTGTGGTTGCTAATTTCCCGTACATTTTAATCGCCTGTGAGACTTTCGATGACCCGTTATTACAGAAGATTTTCGGTCTCCGTAAAAAGAGGATTGAGGACCAACGAAAGGCAGGTGGGAGTCGTCCGATTTGAATACCGGGAGATGCGACAACGAACTGAAAATCTGTTCAAGTTCCTAGCAGGAACATTAGGTATTATTATTTTGAAGAAGACACGTTTTTTTATACGAAGCGAAATTGTAAATAATAAACCAAACATAACATAATAAACCTAATAAACATAATAAACCAAAACGATTCGATTTCAAAACTTTGAATTACCTCTGGAAATAAATGAATTACTAACAATTGAAAATTGGTCTGATTATAGTCTGCTGAAGCTCATTCCACTCAAGATTAAATACTCTCCAAAGTTCATATCGAGCATATTTTAGCTGAGACCTTTCCCCATTGACTTACAGCCGAACTCATGAATTTCATGTCATTTTACACATAAAGTTCGCAAAAACGGAATTTTTCGTAGTACTTTGGTGGGATACGGTTTCAGCCAAAATAGGTATATTGGAAACGAACTTTGGAAAGTATTTAACCCTGAATCGAATGAGATTTGGCAGACCTGAATCAATCCAATATTAAGGCCGCTAGGTGAATTTGAAGGGCAAAAGTGTTGACGGGGGGAGGAAATGACCCTCCTAAAATTAGCCCAATTTTCGATTGTCCTTAATTCTTGATTCTGGGAGATAATTCATAGTTTTTGAGTCGAATTGCTTTGGTTTTCATTGCTCAACATCTTTACTACGTATACGAATTTCCGTAGAATGTTCGACTTAGGAATTATTAGAGAAAAACTTTAAAATGGATAAATTAAGCCATCTTTATGAGGCCACCATTTTGTATTCCATCAACTTCAAGATGGCAGACAAAGATTTTCTCACTCAGAACGGACTTAATTTTCAAAATTCAATCTCAAACCTTCTCCTTAAATTACTAACTATTACTTCGGCGTTGGCTCCTGGACTAGGGTAAGACCTTGGTAGCAGAGTTGTCACACAGCACAACGAATTGGAACTGGTAGTACGGTTCGTAACTGGATGCTACCTATTAGTTCGGAACTCATGATTGTAACACAAAAAGGAAACTTTTGTAGTAATAGCCATTAAGATTGAATAGGTAAAGAAGTCCAGTCATGCAGCATGACCCCATGAGCAAATTTTTGAAGAGTGAACTCATCAGTTCTGATTTTTTTTTTTTTTTTTTTTTTTTTTTTTTTTTTTTTTTTTTTTTTTTTTTTTTTTTTTTTTTTTTAACAAGCATATACCTACGTTTTAGACAGCATGGTTCTAGGATTGGTTATACAGGGATACTTCCATAAGAGTAGTTCAATGTGAATTTGGACAATGTTTCACGCAAATATTACCGATTTTTACAACTAGCGAACGGCATTATTTCGATTTTTGACTGATTTTTCAACTTTGAAATTTTTGAAAACTTGATACATATTCTTATAGGAAGTTTTACGCTGATTCCGAATATACCACATGTTAGTATGCTGAAAAAATTATTTCGCACAACAAATCGCAAAAAACAGGCCATTTTGAAATTTTTTACTACATTTTGAAAATTTCAACCCGAAGATGTAATTCGATCATGCTGGCCAACGAACTTGAACTTTCGTTTTGTGTCCTTAACATTTTAACATTTGTTTGAAGTTTCTAGCACAGTTCTACGGACAGTTATCGTCTGGAATGACACATACATATATACATACATACATACATTTAAAAATGCGTTAAACTTCAGAATATGATTCAGAATAGCCTGAAACGGATTTCTGCATAAATGTTTTTCAAAAATTCACATTCTACAAATTTTGAGGCGAGAGCGATAGCTTAATTTTCTTCAAAAATTCGCTAAAAGATTGACAGATTTAAGTGGGAAAATCGCAGAGCAAAAGTTGTGCTGTGCCCTCAAATTTGCTGTCGAGGTCTGGCCTGCATAAAAAATTCCTACAAGCACCATAAAACAATAATCTTTAATTGAAAGCCCTAATGATGTAAAATAAATTTCCCGAAACGTAGGCGAAAATTCGCCTTTTATTCTGACCGATTCTCACGATCCACAACAAAGTAAATCGCTTCTTTCTTCCGTGCTATTTCCGTGACATATTTTCATGACATGATTTTGTTACTTAGGTTTTCCAAGTAAAGGATGAAACGTGGACCATATGAATAAAGAACCTTTATAATAGTATGCAACGTTTTCTCTATCAATGAATCGGTAATGAAATGGCTGACGACCTCGCGAGAAGGGGCTCCCAAACCCCATTTGTAGAGCCTGAGCCAGCAGTCGTTACCAAAAACTACCTTCAGAAAGCCATCAACTCGTGGGTCAACCAACAAACCACTAAAAGATGGTCCAATATTGAAGGACACGCCCATAGTAAACTTAAGGGGGCTCAGCCCAACACCAAAATTACTGAAGGGCTAATTAAGAAAACCATAGGGAACTAAAAAGTCCAGTCATGCAGCATGACCCCATGAGCGAATTTTTTAAGATGTTTCATGCAAATGTTTCATGTAAATATTACCGATTTTTATAACTAGCGAACGGCATTATTTCGATTTTTGACTGATTTTTCAACTTTAAAATTTTTGAAAACTTGATACATATTCTTATAGGAAATTGTACGGTGATTCCGAATATACCACATGTTAGTATGCTGAAAAAATTATTTCGAACAACAAATCGCAAAAAACAGGCTATTTTGAATTTTTTGACTACATTTTTGAAAATTTCAACCCGAAGATGTAATCCGATCATGCTGGCCAACGAACTTGAACTTTCGTTTTGTGTCCTTAACATTTTAAAATTTGTTTGAAGTTTCTAGCACAATTCTACGGACAGTTATCGTCTGGAATGACACATACATATATACATACATACATACATACATATATACATACATATATACATACATACATACATACATACATACATAAAAAAATGCGTTAAACTTCAGAATATGATTCAGAATAGTCTGAAACGGATTTCTGCATAAAAATTTTTCAAAAATTCACATTCTACAAATTTTGAGACGAGAGCAATAGCTTAATTTTCTTCAAAAATTCGCTAAAACAATTTTTTTTTTTTTAAATAAAAGCCATTTATTAGCAAATATAAAGTTTACAATATGTAAAGTATTAGATACTTAAAAACGTACGTTTTACATCATTTACAAAAAATATAAAGAAAAAGAACATTTTGGCAATTTCTGATCTCCATAATTTTAGAAAATTGTCCGGAGATCAGGAGTTGCATGTAAAACTAGTAACATATAAAATGTACACCAATGATCAATAAACCAAAGAAAAACTAGAAGTAGACGTAGAGGAAATAGCGAAATATACACTGCCAAGGAAATGGCACATGAGCTTCCTCACCATCCTCCTCCTCCTCCATTCCTCACAGTACGTCACCATTAAATTCCAGAAAACTAGAAACGACCGGTTCTGGCATCAGGGAATTAATAAGGTGGGAAATTGGAAGCTGAATGGTACATTTAATAAATGAAATTAATAAGGAAAATTTTGATTTTAATAAGGGACCATCCAGGATGTAGTCCGCATGTTCCCTGAAAATTTCGTCTAAATCGCATCAAAATTGTGGAAATTACGGCTGTTGCAAGGACCGTAACAAGAATATTTCGTTCACGCATGCGCAGAGCTACCGTTGATTCGATCATGATGAAGTTGATAGGGGACCATCTAGAGCTTAACCCGCACGATCCCTGAAAATTTGGTTAAAATCGGATCAAAATTGTGGAAGTTATGGCTGTTACAAGGAAATGTGGACGGACAGACAGACAGACAGACACGGAACCAAATTTTTTCAGGAGGCTCTGAAACGCAAAATGCGAGTGGAAATTTTGATTTTGGAGAAAAAAAAATTTTTCATTTCGAAAGTGAAAACAAAGCTTCCGCTGCCTTGCAGTCTCGGAAGCAAAACAATATAGATGGCCTTATAATGGTTGGCCTTATAACCGGCTTTGCACCCCTACGATTTCACCTACATCGCATAAGGGTCACACAAAGCTCAACCCTGAGCAGACTATGTGAGGAGCCTGATGAAACGGCATCCCGCATAATCTTCGAGTGCCCTGCTCACCCATCGCAGAATTGAACACTTTGGGGCCCAAACCCCAATGAGCTCTATTCAGAGCGAACAATTAATCAAGGGCCTCCCACCCCTCATCAGGGGGCTGTCTCTTCGAATAGACAAAAAACTCTAAGGAAAGTACAATAAGCCAACAGGCTTCTGTGCTGGAGCTCAAAACCCCCGCCCTGGGAGTTTTTGGTTTATTATTTCCAATAATAAGCCTATGTGATCGTGTAGCAAACAATTTTTATAACTCCCCCTCAAACTTTGTCACTTTACGTTTCAAGGTGCGTAGAATCCAAATTTGAAATGTCCGTCCGCCGTTCGCCATTCGCCGTCCGCCGACCGGGTCATAAAAGGCCTAAGAATTTACTTAAAAACCCGTTCTTTCGCACATAGTCTCCATTTGGGGTCTAGTTGGTTTTAACGTTTAACCATCCCGATCGCTTTACTCGCATAGATGCTATGGGCCAAAAACGGGCGAAAAATTGTCTTTTTCGAGGGTTTGAGTGTTAGACGTGTTAGACGCCCGCCTGGCACACTTGGCAGGGGGTCACGGTGGGTGGTGAGAGGGTGAGCGGGGGGGGGGGGGGGGTGGAGTGAGAGGAGGCGCCGCGGCAACTTGTGGTGGCTGGAGTGACCAGGGGCGTAACAGAGGGGTGCAGGTGAATGAATATTTATTACTTTTACGTGTTATACCCATATAATACACCGGTGGGCACGGCGTTCCTTCGAGGCAAGAATATATGTTTTTTTCTAGGTCATATTTGTGTGTTAATACCAATGCTTTTCCTACGCATATTTAATAACATATCCTCTCGACTTTTCGTACGTACTTAGATAATGATATTATTAAGGCAATAACTATTTGAATAGATAGGAACCCAAATTGAGAAATATAAACATGCGTATATAATTATAGAAGTATAGGTTGTGGCAACTCGAAATGGAAGTTCCGGGTTGGCCCTTGTCTCAGGAGTATCGCAGGGACCACTAGGAGCCGCCCTCCTCCTACGCCCCTTAAAAGAAAAAAAAACTCGAAATAGGACACGCCGAGGAATCTGGACGGGCCTTATGACGTACGCAAGCCAACTAAAACTACGATCATACTCAATTGAAAAAATAATAAACCTTTGTGAAATAATTTGCAGCGTTTTTCTATCTACATCTGTATCTATCAATGAATCCAGACAGTGTCGGAGGCTTTCCACTAGATAGGCGCAAGTCTCCTCCGACGGATCACCAGGTCAGCAGGTGTTGGGATTTTTTAACTGTGTCCGACTTTTCAACTTCAACGAGAACATTGGAAGTACGACAAAAAAGGTATTTGCTCTCTTTTCTCCCGACATGTGCCGTCGGAAAAAAAATCCCGCTCGACGGGACCCCCGTCGTAAAAATTGGTGCATATTGCAGTTAACCGGCAACGTTATTTTCAATACCAGCGACCTTTTATTTTCGTTCTTTTTTTTGAGCGGTTTTGAGAAAAGTAATTATTAACGACCATTTGCGTCATTATTTTTCGACTGTCTGGGTCGAGGTAGAAAGTGCGTGCAAGTGTTTTTGGTGAGGTGGATGGGCGGAGAGGAACGTATTTTCTTTATTGCATAAACATTCTTTTCTTGGCCGTCCTTGACCTACTTATATTCTTAAGTTCCTATATTTTCGGACATTGTTGTAAAAGTCCATGGACATGACCACATTTTAACGACTTTTGATATAATAAATCTCATTCGAGATAGCCCCCCCCCTTATTTTCTCTAATTGTCGTAGTCAACAATTCGAAAAAACGCTATTCTTCACTTTTATTTTTGTCAAAAATGACATTTTTTTATATATATTTTTTTAATTAAAATTATTATTAGTGGGAATTCCCTTTTTTTGCATTCGAATTCTCCGTGGAATTGTATGAAGAAATGACCCATCACTCGACTTTTTTAGTGCGCACAAACGGGCGCAATTCCGCACTAAAAGTGTGAAATTCCGCTCCAAAAGTTCAAAAAATGTGAAATTCTGAGTTTTTGGAGATATTTAATTGCCTCATATAATACACATGATTTTAGGGTATTTTTTGGTGCTGAATCACGTAATGATGTTCATTTATTGATTTTTGCAACACCAAATTAGGTAAACACCGAAAAAACTACATTTCAGTACGCTATGTGCTGTGTGGAAACGAGTAAGGAAAAGTACAATTTTGTACAATTTTTCGGTGTTTTCCCAAGATGGTGTTGCAAATATATGCGTGAACATTATTACGTGATTCAGCACGAAAAAATACACCAAATCATATATTACATGTAGCAATTGAATATCTTCAGAAACTCAGTATTTCAATAAGTACTCTTCTCCACAAATTCCAATTATACACTATTCACCCACAGAGAGTTCAGCATTTTACTGGAATAGGAAACTAATGAGCACTCAGCTGAGTTGAGTGGTTTTTCAAGATGTAATATTATAATCTACCCACCCCGAGAAACCCCATTCGAAATTTCAGCATCTCCAGTTAGATAGTGTAGTATATAGCCGTGGAAACTTGTCACCTGGGAGGTGTTCCCCCACACCAGCCCAGCACCTATATAAAGAGCCAAGATGGCCACTAAATATACCATTCTCATCTAAGACTTTGGAGTTATTATTCCTAGATATCCTGCATCCTCCTTCGAAGCTATCATTATATTGGACCATCCGACGTCCACGACAGCCCCACTGAGACGAAGCCACTCTGAAGCCTCGCTAAGAGCGGATCTCTGCTTTCTGCAGCCTGCTGCCATCGCTGCGGCCTCGACAGCACTCTCCCAGCAGTAATTGGCGCCTGTGGTTCCTGTGAGTACCCAGACATAGATATTATGACGGTTCCCAACTAATAGAGAAGACCAACATTCACTAGGGAAGTAAAAAACTGTTTTGCTGCTAATGGAGACAGACATATAGCTCTCATCCTAGCACTGTACCTGGTCTTTATAGGGTAAGCCAGACAACGTAGAATTTCGGCATTGGAGTGGTAAGATTTGTGATAGATAGGAGTAGTTTCTCCTTCTCGATTCTTGGAAACGATGCTGCTGAAGATATCCCTGACTGTAAGGATAACCTCTCATACAACTTTCAGGATAACCTCTGGGCATAGCAGGTTAATCGCCTCACATATTTGAAGGAGTAAACTACTCTCTATTCACCATCTCTCGTTGTCACATACTAGCAGAGCTCTATTTTGAGCCACACCCTCTGCCACTCTATTGTTGGATGTCCAGGCGCCCCTACCCCCACCTCCGCTGCCAATAGGTAAAATGGGCAATATCCCCTAAAACTAAAAACAAATACAACTTTTACCCCAGTCCCTGGCTGGGGGGGGGGGGGGGCAGGACATTCAATAATAGCGAGGCTGGGTGGGGGCGAGGGTGTGATCTGAAAATGTGACGAGAGAAAGATGAATAAAGAGTAGTTTACTCCTTCAAATATGAGTGGTGATTAACCTGCTACACCCAGGGGATATCCTGGACACTAGTAGGCTAGGGAAATCCCGTTAGATGTAACATTTGCAAGAATCGAGAAGGATGAACTACTCCTATCCATCACACGCCCAGGGCATTCAAAAAGCATGGGGCAGGACTGGGGTAAAAATTGTATTTATTTTCAGTTATTTTAGTTTTAGGGGATTTTGCCCATTTCGCCTATTGGTGGGGAGGGGGTGCCAGGACATTAAATTATAGAGGGGCTGGGTGGGGGTGAGGCTCAAAACCGTGCTCTGCTATCATGTGACAACGAGAGGAGATGAATAAAGAGTAGTTTACCCCTTCAAAGGTGAGAGGCGATAAACCTGCAACACCTAGAGGATATCCTGGACGCTAATAGGCCTGGAACATCCTCTTAGATTTAACATTTTCAAGAATCGAGAAGGAAGAACTACTCCAATCCATCACAGATTGGAGAAGAAAGGATCTTCATCCTGGAGCTGCCCATTTTCTTTGGTGTCTTGGCTGAGAATCAAATGTATGTGGTCCAGAGCACTTTTTGAGTATTTTCACCAAACCTTCCTACCGCCAGTGAGTAAGCGTATTTACCCTTTCTACCACATACCTTGTCCTGCAGTGCGGACATTGTATGGCCCTGAATAGAGTGGAGTGATCTTTGTGTAGGCAGAGCTCCTTCAGGAACATTTTTGAAGCCTCGCAGTATGCAGCCGGGTAGCGCCAATCCACCGAAGGTGGTTGGGAGAAATAAAAATCTCCTAGGTTCTGAGAAAGAAATATCTGCGGGCACAGGGAGTGGCGTTTAAAACTTGCATTCAGCCATGCTGTCTTTATCTGAAGCCTGGTCTGCCAAGCCGAATCCCAGTAATATCTACGGTAGCTACTTGGACCACGAAGTTGTACAGTCTGTTGTGCATGTGTAAGGAAATCAGCACCTAGGCTTTTTTACATTGGCACCCCTGAAGGTCCATTTGAACTCGTCTTTGTTTAGATAGAATGTACCTGGCATCTTGGAACCATTTTCCCCATAAAGAAAAGTTTTTGGATTTGTTTTGCCTTTTGATGATCGAGAGAGAATGGAGGCTCCCGTATAGATAAAGAATGGAAAATATGACTAATGGTAACAAACAAAAAGTTTACACCCAGCTTAAGAGAATATAAAGTTAAGAGTACTCAGATGTGATGGATAAGAGTAATTCCTCCTTCTTGATTCTTGAATACGCTGCAGCTGGAGATATCCCTGACGTTGATTCAGCATTCAGGATAGCCTCTAGGTGTAGCAGGTTAATCGCCTCTTAACTTTGAAGGAGTAATTTAACTCTATCCATCACCTATTGTTGTTACATGGTAGCAGAACGTGGTTTTGAGTCACGCCCTCTCCCCACCCATCCACTCTATCATTGAATGTCCTGGTGCCCTTACCTCCCCCCTCCCCCCCCCCTGTCAATAGGCAAAATGGGCAATATCCCCTAAAACTAAAAAGAAATACCTACAACTTTTACCCCAGCCATGCCTATTTGGAGCTCACCTTCCACTCCCCCCCCCCCCCCCCCCCTTCTCTCTGCTTCATTAAAAGAAGTGAGGGGAAAGGTTTGGTTTAGTGAAAAACATTTGCAATAAATTATAATGGTTGGGGCAGCTCACTTTGGATTCATCTAGTGCTTGACCTCTTGACGGAGAAGTACCTACCTACCTAACCATTTGGCTAGGATCGCCTGACGCCCCTGTAAGGTCGTTTTAAAAACACGTGCCACGACTTAGTGTTTTATATGACCAATTTACATAGGTAATACAGTAATAGGTAGGTACCTGTTAAATGTTGGTTCACGACAAAAGGCATTATAACTTATTGTGCCTTAAACAATTTTCCCAAGGAAACTCTAAAAGGGGAAATGATTGCTGCTGCGCCCGCATGAACCTAAAATTCTTGACAAGCATTATTTTTACAATTTCTATTCACTTTTGATTAAATGTTCAAGGAAAGAGGAGCGAATTACAATATTAAGCATTCCTACTAGGAACGGTTCAGTTCCTAGCATAACAATTTGTTATCTGCGGCAATGCCTCTCAAAGCACCCCAAAGCAATTTTGGTGTCTAGTTCCCCCTGAATCGCCCTTAGCAAAAAAAACCATCAAACGAGTTTAAAATAGCATAAATCATCCCATTAACCAGAATCAGATAAGACACATAACCGAATTGGTTTAAAAACCAATATTTTATTCAGCAAATTTTCATTTCAGAGGACAAGCAAGTTTTCAAGCTCTTGCACGAATGCACGCTTACTTCCCTAGTGGGTAGGTACCTACATGGAAAGTTATTAGATACATGGGGAGGTAAGAACAGAAAAAATTCGAAAAGTTGTAGGTTGGTTCCTACCACCGAGTATGGAATGCTAACCTTTCTGATCCATAGAGTGACTGGGATGCCGTAAAGAAGCCTCCCATAGATGATTAGGACCTGCTTTTTCCAAAAATCGTTTAGATTCATACCTCATTCAACAACTGAACTGCAAACATTGTGTCTACAACCAACCAACGCACTGGCTTGTACAAAGGAAACCTATAAACCACAAACAGCTGACTTCTCCACTCCTCTCAGCTATTATCAGCTGTTATCAGTGCAGTTGGGAATTTATTTTCGTCGGAAAGCTCATCGCGCCGTTTTTCCATCAACTGTGCATAATTTTACTCTTCTCTCAAGTTTAATATTTCCTAACAGATAATATTTCACATTATATAGAAATCTTGAGATAGGGGTGCCTCATGCTGGTGGTATGTTCATCAGAAGAGCAGCCTTGCTAAACGTTCCAGCAATCGAGAATTTGACATACAGTGCTCCCCGCGCTCACAATTTGAGATGCAGCATTCAAAATAAACTTCGGCGCCGACCTTCATTTAATTCGTATAGGTTCGTATGAATTATATTAACTGGGATTGTGTTACATAACATTGATGAGACTGATATTCAGTGTGAGCCTCTTTCTCAGCAGTCAGTGAATTGTGCTTTTTCAAGCTATCGGGTCATTCTCAAGTTGACCAGTACTGCATTTTTGGCCCTTTTCGCAATTTTCTCGGTGAACACGATAAGAAACTATGTATAATTCCATCCTCATGTTCTCAACGGCATCAAATTGCTCAACATTTTTAGTTCTCATGCATTAGAAACCAGGTGAATCGCTACGTCTTTCCAGTTTGAATTTATTGGGTCATGGTCAGCTAACACCCTTGACGATCTCCCCGTTAAGTTCAATCCCTTTCACTAATCTCATAATAGTGACAATGTAATCTGATATATGCTATAATTACCTCACTAAGTGACAATATAAGAAAAAATGTCACGAAATAGACTGAATTGGGTTTAAACGGTTTCATAACTATCATATTTTAAAAATTTCTCTAGTGAATTTTTTAATTTTTGTTGTAGAAACCAAACCGTCAGCGTAAATATGTTTTCTGAAAAATTTGGGTGGTTTCATAAAAATATCCTGCTTTTTATTTCTAAATTGACCTGCTAAAAGCTCCAATAGTGTGTCATATTTGAATTTAGTTGGCAGAAGTTGTAAAGTAGGTAGTAGTATTAAGGCAAGATATAAGTGATATAATTATATTTTAATCCACAAAATGAAGATTTCATGTTATTTTATGTTTTAATTTGTAGGACACTAGCTATGGCTTCTGGAGTCAAACAAGATCAAGAAACCACTTACAAAAACCGATTGGGAAAAGAGCGCTCCCCGTACCTCCTCCAACATGCTAATAATCCTGTCGATTGGTATGCCTTTGTTGAAACCTTTCTCTTTAAGTATATTACTTTTTTTGGTAAGACCAGGATAACTTGCTCCATTACGGGCTTCCGTTATGGGGGATGTTGATTTTTTTATTGGAAAAGGAAGCCACGTTGCCAAAATTCAGCATTCTAAACGTGTTAAGACTACCCCAAAGGGACTACCCAATGGAGTCATTGGTGATACCTAACTCCATTGATATGTTGCCGATACGCATTGAGGATCAAATCTCCTACATTCAACATAAAGCCAATTCCATCTGGCATGAGCACCATCCACCCACCACCATCTGGTCACTGGTCTGCGTGGTGTCCTCCAGGACTTGAGCCCGGTGGGCCCTTTCGTAACTTTCAAGGAGGGATCGAATAGTGGTCAAACGGGTTGCCACTGGCCATACCCGTCTTACTCACAGACACCTGCCTTGTGCAGAAGCTCGAGATGTTGTGTGTGGGAGGTGTGGGGGTGATCTGTCCATCCGTCACTTTCTGGAGGACTGCCCATCCCTTGTGGACCTCCGAGTCCAGCATCAGCCACCTCAGTGGGTTGATGTGATGTATTATCCGGACCAGACAAGGTCCGATCCCTGTTGTTGTGCCTGAGAGCCGCTGAACTCTACTACAAACTGTGATAGCTGATCTGTGATATATTTATATAAATCTAGTCGTAGTTTTATTTCACTTTGCTGATTGTATATAGTAGCATGTGTATATAGTTATTAGCCTATTTTACATCTAGTCTTAGTTGTAATATTTTATTTTTGGGTTTTTCAACCACTTTGAGAGCTAAACAGTGCTCATCACTTTACCCCTCTTTTTTTCCCCTCCGAGTTGATGATGGCGCTCCTTTTTAGCTAAGGATGGCAACATGGCTCCCCTTAAAATCGTGCCACTCCCAGTGTCCCTTTGGACACCTTGATCAATGCCGCTAATGACCCTTCTAATTGAGATTTGGCTTAAACCTTAATTTTAAAAAAACGCTACCCCAAAGGGTAAAATATGTGGTGCTCACAGTGTGTTCGTTCTGCGAACTGTTCGATATCTTTTACTTCAAAATAAATTTTTGTACTTAGTTCTGAATTCATTATTGCACCTGGAGGATGTTTTGATGTATTGTCATCCATGTTTCTGTCGTTCTCCAGCTTTTATTAAGATTTTTTTGGTTTTAATGAGAGTATGCTGGGGCTAGCACGTCAGCTTTTGATTTTGCTTAGCTTTGCAGCTGCCATCTTGTTATCTCGTTTCAGTCTTAAATTCAGTTTTTATGTTACTTTGTTGTTAAGCCTGGTTTTGTTGCCATTTGCGTAAGCCCCTACACCTTATATCATATGATTAATATCCGGTTGTACATTAAAATTTCACATAAATACTACCATCCCATGAATCAATAAGAAGCAAGTGGACATTTTTATTACCAAGGACGAGAATTTTCTTATAAACCAGTTTTTTATTCGGTAGCAACAGAACAATTAGAGATAGCTGATTTTTATTCAGTAGTGTAACTTTATTTTTTACATGCTCAAAAGGCCCATGAGGCTTATGTGTAAATCTGATATTATATTTTTTCTAATAAAATCCTCCTTCTTTAGGTATCCATGGGGTGAGGAAGCATTTGAAAAAGCACGACGTGAAGACAAACTCATTTTTCTTTCCGTCGGTTATTCCACCTGTCATTGGTGCCATGTTATGGAACGAGAATCTTTTGAAGACAGCAACATTGCATCCATAATGAACGAATATTTCGTAAATATTAAAGTAGACAGAGAGGAGAGACCCGATGTTGACAAAATTTACATGTCTTTTGTTCAGGTAGGTACATACGTATTTTCTTATATACGTACTTTGAAAACTTATTAGAGAGTTTTTGGCGACTTCAACTTAACGTCACCCGTTACCGTAGTCTTGAGGGAGCAAACGAAGATGCTAACCCAAATGGAACCGGTAGAACGGTTGCCTTAATTTTGATGTCACGTTAACGGTGGTTGGGTAACAAGATAATTTTCCCCCAGCTGTCTTGTTGTCTACTGGTTGACTAATCAATTTCTTCATTTCGATATGAAACGCCGATTTTCAATCCTGAATTCGAATTTCATGTTGTTTCAATACAAATACGGGCTAATTTCCCATTTTTAGTTTTCAATTCGTAAACAGGGGATGGATTAGTCGTTACAAACTTCATTTTTTGGGGTTTTCCGTTGGGCACATTATCAACAAGTATGAAAAAGTATTTATCTCTATAACAATGAAACAGGATTTTACCTGACAAAATCATCAGTGGAGGCAGCACTTCACGCAATGTTCACGAGAAAATAGCTGAGAGATCAGGTAAACTAAGAACAATACTGCGAAGAAGTAGTGTCTTAAAACTCAGTTTTCTCATTTAAAATATGTGAAATAATAATAGAAACAAGGCTCTAATCTTCCAAATAGAGCCTGACGGGAAAAGAACGGAACTTTTCGATTGAGTTGAAGGCTAGTAAAGCTGGACAGCGGAGGCGGACTTCAGATGGCACATTCGGTTTCTACAAGACTTGAAACGTAAAATAAACAAGTTTGAGGGGTGTTCAAAAACCTACCCGCTACATCAACATAATTAGTTTGTAATGAGGCATTTGAAAAGAAAAACTATTGTATTTACTTCGGCAGTATTCGAGTGATTTTGGGGTGAGCAGTAGGGTTACATTTACAGGAAGGTTAGGCTGGTGTCGTGTGCCTTTAGGCGTACGACGTTGCTAACGTCCCCTTAAGGTCACGTACTCTTGGGTACGTTAGGGTGACGTTAAGGGTACGTTAGTGGTCACCAAAAACTCTCTATTACTTCTAAGACCTGCCATTTGAGTATCATAACTTTGCGCTCAGTTCAGAGTTACAGTAGGCCTGGAAACGGATCTGAAAGCTTTGAACACATCACTACTCTTAAGAGGAAATGCCCAACATACTAAATCAGCTTGCCTACCCCATGCAAATATGCTCCAGTTGATTTACTCCAATCCAGTTTCTTGGATCAAAATGACATGCTGATTCATGAAGCATTGATAGAATAATATGTTTTTTGCCAGGTTACACTCATCCCAGTGTACCTATTCTCTCTGCATAGATGTGGAGGGTTGATAAAAATCAACTGGAAAGCCTTAATCCTACACATATTTAGAGGTTGTCTCAAATCAAGATCCTCACGTAGCAGCAGTGTTTGTTTGTCACAAAATGTTGTGTGATCCAGTAAGCCAGACACAACATTCAATAGGTCTGAACTGTGAGAGACCTAAGTTAGAGAATGGACTACGTTAGTCTTTTTTATATTAAGAGATTGTTTCGTAGCCCTTGTATTCCGTCATCTTTACCATTTTACGTTCAGTCCCATCCTTGCATAGTGCTACTATATCCATCAAATAAGATTACTACTACACATTTGTTCTTACGAGTCGTTTTCAGATGAATTTCCTAGTTGTAAAACTTGTTCCTTAATCAGCGAATAATATGCGTATAAGTAGGTACATAGTAATAACTTTGTGACCCTCTTTCCAAGAAATACCTAGACGAGTAGGTATAGCAGATAAAATATTTTCTTTGGATAATTAACTGAAAGATTACTTACCAGGGAACTGTTTTTAAACAAACTCTGTTCTCTTCAGGCCAGTTCTGGAAGTGGAGGATGGCCTATGTCAGTATTCATGACGCCAGACCTTAAGCCTGTCTCAGGTGGAACGTATTTCCCTCCCAAGGACATGTATGGAAGACCTGGCTTCAAGAGTATTCTGCTAAACATGGCTAAACAAGTCAGTAATTTATTTATTTAATGTCTTAATCATGAAGCGATGTTGCTAATTTTGGCTCTTGTTAAGTGTCATGTTTTTTTGTTTGCAGTGGTCAGATCAAAGGCAGAAAGTGTCTGCGACTGGAACTAAAATAACGGAGCTCCTCAAACAAACGACGACATTCGATGTAAATATTGCTGGTGCTCTTATCGGAGGCGAAATACCAGACGAAAATGTTTGGAAGCTGTGTGTCTCACAATTTCAGGACAGGTTAAATTTATATATCAGAATCATTAAGTACCTTATGTGAATATGTGCCAAGCTTACTGATCATTTTCACTTGAAAACCAACAATCATGACTGCTTGGTAATTACCTCTAGGGTTGGGTTCATTGTATAAGGGTAGGTTCCTAGGATTTTGTAAATCATCAAAATCCACGTTTTTGTTTTAGATACGAACCTGCATTCGGTGGATTCGCGCCCTCCGTTAAATTCCCACAAGCATCCAATTTCACTTTTCTTTTTCATGTTATTATGAAAGAAGGTGATAGTGAAGCTGGAAAAACAGCAAAACGAATGGCTCTTCACACCCTGGACAAAATGGCAGATGGTGGAATCCATGATCACATAGCACAGGTAATCTATTGATTGCAGCAGTCTCTCTTCAGTTTCGAGTCCCAGCATCATGCAGTGTAGCTGATTTATAAATGTTTGCAGGGATTCGCTAGATATTCAACAGACCGAAAATGGCATGTACCCCACTTTGAAAAAATGCTGTATGACCAAGCTCAGCTCGCTGTAACATACTCTACAGCCTACCTGATTACGAAAAATGAGAAGTACGCAGACGTTGTGAGAGACATACTCACTTACGTCTCCCGTGACCTTAGTCATCCGGTATGTGTTGAAGAAGCATGTTGTATTTGTCTTCCTCTCTTACATTTACTGTTTTAACCAGTTTATAACGTCTCAAAATTTCATCTACAGGAAGGTGGGTTTTTTAGTGCTGAAGATGCAGATTCCTACCCTGAAGAAGGCTCAAGTGCTAAAAAAGAAGGTGCTTTTTACGTTTGGACTCACCAAGAAATCGTATCATTACTCGACAGGCCATTAGCTTCCAAGCCTGACCTCAAATTGTTTGAAGTAAGAATTGATTCCCTACACGTATACCTATTTTTAACTTTTTTTAATACTATTTGTAACTTGTTTTGTTTATGTTTTATAGTAACTACATATGAACTTAGTATCCTTTCTTATTTCAAGGTGTATTGTTTAATTGTTCTATTAATCTTAAGGTTACTTAGTTTATTGCGTAAAATTCCTATTTTTGAAGGTGAAGATTGATTTTCGTTATGATGCTTATTGTATGCATTCTTAAGAATATTGGTTGTATATTGTTATTAGGCTCTTATCTTCTAATATCCTCTCTAAAATTTCGAATTGCAGGTTTTTTGTGACTATTATCACGTACTTCCACATGGAAATGTGAACCCTGATCTTGATCCTCATAATGAGCTCAAAGGTCAAAACGTTCTGGCGGTGTTTGGCTCACTCAAGAAGACTGCGGACAAGTTTGACTTGAGTGAAGAGGACTTGGCGAAGGAATTGGAATTTGGAAGGAAGCTGCTATATGATGTAAGGGCCAAAAGACCAAAACCACATCTTGATGACAAGATCATAACAGCTTGGAATGGTGCGTTACAACAAATATAATTCTTAGAAGGTTAAGAATTCACCTATACTGCTTGTAGTTCCCTAAGTTCATTGAGATATTATTGACAAATAATACACCTTATTTGGTGATAAATTCTAATGCATGTTGGGAAGGTGGAAATCAATTTGGTGCATTATCGTTTACTGACTTGAACATTAAGTAATCAATAGTTTATATATATCGTCTCATTAAATTTGTTTAGGGATGATGATTTCTGGATACGCGAAAGCAGCATGTGTCTTGGGTGATTCCAGTTATAGCGATCGAGCAGTAAAAGCGGCAAATTTTATCAAAGAACATCTCTATACTTCTGAAAAGAAACTTCTAAGGAGCTGCTACACCCAAGGATCCAGTGTAAAACAAATGTAAGTTTTCTAAAGTAGGTACGCAGTTAGGTTTGAAATGTTTTGTAGTCTTAATTTCTGATCTGATTCGCTCGAATGTATTATAGAAAAAGTATTAAATACTTTCAATATTACTATTGTGAGGATGGTTGGCCCCGTTGAAATGACAAGTCCTTATCAGAGAAGCTGGAAAGGTTGAAAGTAACGTTAAAAATTGCCCAGTCAAGATGGCATAGCGTAGGTATCCTCTTCCTGAGCGTACCCAGTCACTTGGTTATGAGATAACTCAAACAACACCATCCAACACACAAAACCCAAATAAGTCCATCACAGTAAAAGGAGAGAATCGGGTCAGCACGATGCCAAGCAAGGGTACCAACCG
This sequence comes from Adelphocoris suturalis, assembly GCA_030762985.1. NCBI lineage: Eukaryota > Metazoa > Arthropoda > Insecta > Hemiptera > Miridae > Adelphocoris > Adelphocoris suturalis. The sequence continues at coordinate 13,038,978 of CM061050.1, forward strand.
AATATTCCACTGTATCAGTTCCACCCAGTGAAGTCCACTATCTGTTCCCCCACAAGTGAAGTCCACCCATTGCCATGTGGGTGGACTTCAGGAGGGTTTTTGAGGTAAATGAAAGAACCTTGTGGAGTAGTAACATATAGCGAAGTTTATTCCAGAATGATTACATGGGGCTTGGTATGCCCTATTTATACCTCAAAAAAAGGGCAGGTACATTCCTTGTGTCCAATCGAAGGGCTCGTTATTTGAGTCAATAAGAGGTCACCCTATGAGGGTCTACCCTACGACCTTAGTGGTCACAAAGTGTACTATGATTAGTTGTCCCTAAGGCATGTAAGAGTTCACATCTAGTGTGTAACAGCCTAATATAATATATGGGGTTTGATGATTACATCGCCATCCCCTCCCTAAATTTTATATGAACATATTATAAAATTTGTACGATACAATAGGCGATAGAAAAGGTAAAGTTAACTTGACAGGTACTTGAAAGAAACTTCATATTACAATATCACAGACTAAGTCTAAATTAATGTAGTGACTTGAACATCTCTTAAGACTTTAAAATTTGTATAGAAATTTAATTGAAAAAATATGCATAGAAATTAGCGTAGACATGTCAACCAGAAAATTACTCATTAATTACATTAGGAGACTAGTGGAAATTTATCAGATTTTTGCCCCATGATTAGGGTCTTATCACTGGAGGAACCTTGGGTTGCTCTGGAATGGCCGTAAGTAGCCACTCTCCGTTTACTGGGTAACTGTGGGCCTTCTCCCACTGTGCTGGGTGTTCATGTGGGTGTAGGAGAACCCACACAGGGCCTAGAGTTAGTGAAGGCAAGGGTTGTTCAGTGTGAATTTTGGTGGACTGGGTTATCTTAAGTGAAATTTGTGATATTGGTGTCTCGAGGTGAAAAATTGTGACAAGGGGAAAACACTTGTTGTGCTATAATGCACCAAGATTCTCTATAATATTAGTCTAATACGAAGGAGCAAGGAGAAAATAGTAGGTACACAGATTCAAAGGCAATGGTTGTACGATTTATTCAAGGAACCAAATATGTATTTGCTCCAAGAAGAATTCTAAGGGATTTTGATTAGACTGGAAAACAGTTATAACTCTTCAATGCTAATATAGAGACACCGCAAGGGGTAGGTTAGATGGGATCAGTCTGGGTAGCAATCAGGATCATGTATGGTATCAGGAATCAATCAATTAATATGAAGATCGCTAATTATGAGACTGAGATAGAATCTTACTGACTGATATGAAGTCAGACAACGTAATGATCCTCATTACAAGGGGCCCAGCAACAGTGTCGCTCTAGCGAGAAGCGTTGCAGTGTGCTGACTTTGTTCGTGGCGGTGCCGACAGATGCCACTGGCTGTCGGGGCGTCACAGTCCCCCCCAACCCCCCATTAATTTCAGGCATCCACTCATGACCTATGACCTACGCGTGGATGCTGGAAATTACATCCCGTTGGGGTGTGGTCGCCATGGTGAGGGTTGGCGTTTGGGAGTGTGTCTCTACGGGGTCCTATTGCTGAAATAGCTGATGCAATATAATACAATTGTGCTGTACTTCATTACATGTTTTTCCTAGATGGAGCACCTCCACCAACCTGCTCCAAATGGTATGCCGAAAACTTTTGCTCACGTTCTGATAGTTTTCTGCCTGCATATGCTATGGGTTGCTAACCCTTTTCTGTCAATTGTGTCAAAACTGAAACTAGTGCCATTGTGTTAGCGTCTGCAAATAAATGAAATTCTTTATCGTACCATGGTAAGATCAGTGCTGGTGGATTTGTAATTTTATGTTGTAGCTCATCATTACCTTTCTGGCATTGCTCAGACCATGTAAATGGTGTTTTTCTTTCCGAGCGTATTGAGGGGAGCAGTGGTTTTCGCATAATTGGGAATAAAGCTACTAAAGAAATTTACAGCCCCAGGAACTGGGCTACTTTTTTTGTGTGGTTGGTGGGTGGGGGTATGTCTAGGAGATCTTTTATCCTATCTTCCCCTATTTTGAATGTTCCGTTTTCTATTACATGGCCTAAGTATTTTATCGTTTTTACGGCAAACTGACATTTTTTTGGGTTCACCGCTAAATTTGGCCGTTGTAGCCTTGTTAGCACTTCCCTTACATGGATTTGGTTTTATGTTGTGCTAACGTTAGCGAATAGACTAACAGGTCGTCTAGGAACCACAGTACGTGTTTTCCGTGTAGGTCCCCATAAACTCGCTCTTGTAGAGCGGACAAAATCTGTCCACCTATGAAGAGCCCAAAGGGCGTTCTGGTCCATGTATAAGTGCCAAATGGGCATTTCAATGCTACTAATTTTTGGCTTGCTTTTGTTAACGGTATTTGGTGATATGCACTGTTTAAATCAATGAGTGTGTGTAAATGATTCAGCAGTGCTGATATGGAGGGGAGGGGGTAGTCAATTCCCTGTTGATTTAATTGTCTGTAATCAACCACTAGTCGATGTTTGTTCATCTTAGGTATGGTTTTCTCGTTTGAGCACAAGGAAGCAAGGGGCTGTGTTTGATGCTAATACCGGTTTTATGACTCCTTTTGGTTTATTATTTCCAATAATAAGCCTATGTGATCGTGTAGCAAAAAATTTTTATAACTCCCCCTCAAACTTTGTCACTTTACGTTTCAAGGTGCATAGAATCCAAATTTGAAATGTCCGTCCGCCGTCCGGGCCATAAAAGGCCTAAGAATTTACTTAAAAAACCTGTTCTTTCGCACATAGACTCCATTTGGGGTCTAGTTGGTCCTAACGTTTAACCATCCCGATCGCTTTACTCGCATAGATGCTATGGGCCAAAAACGGGCGAAAAAGTGTCTTTTTCGAGGCTTTGAGTGTTAGACGTGTTAGACACACGCCTGGCACGCTTGGCAGGGGGTCACGGTGGGTGGTGAGGGGAGTGAGAGGAGGCGCCGCGGCACCTTGTGGTGGCTGGAGTGACCAGGGGCGTAGCAGAGGGGTGTAGGAGAATGGATATTTATTACTTTTACGTGTTATACCCATATAATACACCGCGGCACTATGAGGTGGGTACGGTATTCCTTTGAGGCATGAATGTATGTTTTTTTCTAGGTCATATTTGTGTGTTAATACCAATGCTTTTCCTACGCATATTTAATAACATATCCTCTCGACTTTTCGTACGTACTTAGATAATGATATTATTAAGGCAATAACTATGAATAGATAGGAGCTCAAATCGAGAAATATAAACATACGTATATAATTATAGAAGTATAGGTTGTGGCAACTCGAAATAGGACACGCCGAGGAGTCTGGACGGGCCTTATGACGTACGCTAGCCAACTAAAACTACGATCGAACTCAATTGAAAAAATAATAAACCTTTGTGAAATCATTTGCAGCGTTTTTAAAGTAATAAAAGTATTTATTTCTTCCCTCATTACTTTCTTTAGTATTGCGGAAGTATGATAAGAGGGAGCTGTACGTGGTAATATCGCCCTAGGTTTTAGTTTCATTTTATGGGTCACTAAATTGGTGCACCTGAGCTCCTCCGTCAATACCTGAGGGTACTCCTGCATTAGCTCGTTTTTGAAATTCCCGTTGGGTTGTAAGAGCGTTATACGTGGAGTTTAGGTAATGGTGTCTGGTTCTGACACTAATTGTATAGGTGTGTTCATATCGAATTTGAAGTGTAATTGGTGTGCTTCGATATCGTACACGACCTGTGCCCTGGTGAGGAAGTCTAGTCTTAATATGACATCTTGAGCTAGTTTTGCTATTACGTAGACATTGTGTGTCCATGAATGTTCATTTATTTTCATTTTTAGGTTAACCATGAAGTGTGTGGTGACCGTTGTTTTGTTTCCTGTGATTAATAGGGTTGGTTCGCATTTAATTAGTGGTGTGTGTTTTGGGTTTAAATATTGGTGGTAAAATTCATGGCTTATGGCTGTCACCGGTGCTCCCTTGTCAATCAATCCATGCACATGCTTATTCTCTATGGTTATTGGCTTTTGTTATTTCTGTTAGTGCGGCAAATATTGAATTCCCTGAAACCCTGAATTTAGGTATCCTTAATAGTCTATGGCTGTCTTTTCATGTGCTCTTCCAGGCTAGAATTTCATATGGAATAGTGTTTTGGGGCTCATCGTCAAACAGCAAGCGGATTTCCTTCGTAGGAAGGAATAAAAATAAAAACTTTGGAAAATGGTATTTTTTTAATTGATGACGTACTCCATTCTGTACTCCTTGATACGTGGCCAAATAATGTATTATACTCCTTTAATTTCAGAGAAAAACCAATCGAAGGATTTCTTGATGATTACGCATGCGTCATCAGGGGCCTCATAGACCTTTACGAAGCCACGTTCAATCAGGATTGGCTTAAGTGGGCTGAAGATCTGCAGAAAACCCAAGACGAACTCTTTTGGGACAATGGCCTCGCTGGGTATTTCACTACGACCAACACGGATTCCAGCATACTTATCCGCATGAAAGAAGGTAAGAGTAGTTACCGTTATCATGGATTTATGTTTTTAACATGTATCATGTTTTAGCCCTGGGGTCCTAGCAATTTTTGCGCGTCAATTTTTTTCCGCGCAGAGGGAGAGGGAGAGGGAGAAATATATAGTGGAGAGACGTACGAAATTTCGAGCGTCGATTCATCCGCGCACGAAACATATAGTGGGGAGATATTTATTTGTTAGAAAGATCTGATTAAGAGCTTTCCAAGAAGGTGCTATATGATAGGTATCAGGTTTCTTCACTATCGATGATTCAGAAGCTGTAATGGGGAATTTTTTTATTATTTGTTAGAAAGATTTGAGCAAGAGCTTTCCAAAAAGGTGCTATATGATGGGTATCAGGTGTCTTCACTATAAATGATTCAGACGCTGTAATAGGGAATTTTCATGGTTTCTTTTTAATATTTGTTGGATAGAAAGATCAAAGCGAGAGCTTTCCAAAAAGGTGCTATATGATGGGTATCAGGTTTGTTCACTACCTATCTGAACAGAAGCTGTAATGGGGAAATTTGTTTTTTATTAGCAAGAAAGATCTGAGCGCGAGCTTTCCAAGAAGGTGCTATATGATGGGTATCAGGTATTAACATGTATCATGTTTTAGCCCTGGGGTCCATGTGTCGTGGTTATGACGAAAAAAAACAGGAAAAAAAAACAAGTTCATAGAATTTCGAATCAATATCGAGGAGAAAACATGATACATGGTTGAAATTTTTGGTTCTATTTATTATATTTTTATCAACCGGCATGAACAGAAAATCTTTCAATATTTCCCCCGCTCTTGATATCAATAATGATTTTTATGGGTTTAAGTGGAATCCCACTAATGTTAATTTAATGTTGAATTAGGGTGTTGTCAAGCTTTTCATTTGATGTATGGTGACTTTCCTTCAGCTGGAAGTGCCATATTTTGCAAACAAACTACAATGGGGTGAGAGCGGGGAGATCTTTTGGGATATGGCTACCAAGAATACGTTGAATAGTAGGTACATAACTTGCTACTAGTCCTACTAGTACTAACCCAGCCTGATATGTTCGATTTGTCACTAACGCATTCGTAGTACGATTCCAATCATACAAGTGAAAAACGTAGACTCGTATGAAACACATTATTCATTTATAGACTCGAGCTAATTGTTATGATCAATTTCAATTTTTTAAAGGTTATCAGTTTTAATCGAGTAACAGTGATGAATCATTACGTAACTGCTGAGAAATGGAAGATTTATTGATTTCTTTTTTACTCTAATGAATTGAGATAAATAATTATCTTTCGATATAACAGTTGACTATGTTGTAATGGCTCCAAGTTTTCATTCAATCGTGAAATCCAAGAACCAGATGCGGAGTATTTTGTGATCAGAGCAAGAACAAATTCATGTTATTTTCCTTATTGATAATACGGTTCTATATTTTTGTTATTGAAATCAATATGTTTTATGGTTGGGACGGTAAAAAATCGTTACGAGAAATGTTACCGCTTCATAACTCGTTAAAGTTTATTTTGTTTACAATATTTTCCAAAGTATTATAACCATTTAGCATTTGGTTTCCAAATGCTAAATATAAATTATTAAAAAACCACATGTGATTGAAATAATAAAAATAGTCTTTCATGAGAAATCAAACCAAATAGTTGTTTTCTTTACAATGAATAATAATCTAGGTCTTACCTACACCTTACGATAACAAGAAAATTCAGTTTTCTGATGAGTAGTATATGAGGATAATTATTTTTCTAATCGACCAACGAATATGAAATTTCAGAAAGAGCCTCTAATAGATTTACAACGTGATATACTACAACAATGATTTCCCCACAAAAGCCTTACAACACTAGTATTTTTTGTTCTACGCGACGTCTATCGGTAAAAAGTAGATAGGTATAGTACAACACAACAACACTCCTGTCCTTTCGGTTTCATCTCCCATGTGTGATCGTGGTTACAACGCTTTAAAATTTTCCTTCGTGAATTTCATATTTAAATTCATATTTCATATATATATATATATATATATATATATTTTTTTTTTTTTTTTTTTTTTTTTTTTTTTTTTGTTGTTAAATTAAGATTTCGAATTATTTTTAAGAAAATTATGTTAGGAAATAAAAAGTTAATAGTGGAAGGGGTGAACGGAGCGGGTAATAGTGATAAATATACCGTAATGTTTCCATATTCTGATTTGATTTTTGTTCGATCCCGATTTCAGTCTAGTTATGCAATAAACCTTGGAAGTTTCAAATTTACTATTGATGGAGGTGTAAAGAGAGGGTAATCCCGATAAATCATGCTTTTTTCGTTTGGATGTGTGGACGGATTTTTGAGAGGAGGAATGATGGAGGGGAGAATGAACTGTAGTATTTACGCTATTTTCAACCGATTGTTTCTAAATGTATTTTATTCTTTCCCCCCCTTCGTTTTATATAATATTTTGCTCGATATAATTTGGTCTCTGTAGAAATCATTCTCAGTAAACAAAAATTTCATCACGGTGGGTTAGGGAGCGGGTAATAGGATTCTATTTTTCCTTCTATCAACCGCAGCACAAACATAGGAGTTTCTTTCGACAACCGGAAACGTGTGTAAAAATCCACATCGTCAAGTTCATTAAAATAATCCGGGCGTGGCCGAACCGTGTACGGTCTCCGTTCATATTCCAAAAATTGAATGATCTCCTCATCCGAAAAGTCCGAATCCATCAATTCAACTTCGTTATTATACATCATGACTATCTTATATGACTTTAATTTATTGTTATATAGATTATATAATGATTTGGATATAGATTTAGAAATGATTGTTATTTAGTGCAAGTAGTGCAGTTCTCCACATAACTTTACCCACAAGATAAATCGCTTAACTGAGGGAGGTGAGTCTCAGGTAAGGATACCAAGCAGATAGCGAACTGTAATTCTTGTTCACGAACTGTACCTATACTCCGTGTACTCCATTAATATTCACGTACCCATTACGTGCACTCCATTAATATTTACGTAATATGTGTCACGTATATAATTGTAGTTAATTTTTCTTGCAAAAATGCCTGTATATCGGATTAATCGGCCAGGCTCTGGTCCCAAAGTGGCCGGTCAAGGAGAGTACACAGTATATCCAAACCTTTTCACCCTGCATCCTAAATCCATGACCCTTCCTTGCCCAATTATATTCAGTCCAACTATTCAGCTCTAGCTAATAAATTGATGATTGTTGCAGACATGGATGGAGCTGAGCCTAGCGGAAACTCGGTAGCAGCACATAACCTCATACGATTGTCTGTCCTTTTTGACTGCAATGAACTAAAAGAGAAAGCAGGGAAATTGCTGTCGTCCTTCACAGGGCGGCTTTCTCGTGTTCCCATCGTCTTGCCTGAAATGGTTTCAGCATTGATGCTGTTCCATGATTCTCCTTCGCAGGTATGCATTATTCATTTCGGCCACACGAATTGGCAGTTAGCATCCTTACAAGTAAAAACACTGGTGGAGGGGAGGTGAAAAATCGCCAGAAATCAAAATTTCTGCTCATTGAAATGCATTTCCACAATTTCGGTTCCGCGACTGTGTAACAAGAAAAACTTCACTTGATTATGATCTTTCGTTGGGGTTCTGTGCCCATGAGTGAGAGACCGTAAAAAATTGGATCTTTAGATAGGTACGTATTTGGGGATGGAAGTTTGGAAACTAGGTATGAAAACCTTGTTTTAGCCTCTTTTTTTCCCTTAAAATTTATTGATCATGGAATTTTGATGAAATTTGCTGGTGCTACTCCTTTCAAAGTAAAGAAATATTACCCGACACCCCTCATACTCAAAAAACATCTGCCAAGTTGGGTGTGGCATATAGCTTCCTCGTTTACCTATCATGAATATATAGGTATTTATATAGATATAGTATACAGGGTGTCTCAACTTAAGTAGGCAAGACTTCAGGGATCAATTCTACAAGTAATTTGCAACAAAAAGTGTCTATTAAAGTGTTATTTTTTAGAGGCTTCGTTTTCGAGTTAATGACGATCTAAGATTTTTTTCGTGATTTCGACCTTATCTCCTAAAAATGGCTGTGACACCGTTGGAAAGAACGTTAAATTTCCTATCTTTTTGATGCCAAATCATAATTATTCAAGAGGGTTAAGATACCGAAAAAAGAGGTCAAAGTACAAACTTTGTAAAATTTTAAAAATTTGGGTTTTTTCAATCTGATTCCTCCCTCCATAAAAAAAATGAACAGTCGTTTGCAAGTACAGTAAAAACTTCAAAATCTTATCAGCTTTCTAACGGTATAGCCAAAAAATTGATAAAAAAGTACTCGTAACAACAAGGAGAAAAAACGGCTTTTAAATGCGAAAAACCCCCTTCTCTGAGTTTCGAGGGTCAAAGGGCACTTTCGCCCTTATTCGTTAGTCGTAGAGGTTTGCAAGTGTCACCATTCGATTCAGCGTGAAAAATTACGTAGAATTCGACATTTAAATCATAAAGTTGTGGGAGATAGTTTTTTCCTGAAATCCATCGATTTTCGTTAAAAATACCACGTTTTTTCGCATTCAAAAGCCGTTTTTTCTCCTTGTTGTTACTTTTATCAATTTTTGGCTATACCGTTAGAAAGCTGATAAGATTTTGAAGTTTTTACTGTACTTGCAAACGACTGTTCATTTTTTTTATGGAGGGAGGAATCAGATTGAAAAAACCCAAATTTTTAGAATTTTACAAAGTTTGTACTTTGACCTCTTTTTTCGGTATCTTAACTCTCTTGAATAATTATGATTTGGCATCAAAAAGATAGGAAATTTAACGTTCTTTCCAACGGTATCCTCAGGTTTGAGAATACTCAAAGAATGATGGGGTCACAGCCATTTTTAGGAGATAAGGTCGAAAACACGAAAAAAATCTTAGATCGTCAATAACTCGAAAACGAAGCCTCTAAAAAATAACACTTTAAGAGACACTTTTTGTTGCAAATTACTTGTAGAATTGATCCCTGAAGTCTTGCCTACTTGAGTTGAGACACCCTGAAGATGTAGATATATATAGATATAGTATAGATCATTGAAAAGTTTTAAATGATCTTAAAAAATTCCATAACGGAAAAGAGTAAATCAAGAAGTAGCGTAAAATGTCTTAATTGATCAATTAAGAAACCAAAAAATGATACTCAATGTAATTTACGTTTATGCAAGCGCAGAATGAACTGATGTGTTGAAAACAATGAAATAGGTAAGAGACCATCTACAACCTAAACCGCGCATTTGCTGACAATTTCATCAAAATCGGATGAAAACTGTGGAAATTAAGGTCATTACAAGTACTTCACATTGGCTTATGCGCAGTAGGTATTAGTGATACATTCGTGTTGAAATTGATATGAGGTAATCAAGTCATCTTCTTCTAACTATTATTCAAATTTAAGTGAAATCGAACGACGAGAGTGTAAAATACGCTGCAAATTATTTCACAAAGGTTTATTATTTTTTCAATTGAGTATGATCGTAGTTTTAATTGGCTAGCGTACGTCATAAGGCCCGTCCAGACTCCTCGGCGTTTCCTATTTCGAGTTGCCACAACCTATACTTCTATAATTATATACGCATGTTTATATTTCTCGATTTGAGCTCCTATCTATTCAAATAGTTATTGCCTTAATAATATCATTATCTAAGTACGTACGAAAAGTCGAGAGGATACGATATTAAATATGCGTAGGAAAAGCATGGGTATTAACACACAAATATGACCTAGAAAAAAACATATATTCATGCCTCGAAGGAACGCCGTACCCACCACAAGGTGCCGCGGCATCGGCGCGGCGCCTCCTCTCACTCCACCCCCGCTCACCCCCCTCACCACCCACCGTGACCCCCTGCCAAGCGTGCCAGGCGTGCGCGCGTCGAAAAAGACACTTTTTTGCCCGTTTTTGGCCCATAGCATCTATGCGAGTAAAGCGATCGGGATGGTTAAACGTTAGGACCAACTAGACCCCAAATGGAGTCTATGTGCGAAAGAACGGGTTTTTAAAGTCAATTCTTAGGCCTTTTATGGCCCGGACGGCGGACGGCGAACGGCGGACGGACATTTCAAATTTGGATTCTACGCACCTTGAAACGTAAAGTGACGAAGTTTGAGGGGGGGTTATAAAAATTTTTTGCAACACGATCACATAGGCTTATTATTGAAAATAATAAACCAAAAATGGAGCAAAATGGAATTTACGTTTGCGCATGCGCAGAATGAAGTATTGATTTGGTAACAATGAAACTGTTAGGTGACCATCTACTACTTAACCCGCGTTACAAGGATTTCACATAGTCACATCCGCAGTAGCTATTAATGATAAAATCAAGTTGAAATTGATATGGGATGATCAAATCGTCATCCCCCAACTATCATCCACATTTGAGCGAGATCGGACGATTAGGGCGTGAAAAAATAATACTTGGTGGAATTTACGTTTGCGCATGCGCAGAGTGAGGTATTAAGTCAACAACGATGAAACTAATAGGAGACCTTCTACCCATTTGCCAGCACATCCCCTGAAAATTTCATCAAAATCGGATGAAAAGTGTGGAAAATAAGCTTGTTACAAGGATTTGCGGACACACGACAGACACAGAACCAAAGTTGTTCAACATTTTCAAAAACGTAAAATGCTAGTGGAAATTTTGATTTTGGAGGCCAACAATTTTTTTCTCCCGTAAGTGAAAACAATGCTTTCGGTACAATAGTTTTCTACAAAACCGGTTTAGTACTTTTCATTTATCATTTCCAATAATAAGCCTATGTGATCGTGTAGCAAACAATTTTTATAACCCCCCCTCAAACTTTGTCACTTTACGTTTCAAGGTGCGTAGAATCCAAATTCAAAATGTCCGTTCGCTGTCCGCTGTCCGGGCCATAAAAGCCCGGCCATTTAAGAATTGACTTAAAAAACCCGTTCTTTCGCACATAGACTCCATTTGGGGTCTAGTTGGTCCTAACGTTTAACCATCCCGATCGCTTTACTCGCATAGATGCTATGGGCCAAAAACGGGCGAAAAAGTGTCTTTTTCGAGACTTTGAGTCAGATTTACGCACGCCTGGCACGCTTGGCAGGGGGTCACGGTTGGTGGTGAGGTGGGTGAGCGGGGGGTGGAGTGAGAGGAGGCGCCGCGGCACCTTGTGGTGTCTGGGGTGACCAGGGGCGTAGCAGAGGGGTGTAGGAGAATGGATATTTATTACTTTTACGTGTTATACCCATATAATACACCGCGGCACCATGAGGTGGGTACGGCGTTCCTTCGAGGCATGAATATATGTTTTTTTCTAGGTCATATTTTTGTGTTAATACCAATGCTTTTCCTACGCATATTTAATAACATATCCTCTCGACTTTTCGTACGTACCTACTTAGATAATGATATTATTAAGGCAATAACTATTTGAATAGATAGTTCAAATCGAGAAATATAAACATGCGTATATAGTTATAGAGGTATAGGTTGCGGCAACTCGAAATAGGACACGCCGAGGAGTCTGGACGGGCCTTATGACGTACGCAAGCCAACTAAAACTACGATCATACTCAATTGAAAAAATAATAAACCTTTGTGAAATAATTTGCAGCGTTTTTTTTTTTTTTTTTTTTTTTTTTTTTTTTATTCATTCAAAGCGGAGTTGAATTGTTTTACACCAACTGCGATATCAGGTCAATAATTGTCTCTTACCCTTGATACAATATATAATATTACTATAATATTAGCAATGGTAAAATATAAAAGTGGGCAAAGTCCAAAAAAAGAAGTATTTACCTACTTACTGTTGATTGACAGGTGGCAGTTACTGGAAAAATCTCAAACTCTGAGACTGCTGAGCTTGTAGCTGTTGCCAGGAAGTCAAGCCTGCCCGGAATTATAGTCATCACAACGGACGATCCAGGAAGCTTTCTATGCTCCAAAAATGCTGCTTTGGCCAAGATGAAAGCAGTCGGTGAGCGGCAGGCAGCGTATTTCTGCCGTGGGAGAACATGCACACTTCCAGTCACCACTGCTGCTGAACTTGCCTCGCTTCTTCAAGTCGAATAAAGTTACCTACCCCGCTTCTTCAAATATACCATTTTCACCTCATTTCTTCAAGATTTGATCAGGCAGGTTAGGCGCTTTGTAGCTTAGCCTTAGTATATATATATTTTTGGAGGCATCATAGACAATCGTCGGATAGGTACTCTAGCACTCGCCTGGGTAACTCTAGATAAGTACCTACCTTCTTTACATGAAATTCAATACCATATCCTTCAAGACAATACCTTGAGCTACAGATGGAAATTAATTCGATTTGAATATTATAAGAAGGTGCAAAAATTTCACAAAGGATTCGAATTTTAGCAGATATGAATAAGAGACGAACTAAATCACTCACGAAGTTGTGGAAACCCATTTAAAAACGGAAGTTAGTGAAAAACGTTGTCTATTTCCACGAAAAATAAAGAGTTACACTGTTAAATCGATTTCGACGGTTATGCCACCATCAGTAACAAACAATAACTAGTAAATAAACAATAAACTAGTAAATAGTTATTGTTTGTTACTGATGATGGCCTAACCGTCGAAATCGATTTAACAGTGTAACTCTTTATTTTTCGTGGAAATAGACAACGTTTTTCACTAACTTCCGTTTTTGAATAAGAGAGTTTTAATAGCGTGAATCAAAAATGTTTACACACCAAAAATATTGAATAGACATTTCCGACCTTAAATTTCATTTTCAAATACTGATATTTTCTCACATTGTTGTCATTCCTAATTTTCTATATGATTACATTTTTTGAGATCTTTACTAAAAAGATGCCCAGCCACCCATCATTTAGGCCCTTTACACACCAGCCATCACCACAGTATCATGGTGGGCGAGTAAGGCAAGGCGCAAATAGAAACGTAGGTTGGTGCGGTGACGGAGGATGATGCAGATCTCGGGAGATCTGCTTTGATGCAGATCACGGGAGACCTGCTCGCAGGTATCGAGCGCAAATAGAAACGCAGGTTGTTGGTGACTCACTCCTGTTTACCTCCTATAACTTACTCCTGTTGACGCCGTCGATCGTTGAACGAGATCTCAATCATGGACGATGCAGTAGCAGACTCATGTGAGACTCATTATTGCATTAATTTAATGTCAACCTCATTTATACAAATATACAATTTTTAAAAACTAACCACTGTTTAACTCTTCTACGATTCTGACTTCTTTCTATTTTCAGCGAATTTTTCTAGAAAATGAAGCAATAACTTTTGGCCTGAGGATAGTCACTCGGATGCTAACTAATTGCTCCCATAGATAACTCACAGATTGATTAATCTGTGAGTAAAATTGATGGTGGAATGGTCAAATCACTTCATGGTTGTTATCTAGATTCTGTGTTACAAGACTCAGGAGTTGACTCCCATTGGTGGAACTGAGCTATAGTTTTTGTGGCTAAATCCAGATAGGATAGTCAAGAACACCAAAATTTCCTCTTGGAAGTCGCAATCAAATTTAAAAACCCCAACTTCCCGGTTTTTGACACACTATTCCTTAAGAGAGTAAGAAATCTCTCATAGATCATTCCATGTAACCATTAAGGCGGGTATCCATAGTGCGAGTCTGCTCGCCTCGAATGACTCAGGACGCATGCTTGGAACGTCGATACCCGGTATCACCGGGGTTGCTCGCTATGAGACGCTCGTGCCGCACCGTGCTATGCGAGGCAGGAGCTTGACGGTAAAATGACCATGCTCAAAGGTGCCTCGGGCTGAGTCGTTTGTAGCATCAATACCCGTGCACATCATCCTCAGGCCACACAAGGCAACCGCCATGAACTCGAACCTTGGAGTCGGGTGGTTCGTGTGCTTGCAGCAAGCATGCGTGGATACAAATTTAACCAACGAGACGTACAGATTTAACCTGAGGTAGACATTCGAGGCGAGCTGCTTCGCACTGCCGATACTAAACTTTAACCTCACTAGGTTAAAACAAGACAGTTGTAGTCAATCATTACAGACTCCTTGTGACAATCTAAAAGTTATGGTAGTCCAAAAAAAGGATTACTATGGGAACAATGAGTTCCTGACAGGAGTCATGGGATTTGAGTTTGGGCGGGAGGGGGGAGTTAATCTCTGAATTAAACTCTAGGCAAGTAGTTTTTATTGCACTCCAGCTACAAGGTTAAAATGTCTTGGAAAGAAAGAGGTATGAATTTAAGCTCTGCTGAGGTACTTATCTATAAATTCTCAAGCTAGTTGTTTGAAAAAAGATACGATATTTATAGTAATATTTTTGTCTAGTGGGTAATTCGTTGTATGTTCCAAGTATCTGGGAGCCTTAACTACATGTAGATCCATCGAGGTTGGTTTATTTAAATTGTAAATGCACTCTCTACTTGTAAGCATAAAATTATTTTATTGAGACTTGTGTGCAATAATTTATCTGTGAGCGATTGAAACTGAATGCCATGGGGGCGTTGTTATGTTGTTGGAATCTTTTGTTGAATATTAAGGTACTACCTACATGCCCTTAGATAGGGTCACTGCTCCTCTAGAAAATACTACAGGTACGTCCGATCTGATTATGTGCATTATTGGTTTTGATTTATTGCAAATTTATTTATATGACTGGGTGGCTGAAATAGGTTTGTCAAAACATTGTCCTGTTTTAGCTTTTGTATGGCGATTTATACAGAATTTGCAGGGAAGTACAAGGTGTAAGAAGGATCGATATTATACTATACGATAGGCACCCTCTGGTGATGAGAGGACTAAAGCATCATTCTATTCGGTTAAGCAGGGTATCTCGGTTAGAGCGAATGTGACAAATGATATACCTACTTATATCCAACGTTGGTTGACTCAAAGAAATAATTTAATTTATGCAGTGACAAAAGAATGAGTTGGTAGCTAAGCTTTTTCTTTGAGGTTGGTAGGTAGCTTTTAGTTCATAAGATGATGAATTACTATGTATAATGTGACAAGTATGATACCTATGCCATTGTCACCTGTACCTGTACTATATAGGCTCTCTACTGTATTGAATTCATCATCTGTATTATTTCATGATATTATCGAGGTCAAACATTTTGTATACGGTATCTAAAAATATAGTGTAAGTAATATATAATTTATTCAGTTTTTTTCTCTTTTCTTTTTTAGCGGAAAATTGATCTATTATGTAACAAAATGCAGGGCGTTTCATTGGTCGTAGTTACCCTAAGTAAGTATATATTCGAGACCCATAAATTGGTATAATTCTCCCAAAACCCCACATACCACAAGAAGAGGAGATCCTCTGGTTTGTCTAAAGCCTCAAAATGTGTGTCTCAAATATGTGGTCGAAGGTTTGTGACCTGCGTTTCAATTTAAAAAAAAAACAAGAGTTTGATTCTCAGTGAGAGTGGGTTCACATCCATCCGGAATTGCAGAAATGCGGCAATCCGTAAATGCGTTCGGCCTTTTGATTGGCTAGTGCCAGTCGGAAGAGTGGGGTGAATCTTGCCGGACAAGCACGCTTGAGACGGACTGTCCACATCTGAAAAATTAGATATTTTACCGGATTGCCACAATTACGTCATCCTTCCTTGGTTGTGTTATCTTGTTTTATGGCTGTGGTCGACAGCGAGTCTGTATTTTTGCGATCCTCGAATTTTGATTTCATTTATAGAAAATATTTCTGTAGCGCTTGTGTATAAGAATAACAATATTAAATAAATAAAAAACTCAAATTGAACATGGTTTTATGCGGATGAGGCCGAGTTGGATTAAAAATACCTAGGTGATGGTACCGATTTTGCAATCTCACGAACAACTTACCTTCCTAAAGATCCTATTCCATTTGTTGATTACAGATTGGCAATTTTCTATTTATCGAATAAGTAGGTATTTGAGAAGAGACAACACTTTTGCAAAACGAAGAGGAAGTATAGAAATACTACTAGTTCTTACGAATTGGACAGATTGACTACGTTAAGTAAGTACTTCTTATGGTGCATCAATGCATAAATGATTTGTAATGCGCCAACCAACACAGATTTTTTGGGTAGAAATACTCGTATAATGTTATTATGGGATAAGCAGTAGACGAAAGGACCGAATAATTACCCAACAGGCTCATTTCAAAACGACGTCGCCTTTGCAGTTTTAATGTACATACATAACAATTTCTTCTGTATGCCCTCATTTTTTTTAAATGAATTTATAATTCAACATTGTTTATGGAGCTATGAGGTCTGTGAAATGTGTGATAGGTTGGAGAAAATTCTGGAAGAAATAGGTCTGTTTGGGAAATGCAATGGTCACTCACTCGCTCACTCGTTGCTCAGGGTTTCCTTTGGAATAGAGTTTCAGGCACCATGATCGGCTTATAGGCCATCTACACACGGACCTACTGAAAAGGAACGCAACTGGTTGGTAACTCGAGTTAGAAACTAGTTAGTGACTGATTGATAACCCGTCTCCACACACGAGGCTACTCATTAGTGATCAAAATCTGCAGTTTTCAGTGTTATCATGGACGCCAAACCCTCAGCAAGTGTCGTTTTGACATCTTCGGAGGACAGTGAATCCAGCGAAGATGAAGCCATCATAATGTATTATTACATTAGGTATAGAAAAAGAATGAGCAGAAGGTTCTGGGTCGACCTTATCTTGAAAGGAATTTTCACCGCCGCTTGTTCGTGTTTCATGCTTGTTCATGCTTCTTCGAGTACCCCGGAAGATGAAAATTGTACACAATTGGACGTTTTTCAACTTCCCCCACCAGCAAGAGGTTGACTTTTTGGTCATTCATCCTGGAAACCGGAAAGAAACTGCAAACTCAAATCACTGGGCTACTCGACATGTCAGTCTCCAGGCGACTAGTTACTAAATGGTTTCTTTGAATCACAGACGAGTCCGTAATCAGTAGCCCCGTCTGCGGCGCTCCATTTGATAACACAGCAAGTGACTCAAAGCGGACTGGTTGGTAATTTTCGTCACCAATCAGTTCCTTTTCAGTAGGTCCGTGTGTAGATGGCCATACTCTCCCTCAAAAAGAGGCCCCTTTAATTTAAAAGAGGATTCCACCGGTTATCCCGAGTTGGAGTCGTCACAAGCAAATCTTTTGCTTAAATCAGCAAATAAATGCAATGGTATAGAAGACTCAAACAATAATAACACAATGATTACACAACCGGATGGTTGGACTGCAGCAAAACTCTGCACCCCCCTCCACTAGTTCCAACCACAGACGCATTGCCGCATTTCCGGATGGATGTGAACCCACCTTTAGAGTTGTTTCTTAATAATTTTGTGTCCATTGACCACAATCTATTCATAACTAGGTAGTGCAGCGTACAACCTATTTTCTAGAGGGCTTATGCATCTAGGCCCTCAGTTATAATGGCTTGAAGAATCTGTTTCTAGCGAAACGTCGCACTTTGGTTTTTTAATACGTACCAGCCTCTTATATTTTTGTGACACCATCATCTTCCCTTGTTAGGTAGATGATGTTTTATGTTGCCAAATGTTTACATGCCCGATTATGATCACTCATGGTACCTATCAATGGTCTGTGCAGATTGGTTTTAGTACTATGTAACTCTTCTAACCCTGATCAAGGAAATTTCTCAGTGTACACGCTTCTAAATTCGCCCTTCGAAAGGGTAAGTTTGTAAAAGGTGTATGAAATTCGAATGGTTGTGATTCTAAAATTTGATTGAATTTGTTGGCTATTTTATGCAAATTTTATAACTTTAGTTTCCCTTGAAATCGTCTGGTTTCTTTAGAATTAATGTTTGATTCAATTTAATACTGATCCCAACAAATAGGTTGGTAGGTTCGTAATAAAACTTACATTTCTCAGCATTTGAATTATATGTATAGTTGATAGATTTTCCTAATATAATCCATACTGAGTCTATGCCACGAGAAATTTTCAGCGCAGGTCTCAAAAGGCGGAACAACCCCCCGTACGGAAGTTGAGTTTTTATGACTTGTCACAGTGTTACTTTTTAAAAATTGTTAGAAAAAAAATCACAGCACTACACAGCCTGTACTTTTCATTTGCCTTCAATTGAAGTTCAACATTAGTATGATATTCATGCAGTACCAAGGTTAGAAGAAGGATAAAATCAATAAAAAGTCCAGTCATGCAGCATGACCCCATGAGCGAATTTTTGAAGAAATCTTCGACATTTCAGTCGCTATTGATCGTGTTGAGAAATTTTAGTTTATGATTTTGATAGACAAACATGGAATCAAATTATTAACACATGCACAGAGTAAACTCATCAGTTGTGATTACATTTTTTTTTTTTTTAAAGCACCTACTACCTATGTTTTAATCAGCATGGTTCTAGGATTGGTTATACAGGGATACTTCCATAAGAGTAGTTCAATCTGAATTTGGACAATGTTTCATGCAAATATTACCGATTTTTACAACTAGCGAACGGCATTATTTCGATTTTTGACTGATTTTTCAACTTTGAAATTTTTGAAAACTTGATACATATTCTTATAGGAAATTTTACGCTAATTCCGAATATACCACATGTTAGTATGCTGAAAAAATTATTTCGCACAACAAATCACAAAAAACAGGCTATTTTGAAATTTTTGACTACATTTTTGAAAATTTCAACCCGAAGATGTAATCCGATCATGCTGGCCAACGAACTTGAACTTTCGTTTTGTGTCCTTAACATTTTAAAATTTGTTTGAAGTTTCTAGCACAATTCTACGGACAGTTATCGTCTGGAATGACACATACATACATATATACATACATACATATAAAAAAAAAAAGTCCAGTCATGCAGCATGACCCCATGAGCGAATTTTTGAAGAAATCTTCGACATTTCAGTCGCTATTGATCGTGTAGAGAAATTTTAGTTTATGATTTTGATAGACAAACAGGGAATCAAATTATTAAAAATAATTAGGAGGTACTACTACTTTATTATTATTAAACTAATATTGTAGATTTAAAGACAAATGTAGGTAAATATTCATAGATTTCGATGTCCAATGTGGTCAGTATTGAAGGCAGTTGTTTCGATTTTTGACTGATTTTTCAACTTTGAAATTTTTGAAAACTTGATACATATTATTATGGGAAATTTTACGCTGATTCCGAATATACCTCATGTTAGTATGCTGAAAAAATTATTTCGCACAACAAATCGCAAAAAACAGGCTATTTTGAAATTTTTGACTACATTTTTGAAAATTTCAACCCGAAGATGTAATCCGATCATGCTGGCCAACGAACTTGAACTTTCGTTTTGTGTCCTTAACATTTTAAAATTTGTTTGAAGTTTCTAGCACAATTCTACGGACAGTTATCGTCTGGAATGACACATACATACATATATACATATATACATACATACATACATTAAAAAATGCGTTAAACTTCAGAATATGATTCAGAATAGCCTGAAACGGATTTCTGCATAAAATTTTTTCAAAAATTCACATTCTACAAATTTTGAGGCGAGAACAATAGCTTAATTTTCTTAAAAAATTCGCTAAAATGCGTTAAACTTCAGAATATGATTCAGAATAGCCTGAAACGGATTTCTGCATAAAATTTTTTCAAAAATTCACATTCTACAAATTTTGAGGAGAGAGCAATAGCTTAATTTTCTTCAAAAATTCGCTAAAATCAAGAAAAACGTGCCAAAAATGAGGAAAACGGGCACTCTGCCAAGGGAGTGCTCAGAAGTGCTATCTGATTCATATTGAAGGTAAAACCACCGTATGGGACAGAAGAATGCGGCAGCCCCTTCTACGGACCATGAATCTAAAATCTTCTCGGGTCCTGGAGGGAGTGGCGTGGTAATATTACCACACCCACATGGCGCGAAACCCCAGCTGTGGTAATATTACCACACCCGCACTGAGTGGGTTAAATAACCCTTTTTAGAAAATCAAACGATAGCCATAGAACCCTATGGGAGTCCTGCGTAAAGGAAGAGGCTTGGTTCCACCCAATGTGTCCGTAATCTCAGTCTTCATTTCCGACAAAAGAAATAGGTACACCTACCAGCTTCCACTATGTGAACTGAACAACATCGCCAGAGCAAGGCAGCTCTGAGAGTGCATGGAGCGGGGGATGGCGTGAACACTTGAGGGAATGTTCGGAGCACCAAAGCACGGGTACCTATTTCAAGATTCAAATAGAGTCCATGAAGAAAGAATCACATTAAAATAATCACGTAATAAGATATTTTTTTACAGCAATTGAACAGGACAGGTCTTCCGTCAGGCAGTGGTCGGCAAAAAGTAGCTAGGTACGTTTAATAACAAAACGCAACAGGGAAAAAAAAACACTTTTTGGCTTTGCAAATATGGAAAATAATTTGACGTTGGTACCTACATCAAGCAATGAATTTATTGAAACCAAACTTCACAAAAACCTCATAAAACCGTGGTCAAAACGTCGAGAAAAAAGCTGTAGAACTGTAAGGTCCTTTAATGGTAATCATTTAATACTAGCAAAAATGGTACGATCAAAAACAACATTCAAATTGACAAAAATGAACTCCTACAAGCTCATTTGGATACTTTCTCAGACCCGTTGTACGCACGAACACGTACAAAAGGTGATCGTAGGTACTAAGTTTTTGTCTGATTGTAGGTACAACGTGTAGTGGATTTATATATGTCTGACTTGGTGTAGGTAGACCAAGTGGGACATTTATGTTCTGATTATGCGGGTTAGTTCCTGTGGTATTTCCGAAAGGAATGTGAGCGAAATCGCCAAGGTCAGCTTGCTTGGCGGGAGGAACTTGAGGATAGTTCGTGTAGTGGCCGCGTGGAGCACTGGGCTCGCTTAGTGGGTGCTGGGTCCGATCTGTTTGGTGCTGAGCCGTTGTGTAATATTCCGGCCTAAGATTTATATCTGTAGGGGGAATATACTGGGCTTGGTTGAGGTACTGAAAAGTATCCTGTGTTTTGAGCAAGTTGGGAGTGAGTTTGACACTCGGATCGGCCGGGTAGCCTTGCGTAGAATATCGTGGATATTCAGATATCTTTGTCGAATCATGATGATTGACTTCAGAGCGAGTCTGGAAGGTATCCTCGAACTTTTGTGTGTGTGAGGCTTGGCCTAACGTTTCCTTCATGGATACGTTAGGTAGTAAGGCGATCTCTTCGCGAGAATCGAGCCTTTGTCTGTCGCTAGGACCAGCGTACGAGTCGAGTATCGGGTAGGGAGCGCTTCGCGGGCTAGAGCTCCCGGCCGCGCCGTGTTCTGCTTCCTCTTGCATGAGGAAGTAGGACGGGCGGCGCTCCATCGATGTACCCGAGTTGATTAACTCGTTTTTAATACCTCTCCGTATAGGATGCAGGATTTGGAAGGTGGACTCGCTTGACAGAGCTTCTTTCCTTTGCTCGGATGTCAGGGTCCTACCTTGTAGCCTTGAAAAAGGCTTCCTTGGACGATAAATTAGAGCGGATGAGCTGAGTAATTTATCGGCGTGCCCCAGCGGTCGGTGACGAGCTTAGTGCTACGAAACCCGGGCGACACGTCTCGAACGTCCCAGCGGGCGTACGATCTAATGAGAATATCAATAGATGTACCGGGTGGCGTTCTGACAGAAGAACTACGTTGGGCAATGAGCAGGATAAAGGATCACTGGACTCGTAGATGCCAAAGCGAGATCTGTGAGGAGAGAAGATATGCCTTGTGAGCAGTAGAATGCCGTTCTGAGAAGAACTCGTGAGCAGAAGGGTCGTCAGCGTAGAGCGTGTAGAAACTTCGTACTGGTAGAGTGTAGTCGTCGAGAGCGGTGAGTGGAATGAATTTCGGAGGGCTCCGTGCGGGGTAATTATAGGGAGGTGGCCGCCTCCTGCCGCCCCCTGATTGGTCCGCTTAATTTCATTAGTTCACCATGTGTTTTCTTATTGGCTCGCACATTGTTTTCTCAGAATCTGTGAATATGATAGCTGAGTTGGTCTTTCGGGGGTGGCTTCCCCGCGTCCGTCGCTGAGACGGGGTCCCCGGAGGTGGCTTCTCTGCGTCCGTCGCTGGGACAGGGTCCCCGGGGTGGCTTCTCTGCGTCCGTTGTTTAGACGGGGTCCTCGGGTGGCTTCTCTGCGTCCGTTGTTTAGACGGGATCCCCGGGGGTGGCTTCTGTGCGTCCGTTGCTGAGACAGGGTCCCCGGGGTGGCTTCTGAACCAGAGGTGGTTGCTTGCCGCCTCCTGGTTGGTTCGTCTATTGTCTCTCGCGCAATCAGAGTTTCTGATTGGCGTGTAGGCTTGCTAGAACCGTCCTTGTTAGTTCTAGAGGACATTTGATTGTCTGTTTGAGTTTTCTCATTCAAGGCGACTTGGTTCGAGATACTTGTCGCGTCTCTCTCGCCCAGTAAGTGTTTAGGGAGGTCGCCTTGTATGTTATTTGATAATATTTCACTTTTGAGAGAGAATTTCGTATTTTCTCTCTGGTGAAATATTTTGTTTGACGGAGTTATAACTCGACGTCTTATAAACATTTGTGTGCCATGTCTACCTCTTTTTGGTAGCCCTGAAAAGGGCTGTTGAAAAGAGGGGGTGGTTTTCACCACACAACGATACGCCATTTTTACTTTTGGCGCCTACTGGCACTTCTTCTGTATGGTTAGCTTAGATCAAAAATAAAAGCCCTCATCCATATACTAAACTGAAGTGAGCATGACTTAAGGCCCTTTTACACGAGCGATTTTTTCCGGCAATAATTGCAGAAAAAAGTATTGCACAACTATTTCAAAAAAGTTGGACAACTATTCTCTCCTCGAAAAAGTTGCCGAAGATTGCAGGCAATTAATTGACGGGAGTTGTACAACATTTCAGGCCCACGAGCCCTCTCGGCAACTGTTGCATCGTGGATCGTGTTGAAATGAAGTCCAAGGGGTTTGGAAAATTATTGCACTATCGCGGCAATTTTTTGGCCTTGGGTCGGGAGAGGGAACGAAACAGCCAATCACATTAAGAGTTTATTTGTGCAGTATGGCCTTATGAGCAAATATTGACGTGAAACTGCACTGATGGGGTGCAGCATTGCCTCATGAGAGACTTTTAACGTAGGAATGATAGGAGTTTATATGTGCAGCATGGCCTTATGAGCAAATATTGACGTGAAACTGCACTGATGGGGTGCAGCATGGCCTTATGAGCGAATACTGACGTGAAACTGCACTGATGGGGTGCAGCAGTGCCTCATGAGAGAATTTTAACATAGGAAAGATAGGAGTTTCGTGTGCAGCATGGCCTTATGAGCAAATATTGACGTGAAACTGCACTGGTGGGGTTCAGCATTGCCTCATGAGAGAATTTTAACGTAGGAAAGATAGGAGTTTATATGTGCAGCATGGCCTTATGAGCAAATATTGACGTGAAACTGCACTGGTGGGGTGCAGCATTGCCCCATGAGAGAATTTTAACGTAGCGAAGACAGGAGTTTATTTGTGCAGCATGGCCTTATGAGCAAATATTGACGTGAAAGAATTTCAGAGGTGAGAGCCAACCCACATTCTTTCTGACTCAGAAACTGGCGCTGCCAAATTCCCCTCTTTTCCCTTTGGTTGGCAGCAGCAGCGACGACGACCACAGCAGCAGCGACGACCACCTCTTCACCGTCCATGGTGCAAACTGTTGTCGCCCGTGTAAACGAAACAATTGAGCAATTTCTATTGCTCAACTTTATTGGTGCAACACAGTGCAATTAATTCCTTGCAACATCTTGACGCAACACGAGGCAATTTTATTGCTTTGTGTTGCGTACAACTTTTCTAGTGCAATTTTTTTGGAGTTGTGCAACTTTTGTTGCTCGTGTAATCGGCCCTTTATACAAACATGAGAAAATATAAGTTTTGGAATGATTCTTGTTTGTAGGTAAACCCACTGACTGACTGCATAGGGCTTCCGCAGAAAGAATTCCCAGGCCAAATGGCTTATATTTCCCTAAAAAGGGCCCCTTTTAATTTGGGGATTCTACGGCTGCGCTATGTCTCTAAATTTGTTGCTTAACTCAACAAACTTCTTGATTTTTTTCCAATCTAGGTCTCTGAGTGAGGCCCTTAAGATTGTATAATGCCCTAGGGCCTCTTGCCTATATCTCCAGAATCTATCACAATCACACAGAAAGTGTTTAGCTTTATCCTCTCCGTTTCCACATTCGCAGAGTGGAGAAGTTGCCTAGGACATGATAAAAAGGGTCCTCTTAAAGCTAAAATGCCCTATGAGGAGCCCAATTATTTTCCTCATTTGTGGTCTAGGCTGTGATATAATCCAGTCTGAGCGACTCTTATCGCAGCCAGAGATGCACATCCTGGATTGTCTATACCTGCTGTCCTCTTTTCTCCATAACTCTTTTACACACAGGTACACCCAATAAATGAAAAAAATAGAATTGTGACTTTCCAGTTAAAGTAGCTTCTTGTGCCGAATAGATGCAGAATTGCATGCAATACATAAAAAATTGTCCATACTTGTAAAACTTTAAAATTCAACAGCTTCCTCATTTTACCACTAGTTATCTTGTTTTTTCTGGTAACCAATGGATGTGAAATTTAATTGTCTACAACTTTACGCTTATAAAAAAATTTGTTAATTTTCTAGAGGGTAAAATTTAAAAAAAATATGCCAATAACGGGTTTTTTGGAGGAAAAAAACAGGTTAAGAAGCAATTTAAGATATCTATAGGAACATGGGGTATATTCGGAATCAGAGTCAAATTTCCGATAAGGTAGGTTTTTTAAATAACTTTGAACTATATTGGCATTTTGAAACACTGTGCGAGAGGTGATGACAGCAGTGTAGATTGATAGCCACCTGCTTGCTCTTGACTGGTAGATGGCACTTATTAGGGGCGCTAGCGTCAGATTTCCTCTTGAATAATAGAGAGTTTTTGGTGACCACTATCGTACCCTTAACGTCACCCTAATGTCCCTAAGAGTACGTTAGAATGGCTCATTTAACGTCACCCGTTTGGGGAACTAAAGGCACACGACACCAGCCTAACCTTCCTGTAAATGTAACACTACTGGGCACCTCATAATTACTCGAATACTGGTGAAGTAAATAATAATAGTTTTTCTTTTCAAATGCCTCATTACCAACTAATTATGTTGATGTAGCGGGTACGTTTTTGAACACCCCTCAAACTTGGTTATTTTTCGTTTCAAGTCGCGTAGAAACCGAATGTGCCATCTGAAGTCCGCCTCCGCTGTCTAGCTTTACTAGCCTTCAAATCGATCGAAAAAATCCGTTCTTTTGCGCACATGCTATATTTGGTCGATTAGAGCCTTGTTTCTATTATTATTTCACATATTTTAAATGAGAAAACTGAGTTTTAAGACACTACTTCTTCGCAGTATTGTTCTTAGTTTGCCTGATCTCTCAGCTATTTTCTCGTGAACATTGCGTGAAGTGCTGCCTCCACTGATGATTAAGCAGGTAAAATCCTAGTTCATTGTCATAGAGATAAATACTTTTTCATACTTGTTGTTCATACCCAATGGAAAACCCAAAAACATGAAGTTCGTAATGACTAATGATTGAGGCTTTCTATCTTTGCATTAAATCCATGCCCTGTCAAGGAATTGAAAACTAAATATGAGAAATTAGCCCGTATTTGTACTGAAACTACCATGAAATTCGAATTCAGGATTGAAAATCGGTGTCTCATATCAAAATGAAGAAATTGATTAGTCAACCAGTGGACAACAAGACAGCTGGGGGGGAAATATCGCGTTGCCGAACCACCGTTAACTTGACATCAAAATTAAGGCAAACGTTCTCCCGATTTCCATTTGAGTTAGCATCTTCATTTGCTCTCTCAAGACTATGGTGACGTTAAGTTGAAGTCGCCAAAAACTCTCTATTAGAGAGTTATAGCAACCAACGGGTGACGACAACTCAACGAGGCCCGTGACCGGTAGTTGGAGCGAGCAAAACGAGATGCTACCGTTCTTGTAGCGAATTTGAACATATGGTGGAGAACCCCCGGTTGCGTTGAGGTTTAAAGTCACACCAAACTTTGCATACTACCGCTAAAGTGACGCGAATTGTGTTTTTGATTAATTTTGAGCGAGCTGTGGTTCAGTTTCTTGCATAAAATATTCTACTAAAAATACAAATGGAAATAATAAGTAGTTAGGCTTCATTGATCTGCAGCAACTTTATGTTGAGAGGAACTTGAGTGTTTTAGGTATTATTTTCTCATGGATATGCATTGGAACATGGATCTAGTGTCGAGAAATTTTGGGAAGTAGGTTTCTATTCGGGAGGGTTTTGTCAAATATTTGATAGCTGAAGCTCGGTGAGTCACTTATTTGAAAGCTCATCAACAAAGAATTACGTGCGCGTTGAAAAAATAAAAATTGGAAATAAAACTAGGATTTCAGTTTTCAAGTTTAGCAACCTTTTAGGGATTTTTGAAAACCTATTGGTATTTTTGCATTTAGGATTCGTCAAAAAGGAATTTGAGGACTGCGTAAACACAGGAACTAATTTAGTAGGCGAACTTCATTTGAATTCATGATTTTAGGAATCATTTAGGTATCTCAGAATTGGTAGAATTGTTAGAGGTTGTTTTTTAGTAGGTCGAAATTCAGTTTCCTTCCAACAGCACAAGGTGTGTTCTCCTGTGAGAGCGACTAACGAATATCTTGATAAATTTCATCTTTTGAGATCTATCTATATATATATATAGAAAGGTAAGTCCACCAAAATGAAACATCACTAAAGATAATATTAAACAAAATGAAACAATAATAGTCAATAAAATAGAAGTGAATAGTGAATTAAAACAGGTGGAAAGGTGGTGAAAATTTTGTAAATTGCCTAGTTGTGGCATAACTTACAAATAATTGTGTAATGGCTTTTTTAAGTCAATATTTAAAAAAAAATACAAGTTATTGGCAAGGTTATGAAGAATAAACCGAAGAAACCAAAAGTCGACGCCGCAAGCAGAGCAGTCTGGTTACCCTTTGGGAAGGCTAACCGTTTGCCGGGCATACGAAGTGATCTCTACCGGCCCCCGGTAAAGTTGCTTCATGTTTGACGTCTCCCGTTTCCTAAAGAGGGGCCCGTTGCTATAGTATCCATGCGAGGGTCTAACGGGCCCCGTTTGTGGTTTGCTATAACTCTCTATTATCTTGATGTAGCAGGTCTTTCTCACACTCCAACCCATTTAGAACACCCAACAAGCTGTTTCATGAAACTTGCGTTTAGAGGATGCTCACATGCTATTGTCTGAAGACGATGGAAATCATTGGAGAACCACCCGAGGGCTAATCCACAAAACCCTAGTAAATTTAAATCAAAAATCAAACTATAATTTAACATCGTTTTCAATCTGGGACAAGGACGCCTCCTGCACGGTCTTCTCGATCTTGGGTAGTGAGAAAGCAGTTGGGAACAGTAAATTACATACTGCGATAGAATTTAGATCTAAAAAAAAAAAACCCCCTTCTTAACTTTCAAGAATTATCCTTGATTGAAAAAAGACACAGTTCCACTGTAGTTCATTATATTTTCATATTAGTCACAAAACAATATCAAGGTTTTGCTTCCGATGGAATATTTTCTACAATTGTACGAAGCAAGCAGCGTAGAGCAGTGGGCACATTTATTTCAGGGTCCAACAATTTTTCAAAGGCACTCATGCGCCCCCAATTTCATTGCTTTGGTGTTGAACGGCCTAGTTATAATTAAGTGATCGTGAAAAATTCATTAGAAAGAACAAGACGAATTCGTCAACAGTTCACCAAACTATTTTCAATAGTACCTACCTAAAGAATACCGAGCTATCTAATCATTGAAAAGAAAATCACTAGGTACATGGCAAGTCGATGGTTTCAACTACATAGTAACCATGAAAAAAACATACGCTTAAAAGAAGCTGCACGCCACTCATATCTTGGTAGATTTGTTGTTCAACGCATCAGCGTCGTTGATATTTGTATAATATTGTTGAAAGTTGAATCATTTCACTGCTGGTTTGTTTCCGTTATATACATTATGATCTCGAAAATCGCCCTCTCACGTAAAACTGAAAAATTAATTAAACTAATCAAAAACCTACACATAAATTATCAAGAATTCTTAATCTTTACCGTAATTAATCATTTCTAGCTGAAAAAAGATTAATGATGGAGTCTTCACAGCAAGTCTGCCCCACCCACATAAGGCTGGGCAGGTACTATGGCGACCGCGAAGTTTTTATAACTTCATACAATAATTACGAAAAACCGCAATTCCTATCCAACTAATACAAAAACGATAAAAACTATTATTTGGTATCTTTGAAACTAAACTAGTTTCTACAATCTAGAAAACAACACTTCAAAAACAATCACTTCATTACTTTTCCTTTATAGAGTTAGCAGTAAATGGAGAAAGAGAAACCAAGACCTAGAAATATACCTACAGTATTTATAGCATAGAATTGCACTTTTACGTATTTGATTTGTCTCAATTAAATAAGGGGGTCATGAACATAGACGAAATAGTTTGGTTTCGTTTTAAATTTAAGCAAAACTACTAATTCATTTCCACAACCATTACAACAGGGGTGCTCAAACGGTCGATCGCGAGTGCTTTTTGAATAGATCTCGAGAAGAAAGAAATTTTTAATAAGTAGGTAACTAAACTACAAAAATTTATTACGTAATAACACTGCTTGCGGCAAACGGCGGCTTTATCAAAGGAACGCGCGGTACTTGTCAAAGAAAAGCCGCGTTGTTTGGGGCAATTCGAAATGCGTTTTTATGATTGCAGTAAATTGGCAAATATAGCATCATTTATGAGTTATCCTTTTTCATGTAAAAACATTGAGGAATTAACTACTGAAGTAGCAAGTCAGTTTAATATGAACTCATGTTATGTTCTGTTGAAAATGAGTTGGTGCAGATTATATCAGATATACATCTCAAAGCTACAGCATCTGATACAAATTATATTTGAAGATAAATATCCGAATTTAAGGCAAATCGCCCTTCAACTGACGCCAATGTTTGGGTCAACTTACTTGTGCGAGTCTGCATTTTCTGAAATGAAGATAATTAAGTCAAAATATCGCAATCGACTAACTGACGATCATATGTCATCATGCTTGCGATTGGCACTCAGTGGTTACGCACCATCTTATGAAAAGTATGCTGAGGACATGCAGTGCCACGCTTCAACATCCAAAGTCACTCCTTAGTTGAGTTTAACACCATATGTAACTCTTTTGTTTTGTAACAACGAATAAACTCGCAATTTTGAATAACTAGGAGTTTTTTCATTGATATTGTAGAGAAGAACTTAAGTAAACCTAACCCAAACCTTGACTAAAATAATGTAAATTGTGCGAAAAGCTAATATCTATATATGCTACGGTACACCCTACCTAGGTAGGTAGGGTGTATCGTGTATGTACGACAACCCTGCATCACACATACTTGCAGCCTCTCAGAGTCGATCGTAAGTAGTCTAAAAATATTGAGGTAGATCGCCAGCAGTTCAAGTTTGAGCACCCCTGCATTACAATAACACATTGTGGATGATGTATTGGTGTATTCTAGCCGCGAAATTCCAATTATTTAGGTTCCTATTAATTACGTAACACAAATTTTTTTTATGTAGTTGGAATAAGGTGATTGAGGGTTGAGATTTGTTTCACAGGCTTCCCAATGTGGTTTATTGGTTTGCTCAGCGCTTTCACCATCTTGTGGCCTCGCCAGAGCCAGTTTTATCACTTTAGATGTACATCTCCACACAATTTTTTCTAAATATTTCTCAATTTAAAACACAAATTGATCCCAGGAGATCATCCTATACTTATAAGGGCACAATAAAGAGGTTCATCCTGCAGACAATGCGTGATCCGCCACACAGATTTTCAAATCTACTTCATTTTAACATAATTGACGCAAAATATACCTCCAAATATAAAAGGTATTCACTGAGATGTTGAGGAGGGCCCAACAAGCTTCTATTAAACATGAACCAATAAATAATAAGCTCTAACGAGGCCACAAGATGGCGAAAGCGCTGAGCAAACCAATAAACCACATTATTTGAGAAGCTCACCAAATCTCAACCCTCAAACACCTAAACCTACAAAGGACATGGCAAAAATCCAAAACTAATAGTTGGAATAACGAAATGGTGTTAACGTATTTGAAACCCAACGACGACACTATATTCCATATTTTCTTTGCTATAGCGGATCTTTAATGAAAAATACCAGGAAATTACATAGCACCTACATAGACACATCAAACCGTTCATCCTACCCAATCTCCTTCCAGTTTCCCTCAAATACCTACATGATCACTGAAAACCCTGCGTTCAGTTTATTACAAATCACTTTTTTATATTTACTTAATTATATTTTTTGAAAGATAAACCTCTCTGCCAGCCTACGGTAACTAGTCAAATGAAGAATAACTTCAATAATTTAGCAGATCTACCAAGAATCATTAGACGAGTGTCAATGTAAAGCTGCATACTTCAGTTCACTCATTTAAATTCAGGTCCCTTCTAAACTGAGATAGGTAAAATAGAGTTTAGATGGATAGTTTGATTGAGCGCAGAATTTAAAGAAGAAATTAATTATTATCAAGTATTCAATGATAAATCCATTCTTATTAATTTGGTATCTACATTCCAATATAGTTTTTAAAGTTATGTACCTAATAGATCGTGAACAAAAACACATACTTTTACAATAAAGTTGATAAGCTCCTGATTTTGACATCAGGGAGGGGTCCGACCATCAGCTAGGTGTATAAAATCAATTGCAAACGAAACGCGACACGCGTCAAAAACTATCGCTAAATCTTTAGATGGCCTCTTAGCTATTGTAGCTATTTTTTGACTAATTCGTTTTCATTTAAGGCTAAAGCCATCATTAGAGCTTCTAAATCAAATGAAAATTCGGTTCTCTCTACATTTTTTCAAAAAGTTCTGGGGTCAGGGAGGGCAGTTATTTGATCACAAGAAAAGGAAAATAACAAATGAAGCTTGGAGTGAGCAGCAAAATTAGTTCAGCGTCTTAAAACATTCACAATAAACAATTCATAATTGATTTCCATAAAAATAATTCAATAACTTCTACAATAATAATAATACAGTTACAGAATACTCTCACTCCCCAATAATGATTCTGAATGATGAAAACGGAAAACCAATTCACACTCATAGGACAATTTCATAAACTTCGTTTTGGCCTCGGGCCACATTCAATAGACAAAAAAAAATATTGACATTTTGCTGAAAGACTGTTTTACTGCCAAGACTCAAGTTATGCTGAGCTAACTTTTGAAAATATAAAACTATGCAAGCTGATGAACAGAAGGCACAAAGATAATAAACAATAATAGGCAGATAAGACGCTTAATTGAAGCTTTTGTATCACAAAAATGCCTCAAAAATATGTTATGGTAATAGAGAGAACCGATACAAAAAGCATAAAAGTCTTTTAACCTCGAGAGTATAAAGACAGCAGTAAATAGGAAGAGCACTTTGGTTATGCACGAGACTCCTCCAAGGCTGTTGGTGGTGGTGGAGGAGGTGGAGCAGGTCCGTAGAAAATCAAGTCTGGAATCTGACCCCCTTGCACTCCTGTTCCGTTAGTCGACTCTGACGAGCACTGAAACTGGAAAGAAACGGAGTTCACAGTGACTTCAGAGAGTCCTTCCTGTCCAAAGTATGAGAGCTCAACGCCGTCCAAGACAGCTGAAGCCGTGTAGAAGGTTTCTGGCTCCACTTGTACAGGGTGTTCAAAGTACACGTGGAAGGTGTTGGAGGAGCCATCAGAGAAGAATTTGGTGTCGTTCAGTGCCAAGACGCGACCAAGGCGTTTCAACTCTATGCGAACTGAATAGTCAGCTGCTCCGTTGGAAGAGCCATAAAGTCCAAAGCCAACGATAAAAACGCGCTTATCCACGGAGAACTGAATAGAATCGCACCTACCACGATATCGCCACTGATTGCATCTGTATGCACAAGACTGGAACCGGTGGCAAACCTGGAACCAAGATATTAACCAATTAATCCAACGCTAAAGTTGAATTCTAACTATCAACATACGGTTGCCTATACAAAATTATCTACTGCCAACTTAAAAAAGGGAAGAACCAAAAAAGTAAATATTGCAGTTACTGATAGTACTCACTTGCGCTTTGAGACCCACTCGAGGTTTTATGGGGAACTCGAGTGTTGGTTTGATCAGGGCGGTAAAGTGAAGAAAGATATCTATTGTTTCCTCCCGAGTCAGTATCCCTGCCTGAGCTGGGCCATTGGCAAATTCATCCAGTGACATCGTGGGTATTCTCACAAGATAAAGGGAGTGTCCTGAAACAGGTAAATTTTTAGTAATAGTAAAGGTAACATAATGCTTGAACAGGATAGAAAGAAAAACACTAGGTTTTACAGGATCCAGACTCAAAAAACGGTTTTAATAACGAAAATGAAAGGCGGTGAAGTGGGAGCGCAAGAAGACTTACGATACACGAATACACAATGGCGATTTTTCGCCCACTCAGTCCACAGGACTGTTCATAGCGCTAGTTTTCGATACGGGGGCAACATGATAAAAAATTACGAAGCAAATTTTGATGCCAATTTATCACTTTCACTGCACTTGCGGGAGTTCAGATCGGAATCTAATTTGGGAATAATTAGGGAAAGGAAAATGATCATAGTTCCGTCCTGAAGTATACGAAGGGAGTAATTCAACTTAGAGCGACATCAGCGCTCTTTGTGACACCTTAAGTTTCTAAGTTACGGAGGTGAGATTGCAACCTATCATACAACATAGACACACCAAGTTTTTCTTTACACTCCGTATTTTGAATGATTAGTTTGAATAGCTCTCGAATATAGAACCCAGTGAGCAGGTCTTCACGTCCGAAACGCTCTTTAAGGGACCTCACTACAGAAGCGTACATGTTTCCTGTAGCAGGGTAACTATCTACAAGCTCCATGGTGGGCGAATTTTCGATCATGCATTGGGTTAGGTAGCCAAGCTTGTCATTGTCATCCATGGTAGAATCTTCGTCGAATTTCGAAAATTGAGACCAAAAGGGTAACCAATCTTTTAAATCCCCGCCAAACTTCTTCAGTTGCAATATAGGTAATTTATATTTGCATTTGCTTCTATTTACAGAAGAACCTTCCGAATTTACACTACCTTGTACTGATCGGCCATCAACTTCTTGAGGAGGGTTCACGACCTTATCTATAAGTGCCTTATACTTGAAATAACTCAAAAGAATTTCATCAATTTTATCCTGCTCATCATTAAGATCCGATTCTCTCGTACCTTCAATACTCTCTAACGCGGTCATGATGAGTGCATTTCTCTCTTCCATTTCCGAATTTTTAATGGTGAGTAGATCAAGAAGCAAATCTCCTTCTTCAGCAAAATATCAATTTTCTTACAGATGTTAGTGAAAGAACGCCGAATCCTCGAACGCTCGCACTTCAACTTACTAAGATCCGACATGATTCAGTTCACGAACGATCACTAGAACTCGCGAGAATGTTTTCAAAACGCGTCACGAACCGATTTTGACCAGATTAGCTTTCCACACGGTCCTGTCACGGTCGCCAGATGTCAGGAATTTAAAAAAAAAAAAGAGACCTTACGAATTCCCGAAAATACTTAGTTTATTCTAATCTGGTCAAATGATACAATATCGGAACATAAAGCACACGAAATCGACGGAACAATGATTTTCTAATACAATTGTTTAGCAGTTGCTAAGTGACCAATAATGCCAACGTTCAGATCCGAAAATTGTAAGCTGACTAAAAAAAAGTACGTAACTTCAGACACGAAATTTCTCACACTCTTGAGGTAACTTTAGAAAACAAGCCTCTAACTCCATTCCAGTCCCGTGGCGGTAAATACACATTTGTATAGAGCCAAACAATGCTCTATACCATTTTTTGAAACACCGAAGAGAATTTTTTACGAAAATATTTACTTAATGATCACTAAAATAGATCATTTGGTACTTCCTATTAATCAATAGTGTACTTCAATATCGGGCTTATGATTTATTTCAATATCTTTAGTCACACGACGGATAAGTTGTTGAGGCCCAAAAGTATTTGTTACCTCGACAGAGTTCTAACTCATGCCTTCTTTGAAACAGAAATTATTTCTAAAGACATGCGCTTCAGCCATCTACTCCACTAAGGTCAATTTAATCAAAACTCTTCGACTGTGGGAGTTTCCCCAGAACGTTACATTTCCCTGGAGTCAAATATCAGCCGTCTCAGCTGATTTGGGCGAAAATTCAAGCTGCTAGCTCAGTAGATTCGTGCTGGAAGAAGTTATAGTCAAGCAAAGTCATTGGTGCGTTTAGATTCAAATGAGTGAGGAAGTGGGAGATTCTACGTCAGGGGATTTGATATTCGCAGTAAAAAATATCTCACACCTCGACAGAGTTCGAACTCACGCCTTAACCTTCTATGAGAGATGTTATTTTAAAGACAAGCGCTTTAGCCATCAACGCCATCAAACGTGATAACACCAAAATAGTTGTTAAGGAACGAAATTAGAGGTCTAGTCTAGTCCTCTGTTGATGATGTGACCATAAATATCTAATATTTAAACAGTAGGTTCTAGCAACTACAGGGTGTCCCATCTAAACGGGCCCATCGGGAAATTACAGCCTTACGGTGCGAGCTATCGAAAAATTAAACAAGACCTTTTTTATAGTATTTCAACTCAGCTTTACGATGCGGAAGTCCGATTTTTATTTATCCATGTTTTAGGGTCTCAAATCATTGATTGAAACTGACGGTTTCCTCTTGACCCCCCTTTTTTATTGCTTTTTTCGATTTTAGGTTGAATTTGGAACAGAAAATGCCTC
Organism: Adelphocoris suturalis; assembly: GCA_030762985.1. Classification (NCBI taxonomy): domain Eukaryota; kingdom Metazoa; phylum Arthropoda; class Insecta; order Hemiptera; family Miridae; genus Adelphocoris; species Adelphocoris suturalis. The sequence continues at coordinate 13,074,329 of CM061050.1, forward strand.
CTTGAAATTTTCTTTTTGGGGCTTCGTTTCTGAGTTATTCCACTTTTTGCGGAAGTCCGATTTTTATTTTTCCATGTCTCAAATCATTGATTGAAACTTACGGTTTCCTCTTGCCCCCCCCCCCCCCTTTTTTTATTGCTTTTTCCGATTCTAGGTTGAATTTGGAACAGAAAAGGCCTCCTTGAAATTTTCTTTTTGGGGCTTCGTTTCTGAGTTATTCCACTTTTTGCAAAATACAGAAAATCGCCGATTTCTTTCAGACATTATCAGCACTTTCTTAATATTTTTATCTTCAATTTTTGAGATGTTCACCACACTTTTAAAATCAACATTAAACTATCTATCATCAGATCCCAGCGTTCATAATCAACAATCACCATCAGGGGGATGACATTACACTATTTACTAATAAATGAGTAATAGTACTGAACAGTTTGAGGTTTTTTTTTTTTTTTCAAACGACGATTTGGAAAACTTTTTTTAAATTGTAAGCGGTTCAAGTGTAATGTCATCCTCCTGATGGTGATTGTTGATTATGGACGCTGGGGTCTGATGATAGATAGTTTAATGCTGATTTCAAAAGTGTGGTGAACATCTCAAAAATTGAAGATAAAAATAGTAAGAAAGTGTTGGTAATGTCTGAAAGAAATCGGCGATTTTCTGTATTTCGCAAAAAGTGGAATAACTCAGAAACAAAGCCCCAAAAAGAAAATTTCAAGGAGGCCTTTTCTGTTCCAAATTCAACCTAAAATCGGAAAAAGCAATAAAAAAAGGGGGGGGGGGGGTCAAGAGGAAACCGTAAGTTTCAATCAATGATTTGAGACATGGAAAAATAAAAATCGGACTTCCGCAAAAAGTGGAATAACTCAGAAACGAAGCCCCAAAAAGAAAATTTCATGGAGGCATTTTCTGTTCCAAATTCAACCTAAAATCGAAAAAAGCAATAAAAAAGGGGGGTCAAGAGGAAACCGTCAGTTTCAATCAATGATTTGAGACCCTAAAACATGGAAAAATAAAAAACGGACTTCTGCATCGTGGAGCCGAGTTGAATTACTATAAAAAAGGCCCAGTTCAATTTTTCGATAGCTCGCACCATAAGGCTGTAATTTCCCGATGGGCCCGTTTAGATGGGACACACTGTATAATACTAGAAGTTATTTATGAATTATTGGATATATGTCCTAAATCCCAACTCATTAATAAAATAACAAACTCGAGATCATGTTATGAAGAAATATACCTAATACAATTCTTTGGTTTTGTGGAGTCACAGGAAGGTCACGCCGCCCACATTCCGCTGATGCCCACGCAAGGGCCGCTTCAAAAAGGTGAGTTTCTTTGCAGTTGAGAGTCTCTCGTGAGAGAACAGAAGCCAATGTGTGTTGATCTATGTCAGAAAATCCTTCAGACTTCAACGCCATCTCCGCCTATAATTTTTAATGTAAACTAGGTAAAATTGTAGAATAATTTCTTGCAGTGTTTTTACATAATCAGTTTAGTCATAAGATAATCGCGTACACAGTGAACATGAACTTGGCGTACCTGAGCATCAATCACTTCCCAACATCTCGCCATTAAATCAGGCTCCTCAAACAGACGAGACTGGGAGAGGAGCAAGCAGGCGTTTTTTGCCGTCAATGAAGTTTCCAAGTACATGACACAGGCGCGGGCTAGATGAGGAACAATGTATTTCTTGGCCACATACAGCGTTGCCAAGACTGTGTCCGCTTCCAGCGAGATTTCATCGCAATACAAATACCTATACACAAATTTTTAAAAAGTCCAAATAAATCGTTCTTGACAGTATATTAGCTAAAATATAATTTTATAAAATACATAGTTATAACAAGTGTTAATATTATTATTTGGTTACTTGTGCTGTAAAAATTATTTTCATTTCAGTCTCCCTGAACATATAGTTCCACCTCTTAAACTGTAGCCCATGTTGCCGGTTAAATAATCCTTATTGAAAATATATTTACAATATTAGAGAGGTCCTAAAGCGATAGGGAGATAGAGATGTCGTATCGTGATCGGAAAACACTACAAATCGTGTGCGGGAAGATGAGGGGCCTCATCTCCAATGATACAAATTTACAGGGTGTTCATAAAAGAATGCCCTCGTTTCAAACATCTGTATTTCTGGCAATATTGAAGTTACAGAAATGAAATAAGTCTTAAATGGAAGGTTGTAATCCATAGTTTTTTTCCATTCCTACAAATGTTCGATATGTTCACCTCCAGCAACACGAAGGACGTCAATTCGGTAATTAAGCTCGTCCCAGACCCGCATTAGCATGTCGAGTGTCACACTTTGTACTGCAGCTTGAATTCACATGCGAAGGTCGTCCAAATTTGTGGGTAGAGGTGGTACAAACACAGTGTCTTTGATGTACCCCCATAAAAAATAATCACATGGTGTCATATCAGGTGATCTGGGTGGCCATCGATGAAGTGCCATGTCCTGAGCCCCATTCCGACCTATCCATTGCTGTGGGAAGGTTTCATTGAGAAATGTACGAATCACAGAGGCCCAATGGGGTGGAGCACCATCTTGGTGAAAGATGGTCGTTGCATACTTTTCTTCTTGTTTAAATTGGGGGAATAACCAGTCTTTTAGCATTCGCAGGTATGTTGCTCCTGTAACTGTTGGCTCTTGAAAGAAATAAGGACCATACACCTTATGTGCAGAGATCGCGCAGAAAACATTGAGTTTTGGAGAATTTCTTTCATGTTCGAGCGTTTCACGTCAAAACGTCGTCTAAAAGCACGCTGAACTGTAACTACAGATTCACTTTTAACAAACTCCACTACGCAAAAAGCTTTTTGCTGTGGCGTCGCCATTGCTACTGCTTTGATATTGACTGATAAAACATCGTCAAGTTTACCAGTGCAGCGATCTCTCGGAAACCAAATAAAACTATGGAACCTCCTCTTTCATTAGAAACCAACTTTTCCCCACTAAGTTTAAAGATAACGAAGTTACGGATCTTTGAAACTAGGACATTCTTTTATGAACACCCTGTATTTGACCTAAACATATGGCGCTTTATCCCAAACCAACCTATCTCATCACTTCCTCTTTATCACGAAGTAACCTTACACATCGATAACAGTGATATTCATTTCTTGTAGGTATTCATGATTCATGAAAATTATTTTCCATTTTATTGTTCATAAATTTTCAAAATCTGCCATTGCGAGACCTTATCGTTAATAAGAAAAGAACTAGGAAACTTGGAAATGCTGGAAACTAAACACACGGGATAGGAGGGTTCAGCGTTGCTTGAATATAAGTAGCGTTACTTTAAGATATAACACTAATTCGACCCTCTTAACTTAATCACTTTACCATCCGCTGTGGCTTGCCCCAGATGATAAAACCCCCAAGCACCTTATACCAATTGACTATTGTTTAGTATCTCTATTATAGTAAAATAAGCTATTTCAAGATGTTTAGTAGGGATGAGTCGATTCCCGATACCGATTCTCGATACCATCGATTCTTAGGCAATGGTATCGGTATCGAGATTCGATCGCCTACCGATACCGCCCGGTGATGGGCGTTTTATTACACTACGGTACTATTGCAACCATCTAACAACGAAGATGGGTGTACCGTGCAACCGTTGTGTGAAGTTAGCAGTTGCGAAACATGAATTGTCCAAAACACAACTTACAATTATAACTTTGTTTACAAGTAGGCTTGTTTTATTTTGTTTGTGACAACAGAAGCATTAGACAAAGCTATGTTTTCCAAGTATAAAAGCCTAGAGTAGAGCCAGTCTTATTTGGAAATACCTTACAGTTACCGACGAAAAACTAAAAAACCAAGTCAGTCTGCTTAACTTGATTTATTCAGAAAGAAATCAATCCTAGGCAATAAAAGTTGCCTATTAATTGATACTTAATAGATAACAAAAAAATATCAAATTTTGTATCTGCACAAATCAAATTAACTAAAGCCTTGAATGAAAATATAAATCTGAAATTGAGAATTTGTAATAAGAATTAATCTTTAAAAATTATTTAATTTTAATAAGTAACTAAAGCATTAAAGCTTCATTGGAACAAAAACTCCTAATGACAATAAATAGAGATGGAAAATATTTAGCTAATTAGACTAATAACTTCATCTACGACGGATCGGTAAGCTATTGGTGGCAGTATTCATTGCAAGAGGCTATCGATAGATGTGCAGTAACAACTTGCGGAACGTAACAACTTTGTGTAACCGTCCCACGCTCGTCGTGTAGCCGTTCCAGCCACAACCGAAACGTAACAACTTCGCACACCTCTAATAAGCAGTAGTTCTTAGTAATATATTACTAGTTCAAGAGGAATTTTCGTTTTTCACCTACAGGTAAGTTAGGTATTATGCGCCGATGGTATCGTTATCGAGAATCGATTTTTTAGGTATCGGTATCGATATCGGGAATCGATAAATTTTGGTATCAACTCATCTCTAATGTTTAGATAATATAAACATTAAGATATAAATAACAGATGTTATAAGAAAGAGCCTTATCAGGCTAAGACTAATAGACATTGATCCCCGTGACAGGACCAGGCTCCCATAATTGAATTCCACTGAGCCAATGTCGCAAATAAAAATATTGCACTGTAATTCTTGGCGACTCAAGTTTTTAATTCTTTTGTTTTTATAACCACTGATTGATTGATAGCCAATACTACTATTGAAGTTCCAAAAAACTTCAAGTACCTAGTCAAAAAAACTAAGCTAATCCTCAGCTATAATAATTTGATATTAGCCATAATTCTAACCTTTTGACATTCTTCATTTTCCAAATGTCACATTCACGATGTTAGTGATCCAGAAGCGGGAATTATTCCATACGAATCAGAATAAAGGAGAACATAAATAGCTAAAGAAAATGTCGACAATTATATTTACTAGGTGTAAGTGCCTATGTGACACGAAATTGTGAGCTTGGCCTCCAACTGGCAGAGCCGAGCCTACTGTGCAATGAGCGATACCCATGGGTGTGAAAAAGGTACTTTAACTATTTTTAAATGGAAGAAGATTCCATCCTAAGAATTTTAGCATCAACCTTTGTATTCTACTGTTAGTAGTTTTCTTTTCACAATTTTTCAACACTGGTGACGTCAAAGCAACCCTCCCTCCTGGGCGGGACCCCCTGCTCAGTGTGACGTCACCAGTGCAGCAAAATTTGAAAATCAGAAAGAAAACCAAACATCTTAGGAAAGTGCAGATGGTGTCAATGTTTTTAGAATTGAATCTATTGTCACTTAAAAATATAAAATGAATACATGGGTAACGCTCATTGAAGAAGTATGCCAGCATTCCATTGCATACTCCATGGTAATGGTGGGTAATATAATATTTATAATCTTTTGAATTAGATTTCGTTGCCATTTCGAATTCCATTGCATAAAAAACAGCGCCATCAGTATGATGAATGCTCTACCCACAACAGACTTCATAGGACATGCAAGTATCTTACGGGCTGTTGGGATAGATGTTCTCTACATGAGAAGTGACCAAACTGCCCCGGTTTACGACTTTCTTAAGGACTCCAAGGCAAAGATCACTAGAAGGGACGAATGGACGGTAGTCAGGCCTCCTAATCACGCTGGGGATGTAGTCATCACAGATGGCTCCAGGATGGAAGGAAGGCTGGTATATATCGTGGGAGACCACACCTAGAGGCATCATTTCCTTTGGGTGAGTACACCACAGTATACCAGGCAGAAATATTTGCAATAAGGGAATTGTGGCAGAAAATCTGAGACAAGGCACGAGGGGGAGGAGTATTCTCATTCTCTCAGATAGCCAGGCAGCCCTTAAAGCACTTGCAGCTCCTCAAACTAGGTCAAGACTGGTGAGGGAGTGCTGGGATGTACTAAATGCCCTGGGAAAGGACAAAAAGATCACCTTGGAATGGGTTCCAGGGCATACTGGAGTGAGTGGCAGGAAACGAACGGGCAGACCAGCTAGCACGAAGGGGGGCCTCAATGCAATTCATTGGGCCGGAACCCGTCCTGGATATAACAAAATGCTCAGTAAAAACTGCTTTGTGGGAATGGGTAAGGAAGGAACAAAAACGGCTCTGAGATAACACACAGAACAGAAAACATGGAAAACTGGTAATGAATGCACCCTGCCATCGTAGGAGTACAGCCACCCTAAATCTCTCGAGGAGGAAAATAAGACTCTTGGTGGGAATGGTGACTGGGCACGGGTGCTTCAGGAAACATCTGCACAGGATTGGAGCCTAGACAGGTGATCCAGTGTGCAGAATGTGCGGAGAGGAGGAAGAAACCACCTCTCATCTTCTCTTTGAATGCCCAGCACTCGAAACCAAACGATTCAGAACCTTTGAGACCCTTGACCCAGGTGAGATAGTATCGGCATACGAGCCTGTGGGGGGATTTCTCAGTCTGGTGGAGGAGGGGGATTATCTCCAGAACCTATAGGTTGGAAACAGGGGAGAGAAACGCACAATAAACGGTTTCGGTGCGGCGGAGGGGGAAAATGACCCCTCCCACGGACCCTGAATTTAAATAATAATAATACCCACAATACATCGTGACAAAGTTGATGAAACATGACGCATTTTCGTATCAAAGACTATAGAATAGGTACCTAAGTAACGTGAGGAAAGCTGATGGTTCAACGTCGGGAACTGATATTTCTTCTTTATCCTCAGCCAAACCACCATAGAACATGGCGTAAAACACAGAACTTCCGGTGGCCAACACATACTTATGAGCAGGAATGATTTGGGTGTGACCTGTAGAATGCAAGAAAAATATTGCTTTACACTCAAATAATCGCAAATAAACCCAATTATATGCAGAACGACCAGAATGAAAGCCACAGATGATAGTTTCCATTCACCTATTTCAAAGAAACATTTTATGAAGAGGCAATGTAAATTAAGTAATTGCTAAATGTAATTAGTTTTATACTAATTGAAGGGTACAGGGGAAGAAACGTATACCTATGTCGAAAAAACAGTATGTTGGAAAAATCAACTTTAATGTCGGGCAACATCTGTTTTTCCCAGGAACAGGGAAACTTTAGCGCTTAAAATACTAATGACGACGTTTCTTCCCGGTTTTGACTTCCCCGTTCCTTGAAACCGTAACAGGTGGCATCACTATCTCAATTTCACAAAAAATGGCAAACACGTTTTTCCCCGGTACCCTTCGAATAATTTTATTACTCATTAAATGTAATTAGCTAATGATTAAATGTTCCCTCTAAACACCAACATCCACCTTCTCCTTCAGATACCCTACCTCGTGGTTATGATTTCGAGGTGTCAGTGGCTGAACTTGAGGATCGCCAACAAAGAGCTGGTAATATTATTGTTTATAATATCCCCGAGTCTGGTTTGTCCGACTCTGTGAGGTCAGTCGAGGAGGATTTAAGCAGGATTAAGAACGAAATAACGAAGCTATCCCCAGAGTTTACTGATCTGGTTAATCGAATTGTAAGATTGGGTAAGAAGAGTGAAAATAAGGTTCTTCCTGTGAAACTAGTATTTGATAACCCTTCCTCTGCTAATCGTGTGCTCATTGCTAATCGCTCGTCACAACCTCAAGTACTATCAGCTTCTTTTGATCGGACCCCTGCTCAGCGGGCCTATCTGGCCGAATTGTGTGCTGTTGCAGCGGAGAATGGATGGTGGCGAGGCGAACCTGAAGATAAGACATGTGTCAGGGATTCCAACCATAGTGACCACTCGCTCGGAAGCTAACCAGTCAAAAAACTTAGAGGGAAGGGGAAGTCTGAAACCACCAAGCAAACCGGATTATATCAAAACTTAAGAGGGTTCAACACTAAGTTGTCAGTTATTCGTCACCAGGCACCTCATCTCACTTATGATTTCTTAATGTTCGCTAAAACATGGCTTGCACCTTCTGTTGAGTCGACTGAGCTTCGTCTTTCCAATTACAATGTTTATCGATCTGATCGCTCGCAGCTCAATAATACTAAGAAGTACGTGTGGGGTGGAGTTATGATAGCTTTGTCCGCCAAGATTCGTTCATTCAAGTAGCATCCATAAGTTCAGCAGAGCACATATTTGTTGTTATTCCCGATTTCAGACTGGTTCTGGGTTGCATTTACCTTCCTGGATACCAGCCTTTAACATTTCTTGAGTCTCATTTGATGGATGCCCTAAACTTTGCCTATCCTGACTTCTGATTTATCAGACTAATTTATACTAGTTCATGTACCATATTATTTTTCGTTAATATTTTGTCGTAAATTATATCTTAGGTCAAATAACTTAATCTGTATCGTGTAATATATTATTGAATTTTCTGTAATTGGCTCTAGCCGTGAATAAATAAATAAATGTAATTAGTAAGAATTTAAATAGCAACTTACCAGTAGCACCAACCACAAACTTAATATCAGACATAAGCTCATTGTTGAACATTGCAGCGTTCCGTTCACGAACAGAGGATTTGGATGCTTGCCAGTTAGGGTCAAGGGTTGACACACTGGACCCACTGAGCTCATTATCCAAATTCACCTGGAGGAATGAGACAGTAGATGAATGAGAGAATACCAAATTATTGGAAAACAGTTGAACAACATTTTAAAAATTCATAGATTTGCTGATAAATACTTGTAATGTATTGCCTTAAAAACGAGCAAGTCTTTATTTTATTTGACTAGAAAGAATAAAAAGTCCAGTCATGCAGCATGACCCCATGAGCGAATTTTTGAAGAAATCTTCGACATTCCAGTCGCTATTGATCGAGTAGAGAAATTTTAGTTTATGTATGAGAAATTTTAGTTTATGTATTTCCACAGCCAATCGATGATGAGACTTTATATTACGAGTGATATAAAGTCAGTTGCATTCGAATCTAGTATCCTACAGCAAGAAATTGACAGACAAACTGTAGTCTCTGTGCATCTATTGACAGCCTAAATTATGGGGAAGTGTCACTAAGCTTTACCGTAGCAACAAGAAAGAAATTGAAAATATTTAATACTAGCATTAAATCCCAATTATTGTTGATTTATCAACGATTCGATTAGGTAAATTCTTGAATTTTAACTGCTTCATGTTATTTATTCACTCTACTATTTGATAATTATATCCAATATCGAACATATTGGTTATACCTACGTTTTAAACAGCATGGTTCTAGGATTGGTTATACGGGATACTTCCATAAGAGTAGTTCAATCTGAATTTGGACAATGTTTCATGCAAATATTACCGATTTTTACAACTAGCGAACGGCATTATTTCGATTTTTGACTGATTTTTCAAGTTTGAAATTTTTGAAAACTTGATACATATTCTTATAGGAAATTTTACGCTGATTCCGAATATACCACATGTTAGTATGCTGAAAAAATTATTTCGCACAACAAATCGCAAAAAACAGGCTATTTTGAAATTTTTTACTACATTTTTGAAAATTTCAACCCGAAGATGTAATCCGATCATGCTGGCTAACGAACTTGAACTTTCGTTTTGTGTCCTTAACACTTTAAAATTTGTTTGAAGTTTCTAGCACAATTCTACGGACAGTTATCGTCTTGAATGACACATACATATATACATACATACATAAAAAAATGCGTTAAACTTCAGAATATGATTCAGAATAGCCTGAAACGGATTTCTGCATAAAATTTTTTCAAAAATTCACATTCTACAAATTTTGAGGCGAGAGCAATAGCTTAATTTTCTTCAAAAATTCGCTAAAACGATGTTTTCTCGCTTTCCATGCATACGGAGCAAAAGAGGTTTTACAATATTGAATGTCTCAAAAATTATATAAGTACAACTCAGCAACACATTGTAAAACTCCACTCGTACAAATTGAAGTCTATTATAGCGAATGGAATACCTGAGACAACGAAGATAGGTTGAAGCTCGTTGTTGTGGTAGGGGCTGGTGATGCGAGTGGAGAGGTAGGGGCAGATGCAGGCTGTGTCACTTGAACGGCCTCTCGCTGGGATATACTGCTCCCCTCTCCTTGCATGTGGTGCTGAGACAGCACCCCAGCGTTGTTAATTGTCTCCACTGAACAAAATAAATAAAATTTGTTATTCCAAAACAAACAAAAATACTTCAAGTATGTACTTATGTGAGTTCAAGTAAGGGCAGTAAAGTCAGTGTTGTTTTTAGCAACCAATACACCTGACTCTTTTGTTAGGGCGGAATCGGGAACAACACACTGTAAATGGCGTGTGATGAAGATGGCTCTCACATGGTGGGAAAAACTGTGTAAGATGGAAAATGATAGGCTACCCAAAATGTGCTTTAATCGCTTGTTAGCTCTAGCAAGTTCAGAATCGGATGCGAGGTATAATTGGGCTCTTCAATTAAAAAACTTTTTTGTGGAGGTAGGTAGGGAAACTTTATGGTTAAACCAAGATTACGAGGCTTTCAGGCGGGAACGTACAGCGATTCTCGACCAATATTTGGATATTTGTTGGAAGAAAGAGGCTAACCGCATTGAAAACTCATCTTTCAATGATTATTATCCATTAATTTGCTCTTTGGGTTTCCCTGCTCCTTACCTGGAGATGGACCTGAGCATTTTGATGAAGAGGGTTATGGCTCAGATTAGGTTGAACAATAATAGTAGAGCCAAATTAAGTATTCCTAAATTCACAGTGCACTTGGATGGTTCTCAAGAGTGCCCATGTTGCAACTGGGGGGAAATGGACACGCTCCTTCATTTTTTATGTTGCAGGGGGGCACGTAGGGAGCTCTGCTCTGACGAGTTAATGTCAAGAGACCAATTTATTCAATTTTTAACTACTACGGACACAAAGGAGATAAAAAAATATTTAGCTTTATTGTAATGGCGATAAAAACACGAATTTTCTTCTTAAACGAAGGGTTTTTACGTTAATTTTACATTAGCTATTCACGGAAATATGTTTAAACAATTTATGTATCCATTATGTTAATCATGTAAATCAGAATATTTCTTCATTAAATACCTATGTACTTATGTACAACTGCTGAGAGAGTATGAGTACCTAATTGTGAATAAGTTAATATTGAGAAGGAAAATGTTTTTAAAATTGTTTAATAAAATATACACAATAGAGTTCTCTGAACATAAAAGATGACCCTCTGTCTGAGTGAATATATGATGGCATACCAAAGACAGAAAACAAATGTTTAAGGTTATTGATTAATAAAGACCTGAACTCAGGTCTTATTATCGTATGGGAATCGGGAATACTCATCTATTATTACTAGCAGATATGGTTTCCCTGTAGCTGTTGGCAGTAGCTCTTTGAAATCCTTGTTGAGTCTCTCAAATGATTTAATTGCCTTTATCAAGTGTGCCGCCTCTGATTGTAAAAAAACCTTGGCTTCAGCTCTGCGCAGATTGTACAGGAAGATGTTATTTTCCGAACATCCTCAAATGAAAAAGGCATGTTTCGTGGCTTTATACAATGGTACATCCTTGTGACTCCTGGATGCCAGAGGGCTTCATGAAGGCTCACAAGATTCGTTGTTGCGGGTAAAGCTGAAGCAGCAAAAACCGTGATAATGCGTCTGCCACCACATTTTGTTTGCCAGGCCGCTAAATGATATCGTATGAATAAGCTGACAGTTCAAGCATTTACCTCACTTTTTCATTTTTAATTTTGCTGCTGTGTTTCGTATCAACATGAATGGTACACTCTGTTGGTCTGTGATTAATTGGAAATGTCGGCTCAGTAAAAGATGACGCCATTTACCCACTGATTTAACTATGGTACATGCTTCCTTTTCAATAATTGAGTGGTTCTGCTCAGATGAATTCAAAGTTCGTGTGAAAAACGCCACAGATTTCCCAGGTTGACTGAGTGTTGCTGACAATGCGAAATCGGAAGCGTCTGTTTCTATCGTTAGCATTTGGATTTCGATTTGGATTCACGGATTGTATAGCTGGCTGATTTAGAAATGTCCTTCTTCAATGCTTCCAATGCTTTGCCAACGAGTGGAAACGTCTTTGAACGAACAAGAGGGTATACATTTTGTGAAAACTGGCTGATCCATTTCGAATAACGGGAGAACATTCCCAGTACCTATCTTTTGCAGTTCAATCGGATTTTTAGGTGGTGTTAATTCCAACAATGGACGGAGTCTGTCAGGTTCTGGCCTGTACTGACTATTTGAAACTTCATAATCAAGGAGTTTGATGCTTTTGCCCTTGTTGAGGGTTAATTTATACTTCTGAGCTACTGCCAGGAAATGCTGTAAATTGTGCATGCTCTTCTTCATTCTTCCCATGGACGGTGACATTGTCCAGGTAAGTGAATGTTGCTTGAAGCTGTTCCTGCCGGATTATGGACAAAATGAACATGAACTTTTGAAATGCGGGAACTCCGTTGGTCACTCCAAATGGGAGCCTGGTAAACTGGTATAGTTGTCCATCAGCTTTGGTGGCAGTAAAAATGTTGTCTTCCTCAACAATAGGTACCTGATGATAAGCATTTTTTAAATCAATTTGGCTGATTATTTTGAATTTTGCAACATTTTCAACAATATCTTTGATTCTTGGGATAGGAAAGGCATCTAAAAGAGTGAATTTGTTTATTTTTTGAGAATAGCCGATAACCATCTTCTTTTCCTTGAGTTAGGCCTGGGCTCTCAAGGGAGCATCACTCAGCTCCAATTCCACCTTTAATCAAATCATCAATTTCGGCTTTCATGAATTGAATGGTCTCCTTTGAATGTCTACGAGAACGAACAGCAATTGGTTTGCAATTTGTAGTAAGATTCGACTGAACATTTTTACAGGTTCAACTAATGCTGCATCCACACTTCCACAAATTTTTAGGGATGGACGCTCATCTTCAAAAGAAAATTCTACTGACTGGTGTTCGCATGTCATGTCTTAGGATGAGATCTGAAATCCTTCATTACGTTAAGTCGTGTATCCAAGTATGTATTGCCTTTCACTTTACCAATACATGTTCAGATCTACGCTAATATCCTTCGCCATATAAAAACTATAAAATCGAGATCCACAACTGTGTTGTAGAGCATATATATGTAATTTACTTTATAATCTAAATATTACTCTCTTACCTTGCAAATTACTCTCTGCTTTGTATTCCATCCAAACAAAGAGCCTGTTTTCTTTTTGTGCTGCAATGTTGCATTTTTTGTTTTGTTTGCGGTCGAAAATTCCTAATTTTGAGAGCTTAACTTATTTTAATGATTCAGGCACTTTTTCTTCAATTGTTTAAAACTACTGTTTCGTGCAGTTTGATATTTTCTATCCATGCTTGTTTTTTCGATTTTCTTGGAAAGTTATTGATTTATTAGATTTTCGTTGTATAGAATTCATTGTTTAATTACTCGTGTTTTGTATAACTCGGTTATGAGGAACTCCTGTAACAATACTAGTGATTATATAAACAAAACATTAATAGATTCATATGAAAGGGAATCTATAACGCAAAGAATTTATGAAAACTCGATACAACATAAAGAAGGGGCCTGCGTTCAGTAGTTATCTAGTAAGTAAACCTAGAGTTACCTAATTTTAAATCAATAGAAATAAATCAAATCAACTTTTTAACATGGAGAAGTTGGGAACTTTAAATAATAAGTACCTACCTAAAATGTATATTGTAGGTAGAATATTATTTGAATATTAATCTAGTAATTACATTCAGAAATTCACTCATTTGGTCACGTTCATAAAAACTTCCGACTGAATCCCATGAAAAATTTAATATAATTACGAAAATGAAGTAGCCATGCATACATGAATTATGACTTTTCCTTACCGTTCACCCACTGATTCGACTGGGTTATACTGTCCTGGTGCCTCTTCATCCGATCTGGCTTCTGGGAGATTTTGGAATACAAATTGGACATGGCCATCACGCCAGGAAAATAGCTATAAATACTAAAAGCAGCAGGGGGGTTTATCTGGAGATGAAAACGTTGAGAAACGGCATTACCACCTATTTGTGAGAGACAACTAAAACGTCAATAAAATTTCGCACCCTGATAGCAAAAAACGTCAAAGTGACCCTAAGGAAATGAACTTGCTCTTTCTTCGCCTTATTGAAAGAAACCCAAATTTGACCGAGACGATATTTTAACACAGCTTATGGTGTGACAAATTGGATTAGTGACCTCTAAATTCATCAAAATAAGCATGAGTTTAAAGCTAAACCCACACAAAGAAAAACATCCATCAGTCACCAGAACTAGCCATAGTAGGAAAAATCGAATGTACATAGGATGGATATTAAAACTAACATAAGTATCCATATGATTCTTCTTTTCGTTGCATCACGTTTAGCTCCTTCATGGATTAATGTACTACATAACTTCATCAAAAAGTTCGTCTTGCAGCATGATCGTGTGAGCGAATTTTCATAAATTATGTTATTGCATAATGTTGTATTGTTTTGAAATTTGAGCTTTTTGAGTGCATGGAAGTTAACTATTTATTTTATGGTAAATAATCTTCTATTCAACAAAAAGGTTTTGGATTTTAAGCTTTTTAATTGGCTTTTTGTGAATTTGAATGAAATTTAATTACATTTTCTAGCATGATTATGTACATTCAGTTTTAATGTTCTATTTTATAGTTATTAAACTTTATTTGAGCAATATTCTGCAAAAATATGTAAATTTAACAATTTTTAGTGATTTTTTAGCTCATGTTTTGAAATGTGACCAATTTGATATAGCAAACGTAGGTATATAGCAAAGACATTGTAATAGTAAACACATTGTAATAGTAAATAGTATATAGGTTCTTGAGGATCGGTCGGTTGAATCACAAATGCATTGATTTGGCGACGTTTCAGAAATTTTTTAGTTCCATGGGCGATCATTCGTTCCATTCAACGACCTAGTTGGGTCAAGGTGGAGCTTTATCATAAATCCATGAAGCGATTCTTCTTGATGCGCTGTAAAAACAGATATCACTGTTATCTGATAATACGTCCATTTGTAAGGAATTTGACTATTTGACCAAGGAACCACCAAATGATTTTTTGTTCTAATTTCACATAGATTATTGCCAGTTTTTGTGTTGGTAATTGAGACGAGTGGGACTCTCGAGTCTTTCAAGATCGTGTTGTTTAAATTAAATCGTTCCAATCTAACTGAGAAAGCTCTGTGAATAAGGTACGAAAACAATCGCTCGTAGAAGGGCTTACTTTTGATTAGGTTCGTGTACGATTAGCATTTCTGATCAACCAATTATGTACTTACAAGTTTCTCATATTTTTAGAATGTATGTAGGTACTTTTTCGCTTACCCAATTTTAACCAAGCATTCATCGAAACTTCCATCTTGAACTCTACGTTGGATCTTTAGATCAGATCTAAACGATGTTAGAATGAAAACATCCAAGGCGTTGGGAGTATGACGAGTACGTAGATGGAGTATGAACTATGAGGATTTTTAACTGGGGTTCCCTTTCCCGACTATTTAAGTACTATTCATTCATCTTGAAAACGATTAAGTACTATAAAACATATCTAAGTAAGTATTTTAAAAACCTGTTGATTAATAGTGTTACCACCGAGGTAGTAGGATAGAAAAAAGGGCGGTAGCTGTTGGGGGGGAGGGGAGGGCGAAATTCGAGTTGGTTGAGAGCTAAGTCTTCAGGAACAACATGAAAGAATGAAATCGGGTCTTTTCTTTTATATTCCCGCATTTACAAACTATTTTCTATAGAATGGGGATTGATCGGATTGATTAATGAATTATTGATTGTATGACGTAGCTGCTGATGTTCGTGGTTCCTTCTCCCCATTGAAATGTTCTTGCGAAGGTGTTTTGCACCCCGAGTTTGAAGCCTTCCAGCAGAGGTTGACCAGCTGCAGATAAGAATCCCAAAATCAAATTGCAGTTTAAGAGGAAGACAGAATATCAAGCCATGCTGCGGACTGACGAGGCTTAAAGCTCTGTGCATAATATATGCTATTCTTGAATGCAAGTTGGTGCCTATTAAAAAGATTATACGAATGGGTGTAAGAGATAATTGGAGAGCAATAGAAGAAATGTGGAGTGACCAGGGCAGTAAGTGAGTTTTCGTTTGAGGTGATTGGAAGTGAACAAGTGGAGTCGCTGTAAGTATTATAGAACACCATATACTGACCTACATATGTACTACACCTCAGGGTTCCCCGACAAAACCTTGTCGAATTGAACTCCCAGATGTTTTACAGTGTCCATATAAGGCACCACAACCAGAATAGAAGGAAGAGGGTCAGTAGAATATATATATATATATTATTTTGAGGTATTACAGATGGTTGGAAAAGATAGGAAACGCATAAATATATGCGTTTCCTAATAAACCTTTTCTTAATAAAATTAAACTTTTTTCCAAAATAATTAAACCTTTTCCCGAAACAATTAAACCTCTTGCGAGAAAGTATCACGTAGGTATAGATAGGAATTTCGAACAGAAAACCGTGAGAACCAAACCGTGAGATGGTAAATTTAAATTATATAATTTAAATTTACCATCTCACGGTTTGGTTCCTACGGTTTTCTGTTCGAAATTCCTATCTATCCCTACGTGATACTTCCTCGCAAGAGGCTTAATTGTTTCGGGAAAAGGTTTAATTATTTAGGAAAAAAGTTTAATTGCATTGGGAAAAGGTTTAATTATTTTGGGAAAAGGGTTTATTATTTTGGAAAAAGGTTTAACTCATTTGGCAAAAGGTTTGATTCATTGTGTAAAAGGTTTAATTAAATCGGCAAATGCTATATATAATTTTATAGCCTGGGATTTCAAGAGGTTTATAAGAACACCATTTTGTGATGCCCACTGAGAGACAGCTAACAAATCCTGACTGATTTTGGTGGTATACGAAGAAAGAATAGCAGCATCAGTCCCAGATTGAGCGTACACGCCCAAAGCCGCGTACAAGCCATCAGCACAAACGTCCGGCCCCGGCCAAACTCGAGGGTCACAGCAGAGCGGAATGGACTGGGTTTCTTTCCCATCCCTAGTGACGAGGATATTTGTGCACACAGAGTTCTCAAATTCGCTCTTACGATCAAGCTGCAAGACTGGGACTTTTAATGCTATACGATCAAGAGGCATGAATATTGTTCAGAAATTATAAGTGGGAAGGACCTTTTGAACCCCTTGACAATATAGTAATAGTGGGACTGGGAAACTCATCTAAACATGAAGTATGTTAGATCTTTCATAGGACTGGTTCCCATGCCGGGAATCGAACCCGGGCCTTCTGGGTGAAAGCCAGATATCCTAGCCACTAGACCACATGGGATGGTGCTCCTACTCTGCCAAAATATTGTAAGAATGCTTTTGAAATTGAATCAGCGGTGTGGTCGGGTAAGGGGTAGAAGTCGACATAGCGAGAAAACTGGTCAATTATTGAGGGGAAGTATTTATGCCCCCTTGGTTTTAAGGGGAGTGGCCCCACAAATAATGGTGGAATTGTTTTACCCCATATACAAACCAGCGAGGAAATCTTATAATACAGGGTGCGGCAGTGAGGACGGACGGTTTTAAAAAAATCATAAAATAGTTAATTTTTACTCAAAAACAAATTTATTGATGCAATCAGGTTCGCAAGGAAATAGCATTTGAGACAGTCAAGTGTGAAAAATCACATCAGGCAAGTGGTGGCCGACATTGTTTATGCAGTGCTGGAGGTGTTCTTGGGCGTTATCTCCAACATACTCTCTCAACTTAGGCGGCTTCCACGCGAATTGCGTCCTTCAATTCGTCCAGAGTTCGGGGCTTGTTCTCGTATACTCTAAGCCTTGAAGTGTCCCCATAAGAAAAAATCGCATATGGATAAATCTGGGGACCGAGGAGGCCAATGAACATCGCCAAACCTGGAAATAAGGCGACCAGGGAAGAGAGGGCGAATATCGTCCATTGATGCTCTGGCTGTGTGGGCGGTCTCCCCATCCTGCTGGAACCACACACGTCGGGTTGGAACACGTCGCCGTCATAATTCAGGGAAGAAGAAGTTGGTGATCATTACGACGTAGGGTTATGTTGGAGAGAGTCTACACGAACTTCCAAGAACGCCTCCAGCACTGCATCAACAATTTCGGCCACCACATGCCTGATGTGATTTTTCACACTTGACTTTCTCAAATGCTATTTCCTTGCGAACCTGATTGAATCAATAAATTTGTTTTTGAGAAAAATTAACTATTTTTTGATTTTTTTTAAAACCATCCGTCCTCACTGCCGCACCCTGTATTTCCATTTTTTCCATCTGCAAATATGGGGGTTTTGTTTCATCTGTGCCAATATTGGTCAGATTAGGTGGTCAAATGTAATATTTATTAATTCTTTGTTCTTTATTAAATGAACTTCGAATGGATAGAATAGTCTCTCATTGACGATGGGGTCGATTGACGAATAGGTTCAACCCTCAATGACTTTTAAATGGAGCAAATCGGTAAAAGTTTCCTTTTTTGAGGCCACAAACAAATGCACATAGTTGATATCAAGGTTTGATAGTGAATTTATGGTATGTCTTTATTTTATCAGGTCCTTATTTTTGAGAACCTCGTAATTCATGGCCAGGAGCATGGATGGAAAACAGGCGTCATCTGATATCATGATCATTCATGGTAATTCGCATCCAGAACTTGCCAACTTGATTGCCAGGTATTTTCAATGAGTTTTGTTTTTCCTTCCATTTATATCTATTCAAACAACTGTCATAGCTATAGATTACAAAACTAACCAATTTCATGCATTTGTGTAGTCGACTTGGTGTAAAAACTGGAGGTTGCAGTGTTTTTCACAAAACAAATCGAGAAACTTGTGTCGAAATTGCAGACTCCGTCCGTGGCAAGGATATCTACATTATCCAAACTGGGACCAAGTACGTCTTTACGTATATAAGTTGTATTACTTCGGGATATTTTATAAATACTTAATTTTAATATAGGTACTTGCCTATTTTACCTCCTTATCTATATCTGTGCATTACAAATAACAATTACATTGTTTATATCAGTATAATTACGAGGGTCATCCCAAAAGTAAGTTTCCCTATTTTCTTTTTTAAAAAACCTACAAGTCATAGAAACCAACGGATGGTCTCAAGTTTTTGTTTGGATGTAGTGGTAGTCCTGTAAAAGTTTCAGGCCGCTGTGTCGGTTTGTTGATAACTTATTCAGTTAGAAACATAGATGCCCCCCTTGCGATTTCGTCTGATTGTGAAATGCGTTCTGTGATCAAATTCCTGACCAAGGAGGGGGTTACCGCGATTGAAATTCATCGTAGACTTAGTCAAGCATATGGTGACAATGCGATGAGTGTCCAAATGGTCCGAAAGTGGCGAAAAAGTTTTGAGGAAGGACGTGTTTCGGTGCATGACGAGCAGCGTAGTGGACGCCTATCGAGTTCGACTCGAGAGGAGGCGATTGTGGCCGTTCGCGCAGCACTTGATGAAGATAGACGCCGTACAATTGATGAAATTGTGAATTGTGTTCATCCCAAGTACGAATTAACTCGCTCTGTAGTTGGTCGAATCCTAAAAGAAGATTTAGAGATGTCAAAAGTGTGTGCGAGGTGGGTTCCAAGGCACTTGTCTGACGAACACAAGCAAAACCATTTGGAGGCAGCAAACCGCTTTTCTGAGATGCTTGAGGATGAAGGAGACGACATTTACGATCGAATAGTGACTGGGGATGAAACTTGGGTCTTCCACAATACCCCAGAGTCAAAAAGACAGAGTATGGTCTGGAAAAGTCCCCAGAAAAGAGCACCAAAAAAAAGCCAAAATTGCGACGTCCGCTGGAAAGATTATGGCCACGGTTATTTGGGACTCCAAGGGTGTTCTGTTGGTTGACTACCTACCTAAAGGTGAGACCATTAAAGCTGCCAGATATTGTGAAGTCTTGGAACAACTGAGAAAAAACATTAAAGCCAAAAGACCCGGACTTTTGAAGAGAAAAGTGCTGCTTCCTCATGACAACGCAAGGCCACATTCCGCAAATTTGACCCAGGAATTGCTCAGAAAATTTGATTGGGACGTTTTCCCCCACCCACCGTACTTTCCAGACCTCGCCCCGAGTGATTACCATATTTTCCCGGCATTGAAAACTTTTTTGGGAGGCCAGCAATTTTCCAGTGATGCAGAAGTCGAGGGCGCCGTCAACGAGTGGCTGCGCGGATTGGGCAGAAACTGGTATGCTGTTGGCTTACAAAAACTCGCCACACGGTATGCAAAGTGCCAGGAACGACTCGGCGACTATGTGGAAAAATAGTTCAGGTCTGCAGCTTTCCAACCATGTAAATATTTTAGTCAATAAAGCATTTTTTCGATTTTTTCAAAAATAGGGAAACTTACTTTTGGGATGACCCTCGTAGTATTATTTTAAATACTTTAGTATAATTAGCAGTTATCAGTGTAATAAGCTGTTATCATAATGAATCACCTAACTGGATCTGATGTGAAAAAAAATTGAAAAGTGAAATTAAGATGCTTTTTGAAAATAGTTATAGGTTGAATTGAAGAATATGACTAATTATTTGAAATCACCAATCAAAGAAGCACTGTTGTAATTACACTCTAAAGGTAAGCGCACACTACTGTGCCCAAGATCTTAGAATGTGCTAAGCCGAAAATTGGCTCCGCCCGTTGTCTTAGACCCCTCTGACAAAGTGGAGGGATTTTAGTATCAGCATAATTTCCCTGTTCCCTCTTGGGTCGTGAGTCAAGAGCAATCCAGGTTATTGGGAGCATTGAAAAGGATTAGGAGTATGCAACGTTGAATTTGTAGAAGATTCCATCATAACTGAATTAAAAAAACAAATGAAACTGAGGGGACAGCCGTGTGATGAGATCGCAAAGAAAATTTTAGGACACGCAGCACACTCCAAAACTACAAAATGTTAGTCAATTATGGGCTGTTTTCACCTAAAAATGTATTTCCCTCAATTATTTATGGACCTTAAGAGATCTGAGTGGTTCAATAGACTCAGAGCTAAAAATACTTCGTGTGTGACACCCCACACGAAGTCAGAAAACCGATTTTATGTGGCATTTTCGGGCCAGTATATAGTAAATTTGAACCTGAAATTCTGGAGCGATCGGGCTGGCCAACGAACTCGATCTGCCTTTTGCCAAGACAGATTTTTCTGCGTTGGAACGAAATTTACTCGCCATATTTTTAAGGAGTTATCGTCTGGAAATACACCCAATAAATATGTATGTACCGGGTGGTTCGTAATAAACGGACACATTTTAAAATCCTGTAAAATTCACAAATTCGATCGGAGGGATTAAAAAATAAGCAGAACGTGTAGAGAAAATCAGTAAGTTTTATTCACAATCGAAAAATCGGAAAAAAATTATCAAGTTTTAAAAATTATGTCATTTAAATTACGACCCTGTTTGGTAACGCACAGTTCAAGACGGTCCTTGAAGTTCTGCATCACTCTTTGCACCATATCTTCCGGTATTTCCGCGATTTCTCGTCTTATTGACTGCTTCAATGCTTGAATGGTTCGAGGTTTGTCCACGTACACTTTAGATTTCAGGTGGCACCATAGAAAAAAGTCACAGGGGGTGAGGTCTGGGGAACGCGGAGGCCAGGGAACATCCCCATGCCTGGAGATCACGCGTCCAGGAAAAATCGTTCGCAAAAAGCCTCCTGAAACCTAAAGTGTACGTGGACAAACCACGAACCATTCAAGCATTGAAGCAGTCAATAAGACGAGAAATCGCGGAAATACCGGAAGATATGGTGCAAAGAGTGATGCAGAACTTCAAGGACCGTCTTGAACTGTGCGTTACCACACAGGGTCGTAATTTAAATGACATAATGTTTAAAACTTGATAATTTTTTCCGATTTTTCGATTGTGAATAAAACTTACTGATTTTCTCTACACGTTCTGCTTATTTTTTAATCCCTACGATCGAATTCGTGAATGTTACAGGATTTTAAAATGTGTCCATTTATTACGGACCACCCTGTGAATATATAAAATAAATACATACCTACGACGTTAAAATCTAGGATCGTGTTCTTTGATGTACGAAACAGATTTGTAGCCCCCCCCCCCCCCCCCTCCCTCCACATTTAAAATTTTTAAGCCATCAAAATAGCTCATTTTTTATTTGAAAATTCGCTAAAAACCCTAATTTTGAAGATAAAAAATCCCAATTCAACAACACAAAGAAGCTAGTACCAAGACGAGAAGTCAAGCAGTATCAAAAACCCAAAAGACAATCTACGATTATACAGGGTGATTCCCTCGCAGATGCAAAAAAAATTGGGTGAAACTACATCAAAAATGGAGTAAAATGCCTCCAACTGCATATTTTTATCTCAATCCGTTCTCGAGATATGATTTTTTAAAGGTTTTTTCAGGAAAACCGTGTTTTTTCCCTTTTAAACTCAAATTTCTCCACTTTACTTCTTTCAATTTTAACTTTTGACCACATTTTCGGAATCATCATTAAATTTACTATGAGAACAGTGTACTTGGGTTCTTAAAAAGTACCATCCAAAAGCCCTCACATCAGCTCAAACATTGACGATTTTGAAAAAAGAATATTTCTGAAAATCTTTAAAACTTTACTACTCTTCCAAAACGAATTCTGGAAACTGGCAAATCTCATGAAAACTGCTTCGTCTAATACCCTTTCCAACGGTATAATCAAGTTTACTTTTATTTTGTTATTTAGTGGAGAAAATTATGTTTTAATGTTAAAAAATGTATGTTTTTCAATGAAATTGTTGGTTTTCTCGAAATATGACCCTCCATGAACCTACGAATATGGGGTCGGTTTCTATGTATTTTTTCACGCTGTATCGAATGGTAACATTTGTAGATCTCTCCAACTCCGTTATAACCGAGTTTTACACTTAAAATCGCAAATGTTTAGTTTGTTTGTTACGATTAAATGTATGTGTGTTATGGGGTAAAACTAGTTAATTAAAGTGTAAAACTCAATTATAACGTAGTTGAGAGATCTACAGGAGTTTCCATTTGATCCAGCGAGAAAAAATACGTAGAAACCGACCCCATACTCGTTGGTTCATGGAGGGTCATCTTTCGAGAAAACCAACAATTTCATTGAAAAACATACATTTTTTAACATTAAAACATTATTTTCTCCCCTAAATAACAAAATAAAAGTAAAATTGATAATACCGTTGGAAAGCATATTAGATGAAGCAGTTTTCATGAGATTTGCCAGTTTCCAGGATTCTTTTTAAAAGAGTAGTAAAGTTTTAAAGATTTTCAGAAATATTCTTTTTTCAAAATCGTCAATGTTTGAGCTGATGTGAGGGTATTCGGATGGTACTTTTTAAGAACCCAAGTACACTATTCTTATAGGAAATTTAATGCTGATACCGAAAATGAGGTTGAAAGTTAAAATTAAATGAGGCAAAGTGGAGAAATCCGAGTTTAAAATGAAAAAACACGGTATTCCTGAAAAAACCTTTAAAAAATCATATCTCGAGTACGGATTGAGATAAAAATATGCGGTTTTTGATGTAGTTTCACCAAATTGTTTTTTTGCATCTGCGAGGGAATCACCCTGTATAAACGATTAAAATAAAACTGGAACTCCGAAAGCTGAGCAAAGGTCTCTAGTACCACTTTGATATTGACATACCAGGCGTCAAGTGTACAATGAGGCTGCTAAGCACAGAAGGTAATGTGTTACCCTCACGTTGGCAACTCTGGATAGCCCTCTACACTTTCCCCACGGCGAGGCTCTATGCACATTCTCATATCTCGGGCATTATAGTACCGCAGCAGGTCGGGTCGCATCATACCGCTTCTTGACGCGTTAATTTCACTGGAAAAATGCGGTCATTTCCTTGTGCGTTCAGTCATAGATTTTTTTTCCACAGTGCACTACGACAGATAATCCAGCTAGATAAATGCAAACATTTGCCGGGGTGGCTGGTTACAGCGGGCTGATAGAGAAATATGCTTAGCGAGCGATCATCCTCCCCAGCTGTAGTTTGCCCGTCCCTTTAAACAATTCACTAAACTGAACAAGCTTATTTTTCGCGGACTTGTGTGCACCTACCTTGATTGTACTTACCTTACCTTGAATTTTGCATTTTTCGTACATTTATGTTTGTAACAATTTATTCTCGATTCCCAGAGATGTCAACAACAACATAATGGAATTGCTTATCATGGCGTATGCATGCAAAACTTCCTCTGCTCGAAACATTGTGGCTGTCATACCGTATCTCCCGTACAGCAAGCAATGTGAGTCAATCAAAACGTTTTCATTATGCTTAAATATTCATATATCTTCACCAAAGTACATACATACTCATACTAAAGAGGTTTTGAATTGGATTTTGTTTGTTGAAGTTGATGTGTTGAGTTTGTGATAATTACTGTCATTCATGTTGGCAGGCAAAATGCGTAAGAGAGGTTGCATTGTGACAAAACTCCTCGCCAAAATGATGTGCAACTCAGGTCTAACCCACGTCATCACAATGGACCTACATCAAAAGGAAATCCAAGGATTTTTTGAATGCCCAGTCGACAATTTGAGAGCCTCTCCATTCCTCTTGCAATACATTCAGGTTGGTGTAAGGCCCTCTTCACATTAGGCAGCTTCAAAGGGACACGACCGATAGTTGAGTAGGTACGTTGAGATTATCTCGAGCCTCACTTCCAACGTTAAGTAGTACCTATCCAACGTAGTCAGGAGACGCGTATCCTACCCTCACGCTTTAAAGGTCGCTTCTCAGTTGGGTCTTTTGCACCCTTGTTTTATAACTTGCCTCAGTATTCGAGAAAGGGTGGAGAATAGTTGGAATAAAGCAGGGATGAAGGGCAGCTAATAATCTGGTGTTCAGATGTCCTTCTATGTGTGGGTAACACCATAATCTGGCCAATTCTGTCCCCTGTTGGAGGAGTAAGCATCTAATAGCACTAAGCCAGCCTGGTTACTACCAAATCACGTTATTATACCTCGAGGATTATTTATAATTCATTAATAACTTTTTGCATAGCTCAGCTGCTTTTTTTCCACTGCGGTTTAGACAGCTTAAGGTTTCAACATGAATTGAGATCTTGCGAACGATTTTTGTACGATGAAAATGGCAAAAATACAGTTTCTTACAACGATTTGTTTGTAAGCGAGACATGTATTCACGGGCACTTCTTTGTAACGCAAAGTACGAGTAACAATTTTCCGTGAGCAACTTATGAGCCAGAGCTAAGAAATGAAAATGTCAAAAATGCTAAAAATCCATAATTTTTATTGAATTGCAGTACCTATATTATCTAGTACAACTTTTTAGATTAAAAAAAAAGAAAAAAAAATCAATGGATAAAACAGAGCTCCAGTCACTTGCTCTCCATCAGAAGTCACTTCAGATATACAGAGTGTCGCAGTTTCGGGCGCACCACCAGCTAGGGTTCGATTCTACAACTAATTTGTGACTTTTTCTGTCCTATAACATATATTTTTTATTCACTCTAAATACCACTTTTGGTTTATTATTTCCAATAATAAGCCTATTGATCGTATAGCAACAAATTTTTATAACCCCCCCTCAAACTTTGTCACTTTACGTTTCAAGGTGCGTAGAATCCAAATTTGAAATTTCCGTCCGCCGTTCGCCGTCCGGGCCATAAAAGGCCTTAGAATTGACTTAAAAAATCTGTTCTTTCGCACATAGACTCTACTTGGGGTCTAGTTGGTCCTAACTTCTCGCCAGCTCGATCGCTTCACACCCATGGGTGCTATGAGCCAAAAATAGGTGAAAAAGTGTCTTTTTTGTGTGTATATTTCAAGTTGTATAGAAATCGGAGATTTATGAGTGAAAAGAAAATGTTAGCTATTAATTTTTTGGAGAAAAAAAGTATTCTAAATGATACTCTTCTATTCAAAAAAGATTTTCTATTTTAGGCTATTTTTTGCAATTTTATAGATTTTTTAAAACAAAAACTAAAGAAGTTCAAGTTTTTAGCATAATTTCGTACATAAATTGTTGAATGATCTATTTCATAGTTGATAAACTTTATTTGACCAATCTTATGCTAAAAAATATCAATTTAACGATTTTTAGCCATTTTCAGTGATTTTATCAGCACATTTTTTGAAATTTGACCAATTAAATGATATCAATATACAGGATAGGTAACACTGTTATGTGATGGAAAGATGACTTGGTAATAAATTGTTATGTTTATCAACTATATTAAAAAGCGTAAAATTGTGAGATTCTGCTGCTGTAATGGATTGAACCCATTTGTGAGGTCCGAGTTCCGATACTAAATATACTATAAGCGGCGTTTAATAATTATGGACCAGAGATCTACGTAGAAGGGCTGTCTAATACATAAATAATAAACCTTTGTGTAATAATTTGCAGCGTTTTTTTCACTTTTAAGATTTTTACGCGTCACTAAAACTGTCATAAATCCCTACATTATCAGTGAAAACTCAAATCTGATTATACCGTTGAAAAGAGCGTAAGATTTCCTATCTCCCTAATGTCTATTTAAAAAAATTTAAATGGAATGAACGGATGAAAAATAATCCGTAATTGAAAACTTTGTAAAATTCCGAAAATTTCACTTGCTTCAAATTGGCCCCTCAAAACGTCCTGGATGGAAATTTTCATGCTGTAAGCCTAAAATTTGCATCACTTTCCAACCGTGTGGTCAAGTTTTATTTTTCTGTGTTAATTGAGGGAGAAAAGTATGTTTGTATGCTGAAAAACGTGGGTTTTTCTATGAAATCGAGGGTTTTTGTGAAAAATGACCCTCATAGAAAATACTAGTTTGGGGTCCGTTTCTACGTATTTTTTCACGCTAAATCGAATGGTAACACTCGCAGATCTCTGTAACTCCGTTACCACCGAGTTTTACATCATTTTTCTCTTAGAAAACACGTAAAATTAAGCATAACAAATTAACTAAAAACTAGTTTGTTAACGTGTAAAACTCGGTTGTAACGGAGTTGGAGATATCTGCGAGTGTTACCATTCGATTCAGCGTGAAAAAATGCGTAGAGACCGACCCCCCAAACTAGTATTTTCTTTGGGGGTCATTTTTCACAAAAACCCTCGATTTCATAGAAAAATCACGTTTTCAGCATAAAAACAACTTTTCTCCCCCAATTAACAAAGTAAAATAAAACTTGAGTGCACCGTTGGAAAGCTGGGATTGTGAACCAACTTTTAGGCTAACAGCATGAAAATTTCCATTCAGGACGTTTTGAGAGACAAACTTTAAAGAAAGTGCAAATTTTCGGAATTTTACAAAAAGCTCACTAAGAATAATTTTTTACCCGTTCATTCCATTTAAAATGTTGGTTTATTATTTCCAATAATAAGCCTATGTGATCGTGTAGCAAAAATTTTTATAACCCCCCCTCAAACTTTGTCACTTTACGTTTCAAGGTGCGTAGAATCCAAATTTGAATTGTCCGTCCGCCGTCCGGGCCATAAAAGGCCTAAGAATTGACTTAAAAAACCCGTTCTTTCGCACATAGACTCCATTTGGGGTCTAGTTGGTCCTAACTTCTCGCCAGCTCGATCGCTTCACACCCATGGGTGCTATGAGCCAAAAATAGGTGAAAAAGTGTCTTTTTTGTGTGTATATTTCAAGTTGTACAGAAATCGGAGATTTATGAGTGAAAAGAAAATGTTAGCTATTAATTCTATGAAAAAAAAGTATTCTAAATGATACTCTTCTATTCAAAAAGAGATTTTCTATTTTAGGCTATTTTTTGCAATTTTATAGATTTTTTAAAACAAAAATTAAAGAAGTTCAAGTTTTTAGCATAATTTCGTACATAAATTGTTGAATGTTCTATTTCATAGTTGATAAACTTTATGTGACCAATCTTATGCTAAAAAATATCAATTTAACGATTCTTAGCCATTTTCAGTGATTTTGTCAGCACATTTTTTGAAATTTGACCAATTAAATTATATCAATATACAGTATAGGTAACACTTTTATGTGTTGGAAAGATGACTTGGTAATAAATTGTTATGTTTATCAACTATATTAAAAAGCGTAAAATTGTGAGATTCTGCTGCTGTAATGGATTGAACCCATTTGTGAGGTCCGAGTTCCGATACTAAATATACTATAAGCGGCGTTTGATATGGACCAGAGATCTACGTAGAAGGGCTGTCTAATACATAAATAATAAACCTCTGTGTAATAATTTGCAGCGTTTTTTTCACTTTTAAGATTTTTACGCGTCACTAAAACTGTCATAACTCCCTACATTTTCAGTGAAAACTCAAATCTGATTATACCGTTGAAAAGCGCGTAAGATTTCCTATCTCCCTAATGACTATTTAAAAAAATTTAAATGGAATGAACGGATAAAAAATAATCCCTAATTGAAAACTTTGTAAAATTCCGAAAATTTCACTTGCTTCAAAGTTTGTCCCTCAAAACGTTCTGGATGGAAATTTTCATGCTGTAAGCCTAAAATTTGCATCACTTTCCAACCGTGTGGTCAAGTTTTATTTTTCTGTGTTAATTGAGGGAGAAAAGTATGTTTGTATGCTGAAAAACGTGGGTTTTTCTATGAAATCGGGGGTTTTTGTGAAAAATGACCCTCATAGAAAATACTAGTTTGGGGTCCGTTTCTACGTATTTTTTCACGCTAAATCGAATGGTAACACTCGCAGATCTCTCCAACTCCGTTACAACCGAGTTTTACATCATTTTACTCTTAGAAAACACGTAAAATTAAGCATAACAAATTAACTAAAAACTAGTTTGTTAACGTGTAAAACTCGGTTGTAACGGAGTTGGAGACATCTGCGAGTGTTACCATTCGATTCAGCGTGAAAAAATACGTAGAGACCGACCCCCCAAACTAGTATTTTCTTTGGGGGTCATTTTTCACAAAAACCCTCGATTTCATAGAAAAATCACGTTTTCAGCATAAAAACAACTTTTCTCCCCCAATTAACAAAGTAAAATAAAACTTGAGTGCACCGTTGGAAAGCTGGGATTGTGAACCAACTTTTAGGCTAACAGCATGAAAATTTCCATTCAGGACGTTTTGAGAGACAAACTTTAAAGAAAGTGCAAATTTTCGGAATTTTACAAAAAGCTCACTAAGAATAATTTTTTACCCGTTCATTCCATTTAAAATGTTGGTTTATTATTTCCAATAATAAACCAATAAGCCTATGTGATCGTGTAGCAAAAATTTTTATAACCCCCCCTCAAACTTTGTCATTTTTCGTTTCAAGGTGCGTAGAATCCAAATTTGAATTGTCCGTCCGCCGTCCGGGCCATAAAAGGCCTAAGAATTGACTTAAAAAACCCGTTCTTTCGCACATAGACTCCATTTGGGGTCTAGTTGGTCCTAACTTCTCGCCAGCTCGATCGCTTCACACCCATGGGTGCTATGAGCCAAAAATAGGTGAAAAAGTGTCTTTTTTGTGTGTATATTTCAAGTTGTATAGAAATCGGAGATTTATGAGTGAAAAGAAAATGTTAGCTATTAATTCTATGGAAAAAAAAGTATTCTAAATGATACTCTTCTATTCAAAAAGAGATTTTCTATTTTAGGCTATTTTTTGCAATTTTATAGATTTTTTAAAACAAAAATTAAAGAAGTTCAAGTTTTTAGCATAATTTCGTACATAAATTGTTGAATGTTCTATTTCATAGTTGATAAACTTTATTTGACCAATCTTATGCTAAAAATATCAATTTAACGATTTTTAGCCATTTTCAGTGATTTTATCAGCACATTTTTTGAAATTTGACCAATTAAATGATATCAATATACAGCATAAGGTAACACTGTTATGTGATGGAAAGATGACTTGGTAATACATTTTTATGTTTATCAACTATATTAAAAAGCGTAAAATTGTGAGATTCTGCTGCTGTAATGGATTGAACCCATTTGTGAGGTCCGAGTTCCGATACTAAATATACTATAAGCGGCGTTTAATAATTATGGACCAGAGATCTACGTAGAAGGGCTGTCTAATACATAAATAATAAACCTTTGTGTAATAATTTGCAGCGTTTTTTTCACTTTTAAGATTTTTACGCGTCACTAAAACTGTCATAAATCCCTACATTATCAGTGAAAACTCAAATCTGATTATACCGTTGAAAAGAGCGTAAGATTTCCTATCTCCCTAATGTCTATTTAAAAAAATTTAAATGGAATGAACGGATGAAAAATAATCCGTAATTGAAAACTTTGTAAAATTCCGAAAATTTCACTTGCTTCAAATTGGCCCCTCAAAACGTCCTGGATGGAAATTTACATGCTGTAAGCCTAAAATTTGCATCACTTTCCAACCGTGTGGTCAAGTTTTATTTTACTTT
Source organism: Adelphocoris suturalis (assembly GCA_030762985.1). NCBI lineage: Eukaryota > Metazoa > Arthropoda > Insecta > Hemiptera > Miridae > Adelphocoris > Adelphocoris suturalis. The sequence goes on from CM061050.1 coordinate 13,104,618, forward strand.
GTTAATTGAGGGAGAAAAGTATGTTTGTATGCTGAAAAACGTGGGTTTTTCTATGAAATCGGGGGTTTTTGTGAAAAATGACCCTCATTAAAAATACTAGTTTGGAGTCCGTTTCTACGTATTTTTTCACGCTAAATCGAATGGTAACACTCGCAGATCTCTGTAACTCCGTTACAACCGAGTTTTACATCATTTTACTCTTAGAAAACACGTAAAATTAAGCATAACAAATTAACTAAAAACTAGTTTGTTAACGTGTAAAACTCGGTTGTAACGGAGTTGGAGACATCTGCGAGTGTTACCATTCGATTCAGCGTGAAAAAATACGTAGAGACCGACCCCCCAAACTAGTATTTTCTTTGGGGGTCATTTTTCACAAAAACCCTCGATTTCATAGAAAAACCACGTTTTCATCATAAAAACAACTTTTCTCCCAATTAACAAAGTAAAATAAAACTTGAGTACACCGTTGGAAAGCTGGGATTGTGAACCAACTTTTAGGCTAACAGCATGAAAATTTCCATCCAGGACGTTTCGAGAGACGAACTGTAAAGAAAGTGCAAATTTTCGGAATTTTACAAAAAGTTCACTAAGGATTATTTTTCACCCGTTCATTCCATTTAAAATGTTGGTTTATTATTTCCAATAATAAGCCTATGTGATCGTGTAGCAAACAATTTTTATAACCCCCCCTCAAACTTTGTCACTTTACGTTTCAAGGTGCGTAGAATCCAAATTTGAATTGTCCGTCCGCCGTCCGGGCCATAAAAGGTCTAAGAATTGACTTAAAAAACCCGTTCTTTCGCACATAGACTCCATTTGGGGTCTAGTTGGTCCTAACGTTTAACCATGCCGATCGCTTTACTCGCATATATGCTATGGGACAAAAACGGGCGAAAAAGTGTCTTTTTCGAGGCATTGAGTGTTAGACTTTCACACGCATGCACGCCTGGCAGGGGTTGAGCGGAGGGTGGAGTGAGAGGCGGCACCTTGTGGTGTCTGGAGTGACCAGGGGCGTAGCAGAGGGGTGTAGGAGAAAGGATATTTATTACTTTTACGTGTTATACCCATATAATACACCGCGGCACCATGAGGTGGGTACAGCGTTCCTTCGAGGCATGAATATATGTTTTTTTCTAGGTCATATTTGTGTGTTAATACCAATGGTTTTCCTACGCATATTTAATAACATATCCTCTCGACTTTTCGTACGTACTTAGATAATGATATTATTAACCCTTTCCGGACGAAACCCGGTCAGGACCCGGCTAGGCAATATCCGCATTTGGACGGAACATTTTGAGAGAGGGATGTCTCACAGGACGAATGCCGGTCCCTGCTCGGCGACCTTGTTACCTCGTAGGGGTCGAATGCCGGTCACTGCTCGGCGCCCTTTCTTGTCTTCACAGACGAAACCCGGTGGTAGCTTGGTATTTTTTAAATATTGGGGGCGATTCAGTAGGTTTTACTGAAGGTTTTGACAATAGATCGCAGCACTTTATTGATAAAATGAACCCATTGGGAAGGAATATGAGAAACCTTTCTGTGACTGGTTACTACTTGAACTTCGACTATTTATCATTGTTTTCTCACTGATAACTGTTTCTAGACATGTGAAACATGATGTAAAATATGGTTTTCACTTGAAAAATAAATTTATTTTTAGAAAAATGTGTTTTTTCCTTCATGGTGAAACTTGCTCATCATATTCCCATCTCAAACATGACACTCTAAATAAATAAAGAATAACGTCGTCCAAAATTTTTCATATTTTTTGTTCTGGGGAAATGAATAATAATAATAATAGGTAATCTGTGCTTTTATTTGATGAATATGTCTTCAAACGTGATGTACCGTTTTTAGGTGACCTATTGCAAAAAGCTTATCGTCCTTGAAAGATATAATGGCGTGTAATAAGTCGTCCTGTTAGGTACATGCATAATGCCGGTCCCTGACCGGGTCCCGTCCTTGTGGACACGATCGGAATTCAACTTTCGACCGCAAAGGGTTAAGGCAATAACTATTTGAATAGATAGGAGCTCAAATCGAGAAATATAAACATGCTTATATAATTATAGAAGTATAGGTTGTGGCAACTCGAAATAGGACACGCCGAGGAGTCTGGACGGGCCTTATGACATACGCAAGCCAACTAAATCTACGATCATACTCAATTGAAAAAATAATAAACCTTTGTGAAATAATTTGCAGCGTTTTTAAAAAGTCATTAGGGAGATAGGAGATCTTACGCTCTTTTCAACGGTGTAATCAGATTTGAGTTTTGACTGAAAATTTAGGGAGTTTTGACAGTTTCAGTGACACAAAGTTGAAAACGCCGAAAAAATCTTAAAAGTGAAAAAAGTGGTCTTTATAGTGAATTAAAAAATATATGTTATTGGACAAAAAAAAATCACTAATTAGTAGTAGAATCGAACCCTAGTCAGTGGTGCGCCCAAAACTGTGACACCCTGTATACAGTCCTTGAAATCAATCATGTCCTGTTACTCCTACATAAATATTATCGTTCTCACCTAACAGCAAACACATTCCATCAGATGGAGTCCTTATCCTTTGTCCTGTCAGCGCACATAGCCATGTTACTACTTGGCAAACGGGTAACCTGGGAATCGAATAATGTTCGGTTTACCGCTCCAGTTTTGTGAACTTTGTAACGAGATTTGTGAACTTGGCACGAATGCTGATGTTAGTTAGGGTGGTTCTTGTTTGAATTCGTTGAAAACTAAAAAACACTTGAAAACAATGCAGGGGTTCAAACGTATTTACAACTTGTATAAGTCCGGACGTGAAGAAGGGGATAAGTTTGTTTGACTTTTTTCCTTCGAATTTTTTCCCGTATTTATTTATTTGTAGTTTTTCCTTCTTTAATTTAAGGTTTAAGCCGCACCTCAACCAGAAGGGTCATTAGCAGCTTTTTTTGTCCGTACTGTGTATAGCATTAAATACTAGATACACGACATATTTTACTGGAATAATAATAAAACTCGGTTGGTACCTAATTCGGAACAATAATTAAAATAGTGGACGATAGTTTGTATAGTTTAATATTAGGGACGAAAATTCTGTTCAGGAGAGCATCCCAGACTACCGTAATGCAGTGATTGTAGCGCGCAATCCTGGATCAGCAAACAAAGCGACGTCGTATGCTGAGAGACTTCGTCTGGGCATAGCTGTCATCCATGGGGAGCAGAAAGAAGCTGAAAACGATATGGTGGATGGCCGCAACTCTCCACCACCTGCTTCGAAAGACTCTCTCTTCACTAGAATCATGGTAGCTCCAGGAGTGCCTCGCCCCCAAGCAAAAGAGAAGCCTCCAATCAACGTCGTGGGGGATGTTGGAGGGAGAATAGCTATCATGGTGGTGAGTCCCAAGTGGTTTGAGTATATTTGTTATTTATCTGTGAGCGTTTGTGTTCATTATTGATAATTAGGGACGTTCATGTCAAAATATCGGAATCAAATAGTGAAATGATTGTATATTTTGATCTAATCACCACTATAGTTTGAGTGCCTCAGGATGGAGTTTTAGGGTGGAATTCATAGACAAAGCCTGAGTGTGTGTGTTCACTCGCACTCACCTAAATGGAGGGCCACCCTCAACTCACCAGTTTGAATTCATAGTTGAGTGGGGTCGTTCACTCAACAGTTAGGGGCACACTCAGATTACAGGAGCTGAACAGTGCACTCAGGGGACACTCAACGCTTTTTCAACATAAGTTGGCAGCCCTGGCAGTATGATGTAGGGGAAGTTTCCCTGGTTTGAGGGGAAAAGGACGGGAAAATTCCCTCTCACATTCCGCACTGATCAATAACAGTTCTCAAAGGTAACTCTTTTCTTTGTGTTTTCGCTTTTTATGCGATTATCCTTGTTCCTTTGGGAGACAGGACCAAGTTATTGGTCCTCCCGCCTGGATCGGGGCAGCCATAAGTTGAATTGAATCCTTGTTGCTTGTTTGTTTAAGTGCTGATAATTTGTTTATTATCTACTGTTTGTAGTATTGAATTGCATGATTATGAATAGAGTTGTGACGGAAAAGAAGTGAGAAAATGAGAAAACAATGATTCGCCAGTTAGTTTTGAAGAACAGATGTGTAGTTGAAAATAAGAAGAGTTATAGATATAATGAGACTGTTGGAAAAAAAGAAGAAGTGAGGTTTTGGGAGAGCTTCAAGCAATCACATTTTCTTGGAATTCTCATTGATTGTACATCCTGATGAATGGAAGGTACCTTCCACCAACTCATTACACAAACCAAGATGAATCGGAAAACCATGCTTTTCAAACTTGGTATGTAGGTATCGCATAAAATCAAAGAGTGACCAGCACTTTCAGCTGTAGTTGTTATAAATCCTTTCCATTTATTTTAGGCTCCTTCAGGTTCGTAGTTGTCCATGACTGTCTCTTTCCCGAATAGGAATAGTTTGCGAAATATTTCGTTGTTGATTGTATAACATTCAAATGGGATTTGTTGGTCACATCAAACATGTACATAACTACCGTTTAGGAACAGCCTACCTACTCTTATGTGTGCGTACTCTTATGAAGTTTTTGAATAAACTCCGAACTAAATAAACGATGTATGTTCTACTATATTACCAGTTCCTACACCTACGTGAAAATAATAATAAAAGTTATCAGTTGACGCACTTAAGTGACCTCCTGCCGTCACTCAGGATTTTACACTGTTGAGCTGAGGATGAAACTCACCTCAACGCCATTTTTTGTTTATGAATCCCGTTGAGTGTGCATTTGGGTTGCACACTCAGTGCACCCTCAGGGTCGCCCTCAAATGACGTCTATGAATCGCACAGAGTGCATGAATTCCCTTATCGATACACTTAGGGGCCCACTCAGATTCAATTCCCGTCTATGAATTCCGCCCTTAACCTGTTAGTAAAAATTTTAAAATGTTCTGTTTTAAAAATTTAAAAATATTCTAGTTCGTACCCCCCCTCCCCTTCCACCTGTTAGTCACAAGTCTGCTACCAAAAGCAATTTTATGGAAATCGACAACCCCCCCCCCCCCCTAAAATAATAGCTTGCAGGGATTTAGTAATCCCTTATCTATTTAAGTAAATTATGAGACTGCTTAGACTGCTTATTCAAGAATATACCAGAGAGTTTCCTAGGGATCGTCTCTAATGAGGCTTTGAACCAATAAGGCCTCTGTGAGCAGTGGGGGACGAAGGACCTAAGAAACATGGTGATTGATATGACTTTCTCCTTTTTGAAACCTTGCATCACCCCTTTTCGCTCTACAATTCGGTCCCCCCTCCATCAATCTCATCAAAACTGGTCAAAAATGAGAATTATCTAATTATCATTATAATAACGAAACACACAAACAAACAAATAATCGACAAAACAACTAAAACAAATTGTGTCCGTCAGGACTCCCTATATAGGAAAAAAAAAAAAAACAAATCGGTAAGGTCATTGTTTACGTGCTGCACTCTACCGCAAGCTTCTCAAGTTCGGAGCCCCATTCGACACGATTTCACCGTAATCCTCACAAAACTAAATAATCAGTCTATTAGTTTGTTTTTTTAGTTACTTAATTGAAAATTGGATCTAGTACAGGGTGCGGCAGAATAACGGGCGATTTTGAGAAGGGTGGCAATCGGCATGTGGTGGTGGTAGGGGATGGGGAGGGCGATGACCTTGTTCCCAACCCCCTAGCATTCAGTGAAAATGGAGCGGTGGACGCCTCAACAACGCGCTTTTGCCGTGAAAGCTTTTTATAAAAATGGGGAATCTTACGAGGTTGCCCGTCGTGTTTTTCGTACGGAGTTCAACATTCATCGGAACAGACCAGTGCCGTCCGCCCATGCAATAAAAACATGGGTTGAAACCTTTGAAGAGACTTCCTGTGCATCAAGAAAGAAACCAGGAAGACCGAAAACACAGCGCACTCCCGAAAACATTGAGTGGGTAAGAGTTGCAATCGGAAGAAGTACGCGGACTGTCATAGCGCTACACTTCGGATTTCCGACAGAACGGTTAGACGGATTTTACGATCCGATCTTCATCACCATCCCTACAAAATTCAAATTGTCCAAGCTCTTAATGCCACTGATTATGCAATTCGACGCCGTTTTTGTGAAGAGTTTCTGGGTTTGATTAATGAAAATCCAGACATCGTTCACAATTTATGGATGAGTGACGAGGCGCATTTCCACCTGTCAGGTTATGTTAACAAGCAGAACTTCAGATTTTGGAGCGACTTAAACCCTAGACAACTACACCAACAACCTCTGCACTCTACAAAAGTCAATATGTGGTGCGCATTGTCTTCTTCTGGGATTATAGGGACCTACTTTTTTGAGGATGATCGTGGAAATGTGGAGACAGTGACTGCACAAAGATACTCGGAAATGTTGCAAAACTTTTTTACTCCACAACTAGCACAGTACGAAGTGAACGAGGAAACATTCTTTCAACAAGATGGAGCAACGTCACACACTGCGAGAATAAGCATGAATATCGTGAATGGTTTATTCTCGGATCACGTCATTTCTCAAAATGGGAATATTGCATGGCCCCCACGTTCACCCGACCTCAAAGCCTGTGATTTTTTCCTGTGGGGTTGTTTGAAAAGCAACGTGTATGAAGATAACCTACCAAGGAGTGTTGAAGAGTTGAAAGCTCGGATCCGTCAAGAATTGGCTCGCATCACACCGGCTTTGCTGCAAAATGTAATGGGGAACTTCAGGGCTCGGCTAGAAGAATGTGTTAGATTGGACGGACGTCATCTTGTAGGCGTTATTTTCAAAACATAATCTATGCAGTAATTGTTTCTCCTTACCAAAATTAATGTATGAATATGATAATTTGTATTTATTGTCAACATCCATTAGCGCACAAGCGTTAACAATGATTTAATTATTCTTCAGGACGATATGATTGACGATGTCCAGGCTTTTGTAGCAGCTGCCGAAGTGTTGAAGGAAAGAGGAGCTTACAAGATTTATGTTATGGCGACCCATGGTCTCCTGTCTTCTGACGCTCCTAGGTTGATTGAAGACTCTCCCATTGATGAAGTAAGTTATATTAGATAACCAATTGTTTTTTAATCTGAGTACTCTTTAACAAATCAAGAGAAGGGCAGTTTAGTACTTTTCTTTAGAAAGTACTAACAGTACTTTGTAAGAAAGTACTAGCTTGGTAGGGGAGCAAATCTCATGGGTCTCTAGAAGAAGGGCATATGATACAAATTCAAAATTTTACAGGAAGAACAAAATAGAGTTGGCACGCAGCTGAAGAATATCAATGATGATCAAGTGTAACCACAAGACCCAGACCTACCCGTTTGTGATAATGTACAATCATTTCGGATAGCACCCAACAATAACACTAAAGTTTATGGGATCAAAGGGGAGAGATTTTGTAACATGCGCGCTTCGTCCACTATCGCTTTACTGTTGATCGTAATGGTGATGCACTTTTCTGCCATCTAGCAAATGTGAGGAGAACTCAACTCCTACAGAGACCCATTCAATTGATGGCTGTGTTCAAAACTAAGTTTTCAAACGAAGTTTCCCACTATTTTCCAATTGCATTAGTTGTATCATTTTGATGGTATAAATAACACGGATGTAGTTGGTAGCCACGTAAAAAGTACTTGTGAATTTCATCAGTAGCTCTGTAGCTGATTTTATCAATTCCAGATTTAATGTTTGATTGATTTTCATCGGTAGCCAAGTGGTTAAGATGGTGTCCTCAGAGATTCTCTCTGAATTAAGGCATGTTGTTAGAATAGAATAGAAATACTTTATTGTCAACATACAACAAACGGTATCTAACAAACGTCAACAGGAGAGAAAAAACAAGCAAAAATTGCATAAAAACAGTTAATAAATTGGCAATATTTCTCATCACTTCACTGGAGAACACCAGCTCCCACAAGAAACTTCATTTGTGCTGTATGGTACCAAGGCAATCAGACTATCCTTTATTTCCCTCTGAAGTACGGCAAGGCTCATCGACTTCAGAGCAGCCGACAGATCATTATACATCGTTATCCCCACAGAGTCTGGATTATATTTCTGAACTAGAGCCAGCCAACAACTTTGAGTAGAAAGCAGATCCCGGTTCCTTGTATCATATTGGTGATAGTCCCCCAGGCGTGGAAAATCTTCCAAGTTGTTCTTGACTCTGATTAAAATTGCCTGGATATAAAGCGCAGGAAGAGTCAATACTCCCAAATTCCTGAACAGATCTCTGCAGTGGGCGTCACAGCGAGCCCCTTTCAAAATCCGAATTGCTGATTTTTGCAGTCTGAAAATCTTCATGGCGCTGCTGCAGTTGCCCCATAGAATGACTCCATATCTAAGATGGGATTCCAATAAACCGTAATATGCAGCAAGAAGTACAGAAAGAGACACTATAAAAGACAGCGGTTGTAACAAGTAGAGAGCCTTACGCAATCTGCTCACCAATGCCCTAACATGAGCCTTCCATGAGACAGCCTCATCGATACGAAGACCCAGGAGGTCCACTTTGATTGGAAATAATTAATTTTTTGGGCGTGCTTTTCTCAAGTATGGATCTCAAACTCGAACTGGGAATGTTTTCTTGTCGTTAGAGAAACTGCTCTTCACCCGTTAAGACTATATTATGACAATCAGGCGTACATAGATTTCTCGAATTCGTCATGATTTTCCTGGGAGAAGGTTTAACGAAAGATCGCAACCTAAACCCTTTGAATGCTGAGGGAAATCATCCATCTTTGATCACAGGAGGTTTCCTGCGAATAACATCTTCGCAAAGTAAAATATTTGTTGTCCTCTGCTGAATTATTGGTTTGACAATGGCGGTGCAGAAGGATCGTTGAGCGGACGTACACCAAGGGAGAACAGGATTCAGAAGAATAACGCTGTAATTCTGTTTTGTTCTTTCCCTGTTGAGACCATTTCCAAGAATGAGGTTCCCTTGCACTTATAATTGTATTTTCCTCAACATTTTGTACTCCTTGCTAGAGCGACGGATAGATGCGACCTCTCTTAGCATTGACGAGAACTGTCATAACTGTTATATTGTAACTAGCTGTGATGGTCAAGAATTATAGTTATATTGGTAGAATTCGAACTCATCCTTTCCCAGACAGAAGCCCTGAGAAAAGGTGACCATCCCTCTACTACTTGAGTCCTTTTAGTCAAACTGATCACAGGAGTGGTTCTGTACTTGATATCTAAGGTTAAAAGTCATGTAGCTGAAGTATGCTGAGATTGATTGTCATTTAGATTAATAATATGCTCTTGTCTGTTTAAAATTTAGAGATTTTAACATTGAAATGAATTTTTACATTACAGGTTGTTGTAACTAATACCATACCTCATGAAATACAAAAGCTTCAGTGCCACAAGATTAAGACTGTGGACATCAGCGTACTTTTGTCCGAAGCCATCAGGAGGATCCACAACAAAGAATCCATGTCATATCTCTTCAAGAATGTCACGCTCGAAGATTAGGCAATGAAAGAGCCATCCTTAAATTGTAATTGTTTGTGTCTAATCTACGAATAATTTTATCCAACAGGATTCAGAAATATCCCTGAGAACGTTGATGTCAACGGAAACACTCCAGTCCCTATCCAAGTCCCAGATTTTATTTTGTGGTCCACACTAATGTAAATCCAAATGTAGTTTTTTATATCTGATCTTTTCCATGATCGGTTGAGAGCAATTTTTGATTTAATAATTTCTACTTGATCACTTGGCTCATTTTTAAATAGTTTTACGTGTTGGTGGTGGTTTGAATATTGTGAGCACCTTTCCATGCAACAATTACATGAGCTGTTACTGTTAGTGTATTGGTACTTGAAGTTTCTACAAGAAGTTATATTTTCTCAATCCAAGCTTAGTTTAGATACCTAGCCCATTCAGTCCGGATGACCTCTTAAGAAGTCAAGGTAGAGTCTTGCCCAGCCGAGTGACTTTTCAAGAAGTCATGGCGTTCTCCCAACCCCACTTGATTCAAACTTGTCGTCAGGGATGGAGGGGGGCTGAAGGTCCCTTGTCTGGTGGTTTTCTCGTTCATTGACCTTCAAGAAACCGTAATCTGTTGTTCGTTTGGGGTCCGGCCATTTTCAACCTGTCTACAGAGCCGGTAACACGCCAGTAGAGGTAAGGGGGTAGACGCCATTGTTGCTCGGCTGCCAAGTTGGGGTTGCGCTCAAGAGCGCAGGGTTGAATGGGCTAGAGGGTTTGTGTAACTATAAGTTGTTAGAAAAAACATAAATTACTTCGAATTTTTAAATGTTTTTTTAATAACTGTTAACCACGCCCTTGGTGTGGATGCTCTATGGTGGTTGTTCCATGGTTCTGAGATGCTACTTTCATTACTCGTTGAAATGTTCGTTTGTGGTGTACCACCATCAAGCATATCAGGTTAAAAATAGTCATCAGAATGTATTATAATCGTTCTCTATTATAACGATTTATTGTTATACTGTGTGTCATATTGGTATATTGATTGTGCTGCTTTTAGCCACAACACCAAAGGCTGAGTGACTCTCAACATGCTTATCCACACGATTGTACTTGTTAGCGAATCAGAAACTTCAAAATGTTAATTATTTGCAGTTTAAGTTAAAATTCGAATGTGTACCCTCAACACCATCAAAATCACTAGTAGTACCTGAATTATCTCGTTATTATCACACTGATATGTCTCTCATCGGTGCATTACAATTTTTTCCCGGCAAAGTTCATTGTAAAAACCCAAAATGATTTTGTTGGCAACTTGTCGTGCTTGAAACATTCAAAACATACTCGTTAATTTTGTAATATTTCAGATATTGCTACATTTTACATTAACAATAACCTCTATTTTTCTAAAAATTAACAGGACTGTTCTGAACAATGAAATGTTTTATTACTGACCGTACAGTATACACCAAGAAAGTATTGAAAACATACTATCCCAAGTTATTTTAATAGATGTTTAGCTTTTTAGAATTAAGATTATTTGCAAATTATTGCCCTGTCAAAAATGTTTATGAAACTAATCATTACAGCTTTCTATTGATTAAGTTGTCATATACTTGGTATGTAAGTCAGTCAATATAATATTAGATAGATGACATTATTTTGCGCCTATTGATGTATTTTGGTTCTTTTTAGATATAGCCTAATATGTTCTTATCTAACTGGAAGTTATTTGTATAGTCGGTGCTGTACAATTTTTGAATATATTCTACTTGAAGAATGGAAACGAATCTTTCATTTGTCCCAGTTACCTCTATTTATTGATGCCTAGAGTATAATAAACATGATGAAGGACACTCGGGATAATAAAGAAACTAACTTTTAATATTCAATTTGAAAATATAGGTTTTCTGTTTGGAAGATAGTGCAGTAGTTTCTGCCAACTCCTAGAAATAGCTTGATGAACAATAGCAAAACCAAGTGTTAGAACTAAACACCTTATTATGTACGAAGTTAGGCAAGCAGTAGCGTAATTTGAGGAGGGGCAGGTACGCAGAGCCCCCTACCCATGAACACAGAGGATGAGGAAGTTTGTCTTGAAACGGAATCTGCGTGGCCAATAAATTAATCATTTCATGTTACTAACGTCAGAATACCCACAGGATACCTTAATTTGTAGAGGATGCAATCCGCAAAGCACGCCGGTTATGCGGGTTCGGTTGTCTACCAACTTTGAATACTCTACAAAATAGAACGCTACCAGGCTGGTTTGAGGGAGGGCAAAATGTCGTGGATACTATAATTGGCCCAGCGAAATAACCACATATGGATACTATAAAGTAGAACTAAAGCTGGTTTCACATGGAGCGGTATGAGCGTAACAACTGGAAAGACGGAAGGCCGGAAAACCCAGTGGAGGGGGCGGCGGAATGCCGCTGGGTGTTCACATAAAGCGGCACCTCGCTAAACGGAATCATATCCTTCCTACTGAAACCCTCTCTGATCTGAAACCTCTATTTGCGGTTATCAACATTCCTGTCCAATGAGCTTGCGCAACGCTCGACGGAACGCGGCAACGGTATACAAATTTCTACCGCCGACCGCCCATTCCGGCAACATGGCAGCCACCATCCTCAACTGTTGTCCCAACAGCCAATCACATTGCGTTCCGTCTCCGGACATACCGCTCCATGTGAAATCGGCTTAAGTCGTTCCTCCACCTCATTTTGGGCTACCCCTTGCTAATTTTCTCTTGCAGCTAACCATGGTGGGAAGAGGCGCCTCTCACTCTTCCCTTCTGGTGCGGTCGATTGATCGGTTCAATGCAGTTGCAGCAGCATCGATTGCAACCTTCTTACCATCAGTGCTTCTCTAACTCACTGTTTTTCGAACTGTTTCTGCTTTTTGGCAGAGGCAGCTGATCAGGGTAGGCACTGCCTGACCAGCAATGGAAAAAAATGGAAACTCGCAAAAATGGGAAAAAAATTAATTGCTTGGTTTCATTTTTTTTTTTCTTCAAAAATAAAAAGTGAACTGATAATACACTCAAAATTACATTACTAATTGGTATTTAGTTAATGGCAAGTTGAGAGTGGAATAAACAAAGTAGTTTGTTGCAAGCAGTTCCTTAGAATATAAGATGAGGAAATAGTGACAATGAATCCAATAATAGCGACAATGGAACAGAAGCAGTTATAAAGTAACTAGCTGTTAAGAACGCAGAATGCCCCAAGCGCTCTCCTGGCATGGTCAGGCTGTAAATGACTGATGCCCATCGCATTCAAAAAATTTCTTTTTGTCTGAGCTTGAACAAACTTCATTCATGTTCATTGCTTCCTCCTCCAAAGGAACATAAATCAAGCAATAGGGATGTTATAATATCGAGGAACATAAATCAAGCAATAGGGATCTTATCAATATTTTACTACTGATATTCGTTATTTAGGTACTGATATCAGACTTCCAATAATATCGGAATATCGATATGTTCCCCCCAGTATAGAAATTTTGACTGTAACTCAAGATCTCTATTACTTATAAGAATGAAGCTCCGTCCGTTTGTCTGTCCATGCTATGCACGGCCAAACGGCTGAGTGGGGGGATCTTCTTGGATTTTTCCGAAAGGGGGCATAAGCGATTTAACAATTCTATAATCCCGCCTGAACCATGGGCTGTAGGCCGAGAGGGGGGTGGGAGCCCCTTTTAATGCGCGTTTTTTGCCAGAGCGCTCGATTTTCTATCCGCTGCCGCATAAGATGCAAAACTCGAATTAAAAAAATCCGCCCATACGCTGTCCGAAGCTTTCCTCCGAAACTTCATGAAATTCGGCTCAACAATCATACACCGGCCGAGAATGAGCCAGTAACATCGGCATCACTTTCAATCAACCCTAAAGGTGGAATTTCCCTGACGCGGCTGTGGCCCGCGACCAGACACTCTCCACTCCTTCAGTGTATTTAGATGAAACCGATTTCCCCGACGCGGCCGGCCTCCGCGGCTACATGGTCTTGAAAACCGCTACATGACAGCCGCCGGGGCTGCGGCCGGACTGGTCGAGGGAGCAGTCTAGCCGCGCGCCTACGCGGCTAGGGTATGCAGACCCACAATGTTCTCTCCCCTCATCATTATACATCCCTCTGAAAAGAATGCATTCAGAAAGTGCAGGAAGTGCATTCAGAAAGTATGTACCAACCAATTGTTACTCATAATAAAAAATACTCTGGGCTTGAAATACCTACATTATATGGCACCATCTAGGATTTACCCCGCATCCCTGAAAACCGATTGAATATCGAAATCCGACCAAAACTTTAGAATTTGAGGCTGATATGACAATTATTACCTCAAAGTTAGGGCGACTTTTTATTCAGCAGAAATAGGTACTGGAACTTGAGCTGTACCATAATTCTTGAGGTCTTCTCTCACCAACGAAACGATGTGGTGAAAATTTCGGGAATCTGATCGGTTCTTTTGAGCAACATTTTAATTAGGCTTTTCTGAGTGCTTGCTAGGGGATTTAATTTTGATTTTGATTTTGAAGGAATGAACCATTGCTTTGTAAAATAATTTTTTTAGCTTCATGCTCATAAAATGTTTGAAGTTCAGCCGAAAGAAAGATCTGAACCGTTGTTCATCATTTATCAGGTGGCAGTCGATGAGAGTGTTGAAAAAGCCCTCTTCTGTCAGAGTTGAAAACATGGGTGCGTGAGGCTCCTTGCTCATCAACAATAATTACTCCTCTGCCAATAAAAGGGCCACAACAATATTCTCGCTCGACATGATCGAAATCGAAACTGGAGCCTATGTATGCGGCCGCCGCCGCGGCCGCGCCTCTCTGAGAAAACTCTCTTTCACAGCGCGGCGCGGCCGGGGGCTGAGTATCTACATGACAAAATCGCGCGCCGCAGCCGCCGGCCGCAGCCGCGTCAGGGAAATTCCACCTTAAGGGGTAGAATTTAAGAGCTGAAATAGCAAAAACTCGATATCTCGAAAACTTTCAAAGTAGTTAACAGTAATTTTTTGTTGGTGAAATTTATAAATATCATCCCAAAGAATCGAATAAAGCCACTTGGGTCGAAGTTCGTTCATCCGTTCTTCTCCCTAAGGGCTAGAACATTGAAAGGAAAAGCATATAATATTAACACGGGAGTGAATAGCAACTGATAAAACATTTTAAAATCACCTTGAAAACTACGACCACCGCATCAGCTGACGTGATTCCAATGGAATTCTCACTTCACGCAATCAAGTTTATCATAATTTTGTCACCTACAAATGGCCTTGTGAAGCGTAGGTAGGTGATTCATTTTACCTCATCAATTTTCAGTTGGCAGATCAGCTGTTGTTCAATATAGAGTAACTAGTAAAGCGTAGGTTTTTATTCCATTTTTTAACATAATATAATTATCATGTGTCCAACTAAGGCATTCATTTATTTTATTATTATTTTTACATTTCTATTGTTCAAGGAAAAATATTATATTTCATCGAATTATAAATATTATGAACATCGTCTCAACTCAGTCGATGTCACTAGCCGTACAATTTATGAATGTTGTTCTGCATGATCTACCTATTGTACCTACTATCTCATGGGATATAAGAAGTTAGGCAGCAAACGCAGTATTTTGAATTACTCATTTATTGGCAGTGGAAGAATTTACTGAGAGAAAAAAAAAGTTACATACGTTCAAATATCTTTTATTTTTCATATTTTGTTTAAAAATTTGGGGGGTACAGGTGTACCATCTTGATTGAGAGTATCATACCTTAACAAATAAAAAATGGCACAATGTAACTCTCCATACAACCCCAATTATGCTGTCTGAGCTTAATCACTAACAAAAAAAACCACCTACCTAGACAATAAAATAGTAAGTGGACAATAAAAAATATATAAGCGTTTCTCGCACCATTTTTCGTTTCAAAGAGATTGATGTTTTTGTAGTAAGGTTTTGGAGATATTCCTTAAATAAATAAAATGAGGTATGCTGCAAAGATGAATGTTTGGTGGCCACCATCTGCTGAGCAGCGTCTGAAGACGATTCTGTGCACAAGATCGAGATTTTCAGATGGTTTGCCAATAATCATATAATAGGGTCTGAAAATATTGGCGGGTGATAACTGCAACCTACTCTCACCGACTGACCTGCAACATCGTCTCAACCTAACAGTGAGCTGTTTGAGTGTATGCCAGACCGTAGAGTGGGAGTGTAATGGGGTGGTGGGGGGGGGGTGGCTTGCTTCTCATTGCTCATCCACCAATATTTTCTAGCCCTGCTATAGTAAAAAGGGGCGATTTTCTACCTGCCGAATATCGCTAAGATTTTACGCTGCGGTATTCGGCACCGACTCAACACACAGGACTGGGTACAGTCATTTTCCTAACTGCCGATTTCGGCAGGGAGTGTACGTCGCAGCGGAATGCGAGACAGATGACTGCCCCCAGAGCAGTTTGTCCCGCACCATGCAGCGAGCAAGAAGTGCAGTGCGAATTGTGACTACTTGTCCAGTGTGTGTTGACATAGTGTGTGTTGTGCTTTTTGATACTATGTCCAATCAAGTGAAGTTTCCAACGTCAGAGGACGAAATATTGATTGAGCTAATTGCTGGACATGAATTGTTATGGAATGTTAGTTCTACAGATTTTAAAAACGTTACAGATTAAAAAAACAGAACTGCACAAACCTTTCTTCTCTTGCTTAGGACAGGCATTGCAACTGTGTCCACCGAAACAGACTGAAGTAGACTGAACTGGCACATGCGCGTGCCACTCTGCGCTAAACCTCACCTTCTAGGAAAACGCTCATGCCGAAAAAGCAGTGCAATATTCAAAAATCCGCAAGTGAATTCGGCAGCGATATTCGGCAAGTAGGAAATCGCCCCTTAACAAACCAAGAAGCTACAGTTTAATCTGAGCTTAGCAGCAGCGTATAAAAATACGCCTCGTATTGCATGCGCCATGTTGGCACTCCTTTTCATTGAAACCACCGGCAAGGTTCAAACAAGTATTTGCCAAGTCGCTCTCCTCTACTTATGCATAACATTTCCTGACTGGACAACGATGGATATCTTCGTGTTGTCTCAATTTTAAATTCATCCTTTCAAATTATCCCGTTTCTTCTTTCAAGCGATAGGTACTGAAAGAAAACATGGACTACTCAATTTTGATATCCAATAGACAATTTTCAAGTTCAAGTTTTTCATTTGTAGACTTATGAAAACATTTTTCATACGTAGTAACATGAACACACTGGGGCAATCTATGTTTCCTAAGATATTAAAGTGAAAATGAGGACGATCCATGCAAAACCCCACAAGTCACAAAAAAAATTTTTTTTTTTTTTTAGTTAGCATTGGTTTCTTGTTCCTTGTGATCAGCTGTACCATTTTCTTCACTAAATGTCGAGCAAAACCCCACAGATCGCGTCAAAACAATACAGTAGATTCTTGTACTTCATCCAAAACCGCACATGTCCGCACTGATCCGTTTATCAGTGAATATTTATACTCGTACTATTTCAAGTGATCATTTATGTTAATCGAAATGGGTGATAGTGAAATGGATGGTACAGTGACAGCGAGAGACGGTAACAACGTATGAGGAGAAAGGCAAAAACCAGTAGTTTGGGTGAAATTGCAAAAAAAAAAAAAAAAAAAAAGTAAGGCATTCGTTTCCATCTGGTTCAGCCGTATTCATAACATGTAAGCACAACAGTAAAGCTTACCAGTGCTTCAAAATTCGGGCAAGGGATGCTTCAAATTTCCGCCAGAATATCTATGGATCGTGTGATGAATATCTATGATACTCCAGGATCAAATGGTCAGCAGATACATACAATGTGTAATTTTTTTTCTAGGTATCACTATCTATTCATAATTATTTGTTTTAAATTTTCCTTCCACGTCTGATTTACTCAAGTTTTATATTCAAGTATTAAATCAAATTGAATTTCATTTCCTTTTTAACAATTAAGAAATTTAGTTCAGCATAAAACGTTTAAAATGGCATATTATCTTCACCCTAGTTTCCATTTTTCCTCTGGATGAGGAAGACCAAAACCCCACAAGTAAGAAAAAATCAATCAAAACCCCACATGTCCAAACTAAAATTAGGATTTTTTTCAACTTTAGTGGCAGTATGATTTGAATCGAGTATACTACTTAGTTTCTAAAGTCTCCTACAAGATAATGAAGTAAAAATACGCAAATTTTTATCTATAGAACAATATGAAACAGTTTTTCCTTAATTATGAAAATTTTTATTTGACGGACTAGTGGGGTTTTGCATGGCTCCTCCTAGAAATGTTGGATGTTTGGAATGAGACTGAAAAGCGGCTAGGAGTTTGAGGCCTATTTTGAGAGTGGTTAGCAGAACTTCCTGCGTGATTACCTGATCTATTACTGATCAAAATTAGTTGAAACTGTGTATTTTGAGAGTGGTTAGCAGAACTTCCTGCGTGATTACCTGATCTATTACTGATCAAAATTAGTTGAAACTGTGAATGGCCAATTTCTTTAGAACTGAGGCGATATTATATTTCCAAAGATATTAAAGTGAACTTTTGGTTGTTTGAAATGAGAAAGAGAAGCAGCTAGGAGTTAGAGTTCTATTTTGAGATTGGTTAGCAGAAATTCCTGTGTTATTACCTGGGTTATCTTTTTACTGGTTACAAATTAGTCAAAACGATGAATGATCAATTTCTACGGAAGTGTTAGAACCCGTATACAGGGTGATTCCCTCGCAGATGCAAAAAAAATTTGGGTGAAACTGCATCAAAAATGGAGTAAAATGCCGCCAACTGAATATTTTTATCTCAATCCGTTCTCGAGATATGATTTTTTAAAGGTTTTTTCAGGAAAACCGTGTTTTTTTCCTTTCAAACTAAAATTTCTCCACTTTACTTCATTCAATTTTAACTTTTGACCACATTTTCGGAATCAGCATTAAATTTACTATAAGAATAGTGTACTTGGGTTCATAAAAAGTACCATCCAAAGGCCCTCACATCAGCTCAAACATTGACGATTTTGAAAAAAGAATATTTCTGAAAATCTTTAAAACTTTACTACTCTTCCAAAACGAATCCTGGAAACTGGCAAATCTCATGAAAACTGCTTCGTCTGATACTCTTTCCAACGGTATAATCAAGTTTGCTTTTATTTTGTGATTTAGTGGAGAAAATTACGTTTTAATGTTAAAAAATGTGGGGTTTTCAATGACATTGTTAGTTTTCTCGAAAGATAACCCTCCATGAACCTACGAGTATGGGGTCGGTTTCTATGTATTTTTTCACGCTGTATCGAATGGTAACATTTGTAGATCTCTCCAACTCCGTTATAACCAAGTTTTACACTTAAAATCGCAAATGTTTAGTTTATTTGTTACGATTAAATGTATGTGTGTTATGGGGTAAAACTAGTTAATTAAAGTGTAAAACTCGATTATAACGTAGTTGAGAGATATGCAAGAGTTTCCATTCGATCCAGGGAGACCCATAAAAGCGAGTTTCCATTCGATACATAAAAGCCGACCCCATATTCATGGTTCATGGAGGGTCATCTTTCGAGAAAACCAACAATTTCATTGAAAACCCCACATTTTTTAACATTAAAACATTATTTTCTCCCCTAAATAACAAAATAAAAGTAAAATTGATAATACCGTTGGAAAGCATATTAGATGAAGCAGTTTTCATGAGATTTGCCAGTTTCCAGGATTCTTTTTAAAAGAGTAGTAAAGTTTTAAAGATTTTCAGAAATATTATTTTTTCAAAATCGTCAATGTTTGAGCTGATGTGAGGGTCTTCGGATGGTACTTTATCAGAACGCAAATACACTATTCTTATAGGAAATTTAATGCTGATACCGAAAATGAGGTTGACAGTTAAAATTAAATGAGGCAAAGTGGAGAAATCCGAGTTTAAAATTAAAAAAACACGGTATTCCTGAAAAAACCTTTAAAAAATCATATCTCG
Organism: Adelphocoris suturalis; assembly: GCA_030762985.1. Taxonomy (NCBI): domain Eukaryota; kingdom Metazoa; phylum Arthropoda; class Insecta; order Hemiptera; family Miridae; genus Adelphocoris; species Adelphocoris suturalis. The sequence goes on from CM061050.1 coordinate 13,124,041, forward strand.
AGTACGAATTGAGATAAAAATATGCGGTTGGCGGAATTTTACTCCAATTTTGATGTAGTTTCACCCAAATTTTTTTTTTTTGCATCTGCGAGGGAATCACCCTGTATAGCAAAGCTATTCAAAATCCAAATTGAATGTTTTAGACTCAATCACAGTAGAATCCCCTAGCTTTCGATTGCTGTAATTCTTCTGATAACATGGCTGATTTAGGACTGAAACTATTTGGGCAAAACGCCAAGTGAAGAAAATTCAATTTTTAAAGCTTTCAAATAAGCTAAGACAAACGCTAACAATAGGGGGTTTGGGTCCAAACTCAATTCACGAACAAATTCTCAAATGAAAAATACTTTAATTTACAAATTAAGAAGCGAGCTGTTAATACTTTTACCCTTAAACTCAGATTCAGATCCGTAGAAAAAAATTGTTCTATGTACTTGGCAGTAGGTATGGAATTTCCAGGGAACGGAATAATAAAAGATATTACAATAATTTATTTCAGATAGGTACTTCACCGTTGGGCAATCACGTCGTTAAGGACAAATTCTGCTCAAATAGCTTCAAAATTATAATAGGTACCTTTAGCATATCTTAGTAGATCTGACTTTGTGTGCAATAAAAAATCTTGATGACAGCCGTCTTCCAATTAGATACCACCGCGAGTCGATGAGGAGGCGGTGAAAAGAAGAAGCAGAAAATTCTACTAGCTTCAACCCCTGTTTTTCAAGAGCCTTCATATCGGGCGCAATAACCTGTTCAATGTATCTACAAAAATAAAAATAAGAAAAACGTTAATTGTTAATTATTCGTGCGATGCCAGAAACCACTGCAAATGCTATAACATGAATGTACCTGGAAGCATATGGATCTGATTGTAAGAGACTCAGTAAACCTTCAACAGATAGTTCAACGCTCTTGATTGGCTCAGCATACTCGTTTTCAGAAGAGTTGCAAAATGGGTTCAAATAATTATCTTCAATGCTCTCGTTGACAGCTTCGTCGTTTTCTAGAGACGTAAGCTCTTCTTGTGAACACTCTAGCTTCGAGAGCAGGCAGTTTACAATATCTCTAAACAAAAATACATCTGGACTAAGGTATACATCCAAAAACGAAGATTTGCATAGCTAGAGGTAAAGTATCACTCTGAAGGATTATTCTCTACACCCTCCTTCCTATTAAGATTAGGTAGGTATTGATAATTTTGCGTAGCAATGTAACTTAATATTACCTCATGTGGAAGTGTTTAATGAGTATCGTGGGATCCATCATCTTTCGAAGACAAATGTAAGGGTTAAGGGGGTGTGTAGCTTCAATCACTGAACTAGCGAATTTCGTGGCTTCTACTCTCACAATAGGGTTTTCGTCTTGAAGCAGTGTGATCCCGATTTCCCAGAGCTTACTTCTCACAGAGCTGCAACGTGAAAAAACAATATAAACTCATACATGATCAAGAACATTTGAGTAAGTTCTAAAAAGTTATTTCAACCTTCTAAAAGTCTTAATAAAGTTCTTACTTGACGAACGGACTGGATGCATCTTCATCGATGATAGGTCGAGAAATGAAAATGTACATTAGAGACAAAGCACGGGATGCTATCAGTCGAGTCTCTTCATACTCTGAAGGTTCTACGAATGTTTTTAAACGGACGACAACTTCCTCAATTATCTGTTTATTACTTTCCTATGGAATACAAAAGAAGCTGACGATTAGAAGACTCAGTTAGTCATGAACAGTAAATAATAATTATTAATGTTATGAACAAGCCGATAGTGAAACAAACAGCTTGATGAATTGGCAGATTAACCTGAAGGTAAATATTCAATGAAGTAGGTATGTTTTTCAGATTTTAAAAGAAACATTTTCCTCCTGCTTTCAGCAATCAAATCTATACTATTTATAAGAATGAAACTCCGTCCGTTTGTCGTGTCTATGCACGGCCAAACGGCTGAGTGGGCCGGATCTACGAGTGGGGGGATCTTTTTGGGATTTTCCGATAGGGTGTATAAGCGAATTTAAAATTTTCTAATCCCACCCGAACCATGGGCCGTAGGGCGGGAGGGGGGTCGAAGTAAGAATTAATGTGCGCTTTTTGGACTTCCCCACTTCCCCTACCCCTCTAAACGGCCGTTGACAATTCCGGAAAAATACGGGTTTCGTAGGTTTTCCTACGAGGAAGACGACGGCGCGATCGGATCGCGAAAAAAGTATCGGGAAATGCGTCAAAAAAATGCGAGAGTACGGACCCGTTTTCTCGAAAAGTCCGACGAAAAACTACGTTTTTTCCCATTAAAATATACCCCGTAAAGGTACGTTTTTCGGAACGGTTTTCGCGGGCGAAATAAAGGTTTGATCCCGCCGAATCTGAATCCGAAATCGGATATCGAAAAAAGTGACGAGTACTCGGTCAAATTGCGAGCAGAAGCGAGCAAAGCGATTAAAATGATTCTGCCGTGGACGATAGAAGGCTCAAGAATTGACGTGAAGGGTTCGATGTCACAACGTTGCGAGGCGAGCAGGTATGCCTACATAGGTACCTACCTTGCGAGCGAAGCGAGAGCCATTTCAAATAATAAATACGGACTTTGTCCTACACATATACAGGTATACCTTGCGAGCGAAGCGAGCAACATCCCCGAATAAACTTTTCGTGGTTCCACGTAGTTTTATAAGATTTAAATTGTTTGTAATAATTCCCAACTGAAAAAAACGTCTGCCAAGTTGGGTGGGCAGTATAACTTCCTCAAGCGAGCGAAGCGAGCAGCATCCCCTACAGAAGTTAAACCTACCAATAGAGAACTACCGTTTGCGAGCGAACCGAGCAACATTTTCTACATGCCAGACTTTGCGAGCGAAGCGAGCAACATATCCTACATGCCAGACTTTGCAAGCGAAGCGAGCAATATTCCCTACATGCCACACGTTGCGAGCGAAGCGAGCAACTTAATGGGGGGTCCGGGGGGCTTGCCCCCCGGCTGGACGTGGAGGCGAGCGTAGCGAGCCGGAGCGGCTAGTAACCATTATACAGGGTGATTCCCTCGCAGATGCAAAAAAAATTTGGGTGAAACTACATCAAAAATGGAGTAAAATGCCGCCAACCGCATATTTTTATCTCAATCCGTACTCGAGATATGATTTTTTAAAGTTTTTTTCAGGAATACCGTGTTTTTTCATTTTAAACTCGGATTTCTCCACTTTGCCTCATTTAATTTTAACTTTCAACCTCATTTTCGGTATCAGCATTAAATTTCCTATAAGAATAGTGTACTTGGGTTCTTAAAAAGTACCATCCGAAGACCCTCACATCAGCTCAAACATTGACGATTTTGAAAAAAGAATATTTCTGAAAATCTTTAAAACTTTACTACTCTTTTAAAAAGAATCCTGGAAGCTGGCAAATCTCATGAAAACTGCTTCATCTAGTATGTTTTCCAACGGTATTATCAATTTTACTTTTATTTTGTTATTTAGGGGAGAAAATAATGTTTTAATGTTGAAAAATGTGGGTTTTTGTTGGTTTTCTCGAAAGATGACCCTCCATGAACCAACGAGTATGGGGTCGGTTTCTATGTATTTTTTCTCGCTGGATCGAATGGAAACTCTTGCAGATCACTCGATTACGTTATAATCGAGTTTTACACTTTAATTAACTAGTTTTATCCCATAACACACACACATTTAATCGTAACAAACAAACTAAACATTTGCGATTTTAAGTGTAAAACTCGGTTATAACGGAGTTGGAGAGATCTACAAATGTTACCATTCGATACAGCGTAAAAAAATACATAGAAACCGACCCCATACTCGTAGGTTCATGGAGGGTCATCTTTCGAGAAAACCAACAATTTCATTGAAAAACCCACATTTTTTAACATTTCCAGGATTCGTTTTGGAAGAGTAGTAAAGTTTTAAAGATTTTCAGAAATATTATTTTTTCAAAATCGTCAATGTTTGAGCTGATGTGAGGGCCTTTGGATGGAACTTTTTAAGAACCCAAGTACACTATTCTTATATTTAATTTAAGAATTCTTTTATTTAATTCCGAAAATGTGGTCAAAAGTTAAAATTGAATGAAGTAAAGTGGAGAAATTTGAGTTTAAAAGGAAAAAAAACACGGTTTTCCTGAAAAAACCTTTAAAAAATCATATCTCGAGAACGGATTGAGATAAAAATATGCGGTTGGCGGCATTTTACTCCATTTTCGATGTAGTTTTATCCAAATTTTTTTTGCATCTGCGAGGGAATCACCCTGTATTATAATTTTCTGGGGACAGAGAAGACTGCTGTTTTGTGGAATAGGGAAATTTTTTTGCAGCAAGGTAAGGTAACTTTGCTGCTTCGGCAGTAAAGAAGCAAGAAATCAGATAGAAAGCCTATTTCAGACTGAGAATATTGAAATGCCTATTATTACACACTAGCAAAGTACCTACTAATTCATACTACCTGATCAAGTGAAAGGAGACCACAAGCAACTGCTATGCTGATGATGGTTCCTTCATGAAGTAAGAGATTAATGATAGCCTCTATGTTCCCATTGAGGTTGTGGGGCTTGTGGTGGCAAAGAATCTCAAACACGACTCGTCTCAGATCTTCACTTGAGTTACCATCCACCATCAATCTGGGAAGTTGGTTAAAAAATTGCTATAGTTGGAGGAAGATCATTCCCATATTTTAATCATGAACCATGACGATCCTCAACAATTAAATCCATCTCCATGATGCTAGCCCTAAACAGAAATGGCAAGTCTTCTTCATACTTTACTCCAATATTTCCTTAGTTTAAAGATTACTTGAATAAACTTAGGATAGTATACAGGGTGTCCCATCTAAACCGGCCCATCGGGAAATTACAGCCTTACGGTGCGAGCTAACGAAAAATTGAACTGGACCTTTTTTATAGTATTTCAACTCAGCTTCCCGATGCGGAAGTCCGATTTTTATTTTTCCAGGTTTTAGGGTCTCAAATCAGTGATTGAAACTGACGGTTTCCTCTTGATCCCCCTTTTTTTATCGCTTTTTTCGATTTTAGGTTGAATTTGGAACAGAAAATGCCTCCATGAAATTTTCTTTTTGCGAAATACAGAAAATCGCCAATTTCTTTTAGACATTACCAACACTTTCTTACTATTTTTATCTTCAATTTTTGAGTTGTTCACCACACTTTCAAAATCAGCATTAAACTATCTATCATCAGATCCCAGCGTCCATAATCAACAATCACCATCACACTGACATCAAACTTGAACCGCTTACGATTTAAAAAAAGTTTTCCAAATCGTCGTTAAAAAAAAAAAAAAAAAAAAAAAAAAAAAAAAAAAAAAAACCTCAAACTGTTCAGTACTATTACTCATTTATTAGAAGAACGTATGAGACGCCGTATTCTGGACTAATGTGAGGTTCTTTAAATAATAAAGATCATAGTGTAGACTGAACAATAAGTATCAAGAAGCTGTTGTTTTCATGACCCTTGAATACAGTTTGCAGGAGAAGGAGCAGAGGCTGCAGAAGGAGCAGGTGGCATTTTCGATTTATCACAACACAACTGACTGGAAGTCTCCTTGTGGTACATTTTTTAAACTGTATTCTGAACAGTGATTCTGTGTGTACTGAACAGTTGGGGGGAGGGGGGGGGGGGTTTAAACGACGATTTGGAAAACTTTTTTTAAATCGTAAGCGGTTCAAGTGTAATGTCATCCCCCTGATGGTGATTGTTGATTATGGACGCTGTGGTCTGATGATAGATAGTTTAATGCTGATTTCAAAAGTGTGGTGAACATCTCAAAAATTGAAGATAAAAATAGTAAGAAAGTGTTGGTAATGTCTGAAAGAACTCGGCGATTTTCTGTATTTCGCAAAAAGTGGAATAACTCAGAAACGAAGCCCCAAAAAGAAATTTTCATGGAGGCATTTTCTATTCCAAATTCAACCTAGAATCGGAAAAAGCAATAAAAAAGGGGGGTCAAGAGGAAACCGTCAGTTTCAATCAATGATTTGAGACCCTAAAACATGGAAAAATAAAAATCGGACTTCTGCATCGTGAAGCTGAGTTGAAATACTATAAAAAAGGTCCAGTTCAATTTTTCGATAGCTCGCACCGTAAGGCTGTAATTTCCCGATGGGCCGGTTTAGATGGGACACCCTGTATTTTCTGGACCTCCTGTAGGTACAAAAATTATTACCTACAAATGATTTCTAGTAGTTGTATAACTATTTCACAATAAAAAATTGTTTCCATGGAGAATGAATTAAATGCAAGGTTGCTAAAGTGATAATCTATTGAAGGAGCTTCTGGGCACAGCACGACAAGCTGAGAAGTTCCGAGAGCTCCCAAACCCTTCCGAAGAATCCTCATAGCTAGTCATAACAGCACAGATCAGTGTACTGGATGCTCGCTACTCGCATCTCAAAAATACAAAATGTCAAGCAGTCAATCCCTTAAGGCCGTATCACACTAGCATTTTTTCTGCGTTTTAAACGCGGAAACGTGAAGAAGGCAAACTGCGTTTTTTCAAGGTCATTCTGGCGGAATGCATTTTTATTAAATCTGTCAGGTTAGGGCTCCTAGGAGTTTTTCATTGAATTGTAACCTCCCCAAGGGTTATGTTTAGCATTTTTCTTGCGTCAAGGTAAAAATTAGAACGTGTTCTAATTTTCCCAAGTGAGTTTAAAAACGCTCCGCCAGGATGCGCAATGGTCGAAAAAGCTGACCTTGGAAAAACGCACTTCTTCTTCTTCACGTTTTTGCGTTAAAAACGCAGAAAAAACGCAGAAAAAATGCGTAAAACATGCTAGTGTGATACGGCCTTTATTTAAAATTTAGATTAGTTGGATGTATAGATTGGTATCAGGTAGGCGGAACGAAATACGACGCAAACATTTTAGGTTTGAAAGGGGTTCGAACCCGTTATCTCCTTCACCATAGGCAGATACGCTAGCCATTCGGCTACAGAGGGCCTTCAACGTATATAATCAATTACTGTACTTAGCTGCTGAGTTAGAGATGAAATGGCTAGTTGCGCTGTGCCCAGACGCTCTTATGAATTGAGAGCAAACCGAATGAACCAAAAAGTAGCAGACCACTCCCTTTTTCATATTTTTTGCGGAGACTAATTGAGAAGTATTTTAGGATCATTTTTAACTTGGGAAAAGAATATAAGGCCCAGTTGAGTCCATAATCATATTTTTCAAACGTCTAACCAATCCAAAAAGACAGGTGCGACTGTATAAATGTGCACCGAGTGTACATATTTGTGTACACAGCGTAGAAGCGAACACAGCCGAACGTTGCTGGCTGACCTCGGGTCCATTCGGTTTGCTCTCAACAACTTCCACTCAACACGAATTACTTAAATTACAACTATCAATTCAAATTTCAATGAATTAGAACCTTAGGTGCAATCCAGTTTGAATCCCATATAGGAGGTACCTTAAAGGTTATTTTATTACATAAATAAAGGGTGTTTATGAGCAAAGTCATATTCCAAATAATAGGTAGAAGTGAATTTGATGAGTGGCATAGAATTTGTATTCCCTTTTTGCCATTATGCTGGTCAGTTATTATCAACAACAAACCTTTGTGATCGACAAAAAATATATTCAACTAGGATATAATATTTAATCTTGTTTTAAATTTTGTTTTTATCGGGTTTTGGCCAAACTATTTGGAGTTACGAGCTGAAATTTGCAGTCAGGGGGTTTTTAACACGTTCCGAAGGGAATGGATCGATCGATCCAGGCGCCCTCGTTTGATTCACCCAGAGTGGATCGATAGATCCAGCTACAGAGAGCACACAGGCTTAGACCTTCTGCATTCTGACGAGATTACCACGCATTCTGTTGGCTGTGGAGTTTAACACACTTATTGTAGATGATCAGGCCACCGAAAGAATGCGTTCCGTTTCGTTCAGTAACATTTTCGCGCCTTTCTCTCGAAAGAACAGGTCCCGTCACAAGGAGCTTCCACCAAAATCGGCGCTGCTCAGAACGTGTTAAGGGCCATGTCATACGAGCGCTATTGCCGTCGCGCAGATGCCGTCGAGATAGCGCCGGAAAAAGTACATGTCATACGTGACGGCAAATGCGTCGCATTGATGCCGTCCCGCCAACGCCAGGTGCCTGTCATACGTAGCGTCTTCCGGGCGCATTTGCAATTATGGTATTACCAAGATGGACACCATCCAGTTAGGTTGTATCAGCTTTTTGCACATTTTAGATACATATGAAGAGTATTATCGGAAGAATCCAAGACGATGGGGAACCCATCCTGTGCTTTCTTCTCGTTTGTCGACAGGACAGTTTCATCTGATGTTCCAGGAACACAGGAAGTATGAAGATAAATTTTTTAGTTACTATCGAATGTCGGTTGCTTCTTTTGACGAACTCCTTAGTGCTGTGTGTGAGAAAATAAGAAAGACAGACACAGTGATGAAGAGGAGTATAGAACCTGCAGAGAGACTGGTCATAACATTATTAATACGCTGGCGCTAGCGCTCCCTATGACAGGGTCCTGGCATCACGTGCGCCGCGTCGCTAACGCGACCGTCCGCGTTGTCTGCGCTCAGCATCCGGCTAACGCGGACTCGCCGACGGCATTACCGTCCGTATGACATGCTCCATAAGAACCCCATTGCCGGGTTGGAGCGACTTTAACGCGACGGCATCTGCGCGACGGCAATAGCGCTCGTATGACATGGCCCTAAGGGCACAGAAATTCCAACACACCAAAGATTTGCACTACCTATATTTTTTCTTTCAGTATTGTATTTTCCTTATTTTGGCTGAATAACATAAAATAATAATAATAATACTCGTAATAATAAATAGATAGGTAAATGAGAAATCCCTTATTTTTTGGGGGTTTTCAATTTAAATAATTCAAAAGTTGCAAAAAACTATTAATTTTCTTTCAAACGGATCGCTGATCTATATAAATAATTAATTCATAAATTTCTGGGATCCACTAGCTTAGTCGTAGGCGATTGGGATTCAAACTTGAATGTGCCTTATGTTCAGTTTTACAACATTTAGAGCATAATTATTGCACTTACTTCAAAAAATAAGATAGGATAGGGTTGCTAACAGATTCAAATTCTTTATGGGGAATCCTCTGCTTTAAGGCACAAAAAGTGGAATTTATCACTTCTGGTACATTGGAATCCTGTGCAGATCGTATACAAAATAGAAGGTCGTTAAATGAGCATTTCAAGACTATTTGCTCAGTAACTATGTCTTTCCAAATATCCATCCCTGAAATTTAAAAATACAAAAAAATAACTTATATTTGTATCTATGTAGGAACTTGGTATTGCTATGCATGTAAGAATGATATTTACTTATCAGCGGGTACAACTTATCGAATATTAGGGTTAAAAACCCCTAAGCAGAATATCCCTGGCAGCCACAGTACATTTTTAGCAATACCTAAGTCATTAACAGCTCAGTTCAAATTGTCAAATTCTTTCAATTATGTAACTTTTTGTGTACACATTTGTGCATTCAGTTAATTATACTATCGGTAACCTTACCTACTGCCTTATGTTGCTCTGAAAGAGAGGCAGAAAGCTGGTCGAAGCGCTGGGCAAACACTATTTGATCCCCACATCCCACCAGTTCGGCAACAACTGATTTACAGACAAAAGATATGTTCATCGAGTGGGATGCTCGACGCAGCTCCTCCAAAGATATCTCCACTTCCCGCTCAGCTTTACGAAGGGCACCTAGTATATGTTATCAACAAAATATCATCAATATAATATAATAGAAGTGTAATGAAATCATCAGTTCTCTACAGGCTGTTGCATGAGTTGAAATATGAACACATGGGGCACCTAAAGTAACATTATTGTGCTATTATTCTATCCATCAGTTAAATCAACGTTAATTTAGCTTATAACAAACTTGTAACACTTTATTCTTCTCAAATTTTAAAACTGATGTCCCAGAGGCGATATGACTCAAGTAGATGTTCTTAGAAGGTAACTTTTGGCTATTAGGCCTTTCCCCTAGTAAGGAAAAACTATTCAGCAACATGTAATAGTTTCATGGAATCTGTTTAGAGGCATTCTGAAACGATTTCTTGGATTTCAACAGTTGTTTATGTGTGTATATATGTGTTTTTAAATATAAATGCATCATTCCAAACGATAACTCTCCTTAGAAATAAGATAAAAGCTCCGTTCTTACGCCAAAAAATTGAGTATTCTTTTTTTCAACACAATATATTGTTCTAATTTCAAAAAATGAGCTAAAAAAATGACAAAAAATAGAAAAAACTGCTAAAAATAATTAAACTTTTATTTGTTAGCAGAACATGACCCAAAAGAAGTTCATCGACCAAGAACTAGATCATTAAAAATTGTATGCACAAAATTATGTTGAAGAATGTACTTAAATTTCATTCATATGTGCTTAGAACAAGTTGTCAAAAACTGCACACAAAAATGCTCAAAATCATAATTTGAATATCAGATTACTGTGTAGAACAAGCTTTTTGCCATAATATGAATAACCGTTTGCTTTTGCACAAAGCGATCAAATTACAAAACACTTTAGCATAACCTTTATTCTCAACATTTATATTTAATATGATAAAGTGATCTACGAAAATTCGCTCATACGATCATGCTGCATTACAGGAACTTTTTGCCATAAAAGAGATACACTTCTTTGCGCTCAACGTATTCAAAGTTTAAAACAATTTAACATTAATATGGTACCTACGATATTTTACGAAAATTCGCTCATAAGGTCATGCTGCACGAGTGGAGCCTTTTCATTCCTCCCTATCATCTCATGCAAACAAAGGCATCATAATGATTTAGAACCAAGATTTGACAAACGCACGCGAGGGGAGGAGTTATTCCTGCAATAGAGTCGTCTTTAGAAAGGCTTTTTAACAAGTATTTGGACGAAAATTCAAATGACCAATAGTTTTTAGTGAACTTCAGCATAATGTGAAAAATAGCTACGGGTGGAGGAATCCACTTTCACAAGGATTTTCCTCAACGACGAGTTGGACGTTTCCTGTTTTCGTAGGATTCCTTTTATTTCATAACGGAATCTCGTTTAGTTGAAATATTTCTGTTTTAAGGTTTCTCATCGGAAGATCAACACACCAACAAGCAGACACCGCTTAGCTTAATATATACTGCAGGTAGATCAAAATTGTATACTCACTGACTCCTTTTTTCTCAGACTGAAATCTCTCAACTAAAAATTTAGTATTGAGAAGAAAACCATGAAGTTCATTTTCTGTCTTTATCTCATTTTCCATACTCCGATCGTTGATGAAAGCAGTGATTTTCCAAATATGCATTCGAATCATGCTGGCGATTTGTGAAGGCGAACAAAACCATGCACTAGCCTCAGCCGCAAGTTGACGAACCTGAATAACGTAAATCAGAGACTGTGAAGGCAAGAATAGTTGGTCTCTACACTAGGAACTTAATTAATTTGAAAAGTAGTGTTTATTTAAGTAGAATTGTCAAGTGTTACTTAGATTGTCTTAATGAGGAACTTTGCACGCACGCACATACACACACACACATTTTTATTTATTTTTTTCTGAAATTAAAAATTATTAGGATTTTTGGGATCCTTGGAGTCTAGGTAATTCATAAAAAATATTAAAGTTTGAATTTTCCGGGAGTACGCCAAACCGCCTGCAGCAAGCATCTGACCACCCACGTTCATATTCATACGTTACGGATTAAAATCTTTTGGCAATGTAGTCGTTATTCCATTTCACGTCGTTCGTAACATCGTTTTTTTATTGTTGAATTTGGTTTGGTATTGTTGACACTTCGTTTAATGTACCTATTTATTAAGTACCTACTCTTCAAGAGGTGGACAAAAGTAATAAGTTGAAGGAGAGGTTTGAAAAGGCGACTTCGTTTATTTTACCTCCCCTAACTACATTGGTACACCAGTAGCTGGTGGCCATTGGTTCGCCTTGTACTCCCGACAGTTCCAAGGCGAGTGACTGAAAGTGAAAGTAACTTAAATTGGACTCCCGAGCGAACTCGGCACCTCTCGTGATCTATGCCAATGGACTCACACGCCCAATCACAACAGATTCAACGATCCGTATCATGTCATCTCTTAATAAATTATTGGCAGTTATAAGGAATTTAGGTGCCCCCCCCCCCCCCCCAGAGGTGCAATGGGGGCCTAAATCCTCATAAATCAGGTAGAGGAGGGTAACAGCATCCCGTCAGAGAGATACCACCCCTACTAATAGCTTTTAATGAGCCATGTTCGGGGAAGGTTGATTTTCCTGTCACCAGGAATTCCATCCAACGCCAAACCAGCTGCCGAAAATGATCGAGAACAGCGCGTGGTTCCCATTGATTCCTCAACAGGACGCCGACAGCGCTATCTCTGGTGCTCTGATGGGAGCTTGATGGACCTCTCAGGAGGTAACTCTGGGAGGTAACAGTACCTATAGTTTCAATTGTGGGATTGACCGAATATGTTGCGAAACAATTCTGATTAATTAACGAGACTCCGCCAGTGGTAAGAATTTCTTCCATCCCACAACGGCGAAGTACCATGAGAAAAGGACTAAACAGAGCCAAATTGATGCATCATTTTGACATCTATTCGGCCCCCTCTTCGTTCTGATGGATTTCAATGAAATATATACAACATTGCTATTGGCAAGTCGGTTATTATTTTTGATCAATGAGAATTAATATTATAACACAGTCCCAAGAGCTGTCGGTCCAAGAACTTTGCAGCCATAGCCAAAACACTCAACCTCGCCTCGGTCCCATTCGGTACCGGAGGCTGAGCAAATGATACCCTGCACAATTCGTTAGGATGCGTCGAATCTATTAACCGTCAACCTTTACAGAGAATCATCTGAACAACTCAACAGGTAAGTTGAGTTCTCAATTGCAGAGCATTCTCAGCACCTTCCCTTTCTCTTCATTATTAAACTCGATTTTAATTATGAAAAATAATTTTGTTGACATGTTTCATCGGATATTTGTAAATTGGAAGTGATATAGAGTGTAGTAAAAAAGGTTTCAGGTCGAATTTCAGATGGGTGCAAGTTCCTCATTCAACGAGTACTTAGATCGAGATCTATATAAAGTAATACGAGTTTTGTAAACTAACAATTTTTACCATAAAGAAGTACTAGTCCAGGTATATAATGATGAATGTTGTAGCATGCCCGAATCAAAATATTCAAGATTTTCAAAGGATCCTTCGACGAACACAACTAGGCCAAAAGGCGTTATCTCGATTGTAATAATGGGATTGTTAGAAATAATTGCAATAGTCATTTATTCTGTCAATAGTGATCGAAATAGTATATGGAAAGCGGCGTACTTTGGATATAGGAGAGGACATCAAAGATCTGAATGCGGCGAAAAACTTGTCGAAAATCACAGATGACAGCTCTCTATCAATAATAGTCAGTAGTCCTAGAAATTTAAAAACATTTTCAATTAATAAATTTCAACACTCAACATCCCAGAGTAAAGAATATACGTGAAACAATAATAAATACAAAAGTAACACCAACAATAAGAGATTCGAAATCAATCATATTCCTTGATTATGTAAGGGATTTTAGCCAATGTTACACAAATAGCAGATCATATTCACTATAACATAGTTAATTTGACATTATCGAACAGTACTAAAATTACTAACCAATACACAAACTAGATAAAAGGGATAGGACAGGAACAAGAGCAGCATGATCGGAAGGAGAATTTCCCGAGATTTTACTGAGCTGATTGAGCATGTTGTTCACCTGAGAGTGACAAAAATAATTATCGATTAATTTTTTCAAGTTTGGACATCCAAATAATTTGTCATACTTTACCCTAAATTTTAAGTAGTATGTACTACGCTTGACTTATAATGTTTTTGAATACTTCCTTACCAAAGATTGTCCGTGGTAAAAAAGCTCTTCGTATGGTAGGTGGTGACAAGAGCAAGAGCTATCATTCTCACTGGGTTTCCTTTGACCAACCAGACGAGGGACGATTGCACCAAACAGCTGCAGTCCAGTGTTTCTAATTTAAAATAATACGATTATTTGAAAAAAAAAAACGCTGCAATACTACACAAAGGTTTTTTATTTATGTAATAGACCGCCCTTCTACGTAGATCTCTGGTCCATAATTATTAAACGCCGCTAATAGTATATTTAGTATCGGAACTCGGAGCTTCGGACCTCACAAATGGGTTCAATCCATTACAGCAGCGGAATCTCACAATTTTACGCTTTTTAATATAGTTGATAAACAAAACAATTTATTACCAAGTCATCTTTCCAACACATAAAAGTGTTACCTATACTGTATACTGATATCATCTAATTGGTCAAATTTCAAAAAATGTGCTGACAAAATCACTAAAAATGGCTAAGAATTGTTAAATCGATATTTTTTAGCATAAGATTGGTCAAATAAAGTTTATCAACTATGAAATAGAACATTCAACAATTTATGTACGAAATTATGCTAAAAACTTGAACTTCATTAAATTTTGTTTTAAAAAATCTATAAAATTGCAAAAAATAGCCTAAAATCCAAAATCTTTTTTTGAATAGAAGAGTATCATTTAGAATACTTTTTTCCATAAAATTAATAGCTAACATTTTCTTTTCACTCATAAATCTCCAATTTCTATACAACTTGAAATATACAAAAAAAAGACACTTTTTCACCTATTTTTGGCTCATAGCACCCATGAGAGAGGAGCGATCGAGCTGGCGAGAAGTTAGGACCAACTAGACCCCAAGTGGAGTCTATGTGCTAAAGAACTGATTTTTTAAGTCAATTCTAAGGCCTTTTATGGCCCGGACGGCGGACGGATATTTCAAATTTGGATTCTACGCACCTTGAAACGTAAAGTGACAAAATTTGAGGGGGGGTTATAAACATTTTTTGCTATACGATCACATAGGCTTATTATTGGAAATAATAAACCAATAGGGCAGAGTTTGAAAGACCCCACATTTGATTTTTTTAACGTTTCCATGGAAATACCGTTACAAGACTTCACTTTCTAATCACTGCGATGAGGTTTTGCATACACTAGGCCTGTAGATAGATTTTACAGGAATTTGCTCGCTGCATTAAATTTGAAACCTATTTTTTAATCACGTAAAACTTTTGTGAAAAATGTAAGATCATGTCTGGTGGATGCTCTGGCTAGTTTTGTTGCCGATAGGAGCTCCATCAGGGGATCCTTAAACGATAAGCTTCGGGAAGCACAGGATGCTTGGAAAGGGTAAATAGTGGGCCAGCCTTCCTAGTGAGTTCTACCGTATCCCATCAAATCTTCTTCGCAAGGTGTCGATAGCTGCTTTTAGAGCGACTGCAGGTCATGATTACCAGAATTCTCACCTATACTGGAGTCACCTGGTGGACGTCTCTCGCTACTCCCTCTGCATCTCAGATGCAACCACGACTTCTAACCATTTATATACCTATCTTTAAGGCAGGCAATGACACCAATTGTTCAATATTTTCTTCTTTCCCAATATTATAGTGGGTTGCCCGAAGTCTATAGCTGAAATCCCATGAATTTGAGGAGTAAGAAAACAAAACCGTGCCTAGTTTTCCCCGGAACCGCATTTCTACTATCTACCTCCATCGGCAATTAGGAAAACTACTCGTACTTAGGAAAATTGTGGGTCAGATATTTGGAAAGGAACAAGGAATTCGGAAAGTAAAGATACGGCGAACAGAACTACATCCCCATTTAAGAGTGAGCATCAATGTGTCCCCTACTTTAACATTAGCATTACTCCAATGATTAACCTTTTAGCTCCGGAGCACGCGTTTTCTTGTATCACGTTTTTCCCATTCTTGCACCATCAGTGGTTGCTTACGGAAACTAGTTATAAAGACAATCATTATGAATGTTAGAAGTAGACGTAATTCTCCATAACAATCACTTTCGTATTATTAGTTTCAATAAACCCCAATAGAAAGTGTAATCATGTTCTTCCAGCTTCCTTTTCGTTCCACCTTTTAGGTTCATTAAAAAGTGCAGTCATGGTTTTAAACTCTCCAAGTAATTCACAGATTTTTACAATAATTTTATCATTCCTGATGTAGGCGACCTATGTTGCGCTCCCAGCTGGCCACTCTGAAGTGAAAGTCTACGCGGCCACATTATGATGCGCTCCTGTTTGTTTTGAGTGGACTGAGTGGATCTTTTACTTGCGCTCCCGTGCAAGATAACGCAGTTCGTGCATCGATGTTTTTTGTGAATGGGTTCTGGACAAACCCGATTTACCGAAGGCTCAAGAGTTCATAGAGTACATTCAAGACACCTACGTCGCCGACAACGCTCTTTTCCCACCTGTCATTTGGGCATGCAAATCGAGCGAAGTGACACGCACCACTAACGCATGTGAATCTTTCCATTCGTTCTTCAACAAAGATTTCAACTCTCCTCACCCCAACATTTTCTTGTTTTTGGATGAGTTGCGGCAGTTACAAGCGGAAATCTATCCGAAACTAAATTCCCTCCACGAGATGCATCTGCCACAGCAAAACGTGTTGAAAACAAAACGATGGGTAGAAAAGATGATCCAGCGTCACTTGGCAAATGAAACGGATTTCCCTGTATATAAGCTCGTCAAAGTACTGTCCTACAAACTGCGACCTCACGTCACTACTTAGTGACTTGTAAACTTGCCATGTGTCTATGTTTTTACTTTCATTTGCTTTAGCATTGCTTCTTTTTTTACTGACCAGCGAATATTCCAACATTTAGCGAAATTCGTAGATTTTATTTAATTGAACGAGGTGGCTCATGCCACTGGTATGGGTAACTCTAATACCTCACATAACAATGCATTGATAACGTTTTGTAACTAACACAATTAACAATAACTCACAGTATTACTCGCATTCTGCAAGTTGGTATTGGGAGCACAACATCATTTTTGTAGGGGAGCGCATGCTAATAGCGGGGGCGTATGGTACAATATTCTCAGGAGCGCATCGAAATACTTTCACTGGGCTGGGAGCGCAACGTAAGACTCCCCCTGATGTAACTCTGTATTTTCGAAAAATACTTCGATGAAAGATCATGACAGTATTACATTCTGCTTGGAAGCGTGAATTCTGCGTGGAACGAAGAAAATACAGAGGACCGTGGCCACAAACGCCACTAGGGACACTGAAAGATTATCAGCAGAGAGGTGGGGGTGGAGGGTGCTTGGCTGTGTGAAGCCGTAGGCATGTGGCACTCGCACGTGGCTGTCTCGTAGCTGAAAGGTTAAAGACGTTTGCAGCGACCACCACCAACTAGTGTACAGAAGCTCAAAACGAACCAAAACACCAGACCTCGATAGTTATATTGAATAAAACTTACAAAGACATGGGCTCTTGTCACAGATTTGAAAATGCAATGAAGCATCTATTTAATTGTTCACTTTATGAGAACTTCCCTGCTTACAGTCATAGCTTACAGTATTTCTTATGACTAAGCAGTAATGGCACACACAATATCAACAATCAACCCCCTATGCAACTTCGCAAGCTTCTCAACACGGATCGAAACCCAATTTCACATCATTTTGAAGATTCCTTGAAGTACTTGGCCACCAAGGCCAATTCAATTAAACCTCTCCGACTGCGAGTTTTTCGTGAAGGTAACATTTCCCCTGAGTCAAATATCAGCTAAATTGGGGTCGGACGAGTGACGGGTGAAACTTGGCTGGGGGCTTCAGCAGTAGCTTGCTGGAAGAAGTCGCAGTCGAGTGAGGTCATCGTCACTGTGTGTTTTGACTGAGAGTTAGGAAGTGAAGATGCTATACCAGGCAATGTACTGTTTACAGTATGGGTCTAGAGGGATTATGTATTAAAATTTCGGTACTACAGACTGCACCACATGTTACAGCCCAAAAATACTAGATACCTACCTAGAATTAATGCCTTTCCCTGAGAAAAGCCCAGAAAAAATACTGCTACCTTTATACATTCAGCTACCAAGCCCAATTTAATAAAACCTCTTTAACTGCAGTGACTGTTTCCTGAATAACAACAGGAATATTCCAAAACCACAGCTCTGTGAAGTTAGTAATGAGGTTGGGCTGCGTTTTGAGACTTGTGCTTGTGTTGGCAGTCTTTACAAGGGACTTAATGTTCCTTTCAACTGTATTGATTAGGTTTGAAATTTCAGATTTCCTTGGTTAAAACAAATAAGTACAATTTTGAACCATCAATGAGCCCTAAAATGAAACTACAGTAGACTCTCTCTTAACTGGTCCTGCTTTAAGGCCCCCACACACTAGGCAGGAACAGGACGGGAAACAGCTGCAGGACATAGATTGTATTACTCTAATTTCCCTTTAAAACTTAGCAACCATACCGCCCTATGCCCCTCTACACTCAAGGTAGGACAGGACAGAAACAGCTGTGGGAACAGCCTGAGCCTAGCACACAGTACAGGACATGCAGCAAACGCTCTCTGAGCTAAAAACACAAAAGCACAGCACTGGATGTTTCCCATCCTGTTTCTGTCCCTGTAATGTCTAATGTGCGTAGGACCATAGGACAGGAGGGCTGCCCCCACGTCCTACCCGTGGCGTTTTAAGGTAAATCACGTATGTAAATACAACCTGCACCCCGCAGCTGTATCCCATCCTGTTCTTACCTATTGTGCGGGAACATTAACCTTCTACGGACGTATGGTATGTGTGACATGCCAGATGTCTATTGTTAGCCTGGATGTCATCTGTGGACGAGGTAGAATGGCTAGTGGACGTATGACATGTGTGACATGCAACAAGTGCACAAAAGCGCAACAAGTACCTCGGCAATGAAATGCTTCAATAACTCGGGCGGCAAACCTTTTTCCGCTCCCTCCATATGACAAACTCGTGGAATAGATTTCCAGCTGGGAATATTACGAATGTGATCATAATTTTGTCTTTTTCAACTGTTTCATTCAATCAGTCATTCAAATATTGCGAGAACCTAGGTATGTGTTTGTCACTAACACATATATAGGTTCTTGCAATATGATAAGTCTTATTTTATCTAAATATTTTAAAAGCGAGTGCCAAATATTACCTAATTTTTAAGAGTAAAATAGTAATAATTTTAGAAGAGTTACGAAAAAATTAACTTGATCATAGGGTCCAGCCATTCATCAAGATTACTAATCAGTCGGTGAAATTTCAAAAATTTGACTCAATTTGGAACACAAACAATATTTGTAAGTGTGTTCAAAAATTCCAAATTAAACCCACCTCAGGATTAACCAGCCACTCCATTTATTTTCATTATCCCCTGTTGTCTTCAGGTCTTCACTCTCTACGACCTTCCCAGAAAGTGAGGAAAAAAAGACAACAACGTTGTTGCGTTGTTGTTTCGCTCGACCTTCCTGAAAAGTCATGAGAGGAAAAAGGACAACACACAGATGAATAAAAAATAAACGAACTAAAATCATTCATCTTTTGTTCACTTTCTATGAATGAATTTTGCCCATGCGTGGTATAACACATAAATATGCAGGCAAAGATTCTTGGAACTCAAAGTGAAGAAAAATATCAATTTTATTATTGTAGACAGTTATAATACTTGTTTACGAACTGTGCCATGGATCTCCTGTTCCAGGCTCCATGCATTCCTCTCCAAACCTATCTTCTCTTCTTTGTCTCTTGACTCAGTGCCGCCACCATCATTTCCATTTTCCTATAGTTGGCAAAACTGCCGGGCGATCGCCTCCCTCTTCAAGGGACCGGTCGCCTCTCCCATCATTGTGTAATTAGCTTCCTGCCGTCATCCAGTTCAGTTCTCTCTCTATTAATTTTTCTTACTGTGCCTAGTCAGCCAGTGTCTGTGCCTAATAAGCCAGTCACCATTCTTTCCTTTGTTCATTTATACAGCCACGTGCTATCTTTCTTTTATTTTTCTCACTTATTAGTGAAGTTTAGTTTCTTGTGGGGCCTACACCTGAGTATTGCTAATCAACCAGGTTGTACGTGAGTAATTTAAATTTTATATATATTTTTTTTTTACCTCTTTATTCATTTTCTCTCTTTTCCATTTTTAGGTTGATTTCCCATTCTTTTATTCGAGGTTCTGATTATTCCTTTATTTAGTTTCACTGCGTATTACAGTTCATTTTTCCCTTATTTCTATCTTTTTCATTTTACTACCTTGATTTCCTTTGTCTTGTTGGAAGGTGTCTTATTTTCATATTTTCCCAAACTCAATAGGAGTTTGGGTGGTAGCAGATGTTACATCATAGACAGAGCGGGATTTCTAATAAATACCCCCACTCTGTTCATTACATGGTACCATGTACTGAACACCCCACTGGTACTGTGATCTCCACAACTGTATAGTCTTTGATGTTAAATACATGTGTGTTAATTTTTCATACAAAATGTGCACATCGAATTAACCGGCCAAAACGATAACCAGCCATGCTCAAATCCCGTGGAGGCTGGTGAAGAGAGAGTCTACAGTACATAAACAATTAAAAAAACAGTTATTGCACTTGTACTAGAGTAAATGTGGAACTCAAGGTACTTACCTAACAGCCCAAGAAGAATGAGAGAGACAAGCGAAGGAGGCAGCTGCGAGGCGGTGAATGACCTTGGCAGTTTCCTGGGACAAACTGCGGTCTTTCAGGAGGACAGCCAAAAGGTGAAGAGCTTGTGAAGTATGGCCAGTCCTTCGCTCTACGAGGCCAACCAACTTTTCAAGGCATTTCCCCACCATTGGCTATATACAAAGATTAGCTTCCAATAAACTTAATGCCTCATGAAATAAATGAATAAAATGAAATAAAAAATCCACAATTAAGCTTTTCTAAACCTTCTAAAAATATGAATACCTTCCCAGCACGAACATCATTGGCAACTAGACGATGGAGAAGAATAACTGAGCCAGCGCCTCTTGTGGATTCAGTGGTACCACCAGCCAACCTAAGAAATGAGTAAATGTTTTAATACAAACTTCCATAGTAATATTCACCATTACTTTTCTGACCGAAAAAGACTTACCTATCCAATGATTGAACTAGAGTGTCATCTAGAAGTGACGCATCAGGAGTGACAGACAATGACTTGACAAGCATGCCAAGAGAAGCCCCAGCTGCTTCTAGTGCACCCTTGTGTTTGGTTTGCCGGAGAATTGATAGAAGCAATGATAAACACCGTTGTGCATCAACCCCTGCATCGGGCAGTTTACTTGCAATCCAACAGCAAATCTGATTAAAAAATAATAATAATACTAAGCACAAAGCTAATACATTCAGATTCTTCTGTTTTAAATGTTACAACATTTGGGGATGTAGTAAAGATAAAATCAGTAGTTTTAGTCTAGAACAGGGGTGCTCAAACGGTCGATCGCGATCGACCAGTCGATCGCGAGTGCTTTTTGAGTAGATTTCGAGAAGAAAAATTTTTTAATAAGTAGGTAACTAAACTACACAAATTTATTACGTAATAACACTGCTTGCGGCAAAAGGCGGCTTTATCAAAGGAACGCGCGGTACTTGTCAAAGAAAAGCCTATTGGAAGATAGGGACTCAGCTGAACACACTGATTTAGTTCTTCACACGGACGTCAGGTGGTTGAGTCGCGGAAAATTCCTAGAAAGGTTTTAAGAATTATTGCCCGAAATAACAGCTTTTCTAGACGAAAGAGGTGATGACACTGAGATGTTGAAAAATGGCTGACTGATTTGGCATTTTTGACTGACATCACAATGCACTTAAACACCATTAACTTGGAGCTTCAAGGTAAAGGAAAAACTATTATTGAGATGATTAGAGCAGTAAACGCATTCAAAAGTAAATTGCAACTTATGATAGATCAACTGAAAAGAAAGGATCTGAAACATTTTCCGTCTTTGAAAGCAAGGATTGAATTAGTTGAATTATGATACGTATGAGGCTGAATTATCAAATATTTTGGGACAATTCGAAATGCGTTTTTATGATTGCAGTAAATTGGCAAAAATAGCATTTTCATGTAAAAACATTGAGGAATTAGCTACTGAAGTAGCAAGTCAGTTTAATATGAACTCATGTTCTGTTGAAAATGAGTTGGTGCAGATTATATCAGATATACATCTCAAAGCTACAGCATCTGATACAAATTTCTGGTGTTTTATATCTGAAGATAAATATCCGAATCTAAGGCAAATCGCCCTTCAACTGACGGCAATGTTTGAGTCAACTTACTTGTGCGAGTCTGCATTTTCTGAAATGAAGATAATTAAGTCAAAATATCGCAATCGACTAACTGACGATCATATGTCATCATGCTTGCGATTGGCACTCAGTGGTTACGCACCATCTTATGAAAAGTATGCTGAGGACATGCAGTGCCACGCTTCAACATCCAAAGTCACTCCTTAGTTGAGTTTAACACCATATGTTACTCTTTTGTTTTGTAACAACGAATAAACTCGCAATTTTGAATAACTAGGAGTTTTTTCATTGATATTGTAGAGAAGAACTTAAGTAAACCTAACCCAAACCTTGAATAAAATAATGTAAATTGTGCGGAAAGCTAATATCTATATATGCTACGGTACACCCTACCTAGGTAGGTAGGGTGTATCGTGTATGTACGACAACCCTGCATCACACATACTTGCAGCCTCTCAGAGTCGATCGTAAGTAGTCTAGAAATATTGAGGTAGATCGCCAGCAGTTCAAGTTTGAGCACAACAAACTGGTGGTTTGTTCTAGAACATTGGTAGGGGTTTACAAACCAGAAAAAAATACCTTCTTCCACTTAACTAATACTGAACTACAGAATTATATCGCTATTAATTTGAATACCACTCTCAGAAGCCTATATATAATATTACCAAATGCCAGGAGCAAACTTTTGTTACGTGCCAAGTCCAGAAATTGAACCCAACGAGCTGAATATCACTGGTGACAAAAAACTCGTCTGGCCAGTGTAGGAAGGTATGTCGTTGGTTACCATTAAATTAAAAAACGCTGCAAATTATTACAGAAAGGTTTATTATTTATGTATTAGACAGCCCTTCTACGTAGATCTCTGGTCCATAATTATTAAACGCCGCTTATAGTATATTTATTATTGGAACTCGGAGCTTCGGACCTCACAAATGGGTTCAATCCATTACAGCAGCGGAATCTCACAATTTTACGCTTTTTAATATAGTTGATAAACAAAACAATTTATTACCAAGTCATCTTTCCAACACATAAAAGTGTTACCTATATTGTATATTGATATCATCTAATTGGTCAAATTTCAAAAAATGTGCTGACAAAATCACTGAAAATGGCTAAGAATTGTTAAATTGATATTTTTTAGCATCCGATTGGTCCGATTAAGTTTATCAACTATGAAATAGAACATTCAAAAATTTATGTACGAAATTATGCTAAAAACTTGAACTTCATTAAATTTTGTTTTTAAAAATCTATAAAATTGCAAAAAATAGCCTAAAATCCAAAATCTCTTTTTGAATAGAAGAGTACCATTTAGAATACTTTTTTTTTTTTTTTTTTTTTTTTTTTTCATAAAATTAATAGCTAACATTTTCTTTTCACTCATAAATCTCCAATTTCTATACAACTTGAAATATACAAAAAAAGACACTTTTTCACCTATTTTTGGCTCATAGCACCCATGGGTGTGGAGCGATCGAGCTGGCGAGAAGTTAGGATCAACTAGACCCCAAGTGGAGTCTATGTGCGAAAGAACAGATTTTTTAAGTCAATTCTAAGGCCTTTTATGGCCCGGACGGCGAACGGCGGACGGCGGATGGACATTTCAAATTTGGATTGGGGGTTATAACAATTTTTTGCTATACGGTCACATAGGCTTATTATTGGAAATAATAAACCAAAAGGCTAACGTCAGCTATTCCCAGGCAGTGAGGAATCCAAGGAGAGTCTATTTTGATCGAATTTCAACTAATTTCTCCATAATGCAGCTATGCAAGGGGAAGAGAGTCACTGATCATCAACTCATCATACATATTAGAAAAAGCAAATCGTAACGCAGCAGCAAATCACCCCATCATTAGCTGGTACTGTGCCTTCCTACATAGCCAGACATTAAGGCTGATACTCATTTTAGTTATAAATGAAAAATATTACCTTGAGATTGAGCCATATGGTGTTGAGGACTAATTGATATGCCGGGGATAGTTGGAATTTATCAGTCTCTTCTATGTTTAATGCAGAGCCTTCTACGACACTTTTGATCGCTTCTCCCATTTCAAGGAATGAAGGGGCATAATCTGATGAAAAAGTAATAGTTCTTAACATAGGTCATCAACAATTGAGTATGTGCTTATGAAAGGACAAGAACGGCAAAAAGTAGTTTCAAGATGCACCTTGAATGTAAGTCACTAAAACTTATCCATTGCATCTTCCTATTTTGACATTTTATGTATTTGCTATTGCACATAAACTAAAAACCTAACTAAACAACTCGTAAACGATTTCCACTATCTGCTTTACAAGCAGATACCATGTTACATGGATATGTCTTTGATTGGGGATTTCATAACGGTTGTCCTCGAGAGTTGTAACCAAATCCTTTAACTTTAAACAAATCCCTGGGCTGCATCCCGACTAGTTCCTACAAAACAAAGGTTTACTTAAAGAAATGTTGAAAATAACTGTGGAGAGAAGCCACTACAATGAGTTGTTGTTAACAGTCGACTGTTGTCAAGAGGATGAAAATGTTTCCTATGGAGTGGAGTAAATGATGCTATTGCTTTACGTTAAGAATATTGTAACCGGCTTATTAAAATTGTTTATAGTCCAATCAGCTTAGTTTAGGAATGTAGCCAGGTACGTAAGGAGGGGGAAATTGGTAGCTTGAGATGTGAACATTTATCACATAAATCAAGCGTTTTCCAACGAGTGGCGAACGATTTCTGTGCGATGAAAACTGCGGAAGTTCCATTCCCCTAGCAACGGCTGGGTTGTACGTGAAAAACACTGAAATTGTGACACAAATTTTGCGTCACGGAAATTGAATGAAGAAAATTGCTCACGAAAATATTTTGATGATTTCCGCTTACAACCGAGTCGTTGCTAGGGAAATGGTACTTCGTCGTTTTTCATCCCACAAAATTCGTTGACCATTCGTTCGAATGCTCTCGATTTATCCAACCATATTATGTTAACTACTGCGAAGTGCGTGGCCAACAAGCTGAGTTATGAGCATGGTTATTTGAATAATTGTGTACACTCAGGTGATCATTCTCAACCATTGATATTGTGAACATGATTGCAACCGCTTGTTAATTTCTGATGATTTCATTGAGCTGGTGTTTCGATGATTTGATTCATAGCAGGTGATCCAAATATTGCGAGAACGGTTTGATTTGTGAAGCGGTGGTTAAATCATTTTAATAGGTAATTTCTATATTTTACCCTCTAGGAAGCTGTAATTTCGTACGTAGCCTCTTTAGAGCATTTACTTGACGATGCCGAGGGTCTGGATCAGATGAGTGGCTCTTAAAGCTAATTTCTATGCTTTACACTCTAGGAAGCTGTAATTTCGTATGTAGCCTCTTTAGGACATTTACTTTACGATGCCCAGGGTCCGGATCAGATGAGTGGCTCTTGAAGCTAATTTCTATGCTTTACACTCTAGGAAGCTGTAATTTCGTATGTAGCCTCTTTAGGACATTTACTTGACAATGACCAGGGTCCGGATAACATGAGTGGCTCTTAAAGCTAATTTCTATGCTTTACACACTAGGAAGCTGTAATTTCGTATGTAGCCTCTTTAGGACATTTACTTGACGATGCCCAGGGTCCGGATCAGATGAGTGGCTCTTGAAGCTAATTTCTATGCTTTACACTCTAGGAAGCTGTAATTTCGTATGTAGCCTCTTTAGGACATTTACTTGACGATGCCCAGGGTCCGGATGAGATGAGTGACTCTTGAAGCTAATTTCTATGCTTTACACTCTAGGAAGCTGTAATTTCGTATGTAGCCTCTTTAGGACATTTACTTTACGATGCCCAGGGTCCGGATCAGATGAGTGGCTCTTAAAGCTAATTTCTATACTTTACACTCTAGGAAGCTGTAATTTCGTATGTAGCCTCTTTAGGACATTTACTTTACGATGCCCAGGGTCCGGATCAGATGAGTGGCTCTTGAAGCTAATTTCTATGCTTTACACTCTAGAAAGCTGTAATTTCGTATGTAGCCTCTTTAGGACATTTACTTGACAATGACCAGGGTCCGGATAACATGAGTGGCTCTTAAAGCTAATTTCTATGCTTTACACTCTAGGAAGCTGTGATTTCGTATGCAGCCTCTTTAAGACATTTACTTGACGATGCCCAGGGTCCGGATCAGCTGAGTGGCTCTTAGAACTTGCATACGCGTCTGCAAGTAAAGACATAAAATGTCCCAATGTGTTGCAGACTCGTATGCAAGCGTACAGTTCCGTTCTTTAAGTTTATCGAAAACTAATTAAATTTCTTGCTTTTTTCTTTTGATTTTGATTCTATGTGCCAAAGTAAAGACATAAAATGTCAAAAAGGAGCCCAATTTCTTGCTTTTTTCTTTTGATTTTGATTCTATGTGCCAAAGTAAAGACATAAAATGTCAAAAAGGAGCGCAACACACTAAATGTCACATAACGGTAATTTTGTCTCATTTTTCTATGTACTTTACACTAGTCAAGATTCATGTAGTATGTTGGTAAGTGGGGAGGAATTCGAAATATAAATGTACTGTACCTCACCTGAAATGGAAGTTGATTTCGAAGCCAATACTTGTAGTAAATGATTCACCACTGCCTCAACTAAGTTAACAAACCGATTGACCTCATGCGGCAACAGTGAGTGATACTCAGGACTAGAGGGATCAAGTTCCAATCGCCCCACTGCACGTAATATTCCTAAATACGAAAAGAAGTAGTAAGGAACAGGAAATAATGTAAGTGCATCACAAAACAATAGTATATATAGTTCAAATCTATGATCAAATCACTTAAATAAATAACAGAACCTTGAAAACAATACTGGAAACGTATGGGATAATTTGTATCTAAGTAAGTACCTACTCATTATTTCATAAGAAATAATCATTTACCATATAGTGGTGAACCACCAGTCGCTCCAAGAAGAATATCCTTTTTCAAAGCGCTAAACTGATTTTCAGCAAGAGGAAGTAATCCAGAACAAACCTGGAAATGACAGCTTTTATGAATCGGGCGTCTGTGGAGATTTCAGAACCGATTTTTTTCTACTGGGTCAAAAAAATTAGATGTTGGCACATGGCTTCCTACTAGTCCAAGGGTGACGAGGTTCAAATTCGGCACAATTCGGTCCACCCCTTCAAGAGTTATGCAATGTCCCCTATAGTGGACATTGGTTCTTGGTTGAGCTGCGTTTGACAACCACCAACCTCAGAAAAATTCGTGCAAGTCTCGAGAAGGTTCTGTGGTGGTGGTTTTCAACTTCTACGCACTCAGGGTCATTGGGACACCATGACAGACACAGGGAAAAAAGAAGATTCGAGAAGGATTGATATACATGGGTGCTGGAGCCCTAGAAAGTTCATGTCCACTATAGGGTGCGTTGGTTCTAAAGGGGTTAAACAACGTTTCTAGTCAACAAAGGCTATACCTATTGAAAATTGCTGTAAATTGAACTTGAAGGTTTATATCTTGACTGATTAGATGATAAGCCTTCTGCAGAGCTCAATATTCCATTACAAATCTCCAAAATGTGATGATAAAATTTCGGTCATGTAGGCTTTTTTTTTAGAGAATTTTTGTAGTAAATGGAGCTATTGCAATGGCTCGGAAAATTTTAAAATACCTAGGCATTTTTGAAAATTGTCTTCATCGAAACCCGTTTTTAGGCATTCTAAAACGATTTCTGAAGTTGGCGCTGTTTAGTATATATATTCGTCATTCCAGACGATAACTCTCCTTAAGATTGAGATAAAAATCCCGTTCTTGCACCAAAAAATCAAGATTTCAAACGAAAGGTTGAGTTCGTTGGTCAGTAATATTTTAGTACATCAAATAGGTCAAATTTCAAAATGTGCACACAAAAAAACATTAAAAACGGCTAAAAGTGGCCAAAAATCGTTGAATTTACAATTTTTAGCAGAATTTTAGTAAAAACAAAATTATCAACGATTAACTAGGAAATTCAAAAATGTGCACAACACTATGCTGAAAAACTTACTAAATTTCATTATTTGCTGAAAAATCCATAAAAACTGCTTAAAAATCCAAAATCTTTTTAGAATCGCCTAATTTTATTCAGTATGAGTTTTTTTTTTTTTTTTTTTTTGCCATAAAATTTGTTTTTAACAATGTCTTTTTACTCAAATTGCTCAAATTTCAATACAATTTAACACATTATAGTGGGTAATTCAAGTAAATTCACTCATACGATCATGCTGCATGGCAAGAGCTTTTTCAAAATTAGATACTAACTCTCTCTGAATTTAATTCCAAAAACTTGCTAGCTCCTAGACCTCCTTTATAACTCAAACAAGTCACAGTGTACACCAAAAGAGCTCCTGCTTCGGAATTGTAAAACATTGGATCGCCACATAGTGAAACACCTGCAATAATGAAAAATACTAATTAATGCAATAGGGTCAGAACAATCCAGGTCATAGGCCTCATAGGTATATGCAAAATCAAGCTTACCTTTGTTGAAAAGAAGGTTAAATCTTGCTGCTTCTTGGTCCACTATTTTGAAATAGGTAGCTAGCAATCGAGCGGCCGACTCCCTTACATCCTCAGCTGAATCCGAAATGCAAAATAATAAGCTTTCTCGGCCGATTTCGGAAGTAAATCCCCACTTTCCGACAGATATACAATGCTTCATCACCCTTTGGCCATCAGCCTGTACAAATTATCAAATTAATTTTGTTGGAAAAGTCAACCACACGTGGATTCAACAAATTTATAAATAAGTAGGTACATGTAGAGTAATAGAGTACCTATACAGTTAATAAACAAGTAGTTATTTGTTTATGTAGTAAAATATTATAAAATTTACAGACCAAGTATGGCAAAAAACAGGTCTGACTACAATGGAAACATGTTTTTTTTTCTTCGCCTCAAATTCCAAGAATGGTTTCCCGCTTATGTACATCGCATAATGTGGGGGAACGTAATTTGTAGAAAGTGAACGAACGCTGAATGATTTTAGTTATTTTATTTTTGATTCACCGCAAGTGATTCATGGAAAAAAGGAGGAAGAGATGTTCTTTTCCTTATCAGTCCCTTCCAGGAAGGCCTTGTAGTATAGCTCTCTCAGGTTTTAGAAGTGCAAAAGGAGCGGGACTGGGCTGCAGCAGGCCGATGCGAGACTTGAAAGTTAGCGGCCCCCTCCACTCCTCTCCCCCCTCTCATAGGTGAATTCGCGGATCGTGATTCGCGGGAGCCCGCGGTGAAGAGGGAAATGCAAATCACGATCCGCGAATTCACCTATAGGTTTGTTCCATCCACCTCACCGCGGTTAACCCACAGTCAGCCCGTGGTCCACAGCCTCTATGATCGCGGTTGGACGACCGTAACCACGATCCAACCATGGATGGAACGCTCAACCGCAAGTGAGGTAAAATAGCGTTACACCAGTCATTTCGTGTGACTTAATTCTGGATGTTACTAGATCGCAACTCAACCAACCTATTTTTCACTAGAAGTTTGCCGTCGTATGTCAACCTAATACGTTGTTTTACATTTTTCAACAGTTTTGTTTTAAGAAAGTTTCAATTCAAATAAATGGTTGCAGTAATGCCTGCCAGCGCGATTATTGGTTGTAGATGATACCGATCTAGTACCTAGAGAACGAGTTTTTATTTGGACTAGGGACTATTATAGGAAATCAGTGTCCGAAAACTAAAGAAATTCATTAGTTTAGACTGAGAATAAATAAACTGGAAAATAATGGAGAAAAAATAGTTGAAAATTCCTCAGATCTCTGTACTGCGGTGTAGGTACTACATAACCATTGCCCTGGCAGTTTCATCAGCGTTTTAGACATGTTCTTATTACTATACCTGAGGCAGCTTTACTTATTTTATTGAATGAATGAAAGGATAGATTTGGTAGTTCGTCGAAGTAAACAAGGCAGGTTGGTGCTCCACCAAAAAACGGAACTACGTAGGTACGTACAGCCTACCAAATTCGCTGTTGGTCAAAAGTAAACTAAGTAGGTAGATTGTTGCTCTGCCAACGAATTTCAACTGCATATCAACAAGTTTGTCGAATATCGATTCTGGATGTGCAACATGAATTATAAACCAGTTGTAAGGAAAAACCTTGAAATTCATTCTTCTGAAGGTTAGACTTCATTAATCTTTCCAGTTGATTCATTTTCAAGTTCTCAACTTCACACACGACCAAAGAGTAGAAGAACTAGACAATGAACTAGACACGACGTACTACGGGTAGGTTGAGGTTCTAGGTTGTTCCATGGAAGAACAACTCTCTTCTTCCATGGTTGTTCTGTGGAGACCCACCCATCGAGCTCGAATTTCAAATGAGGAAGGTTGTGAGTAGGTTTCAATTGCGTGAGGTTTCCTATAACAACCGGAATGAACAGCACTCCATCGGGCGGTCGGTTTTGGCTCGACCGCGGTCGACCCGTGGTCGACCACGCTGCTATGATGGAACAGCGGCACTTCTGAAACCTGAGAGCTCTATACCAAGGTACGCAAAATATGGAAAGGATATGTAGTTTTCTTATCTTTACCTTCCGAGAAGATCATGGAGAGTGAAGACGCGAAGACTGTCTTAGTGCAGTCAACGAATAGTTATGGAGGGAAATGTTTGGACACAAGATTCTAATTCACAGTCTAGTTAGGACTAATATGGAGGTGAAATGAGACGTCGCGGTCGTGGACGTCTTGGTTGTATGGAGTATTGGGCGATTTGCATATAGAACGATACGAAAAACACATATCTTCCCACAATGTGAATTACCTTGGCGTTGCTTTTCCTCTCTCCACCGTTCTCGTCTGCCAAATAAGATAAAACTAACTTATAAAGTTCCAAAGCTGTAATTTTTCGCTGATAGTTTGATCCAATTTCTAAGCAAGACGTAAGAAACTTGAAAAGCCATTCAAGGAAGGACATAGAACGAACCACACCATCACAACTAACACCCTCGTGGGTTCGAAGTGCCTGCAAATGAAACATGAGTTAAAAATGAAGAATTTTTTAGATAGAATCTTCACACAATTTAAAATTACATACAAAATGTAGGTACAATTAGTAACGGATTTAAAAATGCATCACCTGTAAACAGGAATCCCTCAGTCGCACCAAGAAAGTTGTAAACGAATTGAGAAGTGACTGGCGAAGTGGAGTTGAGTCTGAGTTAATGTTTTCATCAAGAAAATTACGGACAAGGGTAAATTCATCAGAAGAGATCAATCCCGATGTCTTGGATGAAACGCTGACGACGGCAAACGCTGGTTAACAATAAAAATTGAAAGAATTCTAGGTAAAACAATACAGAAAGAAGCAACATCACATGTTATGCAGAAGCAGAAAACGTAGAAAATTTTTCATGTGGCATGCAAAAGGTTTACGTAAAAACCACTCTCATAGTGACATGTACAGCGCTGATATAACCAGTAGAGTTTATTAAGTTGCAGACAGTGGAACTACAGGCAGCTCTGTCAAATCTCGATATTTTCTCTCCTCCACAGCTCTCCGGGCTGAGACGGAAAAGTATTATTCAATAATTCTCTACTCAATAAATAATTATGATGGTTAAGCAAAACTAGACTGAAAGATAAAATGTTTGTTTATATCAATAAGCTGCCATAAGGTTTTGTACTTCCCATGCCATGCGAATACAGAGCAAGCTGTAACTAATCTTGAAAAAATACTCGCTCCCTCTATTTTGTTTTCTTAATCAAGTTAATAGGTAGTTTAAATCTTTATGAGTGAATTCAAATTTGATTCTAACCAGTCGTTCTTATATGCTCATTCTGGTGAGTTAAGGCCAGCAAGAGATGTGGCGAGGATTTGATAGAGGGCCAGGCCATCTCATCATAACCTTCTTTCCGTCCCAATTTGAGTGTCAAAACGATAGATAATATAATTTCATCTGAGAGTTTGGTGGTCGCATGTCCCCTCAGGCCGTCGTAGATGAGCTCCAGACAGTTACGGTACTTCTTGATGGTTGGCCCCATCCAATAGTTGAAAAGATTCAGTTTCCCTAACCTACCAACAACAAATCGATTTCATATAATACTCAAGACTTAGGCTACGGTTACTATGGGTGCGAGTTCTGACGAAATTTCGTTGTGACGACTTCGT
Source organism: Adelphocoris suturalis (assembly GCA_030762985.1). Lineage (NCBI taxonomy): Eukaryota > Metazoa > Arthropoda > Insecta > Hemiptera > Miridae > Adelphocoris > Adelphocoris suturalis. The sequence continues at coordinate 13,156,306 of CM061050.1, forward strand.
CAGAAATCTTCGTCAGAAGAAGGTGGTTTCACTACGAGTATGCGCGTTCTGACGGTCAGTACGTTTCAATTTCTTCAGCAGAATGGACGAATTTGACGAGCTTCATTTATCTGGAAGTCCTTTGAATAAGTTACTGTTGATAAGTGGTGTGAAAACAGAACATGTAAACAACCTATTTTCTACAAGAGACGAAAAGGGAGAGTTTGAAATGCTATTTCAAGATTTGTGAAAGAACCCTCAAAAGTTTTTCGAGTATTTCAAAATGAAAACTTCAACATTTGAATACATACTGAAGGTGATAGAAGAAAGAATCATAAAGTACACCAATTTTCGAGAATGTATTTCCGGGAAGCAAAGACTGGCCGTAACTTTAAGGTAAGAAAAAGTTTTTTTGAACTACTAATTCAGTAGAGTACTTATTTTTAATAAAAACAAATTAAAAAAAAAGAATAAATAAAGAAAATACAAACTTAAGTATAATGAAATACGCAGTAAAAACTAAGAAATGAAATTAGCACTTTTGAATGAAAACACTGGAAATTTCCGTCAGAACGCATGAACAAATCAAACCACTTTGAACACTCGACCGGTTCTGACGAAGTCGTGCGTGTACTGACGTGCTTGTCGCAGCCAGTGCAAACACCCTGATTGGAAAACAGGCGTTTATTTATTCGGACGAATTCGGACGAACGCGTCAGAACACTTTTTCGTCAGAATACGCATTCATAGTAACCGTAGCCTTATAAGCTAGGTTCCGATATAATATATATATTGGGAATGTATGATAGAAAAAATAATGAAAAATCACGTGGATTCTGACTCTGGCAAAATTGTCAATATAACCGACCAACAACAAATCGATTTCATATTAACACTCAAGACGTTCTGATATAGTACAAATTTATATTGGGAAGGTATGATAGAATAAATAATAAAAATGCTCACGTAGATTCTGATTCTGATAGAATTGTCAATATGCGTGGTAGAAACAGGTGAGACCATTTATCCTGAGGTATGTATTCAAGAATAACACGGTAGAGCTCTGTACCAGCTGAAACAAGGTGGGTGTACTGGAGGCTAAGCACCAATCCCTCAATCAAATCTTCATAGAAAGAAAGCACCATCTAAGCAAGAAGAATAGTATTCAAACAATTACACCAAACCTCAGTTAAAAACAACATGAAAAGACTATTACAGGACTATAAAACTAATTATCATTTTTATCACACTACGTCAACTGATGACGTTTGCCTCCTCGGCTCAGCCGATTGACGATTTCAAATAAGGATGCAAAGCCTAGCGGCACAAAAATTGACCCCTGTAAACAGGATCATCCGGAATAGCAGCTTGACAGGTTACCTGCGATTAATTGTCAATTTCCCTTTGGTGACTACTAAAAAGTCAAATAAATCGTACTGCAGCGAAATTCTGATGCTAATCCAGTTTTGTCAATATATTATATTGCTTTCATAATCTTCCCAAAAGTGAAAAACGAAAGTTTGAATAATCAATTAGTCTGGATTGAAAGGTAAGTTCGTTGTGAATGGACAAAAAGTGTGAAATCATAATATAAGTACATCGTAGCCAGCTCTATTTTTGCCCTAATGTGCCGTATAAATTGGTTCCATTACTTTTTGAGTATTCTTTATTGGTTTATTATTTCCAATAATAAGCCTATGTGATCGTAGAGCAAAAAATTTTGATAACCCCTTCAAACTTTGTCACTTTACGTTTCAAGGTGCGTAGAATCCAAATTTGAAATGTCCGTCCGCCGTTCGCCGTCCGGGCCATAAAAGGCCTTAGAATTGACTTAAAAAATCTGTTCTTTCACACATAGACTCCACTTGGGGTCTAGTTGGTCCTAACATCTCGCCAGCTCGATCGCTCCACTCTCATGGGTGCTATGAGCCAAAAATAGGTGAAAAAGTGTCTTTTTTTTTTTTTTGTATATTTCAAGTTGTATAGAAATTGGAGATTTATGAGTGAAAAGAAAATGTTAGCTATTAATTTTATGGGAAAAAAAGTATTCTAAATGATACTCTTCTATTCAAAAAGAGATTTTGGATTTTTTGCAATTTTGTAGATTTTAATTTTTTAGCTGTAATGGATTGAACCCATTTGTGAGGTCCGAAGCTCCGAGTTCCGATACTAAATATACTATAGTAGCGGCGTTTAATAATTCTGGACCAGAGATCTACGTAGAAGGGCTGTCTAATACATAAAAATAAACCTTTGTGTAATAATTTGCAGCGTTTTTGATAATTAAAGCCCTATTTTAAATCGGAAAGGGGGTCACGTGACGTTAGTCACGTTCACACGGGACTAGAACTATTGAAGATGTATGCCAGGTACTTCGGCGTAGTAATGATTGCCCAATCAGAAGAGAGGAGACATTCTCGAATGTTTGACATGATTCGACCCAATTCCCGCTCGAGGCAGTTCAACGTACAAAGTATAATGTATAAAGGGCTGTTTACGACGTCAACGTCATTCCGTACATTCTATTCCGAGCGATTTAATCGAATAAACGTCTAGTGAACAGTGATTATTGACTTCTGCCTTCAAACGTGTACCCTTCCACGACAAGTAGTGCATTATAGTGCCAGGTATTTAATTTTCATTAGTAATAAATTATCTACTTAGTCATAGCTTTTTACGCCCATCTAATCAACGATGGCTCTGAGATAAAAAATGAGATTATGTAATTTACCGTCAGAGGTGATGAAACTGGGATGATGGCAGAAAGGAAGAAATATTTGCTCTTGACTTTCCACGACATTTCAGTAAGGACCAGCTCAACCAAATTCGTTGGTCTGAGGAGAGTGGGGATCTCTTGGTTGTCCTCCATACTCGTCATGGCAAGGAGCTGGTCAAGAAGAAGAGAGTTCTGTTCCCGAACCCCTGGAATACATACAGAAGCTATAATTTCAAACAATATTGACTTCTATCTATTCATCAATGCAGCCTACATGTTTTAAATTGTCCACAGTTTTACATAGTAAATGATTTTTGATATAGCCAGCTCAATTGAGTGAGACCTGGTTTTTATCAAGATTTGAATTACTCAGCGTCTTCAAATTTAATCAAAACTTGAGGGGAAAACTCTAAGCTAATTAAAATTGTTCTCATATCTAAATTAAATTGTTCCCATATTTAAATTCACTAGCAGTACCGTTGAATGGGTTTTCCCAATTGGATGCGATAATATTCAACAAGCTGACAGCCAAGTCAGAAGAAAGACGACCGTTCAAGGTACTGAGGCGAAATCGTTTAGCCCAGACGACGAGAGACTTGAACGCTAGAAGAGTGCGGTGAGAGTAGATAAACGCTTCAGTTTCAAGGAGCGGGAACAACCGCCCCACCAGCAGACTATGCCAAGTGCTCTGAAATGTAATAATACTATTAAATTTTCTGACGATTTTATGGTGAGTTGATGTAAGCCAAATTGGTTGCACGTAAATGCAACATATTGGGTTTGTCAAGTGGCGAATTTTACCGGATTAGTTCACCAGCTTGATAGGCAGAAACGTAATTCATCTTTATTGAATAGTGAATGAATTGCAAAGGAATATTAACTATTTACTTAATTCCTCATTCAATGCAAATCATAAACTGCAGCATAATAAAGCAATAACGGTATCAAACCTGAGGAACTTGTGAAGATAGCCAGAATGACTGTGGCTGAATTTGGAGCAATCCATGGGCCAAGCAGAGTCGGAAAGTAGAAATATCATCAAATAATAAGTTCAGAGATAGTTCTGGAGCCCCTTTGTACAACCTCACTCGCAAATTCTGAAGAAAGAGAGATGTACTGGTACATATTAAGTTCGATAACAACAGGATATTATTAATTTATATTTTATATAAAAACTTATATACCTCTCCACCGGATGATAAAGGCGATAGGAATGATTTTGAATACATAAGAGCAACTGAGCATGGTTCGGAAATCGTGCATAGCACTAGGGCGAGAGCGACACCACATAATGACCTGAAAAAAGGGGGGAAAAACATGAGTTATAATTTGCGTAAATTCATAAACCTTCATTTCGAGATAGGGTAGTAAATATTTAAATGTACACAGCTACATGCCTCTGAACGTAATATTGGTGATAATAGAAAACGGAGTTCAGGAATCAAAAATAATCTTCAGTGATTTAGTGCTTATGCATATAGAAATTTTAGGGAAAAATTTCGCAATCGAAGGAAGGTAAGGGTCATCGAGGCAACGCCCACCCTTCGGAGAAGTCAGGATGCCTACTCAGTTGCCGAGAGACTGACCTTTAACATCGTCACAGAGTTTCACATTTCTGAAGGATTTTCTAATCTTCTCCCATTGTACTCCAAGTAGCCCTAACAAGTATAGGATAGCTTTGGTTCACAGGTGCTCATAAAAATGATATATACCTATCATAGCAAGAACAGGAATTCACTATTTTTACTGAATAAAAGTGCTCTTGTTAGTTTTTTTGCTTAATGCTACTGTAACGGCCCAAAAATATTTGATACATCGACAGGAGTTCGAACTCGTGTCGTTACGACTACAGGAAATTTTCCGAAGTTGCAACATTCCAATGATCAGAGCTATGAGGCCAGGAGTGATCAAACCTCTTCGACTGTGAGAGTTATTTTCCTGGAGCGTAACATTTCCCCGGAGTCAAATACCAGCCGTCTTGGCTGGTTTGGGGTCGGACGAATGACGAAGTGAAACTGCAGGCCGCTGGCTCAGCAGATGCTCGCTGGAACAAGTCAGCAGTCGAGCGAGGTCATTGTCACGGTGTGTTTTGACTCAAGTGACTGAGGAAGTGAAAGGTGATAACGACAGGAAATGTGATGTTTGCAGTATTTTGGCTCGAGAGCGATTTAATTAATTATTGTTTCGTATGATTTCGGGTCCTATTTCGACTGCGCCACTGTAACGGCCCAAAAATATTTGATACCTCGACAGGAGTTTGAACGGGAAAATTCCTGAAGTTGCAATACTCGAACGATCAGAGCTATGAGGCCAGGGTAGATCAAACCTCTTTGACTGTGAGTTATTTTTCTGGAGCATAACATGGGGAATCCCAAATCAGACATGACAGTGAACCCTACTTACTTTTCAAGCTACCTTGACCTCGACTGTAAATCCATTAATGATCACAGGGATATTTCGTTAAGGTTCTCATGAAAAGACAATATTAAAATGTAATTTCTGCTTAAATAGATTAAATTTAAGAATAGACTACTTCAATCCAACATATCTAGTCTGCAATGGAAATACCTGCACAATATGAAATCCCCAATTTCTACCACTCTTACAATTGTAACCCCCTTCCCTGTACCACTGTTTTAGCTGTCTTGACAAGGCACAATCAAAAAAAGATAAAGATCAATAAATTAAATTACTGAGGAACAAAACATCGAAGCGGTAATAGCATTTGAATTTGCAGTAAATTAATCTGTTTTTCAAGGTGTGAAGGGAGCTGAGGATGTGCCTGTCGAAAAGACAAAGAAGTAGAAACGACGAAAATCTGCTACAATCAAACGTCGTACGATTGAAGCATTCCACTTTCACTTTGTTACACTTATACCGTAATTATTTTGTAAAATGTATAATACATTACCTAGCCTCCAACGAGAGGTGGACATGGGTTCCGAGTGTGATAAGCAATGTTTCTGAAAGCTGCCCTAAATTCGGTGGCAGCAGAGAGTTGGACGTTGACGTAAGCTTTTGGCAATTTGTGATGATATTCTGAAAAACCCATAAAAATAATTAACTAATGAACCTGTGATCAACAACACTTAAATGGTTTCTATCAATGGTCAGGGACACAGGCACTACTTGAAGTAGGTCGTACTTTTGGACATAATTATATCTACAGACGGGTCAGCGTAGGAGGTTTCGTGATGGCAAGGAGGTGGGGGAAATCAGCTGACCGTGGTCCGTCACCCCCTCTACACTCATCTAACACTTCCCCACCATCTGCATGCCCACGGCAGGAGCGGAAGTGGCTGGTGGATCGGAGGAGGAGGTAGGGAAGGGGTATCAAACTGCTACTTCTCCTCTTCCCACGGCCCATCTGGTGATAGGGCGGGGGTACCATCTCACGTAACTTCTAACGCTGACCCGACTATAGGATGTTTTATCAATGTATTGGATGTATGGTATTAAAGTGTTGCAAGAAATTGATCATTCAGGAAACGAGAAAATGATTCTTGAAGTAATTTACGTTAGCGCATGCACATAATGCAGTAATGACGAGAAAAATTAAATTGGTAGATGTCAATCTACAGCCACAAATCAATCTATCCCACCTATCCTCCAAATTTGAGCAAGATTGGACGGCGGGGGCATGGGAAAATGATGCTTGATGGAATTAACGTTTGCACATGCGCTGAGTGAAGTATTGATTTGGGAACAACGAAATTGATAGGGGACCATGTACACTCTAACCCGCATATTCCATGAACATCTCATAAAAATCGGTTGAATATTGTGGAAATTAACCTTGTTACAAGGATTTGAGGATATACGAAAGACACACACACACACACAGAAAGTCACGAAACGAAAGTTGTTCAGAATGGTTTGAAACGTAAAATGCGAGTGGAAATTTTACCACTGTAAAAATACAAAGACCGCTTGATTTTTTGGAGACTAAAACTTTTCCCCCCTCTCAAAAGTGAAAACAATGGTTTCACAACCTATAGGTAGAATTGGGAGAAATTTAAGAGATGAAATTAAGCATCTAGGTACCAATGCTTCACTAGTAGACGTACATCCGTACGGACAATAGTTAATAAACTCGATTTCGAAAAGTTAGAATAAATACCACTGGAACTATATCAACTGATAATTCCAGCAATTTCCATGCATTCCGGTAACACTATCTAGCGATCGATAACGGAATTTAGAGCTTAATTGGCTAATCAATAGATTCGTTAGCAGCACATTATTTCTCTATGGTCTCGCGCATAGAAATCCAAAGGCGTTTTTGCGATATTTTAGCCCTTAAGGAAAGCAAACCGTTCAACCTACAGCATAGGAAATGGTTTTAATCGATTCTTTGGAATAATATTTATCATTGACAAGGAAAAAAATCATCACAGTTACCTACCTTGAAAGTTTTCAAAAACTCGATTTTTGAATGTTTAGCCTTTTATACAACTCTTTAGAGTTAATAAAAATTTATGCCGAGCTTAGGACCATCTAGACCCCAAATGTGATTTTTAACACAAGTTTCATGAAGTTTGGTTTTAATTTTGGAGAAAAGCCACGGACGGATTTTTTAATTAAATTTTTAGATTCTAACCATCTTGAAACGTAAACCAAAAAATTTTCCGGGGGGGTTTAAAAATTTGCTCGTGGTCGATGAAAAAGGTTCATGATTGAAAATAATAAACCAAAATAGGTTTTAATGAGAATTTGTGTTCGAAATGTATGTTTTTCTCAAAATCCATCAAGCTATTGGGATACTTCATAGAAAACGAGTCCATACGGTCAGATCCTGATCGCTTGCAACCTCTTCTTTCTCTTCACACGCCAACTAACAAAGCTGCTTTACAAAGAATAATAGTAATGTTTGCCTATTATTCCAAATGGATTCCACGATTTTCAGAAAAAATTCGCACTCTAATTGTCACAACTTCTTTCCCATTATCGCCCAAAGCAATATCTTTTGAAGGGAGGTATCATCAGGAAACAGACCCAAAGGCAGAGCCGATAGCAAATCCATTCCATCAGTGACTATGTTTATTTGATGACTTGTGGCGTGACATTTTATTATTGCTATGATGTTATGGGGGCTATCAACATGAAGACTTTAGTAATATTATACAATTTCAAATCTTATCGTTTACTTACTACGCCGTGGTTATACTGGATTAAAGCCTAAAGTTTGAAAGGTTTATTCTACTAATATACGTAGACTTACTCGGAACTCCTGTATGAAATATTTGCTGTCACAAACTGCAGGTGGATGCTTCAGGCGGCTCAAACTCTGGCCAAGAGCTCCAGCAATATTAGACTCGGAAGACATATCACCCTAAGTGCAAAATGATGTTAATGTTGAACTAAACATGCTATCAATACGTCCAAGTATTTTTTGATGAAATTCAATGAAAAGATTGAGACCATAACAATAAAACTAGCAATACTCTCAATAACTTCCTAGAAATGAACCTACCTAAACATGAGTAACAATTGAGAGTTGGTATTGTTAACATTAGTAAACAAGAAAGGAAAAACGATGAATAAATACACCTTGGCGAAAAATCCGTGGATGAAGCACTGCAGAACACGATGTAATCATTTTTCACATTCACTCACTATGGTACCTCTGTTTCTGACCATCATGAGAATTATCACCTAATAGACTGTAATATACGGTAAACAATACTAAAACTATCAATATTAATTCAATATTCACGAATCAATAATAAAATTATACTCAATTTCAGACAGCGAACACCGCCAAATTTACAAACTTTAACGCTTAAATGGATACTATAAAAATGTTTGTGTGATAAACTGATAAGAGTTGGTGGAGGTCTTTGTTTTAGTTTAACGTGTTGGTGTTTAACGCGCTGGTAGTACTTCACTGGAGGGAGGTTACGCTCCATTTGCGTCTGCAGTGATAGTGATCGTTTCAGTGCGCTCTTGCGGCCTCCCTCAAAAGCATTCCCTACTGAGTAGTGAAGTACTGTGATTGTTCAATCATATTTAAGGGCAGTCGTAATCCGTGGGTTATGGGATGTGAAGGGAGTCTTTTCCCACCTTCAGATCGGTCGAATCTGGTTAAATCAGTATTGATTCAGGGTCGCACTTGATTCAACCGGTCAGTTCCTCGTCCGGTCAGTCTTGAATCAACAACCATACGAGATGGACGTGGAATTATTAATTTTAAAAGTAAAAGAAAATAGTGCGTCCACAGGTCCCACCAAATCCAGCAGTATTACGAGCAATTACTTATTCGGAAGTCATAGAATTTCTTCTCATCATTTTGTAGGTCAGGATGTAAATGATGAAACATACCAAAATCCGACCTTTTCCTATTTATGTGATGTACTCGTATCTACATAAATTCTGTTTCATCCGTTGCCTCCTACGATACACTATTGCATTTAAAACAACTGCGTCCACGATCATAGCTCAAAAGCAGCTAAAAGAAGGAAAACAAAAAAAAAAAAAATATGAAAGGATTTTTATAGATTCAGGTTGATTCAGCTGGTGTGAAAGCGTGAACATGACGAATCAGATTCAACTTGATTCGGATTCGTTTGGTGTGAGATAACAAACTTACAAGGTGAAACCTTGTAGGTACCTTCTACCTACCCTACCTCAACCTCCGAAATATAGGTATTTTTAAACGTCATTCTGCTCTATATGTCCAACTAATCTGTTTACAAATGGATTGACGGGAACTTTTTCAATTTAAGCGCTCAGAAGGCTGGTTGATTTCAAAATGGGCAAATCGATGTGTTGGAATACTATTTGATGGTAGATAAGAAGAGTGGGGGATCGCTAAAAATTGAGTTCCATGAGATGCAAGTGTTACGCTCCAGATAACCTGTTATTCTCACAGTCAAATGTGTTTGAATATGCCGGCCTCATAGCTCAAATCGAAGGAGTGTTGCAACTCAGGGGAAACTTCCCATAGTTGTAAGGATACGAGTTCTAACACCTGTTGAGGTAGGTATCAAATGTTTTTGGGCTGTTACAGCGGTGTAGTCGAAATAGGACCCCCAATAATACGAAACAATAATTAATTAATTAATCCCCTCTAAAGCCAAAATACTCAAAACATCACATTTCCTGTAGTAGGTAGCACCTTACACTTCCTCGTTCGAATCCTGGTCAAAACATATTCTTCTTTTTATTCATTTGTTATTTTTTGATAAGGTTTGAAATGGAATATACGTTTTCTACATCATTTGTTTCATAAAATAGCCAGTCACGAGTCCCCATCATGTAGCATGACACTATCTGCCAATTGTTTTTTTCTTTTTATCTGTGGATTGAAATTTTGGTTTGATGTGAACAATTGGTTATCTTGAGCATTTGTGTCTTGCCAATGGTGAGTCCCGATAGAACGAATTTTTATTTTTCTTCATATCTGTGGTGCAAAATTGAATCCTTTTAGTAAATTTCTACAGGAAGTTTTTGGTTTTTTACATTTATGGTGCAAATTAGGGTCTAAGTTTAACATAATGCTAGTGACTTGCTTTCTTGGCCACGCCTACCCGCCCGAGGGGGCCTCGTTCTCCCCAACCCCCTCTGGACGCACGCCGACTGACAAGGCAGAGGGTGGACACCCAATCCACTTACCCTCCTAGGTTCATGGGAATGCCAGATTTGCGTTTTCATTTCCACCAAGTCCGAGAGGAAGCAGAGCCCAGAAGAAGACTTCCACCTGTTTCCCAACTTACCTCATACCGAATGATTACTTGATGACTTGACTTTCACTAGTGATGTAATACCTACTGGTATCTTCAAGGTAATCGACAAGGCACAATTAACATCACAACTGCAGTATTCAGTTCCAGTTCATACCTTCTATCGGATTTTCCTCAACCATTATGACTGTCGCCAAAGTTTTGATTTATGGAGGTCGAGGTGCTTTGGGAGCGGCTTGCGTCTCCTATTTCAAGAAACAACAAGTGGTGAGTTGGTTTTCTTAACGATGTAGGTATGTACCTATGTAACGGAGTTTGTTAAAATTTAGAACATTATTCCAATCATGAAACAATCAGGTCTCAGCAGGATTAAGGGGCTCAGCAGGATTTCGCAACAGAATTGGAACTGTTAAAATGTAGGTACCTACAGGAAGAATGTAGGCGACGAAAACAAAATCAGATTTTTCATTTGAATTATACTGTTACATACATTGTTGATTACGTGTCCGTTTTTCTTCTGAATCTTAGGGGCGACACTGTAGGCCATAAAAGGCCTAAGAATTTACTTAAAAAACCCGTTCTTTCGCACATAGACTCCATTTGGGGTCTAGTTGGCCCTAACGTTTAACCATCCCGATCGCTTTACTCAAATGGATACTATGGGCCAAAAACGGGCGAAAAAGTGTCTTTTTAGAGACTTTGAGTGTTAGACGCACGCTGGGCAGGGGGTCACGGTTGGTGGAGAGGGGGTGGAGTGAGAGGAGGCGCCGCGGCACCTTGTGGTGGCTGGAGTGACCAGGGGCGTAGCAGAGGGGTGTAGGAGAATGGATATTTATTACTTTTACGTGTTATACCCATATAATACACCGTGGCACCATGAGGTGGGTACAGTGTTCCTTCGAGGCATGAATATATGTTTTTTTCTAGGTCATATTTGTGTGTTAATACCAATGCTTTTTCATATTTAATAACATATCCTCTGGACTTTTCGTACGTACTTAGATAATGATATTATTAGGGCAATAACTATTTGAATAGATAGGAGCTCAAATCGAGAAATATAAACATGCGTATATAATTACAGAAGTATAGGTTGTGGCAATTCGAAATAGGACACGCCGAGGAGTCTGGACGGGCCTTATGACGTACGCAAGCCAACTAAAACTACGATCAAACTCAATTGAAAAAATAATAAACCTTTGTGAAATAAATTGCAGCATTTTATTATTATTATCATCAGACTTAGCGTACAATAATTCTTGCTAATCATTATACTGATGAACGCATTAAATAATATCCATGTTTCCTTTTTCAGTGGGTTGGGTGCATCGACATGAAAGAGAATGAAGAAGCGGATGCCAACATTGTCGTAAGCCCCGATGCAGACTGGCAGATTCAGGTTGTGCAACTTAGCCTGTTTCCTAAAATACCTGACATCCTATCAATTCAACAAAATTCACTTTTTCACTCTTAAATATATTTAATTTTTATTATCCTTTCAGCACAATTTGGTTCTTGAGAAAGTTGCTAGCGCTCTGGCAGGCGAGAAAGTTGATGCTATCATCAACGTTGCAGGGGGATGGGCTGGTGGCAATGCTGCTTCAGATGGTAAGCTTCTCAAGTTTATATACATCGATTTATTTGTCTCTCTTTAAAAAAATATTATTCTATATCTGTTCGGAAAGGCTTATAGCGTTGTCCTTCTGTCCCTACAGTTTTATCAGGTCCAATTTAAAATGTCAATGTAGTAAATAGAATGGGGTTAAAAATCTTCTTCGAGTTGGAAAGCTAAACTCTAAGGGACAAAAGCTTTATCTCAAACTAAGTAAACATTTATCATTTATTGAGTTTTTCGAAATTGAATTTTAGCTCACTTTAATTAATTTTTTTTATTTTATCTTGAGTAGAAAATTACATAATCTCATCTCAAAATACTATATTGATACTACAATAAATTATAATATTTGTAATAATAATAAAATACTATATTAATTCCATATGTCGCTCCGAGGAAATTATCTAATTGAGAGAAGTTTCTAACTAATTCGTTGAAAATTATTGGTTTAATTAGAATTCAAATCATAATAAGAAAATATCAAAAGGAGTGACAGTCGATCGAATTTTTTCACGAAATCCTTTTATATTTGATGTGGAGACTTCACACCTTGAAGAATGGCTTCGTCAAAAATACTTCTCTTCCATATGAAATGCGAAATAATTAAATTTGAGGATGCAAGTGGTATTCCTGGGGGTAACATGAGTGTTAGAAGTTAGAATTCACCAATCGTTATAGTAGCTCACTGTAAATGTACTTACTCTGTATTAATTTTATTTTTCACAGATTTCATCAAGAACTCTGAATTGATGTGGAAACAAAGTGTGTGGAGCTCAACTATCACAGCTTCAATTGCTTCAAAATATCTGAAGCCGGGTGGCTTGGTCACTCTACCCGGTGCTCATGCAGCCAAAGAAGGCACCCCGGGTACGTAACATAGATGGGGAAAGGTTTTATGCCGATCATGCATGGCATGGTTCACTTGCAGATATGAAGAGATAGAGGTATCAAGTTGAATGGCAGATCATCAGGAAACTGGGAATCGACCACCAAATTGGCCAATCGGGGAGCTTTGTTCTGGGAGACAACAACTGTTAATCAAAGACAACTAGCACACGAACATTTTGTCTGCCGTCCATCAACAGTGGTTCCAGGAGAAAGCTTTGGTTGACATCCTAAAAAACAGGCAGGTTAACCTTCAGTCCGGAGGGACGATTTGAGCTCTCGGGAGGAGGGAGCTGTCAAATCGACCCCTGCCCCTCAAGAGGAGGGAGCGGTCATCTAGACCGCCGAAATTTCCACACTTGGTATTCAGTTTATGAGGTAGAAAACGTAGAAATATAACCATTAGAACTGTCATAGTGAAAAAATTTTATAATTAGAGTAAAATGATGGAGCTACTGCATAACATCATTAAAAAATATGCCGAGGCACAAACAAAAATAGAAAATAAAAAATTTAAGTTTTCGATATACATCCCGCATGGGAAAGATTCATTAGGTCCTCACTTCACGGGTAACTATGATAAGGCACAGATTGCTCCTCTTGGGCTGCATTGCTTGGAGTTGGCAAGTCTTGAGGTATTTCTGAGGCCTCTTCGGTGTGCGGCCTTTTTCTAGAAGCAGGTCTTTTGTTTGCCTCTTTGCATAAGGCTAATGTGTGAACAATTTTCTTCTTCAATACTTCGGGTAGATGGCCGATAGAGAGAAGATTTTGTAAATGAGGGGGTTATGTTATATTTTTGTTTGTGCCTTGGCAAGTATGAAAAAATTTTAATGTTCCTCATAACTAACGTTACCGTCAAATGTCAAGTTGCTCTAAGTCAACTGATGTTTTTCGACAATTTCCTTCCAGCTTAGATTCTTAGATATTTTTACATCAATTTCACACAAAACGGAACGAACAATGTTGCCGAAATTGGGGTCATTAGGGTTGATATTTATCTCTGCCATTGCGAAAATCCACGGCTGCAGGAGGGAGCGGTAAAAATGACACTGGTCTGGGGAAGGAGGAAGAGGTCTGAATGACCGCAAAATCGTGAACTATGACTATTGTAGTGGGAAAGGGGGGGATGAAAAGATCAATGACACTCACGCACCGTTAATTGTCACGATCGCCGAGGATACTGAGGACCTTGAGGGGGTAACCCACCCCATTGAACCCTTCCCTCTCTTCTAGAGTTTGAAGTGCGGTCCAATCGACGTCCCTCCGGACTGAAAGTTAAACAGAAACTTATAAGAGTTGCTGTTCAATCTTCTTCAATGTGGAGTTCGTTACCACTTCCATTTCACAACTAAGTTCATGCTGCAGCGAGTGTAGTGGAACCCTGTGAGGGGGAGGGTAGGAAAACCCGGGAGAGATGTAGGGGGATCTGGCGCGTGATAGTGTCTTTTGAGGGGGGTCGGAGGGCCAACTGCGGAGTACATTGTCTTTGAGAGGATCAAATACAAAGATTTTGAATGAATTGGAAAATATGGCCTATTTTTGGCATGCTCTAGCTGCGAACAAAGAAAGCTACAGAGCTGATTCCGATTTCATTTTTTGGAAAATTTATCAGCTTTCTTTTAAAATGGAATGATTTCTGTTTTGAGAGCATCTTTTCGGAGTAATAAGCAAAAAAACTAAAAATAAATCCAAAATGTCATGGTTTTTCGCCATTTTCATAGTGAAGCCATATCCGAATATAGTCGATAACTAAATTTTCGGATTCAGCACCTTCAAAAACTTATATATCCGCCATAAAACCTTTGCCGGATATTTTTTCCTGTCCAAACCACCTAATGACTGGACTATAATTCGTTGATTCCAACAAATCTTAGAGCGCCCCCAGAGCTCCGAGCCCTACGCGTGCGCATTTTGAAATGAGCTGCTACCTTTGGGTAAATTACTTTCCGCACAACGTTCTCTAAACTGTTTTCCCCTTCTCTACTATGTTTGTTATCACATCTCTCTTTCAATGGTTCCACACGCGGACAATTATCTGCGTTACATCAATCTTCAACTACCGTTAACGAGTTTTGAACTCTCTGGTGGGCTCCGAAGTGTTCCAACAAACACAAAAGTGGGCGACCTTGGAGCTAACCATACGGCAACTCTGGAGGAGCCCCGGGAGTCGCTCACAAAGCGTTGTTGGGTCAAAGCTAATGCAATCATCGATATTTCCATATAGTTTTTGCTTCCATTGGTATTTTCATGATAATTTATTTAATATCATTGGTAATTTAGTTATATTGCTCGGTAATTTAATCCAAAGGTATTGCTCTCAATCCTACTCCATGCCCACCCACCACTTGTAAATTGCCTGTGTGTTCTGCACCCTCCCCAAAACAGAAGAATGTTTAATCAACGTGTTTTGGGTTATTATATCGGGGCAAATTAGCAATGCTCATAATTTCTAACAGGTTCACTTTATATGAGGATCAATGATCCTAACCAAGAAGGAAGGGGTCGTAATGTTCTTTCAAGATGCATATAAGTTTGTAATTTAGCACTTTTCTTCACTTTAGAAGCATGATCGTAGAAACCTGGTTCTTGTCTGAATGGGAAAGCCAAGCTTTCACATCTTTTTACCCCTGTGAAAAATCAGTTTCACAATAATGCTTTTAGTTTCATAACTTGCTTGAAAATCCAAGTAATGGATAAGTAATTGATTTTCCAACAGGGATGATTGGCTATGGAATGGCCAAAGCTGCTGTGCACCAACTGACCAAATCACTGGCTGGTGAAAAAAGCGGGCTTCCTGAAGGGAGCACTGCTATCGCCTTACTCCCTATCACACTCGACACACCAATGAACCGGAAGTGGATGCCCAAGGCCGACACATCCACTTGGACTCCTGTGTCTTTCATCGCTGAGTAAGTCTAACCATCCCATTTACTGTACTCAACCCCCTTGGAGAAAGATGCTAAATTTGCAGCAGAGTTATTGAATGAAGAATTAAAGCCAAGAATATTTGAAATGAGGCTTTTGCATCATGATTTCACTATTAAACTTATTTGTAGATCCTTCTACCAATGGACCAAAGGTGATGGGAGGCCGAAGAGTGGAAGTCTTGTCTCTCTTGTAACCAAGAATAATCAAACGTCCCTGGAAATTTCTTAAACCCTTTTCCGTCATATCTTCAACGAACGACCATAACTGCTTGTGATATCAATTTATTTTTAAGAAGATCTTTTTAAATAGCCCTTTTTATATTTTTCGTATTCGTTATATTTTATACCGTATTTCTTCATGTTCTCAAGTGTTTTTGTCTCTCGTATTCGATTAATGTTGAACTTTTGTTGATATGTATTGTTGTTATCATAATATATAGCTTCCCCCAATAAGATATGACAATAAATGTTGTACTGCATCATTGTTTGTTACTTTTGTCATCTGAAGTACGTCAGTACGACAGTATTTCACCCTTTCCTTCATAAGAACAAGTTTGATTCAACACTACCCAAGATTAAACAAAATTTTAAAAAACGCAGTTTGCGTAAGCAGAACCAACTTTCTGAATAGAGATTGGTAAAATGATATAAGAAGGTGAAAAGTATTTAGAACACTTGTGACTGTTCCCCCTCACATCCAAGAGAATGCGTGTCTGAGGATCCGAGAACCGGAAAGTCATAGCACTCTCGTATCTTTTATAGCCGGGTTGAACACGTCATTCTCGAGTTCTTGGAATGCTGTGGTTGGCAAGTCCAATTTAGGTGAGGATCAGTTTTCATTTGAGAACCTGTTATGAAAATTATCTTCTCACAGAAGTTGGAACATAGCATTCAAATATTTGCACAACCCCTCGCTATTAGTACGAGTTGTATCTTTTATGGGGTTCAAATTACTGTCACACTTGCATCCCCTCTCTCTATGTAGCTCGGATTTAGGCCCCATTGGATCACCTCTGGAGGGGGCGGGGGGTGACCTTTTGAAAGTATGTATCCTGCCCTGAGTCTCGTCATCGGACTGTAGCAGAGTACTTCAAAAGTGTGGTGGTTAGGATAGGCAAGAAACAGACAAAGAGAACCCGACCTCAAACATGTACGGCTGACGCCTAGTAATCCGATCCACTGTTTTTGAGGGCTATATGTTTCAGAAGAAACTTGGCCCGGGTTTCCAGAAGTAAAACTCATTATTATCCTTTGGTACATAAATAATTTCATTGGTAAATTAGGACTTATAATTTCTCGAATTTTTCCCCTCATATAATATCTATTTTCATACCTATGGTATCAGGCCTTTGCCTTTTTTATTACTACACATATATTCTTTATTCAAGGTCATAGTTCCCAATTCTAATTTAAGGGCATAGTTCCCAATTATTATTTCCAGGGCTTAGTTTCCAATTTAAGTCCCCAACGTAGGCACATATTTTTATATCTACTTTATTTTCCTCTAGGTATAAGTCTACATAGTTGAGCAACCGTTTATTCCTGATTATTCCAATCTTTGATTGGAGGTTAATTACCTAATGAATACTTCATATTAAGATTCATTGACAATCCATCCTGTTTTAATCTCTCTTTTTTTATCCTCAATCGCCAATGCAGCTATTCATTAGTGAGCATCACTTCTCAACCAGTAAACTATTCCACCTGGTTTACATAATTGCTCTTCAATCAAGTATGTCTTTAAGGGGAGGAGTGTGCCAGTTGCCGTCAGATCCAGGAGAATGCGCGTCTATCCGTCGCTCTCGCACTGGGTTGAACGCGTCATTCTCGAGTTCTTGGAATGCTGTGGTTGGCGATAGATGAGGATCCGAGAACCGGAAAATTATCTTCTCCAAACATAGCACATTACGCCATTAGTACAAGTTGTATCTGTTATGGACTGTCACACTCCCCTCTCTCTATGTAGCGTAGATTTAGGCCCCATTGCACCTCTGGGAGCGACCGAAAGTGTCCGGGAGTTTTCCGTGAAGGACATTTTTATTTTAAAATTTTGAAACCATTGCAATAGCTTCATTTTCTTGGAAAACGCGCTAAAAACAAAGTTTCCCTTCAAAAGCAAGCTGAAAACCTGATACAAAACCTTCCAGAAGGAAGGTCTATTGCTTCAATGTTGTCATTACTGGGTAGAAATCATCAAGTAACCAAACTCCTTCATTGCGTACGATCTTTATTGCGCATTACTTACACTAACAATCAGTCTGCCAGTTTATCAGAAAAGAAGAAAACTGAATCCCATGATTTCAAATTAATATGTATAACAGTGAAGTCCTGTTTGAGAAGATACCTACAACAGGCATTTTCGGCAACGTAAACACGAATGTACAGATGAAACAATGTTATTACATAATTGATGTAATTTGCAAAGTTAAGAGGCACAAGGTTCAGCTTGAGAGTTTTTTTTTTTTTTTTTTTTTTTTTTTTTTTTTTGGCTACGATCGACAATGGCTTAGCTAGGATCTTTCAAGGCTGTACAACGCCATTCCCATTTCGCCCTAACACAAACCAAACTGATGCAAATTTCTTTTGTTTCTACGAGCGTCTAAAGTTGCAAGGCAATAGGAGTTTCATAATAATAATTGTGTTTTACGAATTTCATTTTCCAATTGAAGGTGATAGGTCCTGAAGTTAGAAGCGTAAAATGATTAATAATTGTATCCATACAACATCCGTTTCAAGTCGAACTTCTGCATCCTCTATCATTTATGGAGGGGCTATGGCCACCCTGCTCCTCCTCTAACTACGCCAATGCCGATCGTTATTGGAAATCACGAATACTTGGTATATGAATGGTGATGAAATGTTGGATTTTAGAGTAGGTTTTGATTCGAAAAGATAAGGAACCTTAAATGCCTGTACATAAACAATATAATTCGACACTTGTTATACTATCTCAAACGTGTAACATCAAGTGACTATAGAGCTGTAGTTTTTATCGCCTGAAGCATATCCCAATCACCAAATTGCATATGCTTACGTCTATTTTCAATTCCTAAGATTATAACAAGACAGTAAACGCGAAACATTTTATATGAGGGTCTTCAGAGTGATATAGGGACATACGAGTGTGCATTTACTTAAGTAAAGAGTATCACAAAGTGAATAACATTCTCTTTTCAGCCTGTTATAAATGAACAAGTCACTTGTTTCAGATAATCACATTCTTCAGATCAAAAGACCCTGTATTTAAATACTTATTTGAATCTAAATAAGGTCCACACTGCCAGCAAAGTGAAGGAAGAAGGCTATAGTAACAATCTTTAAATTCACAGCCCAAGCATAAACTCGAGCAATGATTCCACAATCGAAATATGATTTGAACCTATTCATGATTTGCAGCAGGAACCTTGAGTGCTAAAATATGAGTTCCTTGACCTATCCTCCTGTGTAAAAGGTCGTTTTGCTTTTACATGGCTTCACTTTGTATAGCAAGCAGTGTGAATTTACCCTCACGCATAGGCATTCCAGTTGCTCCCATCTTCGGGTAGGAGGCCGTTTGTGACAAGAAGGATGATGTCTACAATCCACCAAATCCCAACACCACCGAGGGTTAGGAGCTTTCCAACAGCTGTACCTGTCTGACCGAGGCAGAACCTGTCCATCCCAAGGAATCCAAGCAGTATGCTGTACATTAAAGTTGTTACAAAATAGTGCCCATTATACCTGAAACAATTTAAATTAAGTTAAGGAAACAAGAAGGATTGATGTCGTGAAAAAATACATCCTCACATAGAATGAATAGCCAGCAGCGGATAGGTTACCCAATACAGATCAATGACGATGGGGAATTTCCATGGTTATTTTTCATTTGCTCAATAGAAATATATGAGCGAGAGCTTTCCGAAGAGTGCTATATGATGGGTACCGGACCAGTAATAAGGGACTTGAAATTAATTTGCTTGATGACGTCACGGCCCCTACCCGCCTTGAAGGAACCCTCAACACTCTTGCACTACTATGGATGGAATTCATAGACAAAGCCTGAGTGTGTGTGTTCACTTGCACTCACCTAAATGGAGGATCACCCTCCATTCACAAGATCAAATTCATAGTAGAGAGGGGTGGTTCACTCAACAGTTAGGGGCACACTCAAATTACACGAGTTTGACAGTGCACTCAGGGGACACTCAACGCTTTTTAAACTTAAGTTGGCCGCCCTGACAGTATGTTGTAGGGGAAGTTTCCCTGGTTTGAGGAAAAAGGGACGGGAAAATTCCCTCTCACATTCTGCACTGATCAATAACAGTTCTCAAAGGTTAATTTTTTCTTTGTTTTTTTGCTTTTTATGCTATTATCCTTGTTACTTGGGGAGACAAGATAAAGGCCTTATCAGGCAAAGATGAAAGTTATTGGTCCTCCCGCCTGGATCAGGGCAGCCATAAGTTGAATTGAATCCTTGTTGCTTGTTTGTTGAAGTGCTGATAATTTGTGTTTATCATGTATTATGTTGTAGTATTGAATTGTATAATCATGTATAGGGTTGTGACGGAAAAGAATTGAGAAAATGAGAAAACAATGATTCGCCAGTTAGTTTTAAAGAACAGATATGTAGTTGAAAATAAGAAGAGTTATATGTATAATGAGACTGTTGGACAAAAAGAAGACCTGAGGCTTTGGGAGAGCTTCAAGCAATCACATTTTCTTGGAATTCTCATTGATTGTACATCCTGATGAATGGAAGGTACACCTTCCACCAACTCATTCCACAAACCAAGATGAATCGGAAAAACATGCACTACAAACTTGGTATGTAGGGAACGCATAAAATCAAAGAGCGACCAGAACTTTCAGTTGTGGCTGTTATAAATCCTTGCCATTTATTTTAGGCTCCTTCAAGTTCGTAGTTGTCCATGACTGTCTCTTTCCCGAATAGGAATAGTTTGCGAAATATTTTGTTGTTGATTGTATAACATTCAAATGAGATCTGTTTTTCATATCAAACATGTACTCAACTACCGTTTAGGAACAGCCTACCTACTCTTATGTGCATGTACTCTTATGTAGTTTTTTAATAAACTCCGAACTAAATAAACGATATGTACGCTCTACTACATTACCAGTACCTATACCTACGTGAAAATAATGAAAAAGGTATCAGTTGACGCACTTAAGTGACCTCCTGCCGTCACCCAGGATATTACACCGTTGAGCTGAGGGTGAAACTCACCTCAACACCATTTTTTGTTCATGAATCCCGTTGAGTGTGTATTTGGGTTGCATACTCAGTGCACCCTCAAATCACGTCTATGAAAATTGCACAGAGTGCATGAATTCCCTTATCGATACACATAGGGGCCCACTCAGACTCAATTCCCGTCTATGAATTCCGCCCTAAGTCACGCGTGATCTTCTTAACTGTTTCTTGACCGAACTAAAAGGTCTTTTGAGCTGAAAATCTGTACATAGGAGGTTTCAAGTGCGCTGAATCAGCATCTGAGGTCATAAGTGTGGAATTCCAACAAGTTCCCCATTGGCACAGTTGAACTAGACTGTGCAACCCTAGAATATGATAGAATTTATTTACAGAATATATTAACAGCACAGATACAATATTTGAGGTGAGCACAATACAGATCATTTTTCAAACACAGATCATGGGTCTATAATTGCCTAATAGTAGGCTTCGTCCGCGTTGCTAGGCAAAACACGTTATTAAATAAGTAAATAGGTTTCTTTTCCATCCTTGGGACATTTTTTAATCTGAGAATTCTAATTTCTACACTCTGGTTCATACCAAGAACAATGTCATTTACACTTCACCTTTCATTACAATAGACAAGTTTTGTTCTGGAAACTTGGAAAGTTCCATTTCTAAAAACGTTGATATGATATTAGAAAAGTTTTTCGCCCTGTGAAAATCCTTTCTGAACAACAAGTGTCAGATTTACTCGTTTTTGAAGTAAGGACTTTTAGAAGACAGCATAGCATTTCTAAATTCAAACTAGAGGTGGTAGAATTGAGGAACGCCAACCAGTATTGAATTGAATTGAAAATGGGATTTACAAGATTGTGTTCAGGTAGAATTAACCCGATGCGTTTACCGATGTTAGTTATGTGATGTTCAAACAAGCTCTTACTTGATGCAAGGGAATCCGTCTTTAAGGAAGCTCTTTGGTCCATGACATTCGATGAATGGTAGCACATCGCACTGCACTCTTGCCTTCTCAACGTCGTGGTATTTATAGTTTCCAAACTGAAACCATACAAAGAATGTACGTTGATGCTGGAGTAAGATCAATTCCTAAAGTATTCTTACGTTTTGCTTGATGCATTATGAGGATATCAGAACAAGATATTACTTAAATAGATAACAGCACCTACATTTTACTACGACTCAATAGTCTGAAAATCGCATTTATAGCTCTTTATTTTAAGGCCTGTTTTCCTAGCGACAGGTTTTTTGCGCCGCAGGAACCGAATCCGCATAAAAAACGTCGGCAGGAGCCCGAAATATATTACGCTGCATAAAAGTGTTTTCCTAGCGCCGTGTTTTATCCATTCAGTTGGCGTTGAATTGTGTTGAAGGTAGCACGTTTGTGTGTGTGAAAACACTTAGGTACCTACTGCTGAAATGGAGAACATGATGAGAGAGAGAGAAATACAATGGCGTAATTGCTGCATTGATAATAAAGAAATAATAGATGGTGACGAAGAAGTAGAGTTCATAATAATAAAATATGCCAAAGTAAGGAAACGTGTAAGTGATGTATTCTCAAACCGCAGAAATGAAGGAATTTTCAGCGTTTTAGTCAAAAATCATCTGCTTGACTATGAAGAGAAATTCCAAAGATACTTCAGACTGACCAGAGAAAGGTTTGGGGTGTCCCAAGAAGGTGTCCCGCTTTGGGACATCTTGAAAACCTCGGAAATCGAAAATTGGAGCTACACAAACACCGGAATTCAAGGGAATCACGCCAGCGTACTGCGCAGTTGACTCCTCCTCGAGCAGTCGGGCCAGCCGCGTCAACGCAACACGTTCTGCGCTGACGTGATGCGTTCTCTAGGAAAACACCCTAACTAAATTCAAGGGTATCAGTGGTCGACGTTGAACGCCCGGCGTATCACGTTGTCAACGGCGCAAAAAACCTGTCGCTAGGAAAACAGGCCTTTACACTGTTTAATCAGAAAACAAACCGAACGATGTATGAACTTGACGCTAGGATTATTTGAGAGCTACGCCAAATTTAATCTTTTGAATCTAATTATTGACGATTCCAAATAAGGATGCGAGCCTAGCGGCAGAAAAATGAACAAAGTAAGTAGATCCTGACTCCGACTTTCGTGTCATTGAAAATCGTATCTGTACTTACTTAACATTCTTTGACACTTTTTCTTCTCTCGTTTTATTTCCATTCGTTTTTTCCGTGATGGGAAAAGAGTCGAAGGTGCTTAAAGCATTCTGAATTTTGAAAATACAGTGATTATGCCCTAATTGGAAATCCTTTTTGGTTAGATGGTTGAATGGTGCCTCCCTTCCCCTAATTTGGTACATAGAGATCCGTGTTAATGTATCACAAATCGTTTCTGAACAAATTTAAGCAGAAATATTTACCTTAGCGCAACCATAGCCAGCTTCTTCCCGGGCAGTAACGTTGCCTTTATGGTCGACTGGAGGATCACACTCCAAAAAGTCTAGGGGCCTTCGAAAAAAGAAAATGATTAACAAGTTGATCAAAATATTTAAATAACAAGTTGATACAAAAATAAAACAATGTAACCAGCCGTGATGACTAATCAGTAATCAGTATATTTATTTGTCAAAAACATAATGTGTGACAATAAATTGTCAAAGAGTTTGAGGGCAAGCAGACACAAACACCCGCCCATAGGGCACCCCGGCCAAGCCCGGACCCGACCCACCATGGCGGCCTCCCGAGGGTGCCCACCCATTGCTAGGTGAGCACCCCTAGACACGACTAATTAATCGAGTCAAGAGAAAACCCCAGGCGAGACCGCCCCAGGCCGAAACTAAATAAATAAAATGTACCAGCCAGTCACTCTATAAATTACATGCACACAAAACATTCATTCATACAATTAACAACAAAATATAATAAGAAGAATAATATATCCCATGGTTAGCAATAATATTATCAACAATTCTATCACAGAGAAACTATATAAAAAGCTAGCACGAGTAGTTTTATAAAATTCCTCGGCTGCTGAGAAGAAAATCTACATTGGCTACAAGAAAAACATATAAAGAGACTAGAATCATGATATGGTAGTTATAACGATCATAGAAGATACTGCCTTAAAAGGACATTTAAAAAAAGTCGTTCACACAATAAAGACTCTTGACATTAAGATAAGACAGAGAAGATAAAGATTCTTCTAAAGATAGATTTTCTAAAGATTCTTGACATTCTTCTTGAAGGCCTTCTAAAGATAGATTTTCCAAAGATTCTTGACATTCTTCTTGAAGGCCTTACTTGGAAGAGATTTCATAGAAGCCGGCAAGTGGTCAAACAGGCGAGGCCCCATTTGATCAGGGCTACCAAGCAGCAACGTAGTCAGACGAATAGTTGGCGGGCATATTCTATCTCTATTTCTTGTGAAATGGCTATGTAGGTCTGATCCTTTTGTAAAGGTGCCCAGATTTTCTTTAACATACAAGAGGCAATTCAGGATATAAAGGCTAGGGACAGTAAGCGTACCGAGTTTCACAAAAAGGCCTCAACAGCTTTGTCTGAAACCTAGGTTAAAAATTGTTCTTATAGCTCTCTTTTGAGCCTTAAATACCAAATTGCAACGGCCCGAATTTCCCCAATGGATAACGCAATAGGCAACTCTACTCATGAAACAAGCGAAATATACTGACTTGAGTACCTCAAATGAAACAGACATGGTCAAGCGACGTAGCATGAAATTCACAGAGGCCAATTTTGACAGAAGCTGTTCAACATGGTTAACCCAAAACAGGCGGTTATCGATTATCAAGCCAAGAAAATTAACAGAAGAAGTCAGACGGCCATTCAAATGGAAATCAAGATGTTGAGTTTTGCTTACGTTGAGCATTAAGCCATTTGCTTCACACCATTTTTCAATAGTGGCGGATAAATTATCTACACCAGAGCGGAGAATCACCTCGGAGGGACCGACTGTCAAAGCAGTTATATCGTCAGCAAACAAATAAATATTTTCATTTGAGGTGCCAAACTGAAAAGCTATATCATTAATAGATAAAATGAAGAGACAAGGGCCAAGATCTTAACCTTGTTCAACGCCACATGTGATATACTGGGGTGATATACCCACTATAGTAAATACTGGGAATCGCCAACTCCTCGAAGTAAAAAATCAACCATCTTTCACTGAATTGGGTATTGGACAGAAGACAGATCTGTGGGCTCAGCAGCTGCTTGCTGCAAGAAGTCTCAGTCAAGCGAGGTCATTGTCACAGTGTGTTTAGGCTCAGCAATTGAGGAGGTGAAGTTACTACGTCTTGGAATGTGATGTTTACAGTCTGGCTCGAGAGGGATCTTTTATTAAAGCTTCAGCCCTGCTTCTTGCATCACGGTATTCAGCCTAATAGTTACAGTGATACCTCGGCAGAATTTGGAGGCACACCCTTTCAAACACGGGCAGAACTCTCCAGTAACAGTTGCCATCTAAAACACTCGGCTACCAAGGTCACTTAATCATATCTCTTTGACTCTGGGAATTTTCCTACACATAACAGCTGCTACCACCAAATGGTAGGTAGCAGAAGTTTTGTATATTAGTAAATATAAGCTCTAGAGTAGAACTCAAGGTATAATGAGGACACTAAAAAGTCACTGCAGAATCAAATGAGTTGTTCATGTTGGTGGAGATGTAGTTTCCACACTACTGAAGGTAAGGAAACTACGTGTTCATGCAGAAAGTTGAATGGGTAACAAAACAAGAATTTCCATCCATTTGCTTAATTGCATTTCACAGATTTCTAAACAAATTTGGCACTATATATAGTCCGTGCTTATGATAGTCAGATTTTGATGAAACTTTCTGGGATTCTGTAGATTATCTTACCCAATAGGACCTAAATTTCATCATTCACGTTTCATTTTGGATGGGCAGAAAAAACAAAAATCGCGTACGCTGTAATCACTGGATCCAAACAATGGATCGAAAATTTCTCAAGGAAAGCAAGGGGCACGGACTGCCAGACCACCGGTTCTTTATCCAGGGCCATGAGCCTTACGTTTTTCAGTTAAGTATCGATGTTGTTGGCTCTTAAGCTCCCCCCCTGCCACCCAGTGACGTCACCAGCGCAAACTGAAAAATCATTGAAAGAAAACTACCTAGGGTAGAGGCACCAGTTAGTAGCCACCCTTAAGCAGCCCAGTTTCGGTATTTACTACGTAATTTCTCCATTTCCCCGTTCTTTCTTCCAATCCTGTATTTTTCCTTTTCCCCAATGCCTGCTCTATCGAATGGCTATTTTAAAAAATCGAAGGCGTTGATTAGTTTTGCAGAAATCGAAGAAAAGGAAACCAAGATCTGTCGCTTGTAGTAGCCACCAAAATCGTTAGTAGTAGCCACTGTAAGGGACCAGTAGTTGCCACCCCCTGGCTACTACTGGAAATACTCATTTTTCAGGAAAACCAATTATATCACTGTGATACTGATGAAAATCTAGTTTATTTTTACGTTCTATATGAAAAACACGAAAACTCAGTAGTGGCCACGTCATGGCTACTACAGAAATTCGCTAGGTTTTCAAGAACTGGCAGTAGCCACCAAAATCTTTATTAGTAGCCACCGTTAGGGACCAGCAGTAGCCACCTCCTGGCCACTACTGGAACCTCTAATTTTTCAGGAAAACTAATTAGAACACTGTGATCCTGATGAAAATCTAGTTCATTTTCATGTTTAATGTGAAAAAACACGAAAACTCAGTAGTGGCTACATCATGGCTACTACAGAAATTCGCTAGGTTTTCAAGAACTGGTAGTAGCCACCCCACAAATATGACCCTAATTTGTCTAAAATCCTACGTGAAACAACTTGAAATACATCAAGAAATCACCAAGGAACGTGAATAAAACAAAACTATCTCAAAAAGTCCTAGAATGAAGTGAAATATTGAGGTAAACAAGGACTTCGTCCTTAATCAAAACCGTTGGTGAGGAGCTCATCTGATCAACTGGCAGTCCATCTGGGTTATAAGACGTGTTGTTAATCACACTGGCTTCTTGATTATGGCGAGAACGGTTGGAATGCGTAGCTGACATCTCCTGCTTTAAAATGGTGCTAATGTCGTATGTCTTGATGGTGCCAAACCCTTATTTTTCAAATCTAAAGTTCATGGGTGGCTACTACTGGCAGGGGTGGCTACTATGGGTGCCTCCACCCTACTCAACGTAGGAAAATGCGAATGGTATACAATTTCTCAGAATGGAATCTACTGCAATTTAAAAATATGAAATGGCTAACGCTCATTCTCAACTCGTTTGTAAAACATTATTATAACTCAACTTACAGAAATGAACATTTGACGAGTGGTGAGTGGGGCACATATGTCATGTCATCTCTGGAAGTTATTGTTTTGTTATCAGCATCTGCCGGGAGAACCACCAATAGAAGTGCAGTCGCAGTCAAAACGAGCTCTCCCTTTTGAAGCATTAATTGAATTATATATGTACAGAACTATTCAAACTAAACTGTAAATAAAAATCACTGAATGTGTCATGAACTCATAAATGTACGAATTCTTCTTCTTCTATTCATTAGTCTGGCCGCAGACAATGTGGCCTTGTAGTCACTGTAGTTATTTTTTCTTCTTTTCGACCCCTCTCTCTATTGTATTTTAAAGTATGTCAGTTGTTAATCATTTGCGCTTTAAATCTATTCTTCACCCTGTGCATAAATTTGTCTTTGTTTAAATAGGAGCTCCGCTGTCTTGTAGTTTTTGTAAGATTGTGGCTCCGTCAGGGACATTAGTGTTCATGTTAATGGTCTCTCCTTCCTCCTGTTTTGGGGAAATTGTTCACAGAGTAACAGAACACCACCATTACCGGAGTCGACACGTTGAACGATAGCTTCACCTTCGAAATTTTGATTCGTAGCGTCTCCCTAATTTGCTAGTCTCTTCAGAATAAGGCGAAATAGATTACTGTGTCAGCGGATTTAGATTCTATTCAGTGAGCTAATGGATCTTGATACCTACCAAAACATCCCGGAAAACGGGTGAAATCGCCCTGGAACGTTTCTCGTTACCTTGATCAAATATCTAGCGTGAACCTACTGTTCCTGACGCTCAACAATGAAATTCGACGGTAGCCGTACACCGGCCCGTAGTTCCCTCCTTTGCCGCGCAGCGACGCTAGTCTCCCCTTTCATCTCCCTCCTACTGAATGGTGAGGTACTGTGATTGTCTCCTGAAACGATAGATGAATCGCAGCTCGTAGGATAGGATAACCTCGTAGGGTCAAATCCTGTTGAATTGTCATTTTTTTTAACACAGAATGTGTTTTTACGGAGGGTTATTTGGTTTGAAAATGTCTCTCTGTCGTGTCTATGAACGGCCAAACGGCTGAGTGGGGGGAGTGTACTGAGTGGGGGGATCTTCTTGGGATTTTCCGAAAGGGGGCATAAGCGAATTTAAAATGTTCTAATCCCACCCGAACCAAGGGCCGTAGGGCGGAAGGGGGGTCGAAGTAACGGTTAATGTGCGCTTTTTGGACTTCCCCGCTTCCTGTACCCCTCTAAACGGCCGTTGAAAATTCCGGAAAAATACCGGTTTCGTAGGTTTTTCTACGAGGAAGACGATGGCACGATCGGATCGCGAAAAAAGTATCGGGAAATGCGTCAAAAAATGCAAGAGTACAGACCCATTTTCTCGAAAAGTCCGACGAAAAACTTGGTTTTTTCTGATTAAAATATACCCCGTAAAGGTGCGTTTTTTGGAACGGTTTTCGCGGGCGAAATAAAGGTTTGATCCCGACGAATCTGAATCCGAAATCGGATATCGAAAAAAGTGACGGGAAGTCGGTCAAATTGCGAGGGGAAGCGAGGCGAAGCAATTAAAGTGACGTGGAGGCGAGCGAAGCGATCCGGAGCGGCTAGTATGTTGATAATGGTGAGTGGAAACGCTGCTCAAGTGTTCTCTACGGACTGGGCAATCAGTACCTACTCACGTAGCCCTGCGACCCATCATTCGCGCGAGTGTGTGTATAAATGAAAATATATAATATAATATTTATATAATATAATACATAGTGGCAAGCATTATTATAATATTATTATAAATATTATAAATAAGCAGGTAGGTAAGAAAGACCGGTACGTACTGCTCCCATTTCATTGACAGTTAGTAATCAGACGATAGTTGGATTGTTTAACGACTTACCTGAGCCTCCATGCTTCTATTCGTCTTTGGAACTCATAAGTTCACACCACAATTGGTCACAGGGTTGCCACCTTATAAAACGTTAATATCCCCGGGAAGGGTCTACGTCACGTAGGTCTACAATCCAAGGCGCTGGATTCCAAGAACGCGGAATGAACTTCAGCCGAACTTACCAGAATGCCACCAGCCCTCCGGGTAATCCCCGAAATACACATTCTGTGTTTCATTGGTTTGATCCTTGATCCTAACATTAACAATTCGGGGGTCTGGGGGTGTCCCCCAGATTTCATTTTACAGTAAATGTACCATCATGAACACAAACCACTGGCGGCTAGACACCCCCAACGGCAACGTTTTTTTTTTTTTTTTTTTTTTTTTTTTTTTTGCTTGTAAAACTCTCGAATATACTTCTAAAACGTCATTCTGACCTGCATGTCCAACTAATTTGAATTTTCACTAAGGGATTGACTACTTGATGTTATGTCTTTTTGAGATGCGAGTTTGCGAGCATCCAGACCACCAAACTATACACATCATTCTGATTTACATGCCCAACTAATCTTCATTTTTTGTAAGGGATTGACTGGTACACAATCTCCTCACCAATAAATCTATTTTTTCTTGGTATACGGATAAATCCGTAAATTTGCCGGTCGGAGCGATCATACAAGCCCAGACTGATAAAAGGGGAGGCAAGCGCCGCTGCGCGGCGGAGGAGGGAACCACGGGCCGGTGTACGGCTACCGTACGCCGAACAGCGATAAGTCGTTCTACAAATAGAACGCATGGAAGAAGATTCTTCTTCCATGTAGAACGGATATGCCAGCGCTACTAGCGGATTCTTCTGGAAATAGCTCAAGATTAATGGTTCTCCTGATCATATTTCACTTTATGCCTTTGAGTATTAATAAGATGGTGGGCTATTAGTGATGTTTCAGGCAGTCAAACCATACGTGCCACTACTGTCGTTTGGCTTTTGAATTGACTAGGGGCAAAATGGCCGAACACTGATCAGCTGATGTAAGATGTGATGTAGAGTTTGGTGAATGAATGGGGATTGTATACCTAGGACATATTTCTTATTTAAGATTTACATCCTAATTGTGCACCGTACATGTACACCACTATTTAACACCATTAATATTTCATATTTTTTACACTGTGGGAATGAGTGTTGAAATGACGCCAGTACACTCTAGTGGATGTTTGATGAAGGTAGATCAGCTGTTCTGTGTCCCCCCCCCCCCCAAAAAAAAAAAAAAAAAAAAGGAGGCACCAAGATTTGGGCATGGGAACCAAAGTATGTACATACTAATATCTAGACAGTTATGTCTACATACATAATTAATACTAAAATGTAACAATAATAAGTAATATCAAACAAAACAAATTACAATAAACTGCATTGTCATTTGAATTTGAAAAAAGCGTGGTGAGCGCGGGTCAGTCAATTGCAAAGCCAACGCGACTGTAGTGGCACGTATGCCTTGACGCGGAAACAGCGTTGAATTCAGAGCAATGGCCCTCCATCTTATTAATACTCAAAGCTTTATGCAGTGTACGAAAGACTTTATGCATAGAAGACTACTTAATATTAACTTTATGCTCCTAGAAATAGAAAGCCTTTTCTTGGATTAATATAAAGTTGAGATAATTTTGGTATGTTTTGTGTCCGGTGATAGATTCGATGATAATGACAAGCACAAAGCCAAGTGAATAGCGATTCTACTTTACCTATCGAGATCTCCGTTCTGAGTTTTGCAGCATTCTGTGTTCACGATACTGTAGAGCTAAGGTATGTGAAGTAATTTTATTACCCACCCAAGTGATGGATGAAGTAATGATGTAATTATCTATTAATATAATAACGAACATCATTAGTAGTTGGTTAAATTAAGCATCGCACTGCATTAGCGCATTCGGTAAATACAAATATCGATATGCAACCTGCTTTGGCTATGTTACTGCTATCTTTATGTTGGCCTTTATGTTTGTTCCCTGGTATTGACTAGCAATAACCCAAAAAGCCTGCATGTACACACCAAATATGTAGATTGATATGTGACTACTGTACTGTATAAGGAAGAAAGTTTCACAAATGAATAGCAATTCAATTATGGGAGCCCGAAAACGGGAGGACCAGCGACTCACGTCATATCCTAATAAAGCCCATGTTCAATCTCCCCATAGGATTTCTTATGCAGTAGCTATGTAATATATCAAGAATTTAGATAGCCCCCCAGAGGTGCAATGGGGTCCTAAATCCTCGAAAAAGAGGTAGAGGAGGATGACTGTATCCCGTCAAAGAGATACCACTCCTACTAATATCATTAAAGAGCTGTGTTCGGAGTAGATTGGATTTCCAGGACCTGGATCACCCATCCAACGCCAAACTCAGCCTTTCAAGAACACGAGTAGTGGCGTGCGACGCCCGTTGTTCTCCAACGGAGCGACGGCAGCGCTTTCTCTGGGATTCTGACGGGAACTCTGTCACAAATACACACTCTTTTATGTTATTGATGGAGAATTTGATGATGGGAGCCCATTGGCCTTGAATTCGTTTCAAGTATCTTTGTCGTCTTCGTTATAGATCTCCCTTGTCTCTCTTCGTTATTGTAGTCAGAATTCCCTCTGAATCGGCAGCGGTGGCAGTAGCTAGTGAAGGGTGTATACCAAACGTCAAGTAGTTAATTTATTGAAAATTAACTCAAGTTTTTGAATGTGTGAAGTATGCTGGTTTCCCCACTTTGCTTAGAAATGGTATGTCACCTCTGTAACATACATATTTAAATCATTTATGTTATTTCGTAGGAAAAATAATTCATTATACTCAAGGTGTGCTCGACATTTGAGGTCGGTGGACACCGTGTCTGTCTGTCTATGGTAAATACTTGTCACACCCAAAACTATACCAATTTTCAGTCCGATTTTGGTGAAATTTCCAGGGTTTGTGTGGGTTTAGCTCTTATATGGTCTCTTATAATTTTCAATGCCGTCGGATCAGTAGTAGTCTGTACGCATGCGCAAACGTGAATTTCTTATAACGTCAATTTCTCATCATCTGTTTGTCCGATTTCTTTCAACTTTCGGTAGGTCGTTGGGTATGTTCTATAAGAATGTTCTATATATTATATCGCGATCGGTAGAGTAATAATCATTGCGCATGAGCAAAACTAATATCGATTGACACAGGCAAAACGCCGCGACCAATGGTTCGATTTTTATGAGCTTTTCAGGGATTGTGCGGTTTAGCTCCTACACGTTCCCCTATAAATTTCATTGCCATTGGAGTAGTAATAGTCTGTATAGATGCGCAAATCTCAATTTCTTATAAAATCGACTTATCAATCATTTCGACTCGCACTTCGTTCTTCAACTAATTCTATAAGTCCATGTTACAATATGTGAAGAAGCTATACTGCCCACCCAACTTAGCAGACTTTTTTTCTCATGCTGTTCTTCCTAGTATCTGCTTATCCCCAACTAAGGTCCTTCATGTTGTTAACCAAGTAGGTCTTCGCAGGATCTCCATTTATTTCTGGTTCCCCATAAGACACATGCTTGTTGCTCTTAGAATGGCTCGAACCCAATCAAGGACCGAATTTCGAGGTTTTCGCCATTAGTCGCTTAAGATCTTTGCATACCAGGCAGGAACAAGACGGAAGCCCCGTGGGTAGGATGCAGGACAGCAGCAGCTGTCCCGTTCTTAGCCTGGCACACTAGCCAGGACATTTCTCAACTCCCCTCCCCCCACCTTCAGGAGAAACAGAAACTGTGGAAGCTGGGAAGTAAGGTTTGGAAGGTGAAAGGAGAACGTTCTGTACTAGGATGCGGCGTTTTGGTTTATTATTTCCAATAATAACCTATGTGATCGTATAGCAAAAAATTTTTATAACCCCCCCTCAAACTTTGTCACTTTACGTTTCAAGGTGCGTAGAATCCAAATTTGAAATGTCCGTCCGCCGTCCGGGCCATAAAAGGCCTAAGAATTGACTTAAAAAACCTGTTCTTTCGCACATAGACTCCATTTGGGGTCTAGTTGGTCCTAACGATTAACCATCCCGATCGCTTTACTCGCATAGATGCTATGGGCCAAAAACGGGCGAAAAAGTGTCTTTTTCGAGGCTTTGAGTGTTAGACTGACGTGTTGAAACTCCAACCTGCTCAACCACAACGGCGCAAGCTAATATTCCACGGTTAGGATAACAATGGGATAACAGAACACTTTAGGACCAGATCATGCACGACCACAACTGCACGACCTAATAATTATTATTCTCATGTTAGGACAAAATTCACTCATCTCAAAATGCACAACTTTCAAATGAATGTTGATGGAAAAATATGAGTGATATGATAGTTTAAGCGTAATAGGGCGATGAACCTCCAGGCGTGAGGTAACGAGACCTAGGGAGTACCTCCAGGGTGGCGTGGAAAACTTCCTAAACTTGTATTGCTTTTGAATGTCATGTTCCTTCGAGGCATGAATATACGTTTTCTTCTAGGCCATATTTGTGTGTTAATACCAATGCTTTGCCTACGCATATATAATAACAAATACTCTCGACTTTTCGTACGTACTTAGATAATGATATTATTAAGGCAATGATTATTTGAATAGATAGGAGCTCAAATCGAGAAATATAAACATACGTGTATAATTTATAGAAATATAGGTTGTGGCAACTCGAAATATGACACGCCGAGGAGTCTGGACGGGCCTTATGACGTACGCAAGCCAACTAAAATTATGATCATACTCAATTGAAAAAATAATAAACCTTTGTGAAATAATTTGTAGCGTTTTTCATTTTGGGAGTGGTCGCGCATGCCATCACCGCTGTGTCCGGCCTTGTCTGCGCCTCTCCATTCAATAACGTAGAAGAGGAAAAGACAACCCACGTTCCACTGCTATTTCCCGTCCTGTTTCTGCCTAGTGCGTGAGGACCTTTAGGCGTCCCGACAATACTTGCACAATTTCAGAATTGGGGAACAAAATGTGCGTCTACAGAGCATACCGGGTGCATTTTATTTTGTTTTAATTACCTTTATCAAATTTATCATTTCTTAAATTATGTTTTCATATAAGTATTTTGTATTTCAATATTTGTATAGCTACTGTATTTTTCTTTTATTTATTTTGTAGATATTTTGAAAAATGGAGGTACCATCTGCTCGCTCAGATGCAGATTCTGTTGTTCCTGCAAACAAGCTTAGCGTTTATCTTCAGCAACTTTCTGGTCAAGTATGTCGTTGTATTTCGATAACAAAATGTATGAGAGATAATCGGTTCATTTTGGTGCACGATACCTATTTCAACAGCGTGGTTTTTTCCTCGTTTATCTACAGGTTGACATGGTGCATTCAATTGATTTGGATCATTCTTACGCTCTGCCTAACAACTGGAAACCGGACAATGCTTATGCTAAACCCATCAAAACTTTGTTTGTGACAAAGAAAAATGCTGTACTTTCCAACAGGTAGGTCAAACAAAAATGTGTTCACACGCTAATTGTTTGTACATTATATTTCAGCTTGGAACATGGTTTTCACGTTGACTTTCATCCTGAAAACTTTGAGGCAAATTGGGTTTCCTATAATTAAGAGTGTTTCTGTCAAGTATGATGATTTTAAAAACTCCACAGCTTTTGAGAGGTGGGACTAAGATTAGGCTCGTTTCACACTTATTAGGTTTCACTCATTTTGATACGTTTTCGGTTTGTTTTCAGCGGTCGCCTGACTAGTGTGCACTGATGATTCGGTCACTTTTCGATTTCTATTAGATTTGTACTAGTCTATTTGTTTCGTCAATTACTGTTTGTTAACTAGCACTATTTACTTCCATTCAACGTAAGCATCAGCGACCGTGATGCGCAGCACACAATATTCTTACTCATACTCCATTTTCACCACTTCTCAAGTAAGAGTGAGGTGGACAAGAAGTTTTTTTTGGACACCTTCATTTTGAAAAAAAATAAAATAAAATCTGTGCTGCAATTGGTTGAACTATTCAAGACTGATTTCAAAACGATAAGACATACAATAATATTGATGTACTGAAGATTAATAAATTTTCGTTTCAGCACGGTTGACGTGGTTGAGTGCGATGATGAAAGAAGAAGACCTAAACCGGCTTATGATGAAGCACAAGCCAAACTACATATGGGTGAAACGGAAAAAGCGTTGTATGAAGTATTGAATATCGAAAATAGTGATCTAGATTGGGAGTACAAATTGAACAGGTGATGATCATGCATACCTTGTCAAGTAGTTTTGATGGTTTCAAGTTGTTCCTGGCATTCATTTTGATCATTGTCTGAGAAATAACATATTCGTAATTTATTACAATTTATAAAAGTATGTTCCAACTCAACACCCATTGACTGGGTACTATTTCAGAGCACAGTGGACTGTTTCTCAGACGAAACTATTTGATAGAGCCCTCAAGATACTAAATAACGATCGGCTTGCGCGGCTGACACAGGAGAGTTCCTGGAATGAACCTGTCTTGCGAAGAGTTACCATAGATAAGTCAGCTCGAAGGTAGGTGAATATAGCAGTTCATTGGCATTTGCTGATTATTTATTTTTTACTATCAAGCTGTTTACATGGAGATTCTACTAGTTTGTGGGACTACCAAAAGCCTTCACATTATGGCTTTCTGAAATTCCTGGTGAAACCGTTTACCTTCTAATTGTGTTAAATTCAGTGTGGAATTTCTCAGCCCGCTGGTTCGTTCGATTTTTGCTTCCGAGACTGCAAGGCAGCGGAAGCTTTGTTTTCACTTTCGAAATGAAAAACATTTTTTGCTCCAAAATCTAAATTTCCACTCGCATTTTGCGTTTCAGAGTCTCCTGAACAAATTTGGTTCCGTGTCTGTCTGTCTGTCCGTCCACATTTCCTTGTAACAGCCATAACTTCCACAATTTTGATCCGATTGTAACCAAATTTTCAGGGATCTTGCGGGTTAAGCTCTATATGGTCCCCTATCAACTTCATCATGATCGAATCAACGGTAGCTTCTGCGCAGGCGCTAACGTGAATTCCTTGTGACGGTCATAACTCGGTCAATGTAGAACGGATTTCGGTCAGATTTTCAGGGATGATGTGGGTGGTCTCTCGAGGTCCCATAAGAAAATCATCATAATTGCAATAGCGGTACGCTCTGCGCATGCGTGAACGAAATATTCTTGTTACGGTCCTTGCAACAGCCGTGATTTCCACAATTTTGATGCGATTTTCTTCAAATTTTTAGGGATCGTGCAAGTATAGCTCTACATGGTCCCCTATCAGTTCCGTCATGATCGAATCAACCGTAGCCTCTGTGCAGGCACAAACAAAGTTTTCTTGTTTCGGTCATAACTCAGGCAATTGTGAACGGCTTTCGGTCAGATTTTCAGGGATGATGCGGGCAAGGTTTCTTGAGGTCCCGTATCACATTCTTCGCAATCATCAGCAGCGGTACGCTAGGCGCATGCGCGAAAGTGATATTTTTGTTACGGTCACAGCTTAGTTAATTTTATCGGATTTTGTTCAAATTTTCAGAGATGATCCCGGTAGAGTCCCTTGAGGTGCCATACGAATCGTATGGTACTACCAGTGATTGTGCCCATCATGCCGGGAATTTATTTGCAGGGAATATTCCCGGCTGGGAATTAATTTTTTAATTTTTTCTCCTCCTTTTTAAATATTTGCTATTTTTTGGTTGCTCAGCACTATGTTTCGTCATGATAATGGTAAACCGGTAATTTCTGAACATTTAATGGTGGCATTATGTGAAGGCCACGTGGAAGCTTCTGTGCCATGTCCTTGGCAGTGTATTTATTTTCTACTGATCAAGATGGGTTTTGGAATATTAACAACTTTTTTTCTACCTACTTTTCAGAATACTTTATTTATTTTATTTTTGCACGTGTTCTCTTGAGAATTCTCATAACACCTTTCATTTTTCATGATAAACTTGAATTGAGATTAGATACCACTCTGTAGAAAGGTACTTATGGCTATATTTATTCCCACAGATTCCGCACCTTGCTTGCCACATACAGTTGGAAGGCACCATTGCTCCATTGGCTTCATAACACTTTTGTAGACTTTCTGGACATCTCCTACTTGGCGTCGTACATTGACATTTTGCAGGTATATATATCGTTTCAGTCCTTTTGTCCCTATTGTAATTAAAAAAGAGTTACCATATAATCCCCTAAATAGGAATGTTTTTGGGAATACATCACGTACCATTCAATTTAGTGAGTTCTTTTTTCAGCTTTTGATTCTATATTGATAGCTATTATGTCAACTGCACTTGCATAGAACTGTTTGGAACTGACAGAAATGATACTGATAATGGAGCTCAATTTCTCCCCCTCCCTTTCTTCCAACCAATTTAAGCTGTGTGTCACTCTATAGCCCATATTCTCGTGACGTCACGCCTGGAGTAGGTTCGCGTTTCAGCCAAAGTCGGCCATGATACCGCCCTACGTCAATGAATCGCTACTCAACCAGCCTATTTCTCACAAGAAGTTTGCCGTCTCACGTCAACATAATTCGTGGTTATAAGGCCATTTTTCAACAGTTTTGTTTTGAAAAAGTATAGTATTGTAGCAATACAAAGTTTCAATTCGTCTAAATGTTATAATAATCATGCCTGCCAGCGCAATAATTGATTGTAGATTGCTGTCAACAATACCAATCTAACGTGAACGAGTTTTTATTTGGACTAGGAGCCTACTAACTATAGTAGTTATTCAGTGTCAGAAAACTAAAGAACTTCATTCGTTTAGGCTTTGAGGATAATTAACCTGAAAAATAGTAAAGAAAAGATGATTGAAAATTCCTCAGGTGTCTGTACTGCTGTTTAGGTACCTAGCCATTGCTCAGGTAGCTTCATCAGCGTTTTATTATAAGTTCGTAGTACTATGCTTAACTGAGGAAGCTTTACTTGTTATATTGAATGAAGAATGAAGTAGTCTCACGTCAACATAATTCGTGGTTATAAGGCCATTTTTCAACAGTTTTGTTTTGAAAAAGTATAGTATTGTAGCAATACAAAGTTTCAATTCGTCTAAATGTTATAATAATCATGCCTGCCAGCGCAATAATTGATTGTAGATTGCTGTCAACAATACCAATCTAACGTGAACGAGTTTTTATTTGGACTAGGAGCCTACTAACTATAGTAGTTAATCAGTGTCAGAAAACTAAAGAACTTCATTCGTTTAGGCTTTGAGAATAATTAACCTGAAAAATAGTAAAGAAAAGATGATTGAAAATTCCTCAGGTGTCTGTACTGCTGTGTAGGTACCTAGCCATTGCTCAGGTAGCTTCATCAGCGTTTTATTATAAGTTCGTAGTACTATGCTTAACTGAGGAAGCTTTACTTGTTATATTGAATGAATAAAAAGAGAGATTTGATAGTTTGTCAAGATAAACAAGGCAGGTTGTCGCTACACCAAGAAACGAAACTACTTAGGTAGGTACGTAAGTCCTACCAGATTTGCTGTTGGTTTAAAGTGCCTAAACAAAGTAGGTGGGTCGTTGCTTTGCCGACAAATACAACCGCTGATTAGCAAGTTTGTCAAATATCGAATCAGGGAATATGCAACATGAATTAAAAACCAGCTGCAAGGAAAAAACCTTGAAATGCATTCTTCTGAAGGTATGATTTCATAAAGACGGCATTGGCAGTGCAGTTATTGCGCGAGTTTTGCAGTTACGCAAAGTGTATGGACAAAAAAGGTAATTA
The DNA here is from genome assembly GCA_030762985.1 of Adelphocoris suturalis. NCBI lineage: Eukaryota > Metazoa > Arthropoda > Insecta > Hemiptera > Miridae > Adelphocoris > Adelphocoris suturalis. The sequence continues at coordinate 13,195,245 of CM061050.1, forward strand.
GTTAGGTACCTACTTTCGTTTTGATCAATGAATTACCTACATGAACAAGTAATAATATACGGAAAGTATGTTAGTACGGAAAGTACCTTACCTCTAGGTAGGTACTTACCTTTCCACATGTGATACAACTTACTATTTCCGCCTAACAGAGCTCTCATAACACATCCTTTCACCAGACCACTTTCACTGGTTCTAAAGATTTTTAGTTTCAATTGATTCAAAGAACAGTACTAAAACTAGATAGGTAATCCACAACATCGTTGCGGCTGATGTCTGGATCATCTAGAACACTTGTATGTCAACTCCCCAACACACATTTCATATGGATCTCTACCCCACAGATTAAATCTTGCGTTCGTAGCGTTTGAGATCAACACCTGATAATAACTTGATGTAATTTGCATACAATTTATCACCTTGCATATTACAAATAATGAAAATATTGACTCGGAACTAGGAGAGACTATGTTATGCTGTTGTCCAGCTGTGGCTACAAATGGCTCATTTTCGCATATGTTTACTCGTCACCATGACAACAAGGTGAAATAACTTGATTTCGCCTTGCCTCGATGTAAGGATGCGCTAGTGTCCAAGTCTCGAGAATATCACCCATTGGACCAAAATTTTCGATTTTCAATGAATAAGAACTAGAGTTATTTTCCATCCCATTTTCAAATCATAAATAACGACCTTCATATTTTGAATGTTCACCTTAACTAATTTTGTAATTAGCCAAAATGGAAGTAATGGTGTATAAATTTTTGCATTTACATAATCATAATTCTTTCAGACTTTGAAGAAAAAGGTCCCTTCTCTTGTTGAAAGGATGATCTCGTCTGTTAATTATAACAGCCGCATACCTTCTGAGGTGATGATCCAAATGTTGAAAAAGCCAGTAGATCCAGCCTTCTACGGACTAAGTTGTTATAATCCAGTAAGCTTCCAGAATAGTACATTGCTAAATACCATATAAAGTAATAAGAACATGTTCCTTGTATTCAATGATCATGTATTATTATTTTATTTTTTCAGAAAAGACTTCCAGACAATCCATTAATTGTCGTAGTTCCCAGTGCCCCAGGTACAAACACGTTGCAAAATGCTAGAGTACAGAGATGGTTTCATTCTTTATCCATGATTGGACACGTTACTCTTGTCAGCACGAATAGTAAGTAGTACCTTTAATGCCCTTAGGCTTAGTACTAAAGCCTATCCCTTTTACAGTTGGGTATTCATGGTCCAGTAGTTTCGACTGTTGAATCTCGAGTTTCAACGGATCCCAATGAGCATTGGGGGGGCCACAAACGATGATTTGATTTACGACGGGCTGAGGCCTTTGAAAGTCAGGTTTTGACGTTGAAACATTGAAAAGCAGCTACGATCCTACTAAATAAATATTTTTACGAATAATTTATTATTTATAACCGTGTTTGGGGGTAACTTACACTGATTTGGCTACCGCCAATCCCGCAAGGGAGCTACTTAGTATCCCGATTTTCGATGAGGGGGCCTCGTGAAACCATAACTTTTCGATGAATTCGATTTTCGAAATGGACCATGAAAACCCTGTATATGTATGCCCTGTATTCTAGGGTATATATTATTTATTGACTCTTGTACCGGAAACAGCTTGGCGGGTTCATCACAAGGACAAATGCTCTTTGACAAGCTAACCAAGGTGCTTTTTTTTAAATACATATATGATCATCTGACTATATGTGCGGAAACAGTTCTTCAAAATTGTTCGTGATAGTTTTTTTATGGCCAACAATGTGAACACAAAAAATTTCTTCGAAATTGTGATTCACCTAGGTAATATTTTTGCACTCTGGTTCCGCAGATTTGTGGATCTCTTAAGAACCTACAATTGAAGAAAAATAATTGAAATCGGATATGGTTGTTTCAGGGGGTGGGGATTATTCTCCTTAACCCTTTTGCGATGGCCGCCGTATTAATACGTCGGCACAGATGTCCTCCGTAACGCCTAACGACGTATTGATATGTCGGCCATCAAGTGCTCCGTAACGCCTGCTGACGTAGTTTGGCGTTTTCGAATTTCCCTCCATTCTCGACTCTCATGCCATCCGTTGAGAGGCATTGTAACTAACATTTACGTCAAGTATCTAATAGAATGCGCTGATATCAAAAACGTTGTTGAGAGTTTTTATTCACATCAAAATAGCAGGAAAAACGTTGACTTGGTCACTGTTTTGTTTTTTGCCCGCATTCGGTCTTTGTCATAATTTTATTGATACCTGTTTCCACACTTGTACTTTCTTTTACGTTTTTATTCCTCACCATGGACCACCGCAGGTGGACGGATGAAGAAATTCCTAAAGAAATAATAACAGGGAGTGACAGTGAGTTAGGGAGTGATGTGATTGACGTTGAAATTGAAGCTCGTTCAACAAACCTTTTGGATCAACTCAAAGACGATTGTTTTGACGATTTTCTCGATGATGGTGATCATGACACTCGGGAAATTTCAAATTCTAATACTTTTGATCCAGTTCCGAAAAGCGAAGGTGGTTCACCGCGCGTGGAGGGCCAATTATTCAGGCACGGGGGGTTGGAGGGCTCCGAGGAAGTCAGGCCAGGCGCGTTGCAGTGGCTGAACGACACCCATCGCGAAAGGGTTAAAGGCATAGACTCTGGGCCTTGTTTTATTCAACGCTGTCCGTGATTACATCAAAAGATTCCCGTTTTATGAGTTCACGGCAAACATTAAACATGCATGTACCCAAACTTCCTTAATACCCTGCAAACCATTTCATAAATTTACTTAACTTTTGAAAATACTTTGTTTTCTTAAAAATGTATTTCCATGTTCCTGACGTTTGTATGTACATGGTTTGACCACATTGTAATCTATTATTATTGTTATGATTTTCCTTAGACCTGCTGTCTACAAAAGCAACTATGACAACGGCTCTGGATCATATGTTAGCAGCCACGAGAGCCAAACTTTCGGAATTACGGTCTGATTATGTTGGAAGGACGATCATCCTTGTTGGTTTCAACACTGGTGCTGCTCTGGCTTGTCAGGTAGGTAATATAGAATATAATAAAGAATTTCAATCAACAGAATATATTGCACATCGGTTAGAGGCTTTCTAATGAGGAACTTGCACTCACCTGAAAGACGGCCTGAAACCTTTTTTACTATACTGTAGACCACCTCCAATTCAAATATGTAACAACCAACACAAATATATGATGAAAATCAACAACAAAATTTATTTTCATAATTAAAATCAAATTTAAAAATAAAAAAAGGGGAAGGCACCGAGAATGATCAGTGGTTGCTAACTCGCGTGTGCTAACACGCTTCTCCGACTCCGATCGAGTATGGCCATTTACACTCTGAAATTAACTATTTCCCCGTTGAACCTTTCATTTGTTTTTGCAGGTAGCGTTATTGGAGCAAGTAACAGCGGTAGTGTGTTTAGGTTTTCCGCTAAATACAGTTGAAGATAGACGAGGTCAACCAGATGACAGTATCCTAAACTTAACAACTCCAGTTCTTTTCATCAGTGGCCAACATGGGCCAAGTGCAAGGTGGGTGAACATATTGCTTATGAAGGAATGCGTATCACTGAACTGAGTTGAAGCACTGAATAAGATTTGAATGTTTGCTTCTCTAACAATACCTTCTTAATATATTTTAATGGAAACGTTTATGGGAAACGAACAGGAAATCTCAGTACGGGCATGTTCTGCTGAGTCGCTCCTTCTCAAACCCTAGATTAATTTTTCAATGCCCTATTGCTAAAATATTTGATCTATAGAGATAGGATATGTTCATGTTAATTATAATTCTTTAAAATGTTGTTACTGCATCTTAATTTTATGTCACCAGTATCGATGACCTTGAAGATCTGCGGGAAAGGTTACGAGTCGAATCTGGTCTAGTAGTTGTTGGATCTGCTGATGATCAGCTTAGAGTGCATAAGAGCAAATTATCTCAAGAAGGCATCACACAAAGCATGGTGGATCGTTGCATAGTAGTAAGTCATTCCTCTGGCAAATCTTGAATTGAAGCGAAAGATGATTTTTTTTTTAACTTGGTATATGCATGCTCCAAAGAGAAATAAAAAAAGTTCCATTCATGCAGCATGATCGTATGAGCGAATTTTCGTATATTAGGTATCGTATTGTATAATGTTGAATTGTTTTGAAATTTGAGCTTTTTGAGTGCAAGGAAATCGTTAACCATTAATTTTATGGCAAAAAACGTATTCTAAATAATAACCTGCTATTCAAATAGAGGTTCTGAATTTTTAGCTTTTTTGCAGTTTTTATCGATTTTTTAGCAAATTTTGATGAATTTTAAGTACATTTTTCAGCATAATTGTGTACATACATTTTTGGATGTTCTATTTTATAGTTAATAAACTTTATTTGAGCAATATTCTACCAACAAATATAAATTGAACGATTTTTAGCAATTTTTAGAGATTTTTTGAGTACATTTTTTGAAATTTGACCAATTTAATGTGCTCAAAAAGTGTTGTCCAACGAACTCATCCTTTCTTTTGAAATGCTTGATTTTTTGGCGAAAGAACGAAGTTTTTATCTCAATTCTATCGAGAGTTATCGTCTGGAATGACACATACATATATATACTTATACATATATCGCACCCGTCCTAGAAGAACGTCACATCTCAAAATTTTCGATTTTTGAGTTATTGACGGCAAATAATGCAGGAAGGCGTCTAGAATGTATGTAGAAGACGGTGATTATTGTAGTTCGTTTTGTTTTCGCTTAAGCGCTGATGATACGTTATCCGATTAGGGGGGTTAGTCCATTCCTGTCCATGGAAGAGTGTGACAACTCAGTAGAGTTACGGTCAGCAGACCTGATCTGATCTGTGATATATTTATATACATCTAGTCGTAGTTTTGTTTCACTTTGCTGATTGTATATAGTATCATGTATATAGTTGTTAGCCCATTTTACATCTAGTCTTAGTTGTATTAGGTACCTACTTTATTTTTGGAGTTTTTTTAATCCACTTTGGGGGCTAAACAGTGTTCGTAACTGTACCCCTAATTTTTTCCCCTCCGAGTTGCCAGTGGAGTCCATGATGGCGCTCCTTTTTAGTAAGGATGACAACATGGCTCCCCTTGGAATCGCGCCACTTCCAGTGTCCCTTTGAACACCTTGTTCAATGCCGCTAATGACCCTTCTGGTTGAGGTGCGACTTAAACCTTAAAAAAAACTTCCATGCTAATTGAAACATAAAATTCAATTTTGGAAGCTATTGAATTTTCCTATAATAATGTTTTTTGTTATTATTTCCCTAAAAAATAATGATTTCATAGTTTATTATTCTTTGATTTTTATGATTCTCAATAGTCTGCCTCTTTAATTTTTTTCATGACTGATTCTCATCTAGTCTAGTTTATGACTGTGATGTTTACCTAATAAGTCAGTGATTTATAGAAGTTTAAATTCAGAACTTGACTTTAGGGGGGGGGGGGGGATGTAAAAGTCTGAAATGCTTTTTTTTCTTTTTTATTTATTTATTATTATTATTTTTTTTTTTTTTTTTTGATTGGCAGTTATGATATCATTTTTATCATAGGTAGGTACGTAATTTAAAAACTACCGCTAGGTTTAATATTTAGATCCTGTTCTGATTCTACCTAGCCTTGGTAATTATTTTGATGATCTATACCTATACTTTTCTTTGTTCCTTTGTTTGAATAAAATGCGAAAAAGTTACAAAATATAACGATTTATACCTTGTACACACTAATGTGTCTAATTTCAAACATACCAAGCTAAATCAACAGTAGGAAATAAAATTTCCGGAGGTAGCAACAAAGAAAAAAGGATTAATTTGTAAAACTATTATCCAGTTAGGAATTGTAACAATTCAAAAAATACAAACATAGTCCGCAGAATAACGTAACATCTGCAATTTTTGAGTTAATTAAGACATTTATGGCAAGGATAATGGAAATAAAAACATTTTTTTTCGATCATGGGTGACTAGGGTAGTTTTACGGACAAAACATTGTAGGACAAGGACCGTTTGGTAGTTTTGAAGAGATTCAGATGCGAAAAAGCAAGTGAAAAAACTTTGATCACAATTTCCCAGAATTCGCATTTTTTGAGTTGTGACGTTCTTCTATGACGGGTGCGATATATATATATATATATATATATATATATATATGTATATATATATATATATATATATATATATATATATATATATATATATACATAATATATATATATAAGCGTTAAAATCCAGGAATCATTTCAGAATGCCTCAAAACAGATTTCGATGAAGAAAATTTTTGAAAATTTTTATTTTAAAATTTTTGGAGCCATTGCAATAGCTTTATTTTCTAAGAAAATTCGCTAATGGTACTATTTGAAAATATTTTCTTGCATTGCGTTGAATTATGCATACCTAATACTAACTTGAAGTAATTTCATTTGTTTAGGATGAGATAGCTGATTTTGTTGGTACCATTTTAACAGCCCCTCCTCCTCAGAAAAATGGGTTGGAGAATGGTCAAACGACTCCTGTGAAAACAGAGAGCCGTGCAAAAATGAAATTCGTTGAAAAGAAGAGAAAGTTATCGGGAAGTGATGAGTCAGCGCCTGTTCAACCACGAAAAACCCGTAAGTTTTTTTCTTTTTGTAATCACTTGTTCATAAATCGTTAGTCAAAATTTCCGGCTAAACCTTTTCTCTGTGCATGGGTGATCTAGTTGGCTGTTAGTTGATTGGCAAATAACTTTAACGATTTATTATTTGTGTTTATTTATGATGGAAAAGTGAACTGTGGTTCAGGTTGGCTCAAATTCGAGGTTAGTTGAAAGACGGTCTCAAGGTGATTTTTTAAATTAATTTCCTTGCAACTGAATGCTCCACACCTTCGAACCTTGAATTCGTCTGGGGCAAAATTCAAAAAATTTTCAACCAGTTCTTATTGATGTTTACTGAATTAGGTGGAGGGTTAGTTTACTGAAAGTTGTGATTTCAGTTCACGTTGAACCTTTGGTAGTGTAAGTATATACGATTCGATTTTTGTGCAAACTTTCTTCAAGGAGGAACAGGATCGGGAGAATATCAAGTGTTTTTTCCACTTTATTACGTTCTCCATACGGATTGCCCACTAGAATGAGGTTCCAATGCCACTTATAATTTTTAATTTTCCTTAAATATTTTACACTTCTATCAAGACACAGGGACTGGTTGACCCATTTCTAGTCAGATTCTGATGTCAAAGTGAAGGGTCAGTCACATTGTAAATATAATATAGATTTTCCTAATAAATACGAAATCAAAGTCGGCATTGCCCCAGATCTGTCCTGAAATGGCCATTATGAGTGGATATCAGGGCCTACATCTGCCCCTTCCACTTGGCAAGATTCGCCATTCTCCCTCCAGCTTCCAGGGACTATAAAAATGCTGGCCAAGCCAAGCTGGTTATAATGTATAAGTCAAATTTTCGGATTGATCATTTCACCTCACCAAACCTAACTTTTCACCTCCCCAAACCTAACTTTATCCTTGAATACCACCCCTATAGAGTTTCGTAATTAGTACTAGAGTTTCGTAAGGTAGTACTTCACACCTTATCCTCTACAAGCCACCCTGGTTCCGGGAGATGTCCTTTGGATGACTTTCCATTTGCCAAGATTCACCATTCTCCCTCCAGCTTCCAGGAACTATAAAAATGCAGGCCAAGCCAAGATGGTTATAACGTATAAGTCAAATTTTCAGATTGGTCATTTCACCTCACCAAACCTAACTTTATCCTTGAATACTACCCCTATAGAGTTTGGTAATTCCAATGGTAGTACTTCACACCTTATCCTCTACAAAGCCACGCTGGTTCCGGGGGATGTCCTTTGCACTGTACAGTGCCTCAAGTTCCAGGGTGTCCATACGGGCGCACATGCGAAGCTCCCCATCGACGAATTTTTATGCGTGAAGCTCCCCGCTTACTTTCTCTTCGTGTATGCGAAGCTCCCCGCCTCCTTTCTCTTCATGTACACGAAGATCCCCGTCACCTATATACGAAAGTCACCTAATTCAGTAACCTAGATTTCAGGCATTACAGAAGTCAAAATGCAAAATACAGAAAAAAATTTATTTGATAAACTTCGATTCAGGCATTATCTAGGAGAAGAAAAGAAGAAGGAGAGGGAGAATATATCCACCACACCTCCTTACGTAAAAAGAGAGAAAAAAATGAAAGAGAAAACAGGTGGAGGCGGGGAGCCAACCCCACCCACCATGGCGGCTCCCCATGCCAGAAACACAACGGCAAACACCATCGACACAACATCCATTGACCGCCGCCACCGGTGCTAAAAAAAGATTCTACTCTATAAAGTTCAGTAATCAATAAAATTATCTTCAATTTCATCTTAAATAAACTGCATGGTAGATCAGGGTAGATCATAAGGGGTGAACAAAATATCATGCATGGATAATTATAGTAGTATATTAAAACAAAATTAATTTAATAATGTCACAGAATAATATCGTGAGCGTCGTCAATAAGGGAAATTACGTAAAAATAAACATCGAAATGGTCAGTCGTCAAACAATTTCACTATTTCGTTCCAATTTTCATTGATTTTTTAATAGAGTCTAACTTATTAAACTAACCTTTGATGGTCGGGATGAGATGTCTTCCAAAGCCTTCCGTTACACATTATTTTGGAGCACCCATTTCGCAACGTCGCTTTCTACAGCTGGGGGATTGTCGTGGTCGTGACTGCCAACCATATCCACAATCTGCCTTCCCATTGTCTTTACTGCGCACTCACACTTCCCTACACTACAAACCCACCTACTCATTTCTTTTGCCAACGGTTTTTGGAAATAAAATTTAAAACTGTCCACCAATAGCACATCGCGACAGGGACGAGTACCGGATGCTAGAAACGTGGATACGTTCATGCTGTTGGATGATCACTGAGAGCCAGTCCGTTCAAATCACTGATAAGGCTTGAAACGCCTCGAAAGGGGAAGAAAGTTTGACGGGGAGCATCACGTACACCCATTCTCTCAGCACGGGACGCTTCGCGTATGCCTGCTAGAACTTGCCGGGGAGCACCGAGTACAGCGCAAATGACTTTCACTTCGGACGGGGAGCTTCGCGTAGTCACCCGTCCATACATCCACTCTCCTATATGAAAGTTAGGGCAAAGTCTAGATAGAGAGCGCTAAAGTCCTACACGCTCACTTAGCTGATCAACATACAACATTGTTATTGACTACCCTACCCAGGCTCACTCGCTGGTTTTGGAACAATTCAGTTTTGCACATAACAGATGTACGAGTGTGAATCACAAGACACATATTTCTCACAACATATCTGCACAAATTCACTCGGAATTAAAGGATGGTTTCTGCGAATGCTTATCGTAAAATTAAACTAGGTTTAACTTTACCGAAATATTGTGTAGATATTTATTAGGGTATTCACCATACTCAGGTTCTGGACATGTGACACGGACATCGCTCTACCAATCCTGTCAGTAAACAATGTATTTCTCAATTCACAATCCAACCTCCTTAATCCATCCTTAATCCAACAATATAGAAGTCATTCTGATTTGGAAACTTTATCATTATTCTATTTGTAAATTTAAATTTGATAACATTATTTTCCTGAATTCTCTATCTTTGTTCCACCAACAGAAGTAATATTGCCCTTCAAACGGAGTGTTGGGAGGCCATCTACTCGAGGAGGCGGAAGACCAAAACTATCTGTAAGTTATTTTTCATTATTTTTATTTGTATCTTCAACCATACCTTTGTTATAATCATCCTTATATGGAGATTTCGTCTGCTTTATCTGCTTTGTTGTATTGTTTCAGGGAAGCGACGGACATCCCAAAAGATCGGGGTTAACCAAAGAGGCTTTGATGGCAGCCACAACACGTCAGTCTATCGAACCTCTCAACATTTCAGATTTTGATCGTAAGTTGTGATTGAGTTTACCCATTTCTATATTTTGTTTTTAGGTCCTACTTTATAATGTGGGCTAGTATAACCATGTCGTCTCTTCCATAGTTCATGTTAAAAGGACCTCAAATGAAATAGGTAGTGGAAAAAACTCGAACTTGGCCCAAACTATTTTAAATGATGAAGTATTTTAAACCAGCTTAAATACATATACCTACTATGTACAAATTAGTGTTGAAAAGAAAAAAGTCGAAACCTAACTAACGTAGTTATTCTCAAATTAATGAGCTTAGCTATTTCTGTGATTTTGGAACATGAATTAGTAAACTACTTGAAATGTTGAAGGCAATGAAGATTCCGTTAGTGTCACCAAAAAACAAAAAATGGAAAGATGAGCTGGGAGATTTCCTGATGCTGACGTTTTTGAAGAAGAAACTCACCTAGTTTTTCTTATGAACCTCGAAGTTTTGTTTTCCATCAAGTCCTCATTTCTCTCAAGATTGTCCTCTCCCCACCCGAATATTACTAACATTTTGAAGTGGACTTGGAAATAAACAACTTCCATTGTATTATGTCTGTCTTTTTGTTTTAAATTTGTTTGCACGTGTTGGTACTTTGATAGGTACTTACTTTTAGATCTATATGAAATAGGTAGCTAAATGGAAAACTGCAACAGAAGTCTCATAATTTCCTTACCTTCATGATTTACGAATGATCCATGAAATGTAGTGATTGGTACACTGTGGTTGGTTATATGGTACACTGGATAGATGGTAGAATAACTTGTGAAATTGACAACGATATTCAAGTGTGGGTATTTTTGAGTTATTTGGAGATGATCTGTTATACAGGGTGGATGGAGATCAGTGTGAAAATTTTTTTTGGGTAAAACTACATCGAAAATGGAGTAGAATGCCGCCAGAGTGGGGGTCCTATCTCAGTCCATTGGATAGTTATGATTTTTTTAGTGTTTTCACGGTCAACTCCGACCTCAAGTCATGAAATCGAGTTTTCTGGAACACTGAAGCGTCCATTTTAATTTTATTATACATTTTCGGATTCAGCATTAAATTTCCTATAAGATAAACATAATTTCAACCTTATAAAATTTCGATAACTCTGTTCACAATCGCAGTGAAAGGGAAAATTTGAAAAATTTGAAATTTTTCGATAAAATTCGAAACAGAGCCGACGTTCCAAAAATAGGCCAAGAAGTTGTCAAATCTCATAAAAACTTCCTCATTTCATGAGCTTTCCAACGGTATACTCAATTTCAGGATTACGACATTTTTTCTTTGAGAAATTAAGTTTCAAATACAAAAAACCAAGGTGGGGGCGTCAATCTTGGTAGGGAAGGGGGTGCAAGGAGTTAACTCACGTTCTCATTTCTTTCTGTTTCTTTATTCTTATTTTCTGTTAAAAAACCTGCAAATTACAACAAACAAAAATGAATTTAGGTTAACATTTGTTCGAACTGACGTCCCCTGTTACGAATGCATAACCTAGCTCGTTTTCGAATAGCTCCCACAGTAACTGAGAGTGTTAACTTCTCCTGAAGTTTTTGAGCTGCTGCTACAATGTTTCCCTTCAACTCTTCTTCGGTGTTCACCTGCGTTTTGTAGACTTCTTGTTTCAAAAATCCCCAAACGAAGAAGTCCATGGGGTTGAGATCAGGGGACCTCGGCGGCCACGCAATGGTACTACCTCGCCCTATCCATGTGGAAAACCGTTCTGATAGCCATGTTCTCACTGCCGTAGAATAATGCGGTGGGGCCCCATCTTGTTGGTAAATCAATTGTTGAAGAGTTTGAGGTTGTTGAAGATCTTGCAACAGGATCGGTAAATCGTTTTGGAGGAACTCCAAATAAGTCACTCCATTCAAATTTCGTGGGAGAAAATGAGGTCCTATCAGTTTATCCCCGACTACAGCAGCCCACACGTTAACAGAGAAACGTCGTTGAAATGAGGATTCTCGAGATGCATGTGGATTTTGTGAAGACCAGACATGCATATTATGGGTGTTGAATACCCCCTCTCTAGTAAAAAGAGACTCATCAGTCCACAGAATATTCCCGAGAGCGTGGTATTCCACAATGTCCCTCTCGAGGATCCACCTGCAAAATTCTTCACGTAGGGCGAAATCGGTCTCTTCTAAAGCTTGCACTTGAGTAAAATGATACGGGTGGTAGTTTTCTTTATGTAGGTAGAACCCTAAGTACATACCAATGAGAGGCACCTATCTCCGCAGCTATTTCTCGAGCGCTGATAGTGGGGTGACCCAAAACACGATCAAGAATAAATTCTTCAACACCAACGTCAGCAACGGTTGATGCATCTTCCCTTCGCGATCGCATTACTGAGCCTGTGTTTAATAAACGCTGGTGCAGCCTCGTGAACACTGCGTGACTGGGACAACGCCTATCTGGGTATCGAGTTCGGTACTCCCTTTGCGCTGCAAGTGCGTTTCCGTTACACAAGCCGTAGACATAATGCATTTCTGCGTACTCCCGAACACTAAACTCAGCCATGGTCAAACGTCAACTGTCCCCAAAACGGCGAAATGTATTCATTGCTGTTTAAACAAGTGTAGCCAGATCAGTGTTTATTCGTAAAGGTCAACGTCCAGGAGCTGGAGGAAATGAGAACGTGAGTTAACTCCTTGCACCCCCTTCCCTACCAAGATTGACGCCCCCACCTTGGTTTTTTGTATTTGAAACTTAATTTCTCAAAGAAAAAATGTCGTAATCCTGAAATTGAGTATACCGTTGGAAAGCTCATGAAATGAGGAAGTTTTTATGAGATTTGACAACTTCTTGGCCTATTTTTGGAACGTCGGCTCTGTTTCGAATTTTATCGAAAAATTTCAAATTTTTCAAATTTTCCCTTTCACTGCGATTGTGAACAGAGTTATCGAAATTTTATAAGGTTGAAATTATGTTTATCTTATAGGAAATTTAATGCTGAATCCGAAAATGTATAATAAAATTAAAATGGACGCTTCAGTGTTCCAGAAAACTCGATTTCATGACTTGAGGTCGGAGTTGACCGTGAAAACACTAAACAAATCATAACTATCCAATGGACTGAGATAGGACCCCCCACTCTGGCGGCATTCTACTCCATTTTCGATGTAGTTTTACCCAAAAAAAATTTTCACACTGATCTCCATCCACCCTGTATATTAATTGCTATGCAATTCTCAGGCCGACCCCCAACAATTTTTTGACATTTTCATGTCTTTGCCCTGGCACATTGCACAAAAAACTGTCACGTAACGTAACGTAAATATTTTGACGATTTCCACTTACAACCGAGTCGTTGCTAGGGAAATGGTACTTCGTCGTTTTTCATCCCAAAAAATTCGTTGACCATTCGTTCGAAAGCTCTCGATTTATCCAACCATATTATGTTTACTACTGCGAAGTGCGTGGCCAACAAGCTGAGTTATGAGCAAGGTTATTTGAATAATTGTGTACACTCAGGTGATCATTCTCAATAATTGATATTGTGAACATGATTGCCACCGCTTGTTAATTTCTGATGATTTCATTGAGCTGGTGTTTCGATGATTTGATTCATAGCAGGTGATCCAAATATTGCGAGAACGGTTTGATTTGTGAAGCGGTGGTTAAATCATTTTAATAGGTAATTTCTATGCTTTACACTCTATGAAGCTGTAATTTCTTATGTAGCCTCTTTAGGACATTGACTTGACGATGCCCAGGGTCCGGATCAGATGAGTGGCTTTTGAAGCTAATTTCTATGTTTTACACTCTAGGAAGCTGTAATTTCGTATGTAGTCTCTTTAGCACATTTACGTGACGATGCCCAGGGTCCGGATCAGCTGAGTGGCTCTTAGAGCTTGCATACGAGTCTGCAGGGGGATAGGTGATGTAGCCTGGCTCGAATTCAATGAAGTACCCACGGGTGTCGGAACAATGAGTCAACACGATCGCGAATTCAATTAAGTACCCACGGGTGGGCGGTTTCTCTTATGGCCCATTTTATTGATTTGTACGCCCCGCCGTGCGATGCACGGGTGAGATCTGCCTAGTAATAAATACAATAAGAAAACACACATGAAAATGTCCCAATGTGTTGCAGACTCGTATGCAAGCATTTCAAGCTGCTTTGTCTTTCTTATGATTTTCACGTACAACCAAGCCGTTGCTGGGGAAATAAAACTTCTTTAGTGTTTATGGGACCAAAATCGTTCTCCTTTTAACTTAGAGTAATAAATCAGCATTCCTTGACACTACAATGGCTTAGAGGTCATGAAATGTCGTGGTAAAATGGGAGCATTCCAAAAAGTGGCGAACGATTTTCCTACTATGAAAACTATGGGAGTTACTTTTTGTAACGTCCGTGACGAAATTAAAGATGATTTTCACGTACAACCGAGTAGTTGAGTAGTTGCTATAGATTGTGTCACAATTTCAGTGTTTTTCACGTACAACCCAGCCGTTGTTAGGGGAATGAAACTTCCGCAGTTTTCATCGCACAAAAATCGTTCGCCACTCGTTGGAAAGCGCTTGATTTAAGTGATAAATGTTCACATTTCAAGCTACCAATTTCCCTCTCCTTACGTACCTGGCTACATTCCAAAACTAAGTTGATTCAGGCTAAGAATTGCATAGCAAATTATCCTCGTTTTCTACGCAGTAGAAAAGAGAAAAGATCCGGCGAGGCGCGAAGATCCGGCGAGACGCGTCTCGCCTGGACCCCCCTAATCTATATATATATATATATATATATATATATATATGTATATATATATATATATATATACTCGGCGCTTCGCGCCTCGCCGGATCTTTTCTCTTTTCTACTGCGTAGAAAACGAGGATAATTTGCTATGCAATTCTTAGCCTGAATCAACTTAGTTTTGGAATGTAGCCAGGTACGTAAGGAGAGGGAAATTGGTAGCTTGAAATGTGAACATTTATCACATAAATCAAGCGCTTTCCAACGAGTGGTGAACGATTTTTGTGCGATGAAAACTGCGGAAGTTTCATTCCCCTAACAACGGCTGGGTTGTACGTGAAAAACACTGAAATTGTGACAAAATCTATAGCAACTACTCAACTACTCGGTTGTACGTGAAAATCATCTTTAATTTCGTCACGGACGTTACATAAAAAATTGTTGGGGGTCGGCCTAAGAATTGCATAGCAATATATATATAGGATGACTAATTGTAACGATTTTGTTGTTGATTTTGGCAAGGCCTGTCAGGCCTGTTATAGATGTCTCTAATTATATAGGACGTCTATTCCACCAAACTATATTTACTCATCCTTCGTCTATAATTGAATGCCTGGCGGGAAAAACGTTGGATGTTACATATTATGCAAAATTTTGAAGGAGGCTGCTGACCGCAAAACGACTCTATTAAAAATCCTAATCAATGCCAAAGAGAACATCCAACGTTCTTCCATGTACCTATATTATTTTTCCTGGTCAAGATTTTAATGCTACTTACTAAACAAATTGTAGGTGTCTACCTTGTTTATTCTCATTTTTAGGTACCTACCTAATTACTTGAGATTCCTACCTCCCCCCCCCCCCCCCCCCTCTCTATTAGGTATGTCATTAAAAAAAGTCAAAATTATAGGTATCTACTTACCTTTATTCTAGTATTTAGGCACCTACTTACTTTGGATTCCAATCGGCTTATGTACTCCCCTCCACCCCCTTACACGTGACGTGTTAAAGAACTTGGGATAGTTGCTGATTGCTGATATCAAACTTCAACATAGGTAGGAACTCAAAAAACTTCATTACAATATTAAAATAAAAATAAAACGTGAATAAAATGGTTGAAAAAGTACATGAAATTACTTTTTTTTTAACTGCAGGAAGGTTTTCGTAAAACAATCTATGATCACGATCAGTTAGATAAATCAGGGAAAAAGGCGCTATTCGCCTGAGAATACATTGTGATTATTATTATATACCTTAATTCAAAAGCAGTGTTAACTTTGAGGATGAAAAAGAATGCGCAATTCCGTTTGTAAACTATATTCTCGTAGCACGAAAACAGAAAATTCAAACGCGTCAATACATTAAACAGGTAACTTCACAACAGTAATTAAACAACTAAAACTGAAGTAGGAATTGAACTATTAATATGTGTGAAGCATGATGAGCGAACAAGCAGATGATTGTGAAAAGCGCGCTTTCACATCCAACGTTATTCCACTAGAAAAAGTGACCACTTTGTTCCTTTCTACCAAAATTAAAGAGCTTTATCGGTTTCTATGACAACAAACAACACCAGAAACACGTGACTGAAGACACAACCAACGTTATTCCATCGAGAAAAAAAAATTCGAAAACATGTAACATCCAACGTTTTTCCCGCCAGGCGTTCAATTCCAACTAATTTACACTTTACGAAAAATATTGATTCATGATTGTAGTGTAAACTACAAGTTACTATAAGGCATGCCTACATTTGGCGATGCATAACAACGTAGTAGTGAAGTTGTTTCCAACAGTATTGAAAACTTGGAATTGTGTGTAAAACCGTGAGTTATTATAATAGGGTCAGGGGGGGCAAGTGCGTACCTGTTTTTCATAAATCTGACTTTGTGATGCTACTATTTCCCTTAAACTACAAGTTGAATAATGACTACAGTTTTATTACGTTCTCCAGACCTTTCTACGTCGAAAATAGTGTGGATATAATGAATTGAAGTTAGTAATTCATTAAGAATTGGGAAAAACCTAGGAGCATTCAATCAACGCACTTGCCCCCTGTTGGGGGGCAAGTGCGTACGTATAGTGGGGCAAGTGCGTTTTCAACTTTCTACCCGAAAAATACTCAGAATAAAATGAACCAATGAAGGTAGATGTTAGGTATAATTTGAAATGAATTGTTAATGAAAAATAAAAAGCCACAAAATAGATCATTTTTAGCAACTCAACATGAATTCCTGAGTTGATAAAATGGTCTATAAACTCATCCACTTGTTGGCTGTCCTCTGATTCGCTGTCGACTGGGGAATGAGGTTTGCATGTGAGAGAATTGGAAGGCTCCAGAGTTTTGCAGAATTAAATAGGACTGATGTTTGGCAGAAGCATGCGGTTGTGCGTGGGGGTTGAGGAAGAGGTTCTGGATGGAAACTAGATTTCAAGACCTTGATTTTCTTATTTTTCCTGGCAATTTCATGCGGTTTTTATTGAAACGCACTTGCCCCTTATTTGAAAGCGCACTTGCCCCACTGTCACAAAAATAGGGGCAAGAACGTTTTATTGATTTACTGCAGCAATTTTTGTAGCCTTGAAGTTATCAAGTGCGTAGTTCGTACAGAGACAAAAGGCTGAAAGATAAACAGTGGAATAAACAGGAAAGAAAGGGTTTTTAGACAAGAAAACCATTGAAAACTGTACCTCCCTCAGATTCACACTCTGATATCGGACGAAGGCTTCGCGGAAAATGGTTCCAATTACGCTTATTTGTTCACTGAGGAGGTTACCATTTTTATCAGGTGATAATAAACACCTGTTCTATCATTTGCTAAGAAACTTATTAAAATAGAGTGGCCTCATAGCGAAATAAAACGAAGAGACGCACTTGCCCCCAAAACGCACTTGCCCCCCCTGACCCTATAATTAATTTGCACTCTGTCCAGTGTTCGTAAATCATCAGCATTAACTATTTTATAATGATCACGTTTGGTATGGAACTGTACAAACCCACTATGTAGATAAGATGAAAAACTGCGAGGGAAGAAGGCCAACTTCCTTGATTTATAAAGGAAACCGTCACTGGGGAATATAAGCCACTACCTGAGATTATTTTTCTAAATATGCTCTTCATTATGTTCCTGATTTGTTAGGATCTTTCATTATAAAGCTTGCAATATGATTATTTTGTACTTTTGTTTTTAATTACTGCCTTCGGAGATTTTGGTGGGGAAAATTGGCATGTTATCATGACACATTTATAATTTAAATATAGGTTTAATTAAATAGTAGAAGTTTCTTGTAGTAACACATTTTTGTTGCGTATTTTCTAGTTTTGGGAAGCGATGATGGTACGGGTTTGACTAGTGAGGATAATCTTATGGAGCAACTCACCCCAGATCGGCTTCTGGAGATGCCCGTGATCATTGCCCAAGAGGATACCCCAGATCCCCCTCAAATGAAGGTAAGTGGATCTGTAGGTCCTAACTTGTTGGTAATGAGATACTATACAATACCAGTGATTTACCAATCCTGACGATACCATATCCTTCGATCAAACCAAAAAACCCGCTCGAAACCCAAAAGAAGCGGCAACAAATCTTATTAAGGCCCCCTACACAATGGCCAATACCACGCAAGCCTAGACCACAGCGCCCACTGCCAATAGTGTGGACGCAAAATGACCTTGAAATCCAGAGGTTTCGAACGAGTAGAGAACAATTTTTGTCCGGTGAAAACTAAAGAAGTTTCATTTCCCCAGCAACGGCTTGGTTGTACGTGAAAATCATGGTAGAATCATAGAAAGACTAAGTTTTTAGCAATTTTTAAGTAGGTAAGCATATGAAACTTGTTTGGATCCCATTCAACTTTAAATCATAAGAAACACATGCAACTAAAGTCAAAAGATGTCCCAATGTGTTGCAGACTCGTATGCAAGCTCTAAGAGCCACTCAGCTGATCCGGACCCTGGGTATCGTCAAGTGAATGTCCTAAAGATGCTACATACGAAATTACAGCTTCCTAGAGTATGAAGCATAGAAATTAGCTTTAAGAGCCACTCATCTTATTCGGACCCTGGTCATTGTCAAGAAAATGTCCTAAAGAGGCTACATACGAAATTACAGCTTCCTAGAGTGTAAAGCATAGAAATTAGCTTCAAGAGCCACTCATCTGATCCGGACCCTGGGCATCGTAAAGTAAATGTCCTAAAGAGGCTACATACGAAATTACAGCTTCCTAGAGGGTAAAGTATAGAAATTACCTATTAAAACGATTTAACTGCCGCTTCACAAATCAAACCGTTCTCGCAATATTCGGATCACCTGCTATGAATCAAATCATCGAAACACCAGCTCAATGAAATCATCAGAAATTAACAAGCGGTTGCAATCATGTTCACAATATCAATTATTGAGAATGATCGCCCGAGTGTACACAATTATTCAAATAACCTTGCTCATAACAGCTTGTTGGCCACGCACTTCGCAGTAGTTAACATAATATGGTTGGATAAATCGAGAGCTTTCTAACGAATGGACAACGAATTTTGTGGGATGAAAAACGACGAAGTACCGTTTCCCTAGCAACGACTCGGTTGTAAGCGGAAATAATCAGAAAACAAACCGTAACGCTTTTTTTAAGGCTTTTTTTTACGCTTTTTTCGTTTATGTGCCAAAGTAAAGACATAAAATGTCAAAAAACTAGGCTCAAATAAACATGCTAAGTATATTTCCTAATGAAAACATTATATATTTATATTTTACATCTTGATTCATAAAAGTATCAAGGTGTTCAGTATTAAGTAGGTATTGGTAGGTGGAACCTGTTTATTTTTGCAAGATTATTTTGGACACCTGTTGCAAATCCTAAAAGTGAATGGTTATGACTTGATTTAAATTAATATTTGTATTAAGATTAGTTGTTTTTTCAGTACCAAAGCTTGTTAGGAAACACCCACGGAAATAGCCACAGCAGTTAATACTCTTATTATATTTAGGTATTTCCCCATTCATCAAGTTATACCCCAGAAGCTCCGAATTAGAAAACAAAATGAAAATGTATAGGAGAACAAAGTTGGCAAGGTAGAGCAGAGCTACACAGCTTGTGGTTCACGTCAACGGCCAGTCGCAGTCGGGACAGCCAGTGTGTGGACATTGACGGCAGCCGGTGCTGGCTCAGTTTTCATCGCCATCAAGTTTGGCCAGCTCCAGTCTTGTGCCAGTGCCGATGCGAAGCAAATATAATTGGCCGGCATGGCCATTGTGTAGAGGGGGCTTTAGGTCCGATGCTATCGTTCCAAATTCATTGGTAATTCCTTTCAGGTTCAATCCCAATGGTGGCAGATCCCCCTCCCCAAATTTACTTTGTCATGTTCCACACTTATTACGAGGGTCATCCCAAAAGTTAAGTTTCTCTAGTTTTGAAAAAATCGAAAAAATGCTTTATTCCCTAAATTATTTACATGGTTGGAAAGCTGCAGACCTGAACTATTTTTCCACATAGTCGCCGAGTCGTTCCTGGCACTTTGCATACCGTGTGGCGAGTTTTTGTAAGCCAACAGCATACCAGTTTCTGTCCGATCCGCGCAGCCACTCGTTGACGGCGCCCTCGACTTCTGCGTCACTGGAAAATCGCTGGCCTCCCAAAAAAGTTTTCAATGCCGGGAAAAGTTGGTAATCACTTGGGGCGAGGTCTGGAGAGTACGGTGGGTGGGGGAAAACGTCCCAATCAAATTTTCTGAGCAATTCCTGGGTCAATTTTGGCTTTTTTTGGTGCTCTTTTCTGGGGACTTTTCCAGACCATACTCTGTCTTTTTGACTCTGGGGTATTGTGGAACACCCAAGTTTCATCCCCAGTCACTATTCGATCGTAAATGTCGTCTCCTTCATCCTCAAACATCTCAGAAAAGCGGTTTGCTGCCTCCAAACGGTTTTGCTTGTGTTTGTCAGACAAGAGCCTTGGAACCCACCTTGCACACACTTTTGACATCTCTAAATCTTCTTTTAGGATTCGACCAACTACAGAGCGAGTTAATTCGTACTTGGGATGAACACAATTCACAATTTCATCAATTGTTCGGCGTCTATCTTCATCAAGTGCTGCGTGAACGGCCACAATCGCCTCCTCTCGAGTCGAACTCGACGGGCGTCCACTACGCTGCTCGTCATGCACCGAAACATGTCCTTCCTCAAAATTTGTTCACCACTTTCGGACCATTTGGACACTCATTGCATTGTCACCATATGCTTGACAATGTCTAAGATGAATTTCAATCGCGGTAACCCCCTCCTTGGTCAGGAATTTGATCACAGAACGCACTTCACAATCGGACGAAATCGCAAGGGGGGCTATTCCTAACTGAATAATTAGGGGGGGCTATTCCTACCTATTCTAACTGAATAGGTTATCAACAAACCGACACAGCGGCCTGAAACTTTTACAGGACTACCACTACATCCGAACAAAAAACTTGAAACCATCTGTAGGTTTCTATGACTTGTAGGTTTTTTTTTTTTTTTTTTTTTTTTTTTAAAGAAAATAGGGAAACTTACTTTTGGGATGACCCTCGTACTATTGTAACAAAAAATTCGTGTGAGGCTTCACACTCTGAAAAATGGCGTCCCTGTTTCACGAATTTTGAACTCAACATTTACTACTTGCTCCTTTGTTATAGATGGTAGTAAGCAGAGGACGAGTTGGAAGGCCCCCAGGCCCTGCTAAAACCCGTGGATCAAAGAATCATGGACCGGTCAAAATCATAGTCAGCAAAGACGGAGTAACCCACGTCCCAAAAACTGTTAGAACTATGGGCCTACATTCAAATAAAGATGGCACTTACCGCATGAAAGATGGCAGACCTAGAATTAAGCACTTCCCCGCCACAAAAAATGTCATAAATTCCAATATCATTAATTTAACCTAGTCTTAAAGTTTTATTTTACGATAAGTTACCATTGACAATGATAACACAAATAAGTTATCTTGCACAATTTTTATTTTATTTTCTTTTTATTACAATTTACTTTGTCCTCATATCGTACCCATCGTTCAGAGTTTATTCTAATAGTTAGTGCCTAAATTTGCTGGGTGTATCAAAAGTATGAATGATAAGACCTCGAATACTACCTAGGCGCTGCATTCTCTTCTAAATGGGCTAAAGGTAAATTTCATTTACTTGGAATGTTGAAATTGACTCTTGTTGCTCTTGACTGTAATTACCTATACAGAGAACAGAATTTTCAACTCTCAACGGGTACAATCCCCCATGTAAAATAATGTATAAGAGTTGAAAGGTACTTATATTATAAATTATTATTATTAATTTCAAACAGATAGCATATGAATATAATTTCTCGTTTGTATAATTATTGTTTTCTAATGATTACAGTTTCACTATGTTAATACTTTACTACTAACTTGTACATGAAATGTTTGTTCCTCATTCCGCTTTTTACTCATGCTTACCTTTTCTATGTATATAAACAATAAATTATTAAATTTTCCGTTTTTTCATCAATTACCTATTCAGCACCCATTGGTTATAACTTGTACCCATTTATACTCATCTGAATTTCATCAAAATCACTAAAGGTAATAAATATTTTAAAAAACAGTAAACTGATGTGTAGTATCTACACTACATGCAGATCATCGGTACATAGATATGTCATATTTTTTCCCCCTGTGAATTATGTTTCGTACCTCAAGTTAATTTAAATGAGGATTCCGCCGGTTACCCCGAGTTGGAGTCGTCGCAAGCAAACCTTTTGCTTAGATCAGCAAACTTTTTGATTCTTTTCCACTCAATATCTCTGAGGGAGGCACGTTCAATTATAATGCCCAAATGCCTCTGTTCTGGATCTCCAGTACCGGTCGCATCTGCAAAGAAAGTGCTCTGCGGAATCCTCCTCGAGTCCGCAAGGGCACATAGGTGGTGAGATATTATTATCTATAATGTTTAGCATCCTATGGAAATCATAATGTCCGGTGAGGATACCAATCATGGTTCTAATTGAATTTCTACTTTTACTTAGAAGCCAGTATGCTCGTTTGGGATTGGAAGACATAACGAGCATTCTGGTTTGTCTATATCTAGCTATTTCCCTGCTCCAGAGAATGTTGAGGTCTTGTGTGACCCAGTTTTTAATTTTAGTTTTACAGGCGTTTTCGGAAATGCAGATGGAAGGAGATGGTCCCAGAAACTTTTGTCCTGAGCCAGCTTGCGCTAAGCCGTCCGCATTACCATTGCCTTTGTAATTGTCATGATCAGGAATCCATTTTATGGATATTCTGTTGTTGTTAAGAAACAAATTGTTGATATATTTCTTTATTTCCCAGACCAGTTTTGAGGTCGTGAGGGGGTTCAGGAGTCTTACTCAGCTGATTAGATTAGGAATGAGCCAACCGTTTCCTAATGTCCCAAGGAGTCTCCCTATAAAGTATCAACTTCCTAGGATGAACAGGGGAGGTTTTAGCTCACTCAGCTGATTAACACGTTCAACACGGAATGTGTCATATGACACAGGCTGCCTCTTCTCTCAGACGGGCAGTGTCATATGACACAGAGCCTATGTACGATAGTGCCTCTTTCGAAAGCCTTGCGTATTGGATAGGAAAGGTTTAGAAGGCCGTTCGGCAGCACGATTTACTCAGTAAGAACCTATTTACCCACCAGAGGTCGCCTTTTTCTGAAACTAACCTTCAATCAGTCAGGGGATAAAAGTGATAAGCGTGTCTTCTCCGCGAATTCTGCTTTGGTGTGGGGTGTGTTCACCCATTTCAGACTCGCGTAGAATGTGTTAAGAAAGAGCCAATAATTTCAATCATCTCTTAGTGTCCCAGGGAGGACAAAGAGGCTTTAAACAGCCATGCAATTTGGGAACTTCCCAATAAAATTGCTAATGATTCCTGATTTCATTCTCGCAGTATAGTTACCGAATTTGTTTATCATCATCGCATTACAATTTTTGATCTGAAAATTGAGTTGAACATGACCCCACACCATAGACATATCCATGTCAAAAACTTCATTTTCAATCAATCCAACAGAGAGCAGCAAACAGATGGATAGATCGAACCAACCAACAAGAAGCGTACACTGGAAACGCGAGAGCAGTCTCCCTAATTAGGTTTATTTGAACAGACCATTCTGAACACAGTTCTCTGAATAGAATGTGAGGAGAACGATTCTGAACCCCGTTCGGAGCATATGGCACTCCGAATGAGCTTTGATGATTCAGAATGATGAGAGACCTTCTTTAAACCAATCATTTCATAGTACAAGAATATAAATTTATTTTAATATTGCAAATAAATTTTAAAACTGTGATTAATAATCAATAATGAGATCAAGAAAAAAGGGATAAACAAGGCAAGGGAAATTAAAGATAAATTCAAATATGGTGGGGCTTATGCTGAAAACATTCTGTGCGCATGTCCCAAACCAAACGTCCTGAAGAAAATCCAGAATCAGTAGAGTTGGAGAATCCAGTTATGGACGTGGTCGCACTTCAACTCCACAACCATCCAAAAAACACTACAGCCATGTAGAATGATGTATGCAAATTATTGTATTGTAGGTATAATGTTATATTGTTTTCAAATTTTGGGTTTTTGAGTGCAAAGAAATTATTAACTATTAATTTTATGGCAAAAAATCTTATTCTAAATAATAATCTGCTAAGTATTCAAAAATATATTTAGAATTTTCAGCTTTTTCTGCAGTTATTAATCACTTGTTGGCACATTTTAATGAAACTTAAGTACCTATATTTTTCAGCATAATTTTGTACGTTAATTTTTTAATGTTCTATTTTATAGTTAATAAACTTGATTTGAGCAATACTTTGCTAAAAATATTATATATGAACATGAAAAAGTTATATGTTAATGAGTTGTACCTAAACCAAACAAGTCCACCAAACTGCGAGAGTAAATTGTACAGCACTAGAGTTCATTTTCGGTCGAAAGTTTCTCATAGATTTTTTTAAAACGCTAGTTCTAGTTTGATTTTTTTCAAAAAACCTGTTCGGAGAATTCGCTCATGCAATCATGCTACATGACTGGAACTTAGAATCAGTTACAACATCCAAATTTTTCAAAATAATCGTTGATAAGCAGTAACGTCATAGAACGTATTACTTAACAATTATCAACTATTTATCATAATACATCGATATTATGCCACTGAAGTCCCATTCCCCTGAATTTAAATATAATTAAAGTATATCAAATTAAATATATATAATAATTTTATTAATGCTCAATGTCTCATCCCTACCACAGATGAACAGAAGATAGGTACCTACAGTAGGTAGAGGTAAAGTTACCATGGGCAGATTCAACAAACGAATGAACCATACCAACGTGCAATGAACGGAAACAATATGGGATCTACGACACCACACACCAATGGACACACATCTCTTGGAGATAGTTCCAGCAGAAAGAAGAGAGAAGAAGAAGAAGAAGAAGTTTCCATGGGCAACAAAAGGAGAATCCTCACTCTAGGTAAACAATTCCGAACACAAGTACCTATCACTATCAGCACAGTACCTATCTACTTTGCCGTGTCATCCACAGTTCTTACCTACCTACCGGAGTTTCACTATGTCGGAAAAATCAAATTTGGTTGAGTTTGATTGATTCATAATAATCTATTTTAATTTAGCAGCTTGCATAAAATAATATTCGTGGACGTAAAAGAAACCTATCCAGACATTATGTCTTTGACGCGGAAAGATTTTGCCTCTAGAATTGAAACCGTGTTCCAAAAATACTGCACTTGGTTAGCGAGAAACCCTGCACTATCAAAAGAAGTTGAGTTGGGTGCAAAGTTATCGTCCTATCTTTTGGTTCATTTGGTTGATCGCGGAGGCTCCAGCGATGCCACTCATCAAATGGTGTACTGTTTGTCGGATTTGTTTTCTTTCATAAATGACTTGGCAATATCAAGAGCTTACCCAGGTGCCAACTTGCCTTATGGAAATAACTTGAGGACTTGGTTGACTGTGGTTGAGTACTGCGAAGTATGCTTTGAACTTGGAGCTCAAAAGGTAAATATGTGGAAAAAAGAACAATTTTACTTACTAATCTCACCTATAAGGAAATTTTGTATGCGAAAACTAAGCCATTGCATATGTACTTGATGACGTTTTGGTTTATTATCAATACATAACAACATAACGAACCTGTGACAAACAAAAATTAAACCGTTCATAAAATTCTTTACTACGTTTCAGGATGCTTTTAAAATAGAATATATATTAAAACGGAAAAAATACGTCCTTGAAAGTTTGAACATAAAAAGGCTCTAATTACATACCTAGTAGGCTCTGATATATCTGAATCACTGTTTATAGCCCCAGGCCCAAGGGTTGATATAAAGGCTGTATCACACTTGAATTTTTTTCGCATTTTAAACGCTGAAACGAGAAGAAGGCAAAGTGCGTTTTTTCAAGGTCAGCTGTGGATGTTGAGGAGGAAAAAATGCAAAAACAGCGCATTCTGGCGGAATGCGTTTTTATGAAATCTGTCAGATTAAAATCTGTCTTAAGGCCGTATCACACTTGCATTTTTTTCGCATTTTTTCTGCGTTTTAAACGCTGAAACGTGAAGAAGGCAAACTGCGTTTTTTCAAGTTCAGTAGTGAATGTTGAAGAGGAATAACTGCAAAAACAGCGCATTCTGGCGGAATGCGTTTTTATGAAATCTGTCAGGTTAGGGCTCCTAGGGGTTTTTCATTGAATTGTAACCTCCCCAAGGGTTATGTTTAGCATTTTTCTTGCGTCAAGGTAAAAATTAGAACGTGTTCTAATTTTCCCAAGTGAGTTTAAAAACGCTCCGCCAGGATGCGCAATGGAAGAAAAAGCTGACCTTGGAAAAACGCACTTCTTCTTCTTCACGTTTTGGCATTAAAATTAAAAACGCAAAAAAAATGCTGGTGTGATACGGCCTTAAGGTTAGTTCGGACACGTAGTTCTGAACCAGTTTGGAATTCATCTAGTTCGGAATCAAACTGCAAAAGGTGCACCGTTCAGAAATCAAACAGGTTATGGAAACCAGATGGGAATAGTGAAAAAATCGTTATTTATTACTACTACCTCACCATTCACCCCCTTCCATAATAAAATGTGGAACTCTTGTCAGTTGTTCCAAAACGACCAAATTCTTGGAACAAATAGAGAACCCCGAAAATCGGTTGAAAATTGTAGCTTGATTGAATTGGTAACGACCCCCTCCATCTCAATCTTAAATCCGAAATTCCCTAGGTTTTTCGCACAACTAGACTAAAATTAGAATCGAATAAAATAAAAATTACGAAAATAGGTTGAGAATTGTAGCTTGGGTAGCGTCGAAAAAATGTGTCAAAGATAAACGTGTTTTTTTTTTTTTTTTTTTCTGCTGTACACATGGAATTCAAAATTTCCAACTGGACTGCACAACTAGACTAAAATTTGGATCAAAAGAAGAATTAATTCGAAAAACGGTTTAGAATTTTGGCTGGGGCAGCTTCGACGAAATTTGTCACACGCACAGACGCATGTACTACACCTATAGTTTTTTTCACGGATTCCGTCTTAGAATGGTCTGAAACGGATTTGAATTCGTGTTATTATTATTGTTTTCCACATGCGTGGGTTGTTGTTACACATCCCCCTAGATATATGATAATATAGGTCGTTTCTCTTACATGCATAGCCTTGCCCATATGAACTACCTTCAGAGTTTTGAAATTTGAGCTTTATGATTGCAAGGAAATTGTCAACTATTATTGATTTTATAGCAAAAAAATTATTTTAAATAATAATCTGCTATTCAAAAAAAGGTTTTGGATTTTTAGTTTTTTTGACGGTTTATAGATTTTTTAGCAAATTTTAATGAAATTCAAGTATATTTGTCAGCATAATTTTGTACCTACATGAATTTTTGAATGTTCTATTTTATAGTTAACAAAACAGTATTAGAGCATTATTCTGCTAAAAAGTGTAAATTCAACAATTCTTAGCCGTTTTTAGTGATTTTTTTTAGCATATTTTTTGAAAGTTGACCAATTTAATGTGCTCAAACAGTGCTGGCTTACGATCTCATCTTTTCGTTTGGAAAGCTTGGAATTTTTCAAAAATGTTTATTTTAAAAGTTTTCGAGCCAAAACAACTTGTGTCCTTATAGGCAGCATAAAGGCTGTATCACACTTGCATTTTTTCCGCATTTTAAACGCTGAAACGTGAAGAAGGCAAAGTGCTTTTTTTCAAGGTCAGCTGTGGATGTTGAGGAGGAATAAATGCAAAAACAGCGCATTCTGGCGGAATGCGTTTTCATTAAATCTGTCAGGTTAGGGCTCCTAGGGGTTTTTCATTGAATTGTAACCTCCCCAAGGGTTATGTTTAGCATTTTTCTTGCGTCAAGGTAAAAATTAGAACGTGTTCTAATTTTCCCAAGTGAGTTTAAAAACGCTCCGCCAGGATGCACAATGGTCGAAAAAGCTGACCTTGGAAAAACGCACTTCTTCTTCTTCACGTTTTTGCATTAAAAACGCTGAAAAAATGCTAGTGTGATACGGCCTTAAGAGCAGTATTCTGCTAAAAAGTGTGAATTCGACAATTCTTAGCCGTTTTTAGTGATTTTTTTGTGTGCAGATTTTTTGAAATTTGACCAATTTAATGTGCTCAAACAGTGCTGGCTTACGATCTCATCTTTTCGTTTGGAAAGCTTGGAATTTTTCAAAAATGTTTATTTTAAAAGTTTCCAATCCAAAACAACTTATGTCCTTATAGGCAGCATAAGAAGAGCAAATCGGTAAGGTCCTTGTTTAAGCCGCGTTTAGACTAGCGAAACTTAGATAGATAGATAGATAGATAGATAATTTTTATTGCCTTTTAGATATAACATCCATTGCAAATTTCATTGACAGTATATACAAGATAGAAGAGTCTGGACCAGATAAATAAATAAGTAAAAGGTCTGGAAATAAGTCTTCTGATTAGGAACTTAAAATTAGTGACCTCACTTCACTGGCTTCCCTTAAAAAATAAAATAACCTATTGGCCACCTTTTCATCGCTGGATGTTAGCAGTCGTCTGTACTGCTCTTCATATGAAAGAGGCAGAGCGAGCAGAGGCAGAAGGAACTTCAGGCGGGCGCTACTTAGCATGGGGCACTGAAGGACCAGGTGCAAGGCAGAATCGCTGACACCCCAGTTACAAATTGGACACGGTGCCGGGAGGAAGTCCATCCTGACTCCCGCGACCAGGATCCTAGGAGCGTGTTTCGCAAAAATTCGCAGCTGGGCCAGAGGGCGTAAAATAAAGATCGGCCAATCTTGGGAGAGGTACTTCTGAGGCTGGAGGGATGTTTCCTGAAAGACCGATCCGTAGTCCGGGCAGGCTCTTGAGGATGTTGCCTGCTCCAGGTCCATGTTTCGAGAAACAAAAGGCAGAGTTGTCAGGAGGCTCCTTAAAGTACTGTTATCTGGCATTAGCTCAGCGTCATTAGACAGGGCCATACCGAAAGTCTCTAAGGCGCTCATGAGCTGTTTGACCCAGTTATACCTAGGATCACAAGCTGGTAGTGTGGAGAGATCGAAGAGGCGCCTCATGCATAGTGCTGGCAAACGGTCGGGTGGCATGTTTACGGTCTTTATCAGCCATTTCAAGGCGTTCCTTAGTACGAGGGTGCTGATTGATTGAACTCCAGTCTCCGCGCGCACCACTGTGTTGGGAGTGCTCCGTGGGATCAGCAGGATGCGCTTGTAGAAGCCAACCTGAACCCGCTCCAAAGCATCCCCCCATCGAAGCGCCCATACAGCAGAACCATACAGCAGCACAGATCTCACCATTGCGTCGAAAACTCTGGATCGTGCTGACCAGGAATTGACCCCCGCTCCGACAAGGATGCTCATTGCAGCCACTGAAGCCAAGTTAGCCCGACTTATATAATGATTACATGCACCAGAGAACACAGCAGAGCTGGAAAAGGGCACTCCTAGATACATGTATGATGTAACCTGCTCCACCAACTCATTCCCAAACCGGACAGGCACTGCCAGGTTTTTAATTCCGCCACACCTCCGAAAGCACATCAACTTTGTCTTGCTTATGTTAACCGTGATACCATTTTCCTCACAATATGCCTTCAGCACCTTCATTTTCTTGTTTATATCTATCGCTGAGTCGCCCAAGATCACCATATCATCCGCGTATAACAACATCAACATGTCTCTATGGCCATTTATATCGAGTCCCACACACCCTCTACAGCGAAAGTAGTCCTCAATATCTGATAGGTACAGTGTGAAAAGGAGAGGGCTGCAGATTTCTCCTTGTAGAACCCCCTGCGTGAGGTCAATTGGGGATGACATTTTACCGTTTACTCTTAGTTGACAGCTAGCTTTTGAGTACAGAGATCGAAGTATACGGATTATTTTTCCACTAATACCGTATGAGAAAAGCTTCTGCCAGAGAAGGCCGTGAGGAACGGAATCAAATGCTCGCTTGAAGTCGACAAAGACGGCATACACTGTTCTGCGGGGAAGTTGAAGGTGAATCTGAAGTATTGCAGTCAAAGAGAATACGTGGTCAATACATCCCCTTCCGGCCCTGAAACCCGCCTGATTCTCCGGCAACACTCCTCTGCTCTCCGTCCAACAGACCAACCTTTCATTGATTATGGAAGTGAAGAGCTTCAGGGAAATGCAGGCGAGTGCCAGACCACGGTAGTTAGAAGGATCGATGGAACTACCTTTCTTGGGTAAAAGCGTGACCATCAGCTGAGACCATGATGCAGGTAGGACTCCGGAGGAAAGAATACGATTGAAAAGGCATGTCAGATATAGAAGCCAGTTTTGGGGTAAGGCCTTAAAAAAGTCAGCGCTAATTCCATCAATACCTGCAGCCTTACCTGATTTAGCCTTGGCGACCGCACCCATCACATCGACCAGTGATATATCCCTGTCAACGTTGGGGTCACCCACGTCTGTGTATGAGACTACGTCCGTCACACGAGGAGGGTAAATGTCCTGGTAAAATTGTTCCCAGTCTGATAGAGGGATTGGGTTAGCTTTGAACGTGTGAGTGCGATATTGATTAATGGCATGCCAGAACTCTTTGGGGTTCCCAACACTGCTAAGGGCTGATGTCAGATTTATCTTGTACATTTTCTTCTTATAGTTGACTAAGTTCTTGTAGGTCTTTTTGCAGTCCAGGTAAAAAGACAGGATGGGTTCTGAAAAGTTGGTGCGGCGGCTGTCTTTCAATAACATTTTTAGAGTTCTTCTGGCTTGGCGGCACTCACCATCATGCCATTTTTTGCCAGTGTTAGTTGTACCCGTTGACATCCGAACCATACCCAGCTTCTCTGCCGCGTTCCAGAGTGCAGAAACAAGGTTGTCAGATAGTGAGTCAATATCTTCGCCAGCTAAGGCAATCCGAGAGACTTCAGGGTTGAACAGCATCAAGTCCTTAAAATGAGAGAGTAACCTTGGGTCCCATTTGAGTGACCTCACAGGCAGCTGTGGTTCAGCGCCGGAATCAGCCGAAAAACTTACCACAGCCGGAAAATGGTCTGAGTCCGTTAACCACCAGCTCCCTATCTCGAATCCCACCACGCTGGAGCAACCTCCCATACCAACCCAAACCAGATCAACTGTACTGCGGCCTTGCACTGAGCAAAAAGTAAACTGACCCGGTATGTCACCAGAAGAGCGACCATTGAGCAAAACAAATGAGTGAGATTCAAATAGGTCAACAAAGTCACGAGCACCAGGAGACATTGTGGCGTCAAGTACTCTTCTTTCAGGAGCAAGCGGCGACAACAGCATTTCCTCCACAAGAGAATTCAGCTCACCAACTCTCATATTGAAATCACCTCCAAACAAGGCGGTATGAGAGGGGAATCTTGATAGGACGTCCTCAAAGACAAAATGTAATTCCTCAAGCGAATCCGGAGTTATGTATCCAGGCTGCAAGTAGAAGGAGCCAATGAGCAGGCTGACGTTTTTACCTTTTATAGCGACAATAATCCATCGTGAGTTGCAGGAGATTAATTCATATTGCAGTTTTGCTGAATGGTTTATGCATATCGTAAGTCCCCCACTACCTCTACCTCTGGTCCCAGTCCTGCTCGCAAAGGAATGCAACGTAATTATTCAGAAAATTAGGAATAACAACTGGCTCGCAGAGCCACCAGGTCTCAGACAAACATAAAATATCATTACAGGAAATATAATTTCGGTCAAAAGAAAATAAGCTTCTAGAACCATTAACATTCCAACAAATAACCTTATCAATAGTATCCAGTTCCAAATCCGTTTCCGTGTGTGCAACCGTGTGTGTCTCATGGTGCTTCAGCGACCGTTTTTTGGTAGTGTGTTGCCTAAAGGGGTCTTCTTTCCAGGGTGCTTATCGAGTGGGGAAGCGGGGGGGCGTTTCCTCTGACTTCGGGGGGAAGACAAAGGTTGGGTGGAGCGTTTAGATTCCCAAAACTGCCGTCTTCTTTCTCTTTCTTTGGGGGGTGACTAGCGAAACTTCCTCGCGAAACAGTTGTGCGAGGACGTTGCGCGAGGCAGACTCGCCCATGTAGACGCCCCTCCACTCGCGAAACGTTTCGGGGTGAGGACGCTCGCTGTGAGCCAGAGGGCAGTGGGTTTTCGTCCGCGCATCAGTGTTTTGCGCGAAACAAACTCGCTGCTGTAAAAGCGGCTTTATTGTTTCGCGAGTAAAATGAACCAGGAGGATAGCTTGAAGCTCATCGAGAACTAAGGCTTGTCAAAGCAGGGTGGCCCCCAACGGGAAAAGTCAGGGAAAACCTGGAATTGTCAGGGAATTTCGTGCGACGGGAAAAGTCAGGGAAATGTCAGGGAATTTTGCAAAAAACACCAAAATGTCAGGGAATTTTTTCAATCAATACTTTGTGTAATAATTTGCAGTGTTTTTAGGTTTATTTTAACTCCTAAACAATAAAACTTCAACGGCGTACTTTATCATACTACCTAATATTTTATAGATGGGTAATACGAATAAAAAAATAATTGTCGAGTCGTGGTACTGTTCAAAGAGTATCAACGCTACACACAGATACATTGTGACAAGGATATGTCTTCGGCTCTCCTGGTTACTACATCACCTATTAGTAAACTATATGTGAGAAAAATCAACAGGTTATTGAACTAGGGAGCAAACCCAACAGATTAGTGGATTGATCCAGTAAGAGTCCCAACAATGAGTTGGTGTAATAAATTCATAGCATTCAAGCCATGTGTAATAAATTCATAGCTTTCCAACGAAAGATTTTTGTGTGATGGGAAATAAGGCACCGATTGGAAGTAGGTGGAAAAAGCGAGACATTTATTGCAGTCGGGCGAAAATTCGGAATTACCCACAGCTAAGAAATATCCTTGTTAAAAACCTTTTCCTTTTTTCAAGACAAATGATTACAATTTGAATTTGATCTTCAACGAATCGCTTCAGATCACAAATTGAGGGACCATGAAATATTAAATGAAAAGTAATGCAGCATGATTAAAGGCGAATTTTCGTAATTTGTCGTATTTCATTTAGGTTAAATTGTTTCGAAAATTAAGAAACAAGCTCCTTTTTAACGAATTTAACGTGGTACTGAAAATGTGTCGTCCACCGAACTGATTCTTTCTTATGAAATACTTCATTGCACAGCACGTGGTCGATTTTAAATAATTAGTTGTGATGAAATAACAATTTTATGTGAAAACAAAGCATTTATTCATTACGTACGTAGATAAAGTGTAGGTACCATAATTATGGTTCAGCAAAAGTTGTTTTTCAAACATCTCCTTCAAAGAGCTTCCAGTTAATTGTTATCATTTTGTGTTATTCTGGTCACTAGAATCTAGTGTTTTGATACGATAGTGTTTGAAGAACCTTGTGGCCGTTCGGCATTCGTTATTATGTTTTTGAATTCGAAATACCAAAACTGGGTTTTGAAACTTATTGTAGTGTTTTCCTCATTCTCAGTTTATTTTTTACCTGAATTAACTGTGGAATATTTTATTTACCTTAAATATGTAGTGGGTCAAAACCATTCTGTTCGTCTAACTGCGATTTTTTAAAAACTATTTAAGTAAATTCTTTCACAAATTCAATTACTTTAAAAAGTATCTTTTCTCCCATGCTTCACCTTCATTATTACTCCTGGAGTAGACTGTTTTTTCTTTTTTAAATTATACGATCTTCATTTTGGAAGCATTAAAGGTGACGCTATATATATATATATATATATATTTGATATTTTTTGTCAGGGAAATATGAAGTTTGGTCAGGGAAATGTCAGGGAATTTTAAAATTTCCATTTGGGGGCCACCCTGCAAAGGCGGCTCACCCTACTTGCACAACGTCTCGCTCTGAGTTGCGCTCTGTTTTGGGAGGTGCGAAACTTCTCTCGCAGCGAGGAAGTTTCGCGCAACTGTTTCGCGAGGAAGTTTCGCTAGTGTAAACGCATCTTTACGTGCTATGTTCTACCTTGGGCTTCTAAGGTTCGGAGCCCCATTACTCATTGAACTTGTGTTATTGTGAGGGGTATAATGGAGTTTAAAAAAATCTAAAACTTTATACCTATGTCTTTGCTGAAGGTATGGGGGACTAATGGAAAGTGGACTTCGATATTCCTCGTTCAAGCATTCAAGTGCATCGCACGGCTACTCTTGCTGACCAGGAACAACGAGGCGCTACTACCTTTCCCTCCGATCGTTCCCTTAAAGAGAGAGGCAGTTGCTGAACATGAACTGATGTGTGATGGAAGGTCAGACTTAGCGTACAGGCTTGAATCTGGTGTCGTCATTAGAAGAATCGGAGCCGGACCATCATTTAATCAAATGGCTCAAGCTGGTGGAGAAGACTTCAGATCCCTTGTTAGGGAAAACAGAGCTTATGTTCTCAAAGGTAACTTCATCTTAATGCTTATAAATTATGTTTATTATAAGTTGTTAATAGCACCATAAAAAGCATTTCGAAGGTGCTTTCTAGAGCTATACATTGCTGGAATATTATGTTGAAGTGTTAGTAGCACTAAGCGAAATTCGTGAATTCAGAATTCACTAACTCCCCTGATGAGGAATCCCTTCGGGGCAACTGTGCGGTGATTTTCTGTATTTATACAATCAATCACTTATCCCTTGCGGAAGAATCTATCGAATTATGATACAGTCAAGATAAAATGCATTTGGAGCTATCAAGTTGCCTTTTCCACACTATCATCCAACTTTGAGCAAAATCAGTCGATTAGGCAATGAGAAAAGATGCTTGATAGATGTTATGTTTGTAGATCCGCAAAAGCTATTAGTAAGTCGGAAGCAACGAGTGCTTAAGTGGAACTTGAGAAATCTTCCAAATTTAGAGGTTTAATCCCCAATTCCAATTAACTCAGCCCCATACCTCTATGATGGAATATCAGGTATATTTTACAAGAAAATTAAGGCAGTTGTTCAACCTTTACGAAACGTATTTATTTAAAATCAATTTTGTTAATAAAATCCTATACCTAGTACCTTGGATTTTCTTGAAATGTTGAGCTGTTGAAGAAATTGAAATCGGGAGTCCTCCGCCACTTGATCTTGATGGATTTTATGAAGGTTGGCTAAGTCTTCTTCCAATCGTAGGCAATGATATTTCCAGTGAGGGGACTTAGCACACTGAA
This sequence comes from Adelphocoris suturalis, assembly GCA_030762985.1. Classification (NCBI taxonomy): domain Eukaryota; kingdom Metazoa; phylum Arthropoda; class Insecta; order Hemiptera; family Miridae; genus Adelphocoris; species Adelphocoris suturalis. The sequence continues at coordinate 13,230,552 of CM061050.1, forward strand.
AGGATTCTGACCCGGGTCTTTTAAACTTCACACGTTTACAAAGTCTGTTCTGCACAGTAAACTTTTTAGTTCATATGACCACAACCAGAAGAAGGCAGGCTGCTTTTGGGGCAGGTGTTGTCTCTTAGGCGATACTGGGTAGAATGATTTTCCTTCTAAGTTCCAAAATTGTCCCAGGGATTTTCCTGAGCATGCTCATGCGTCAGAGGCGTTACATGGATTTTGTCCAGACCTCCAAGGGATGCCATTTAAATTTAGTTGCCATTTTATTGACGAATGACAACGATCCAATATACAAGGTACCGAGGCCCTGGGGGTGTATTTCTGTTGGTTTTCCGTTTTTTGGGGAACCAATACCAGACGTCTGAGCGGCGATTGAGTGGGAACTAAAATCTGCAGTGGTGTTTGCTTTTCGGACGGCGCGTGCGGTCGGCGACTTGAACTTTTTGATGATGTGGATTTGGGAAATTCGTTCTTTTCCTGAGGCCGTGGGACTGCTGTAGCTTGCAACTTCCCAGGCTTTGAAAGCTCACAATTCGTTACAAGGATTTGCAAATGCATGAAACTAAAGTTGTTCAGAATAGTCTGAAATGTAGGTGATGCGAGGAAATTTTGATTTTGCATAAGAAAAGAAAAAAAAAAAAAAAAAATCATTCCCTGAAGGTGGAAGCAATGCTCCAGCTACTTTGGTAGATTCGGAACAATACTTGTATAGTTGAGAGTTTGTTGTCCTCAATATTAACCCACTCAGTGTGGGTGTGGTACTATTAGAGAGTTCCTAAAGACGATTTTCAACAGTACGGCGAAGCTAACGACGTTAGTGAGTATGTTCTGCGCATGCGCATTATAACGGTGTGAATTAACGTTTTGACGCTAAACTAAGACCGTACTAGGCCGGTAAACAACGGTACTCAGTCAAAACGGTCATGAACGTAACGTCTCGCCGTTGGGGTAAAATAACCTTACAGGATGGTAACACTTTTCCACTGTTTGTTTACAATTTGGCATCCATTATGATTCAAAACGCGATTCTTCCTATTAGTTAACCTACATTTTCTATGAAAATTGAATTAAGGACGGTAACAAAATTATTTGATGTCAAGTTATAATTATATTATTATGAAGAGAGGGTTGATGGAAAACAAAGAACCTTTTAAGGAACCAAGCAAATTTTCCATTGACCAATATTATATATTTCCCATACGTAACATGACGAGAAAGTGAACTATCGGAATCAGTAAAATGTATATGCATAGAGGCATACGTAAATACTACACTTGGTCTAGCGTATGGTGAAAAAGCGTTTTGATGTACCTACTTAAAATAATTTGTTCTTCATTCCTTTGAGTCTAGAAACAAGATACCTACCTGATTTCACCAACCTCTGTTCAATAAACCTGTGAATTCTTGCAGCATATGTATTTTAATTTCACTCAACTTTCCGAGTTCTTTTCCTGGTTTTTTTTTCCTTTCTTTTTTTTCATTTTACGCATGGGCTGCACATCTCTCGCTAGGTCTGCAAATTGAAAAATAACTCATACAAATTCCACCCTCTCGAGATCTGTCAGACGATTGGGGTATAATAATCGTCGCAAGAGAATACAAAGAGCAGTAGTGCCAGGCACTTTATATCCCTTGGATCGAACAATTTCCGGTACCTTTAGATGTACCAACAACAAATCAATATCAGGTTTCCGAAATCGAAACTGGAGAAGAGCATCTTCTTCCGACATTCCGTCAAGTGAAAATCTTCCAAACTCCTCTGCTAACTGACGAGGAATTCGGGGTCGGCCCTCATTTTCCACGAAGTTATCCAAAACGAGTATAAACTCTTCGGCGGAGATAAGGCCTACAGAATATAGATGAATGAAGCGATCCATAACAAAATCGTTCTCTTCAAAATAGAGAAAAGTAAAAATAAATAGGAAATACAGAAAAATAAAAAATACGAGTTTCAAACGGGAAAGAGCAATCAAAACAGCGATCAACTCGGTAAAACTAACGGTGAATAGGATAATTGGCGTCACTTTTCAATTTAGCGTCACTTAAATTATGGCCGTAACTCTCCATTACCTTAATCCTACCATGCCGTTATTTTGCATCCGAGTTAGCTTTATAGTGATTCGCCCTAGACACACTGAGTAACGGCACCACCACTAACGGCATACCATTATCAAAAAGCATCCTAGGAACTCTCTATTACCACGCCACTCCCTCCTGGACGCCGAGCCCTATTCATCTGTCCGTAGAAGGGGCTGCCGCATTCTTCTGTCCCGTACGGTGGCGTTACCTTCAGTATGAATCAGATAGCAGTTCTGAGCACTCCCTTGGCGGATTGCATGTTTTTGAGCCAGGGAAATTGAGTCTGATCCAAGCCGGTTTTCCTCATTTTCGGCACGTTTTTCTTGATTTTTATTGATTTTATCCTTCTTCTAACCTTGGTACTGCATGAATATCATACTAATGTTGAACTTCTATTCAAGACAAATGAAAAGTACAGGTTGTGTAGTGCTGATTTTTTTTTACAATTTTTAAAAAGTAACAATGTGACAATTCACTAAAACTCAACTTCCGCACGGGGGGGTTGTTCCACCTTTTGAGACCCACGCTGAATGGGTTAACACCATCAGTAATGTTATTTATTTTTAAATTACCATACTCAGTTTTTAAGGCTATTTTACCCTTTTTCATTGGAATCAATTTATTTCGTACAGGTCCTGCACTCCTCGGCGAAATCATCTATTGCATCAAACCCCTTATTCACCTGGGAACCATGAGATTAGCTGGAAGGAACACTTGGCCCCAATGGCTGACCTCTTTGGCGCTAGAATGCGCCAGCCTTCGCCTCCAGTGGAGAGACTATTCACAAAAGCATTTCAGCGATGAGCAAGAATGGCAGTACGTGTCACGACTTGTTTCTATCCTTGTTTATCTCATCCGGTCACCGTTTTATGACCTTCACGTCAAATCACTGATTCTTTCTTTTCTTCTTGGTCTCCGCAAAATTTTTCCATTCTTGAAATTCGTTTTGAATCCATGCTTGGAATTCCTACCAGCTTGGCACGAAACTTATTTCTACTTATGGTCGCACTAAGCATTCCAAATTAACACTTCTATAAAGGAATATGTATATTATTTTTAAAAATGAACCAAAATATAGTTTTATAAAAGTGGTTTTTAGTTAAGGTCCGATAACTAAAACGTTTGGGAAATTGAATTTATTGTGCTCCTACGTACCCCATTTTGCATTAGGTATCGGACAAAATAATATGGATTATTTATCGTTGAACAAAACTTAGTTAGTAGAATAATTTGTTAGTAGAAAATTTTGGCTTCGAATCCCCAGTTATTTGTAGTCATTATACTAATAGTTGATCACAGTATTTCCATTTTTAAGAGGATCCAATTTTTTCATAAGTGAATTGAATTTCACTCTTTCCTTTATTATATTTCTTGGTTGATATATCAAATTATACTTTCTCTGGGCATAGAGAGAGTATAATCAACATTTTGTTGTTGCCTCCTGGAAGACCCAAATCATAGTATGATGAGCAGCATTCCAAGAAGTCTACGCACTTATTTACTGACAAATACTATGGTTGTAAAAACTATAGGTAGGTAACCTTTTTCTTCAAAATTACTTAATGCATATTTTTGCCTGCATGCAAGTTTGTTTGTTAACTTTCAGTTAAGCTGGTGAAAATTGTTTAATTGAAGTGTTGAAAATAACCATACATTCCTTTGCTACTATGTTCTGGTTTGTACATGTTTTTCTGATAGGCGATGAATTATTCATATCTGATGAGATAAATCTGTTGTCCAAACCTGATTGTCAAATAAAATACACAAGAGCTTTATATTTACACAATTTGATTTATTATTTCGAAGTAGCGAAAAATGAACGTAGCCTCCCATTAAGTTCCTCGTTTTGCTTGCAAGGTGTGGCTGTATGCATGCGATGTTCATTTACCCTCCCCCTCTCCCATTCAAGTGTATTACAATTTAAACATGTAGGAGATGTTGCTCGCCTCGTTCGCTCAGTATGGCTGTATATGTGTAGGAAAACCCTCGTTGAAATCCGATGTATGTAGGGAATGTTGCTCGCTTTGCTCACTCGGTATGACTGTACATGTGTAGGAATAGCCCTGTCTATTATTCTGTTGAAATGTCTTTCAAACGGAAAGGTTCCTTCCTTCAAGAGGTTCCCCTTCAGGTAAAAAGGGCCTTCTCGCAAATTCCTAATACGGCGGGCTCAATTAACATCTCATTTTAATTGCTTCGCCTCCTTCCCCTCGCATTTTGTCCAACTTCCCGTCACTTTTTTCGATATCCGATTCAGATTCGGCAGAATCAAAACTGTATTTCGCTGGTAAATACCGCCCCGAAAAAGTCTCTTTATGGGGTCAATTTTAATGAGGGAGGGAAAAAAAACCGAAGTTTTTCGTGGGAATTTTCGAGAAAACGGTTCCGTACTCTTTCATTTTTTTTTAAATGGATTTCCCAATACTTTTTTCGCAATCCGATCGCGCCGTCGTCTTCCTTGTACAAAAACCCATTAAACCGGTATTTTCCGGGATTTTCGACGGCCGTTTAGAAGGGTAGGGGAAGTCGAAAAGAACGGGAAAAAGCGCCCGACAAACGTCAAAATTTATGTAAAAGACGGAATTTTAAGGTCGAAAGAGTGGGGGGAAACGAATAAAACATAGCCTATATTCGGATGTATATGAATTTTCAGAGTGGTTAAATGTTTTTCTAATGGGTCGATTAAAAAAATGCATTATTAAAAAAAAAAAAAAAAAAAAAAAAAGTTACTGGAACCCAGGCCTTTTTGTTCAGAAGCCCAGCACTCTGCCCTTTCAGCTACTGGGTACAAAGCAGTATTAACAGCCTATCGAACGGGTCCTTACTTCGCTATGGAGCAGGGAGATGGTGCCCCAAAATTGAAATTAGCGCTCCAAGCGGCAGTTTAACGAACAAGGCCTTTTGTGACACACCCTCGAGAATGTGGACACATCCTAAGATAAGGTTACGTTAGTTAGGTTATCCATGAACACGGAGATGGATGTGTGTGTCGGTTGTTGATGTGGAACATTGAGGTGATGGTTTACGATTGAGGTATAATGAAATGAGGACACCTGGCCAATGGAGCTCATTTTGGGTAAGTGGTAATAGCATTCATGTCTTAATGGGCGAGTCAAGAGGTCCATTGGAGAAGGATTCACCCTTCTCCCATGTTAGGGTTTTCAATAAACTCATTCATCATCCTAACCAGTGCTACAGAGTCTAATTTATCCCTAGTCAGTTTCAATTAATTTATAACACCACATTGATTTCCCATGAAATAACTGCTACACTAGGATTTCAACTTTGGGCATTCACGAGGGTACCACCATTCATCGTTTCGAATTACACTAATGAAGAAGGTATCAAAGACGAGCCTACAGTCGCACACAATTCCATATAAATCTTGGGAAAATTTCGAGTTATGCACTAAAGAAAGATTTGCACGCACGTAGACATGTACACCGGAATAGTAAAACGCTAGGGAACTTTTTTTTTTTTTTTTTGTCCCCTTCAACTCCAAGATGATATTTCACAACCTTTTGGTTTATTATTTCTAATAATAAGCCTATGTGATCGTATAGCAAAAAATTTTTATAACCCCCCCTCAAACTTTGTCACTTTACGTTTCAAGGTGCGTAGAATCCAAATTTGAAATGTCCGTCCGCCGTTCGGGCCATAAAAGGCCTTAGAATTGACTTAAAAAATCTGTTCTTTCGCACATAGACTCCACTTGGGGTCTAGTTGGTCCTAACTTCTCGCCAGCTCGATCGCTCCACTCTCATGGGTGCTATGAGCCAAAAATAGGTGAAAAAGTGTCTTTTTTTGTATATTTCAAGTTGAATAGAAATTGGAGATTTATGAGTGAAAAGAAAATGTTAGCTAATAATTTTATGGAAAAAAAGTATTCTAAATTATACTCTTCTATTCAAGAAGAGATTTTGGATTTTAGGCTATGTTTTGCAAAACAAAATTTAATGAAGTTCAAGTTTTTAGCATAATTTCGTACATAAATTTTTGAATGTTCTATTTCATAGTTGATAAACTTTATTTGACCAATCTTATGCTAAAAAATATCAATTTAACAATTCTTAGCCATTTTCAGTGATTTTGTCAGCACATTTTTTGAAATTTGACCAATTAGATGATATCAATATACAGTATAGGTAACACTTTTATGTGTTGGAAAGATGACTTGGTAATAAATTGTTTCGTTTATCAACTATATTAAAAAGCGTAAAATTGTGATGATACCAGAGATAAAATAATGATGGACCGGAGATCTACGTAGAAGGGCTGTCTAATAAATAAATAATAAACCTTTGAGTAATAATTTGCAGCGTTTTTTGACTCGAAATCATTACAAATCATATCAATGAGGGAGCATAAAATACGGGAAAAAATGATTTATCAATAGATCAAAGCAAAGAGTGTGAATACTAATTAACAACGCATAACTTTTATTGAAAGAAGGAATGTGATGAAATGAAAATCATAAAAACCTACAATTGAGCATGTAAGCTGTACCTATGGATTCGTAGATTGGTAGTTCTAACCTTCTCTAGGTATATAAAGCTAATCATTACAGTGAACATTTTGCGGAAGAAGGATGCAGGAAACTTGCATATGCTAGGAAGACAGATAATGCACTTAAGCGTAAGGATGATTCAATTGGCACTCGAATATTTTAAGGAATTAATTACCAACTACTACGCCATACACATAGGTACATAACTAAAGAATCATGGGTGTGAATGTATTCACAAATGTTCGTTGAGTGGACAGATCCATTAGCACACATCTTAAAAATTCGTTAAAATATAACTTGTAAAGGCGTACCTATACACCTGGCGAAAAGACCAACAAAAAACAATCAATGGATTATTGGTATAGATTTCCTCGGTGTGCCTACAGCCAGACTACTGTTGGTAATTTCAAAGGAATGGGGGTTGCCCTTTAGATTCTACAGAGTAATGGAAACTACACCTAGGGTCAACGATGTCGGCAACCAGTTCTCCCTTGACCCATCACTTTTGTAACGGGCTAAAAATATTTGATACCTCGACAGGAGTTCGAACTCGCGTCGTCACAACTTCGAGAAATTATTATTAATTTCCCGGAGTTGCAACGCTCTTACCATCAGAGCCAGGAGGCCAGGGTGACCAAACCTCTTCGACTGTGAGAGTTATTTTCCTGGAGCGTAACATTTCCCCGGAGTCAAATACCAGCCGTCTCGGCTGGTTTGGGGTCGGACGAATGACGAGTGAAACTGCAGGCCGCTGGCTCAGCAGATGCTCGCTGGAACAAGTCAGCAGTCGAGCGAGGTCATTGTCACGGTGTGTTTTGACTCAAGTGAGTGAGGAAATGAAAGGCATAACAACAGGAAATGTGATGTTTACAGTCTTTTGGCTCGAGAGGGATTTAATTAATTATTGTTTCGTATGATTTCGGGTCCTATTTCGACTGTGCCACTGTAACGGGCTAAAAATATTTGCTACCTCGACAGGAGTTCGAACTCGCGTCGTCACAACTACGAGAAATTATTATTAATTTCCCGGAGTTGCAACGCTCTAACGACCAGAGCTAAGAGGCCAGGGTTACCAAACCCCTTCGACTGTGAGAGTTATTTTCCTGGAGCGTAACACTTTGTCTGTGTTCTTTTCTGGAAATTTTTCAAGGGGTGCAACTTTGTTCGAACTTGAGTATTTGCTGCATGAACATATGCAATACCTAATAGGAAAGAAGGTCGATTTCCTGGGTTGGTGGCAGTTCCTCGAGAGAAACAATTCATCGTGAAATAGAGGATCGTATTAGAGGCATTTTCGCCTCAACTTTCAGCTTCGAGTTCGGTCCTGCGCTCTACATCGAGCTTCTCAAATACGGAGTCCCATTCAGAGAATTCAACAAATATTTTCCATTCCTGTGTTTCATGGTTCTATAGTTACTAGGAATAATTGCATGAAAGATAATCATAGAATACTCTGGAAGTGCAATGGAACAAGGAAAATATGAAAGACAGAGTACGTGAAAACGAAACGGGATATGAAAGTAGTTTGGCTGTGAGCGCATCCGACTATCGATGTCCTTCGAGGCACTCAAAAGCAGAAGTTTCACAAGTTTTGACTAATAATTAGCATTGAAGCTATAGCAGTTGAATGAAACCTCTTGGTCCACCAAGTGGATTTCAAAGCAGCTTTTAGCATTTTTTAGCAAATTTTCTTAGGAAATGAAGCTATGGCAATGGTGTCAAAAAGTTTTCTTGGGAATCCGTTAAATGGCATTCTAGATTTTGACGCTTTTGTAGGTATATAATATAAGTCATTTGGCGCTCAATTTTTGAACAGAACGAGGCTGAAGGTTCCATATAGCACGAACATAGTTCATTCGATGTATGCAATGTATTTTGAATGAAACCGACCGCGCATCAATAGCTTAAATCTTTCATGTTTCATGTTTTGAAACCTCTACACCAAATTGAATTTTTAAATGACGTAATAATGGTAAAGTAAATGGCCGATTCCGACTGAAAATTCCTGATGTTTTACATTAGCATTTAAAAGAGGGAGTACACACACACACACACACATATATAATTTCTTTTTTAACGAATATTCTACCTATTGCCTTGAAGAAAATCGTATTTTGAATCGATTGAAATAAGAAATTGATGAAAATTTGCTCATCAGATGGGCTACACAGCGAAGCGGGCTGTTTTCATGAGGATTCCTATGAGTCTTAATGTGGCTGCAAGTGATTCAGGAACATTGGCACATATGTAAATTGAAAGAGAACTCATAGAGTTTAATGTTGCACCGAGCCTTGACAGCTCCTTGTTTGTAGTATAATGAAAAATAGTTTCTTGTTGATCTAGATGTAGGTAAGTAATTCCATTTTCTAAAATGTTAAAACTCCAAATGAAATTGAAACGGCTTTTAGACTAAATTTTAAAGTTCTTGACATAGAAATGGATTATAATGCTCTTGCTGCTGATCCTCAGCGCTCTTTTATTCAATGTAACATGGATGGGAATGTTAATGTGTCCTTCGTGCCACTTGTGAATATAGAAACAAATGAGGAGGATATACTCATTGTTCTGAAAATGTTGCGTTTACTATTTTTAAATGAAAGTAGATTTCATTCTGAGAATTTTAATACCATGCGTAATATTCTACAATGAGTGTTTTGATTTTTATGATTTTTTCAAAGTTTCGGCAAATTGCGTCGCAACGCTTGACATGGAGTTCCGTCCAGACGGGAGGGGGGTGCAAAACGTTGAAAAACCTTGAAAAAAAACTACTTATCGCAGAATATTGCGGTTCGGGTTGGTGACTGTATTCTTAGAATTTCACTCGCTTTCATTTAAAAATATTTAACAAACTTGCGAGTATCTCCTCATTGAAGGGACCATTGCATCTCGGCGACTAATGTCTTTCCAATGGCGAATTGCTGTTAGTTGGTCTCTTTTGCCAGATGTATACACGCTTTGAAACAACAATTTACGATTACTAGCGGTACAGTTGGCATCACGATCTCTATACTGTACATTTTTGTCGATAATGCCGTAAATAATTATGAGAATATAATATATATCTATATAAAAAAAAGTAATAAAACAACAATTAGGCTCCAAAGAATCAATAACGTTAAAAATAACAATACATTGGAATGTTTTGGAAGTTTTATAAAACTAGATATGTACTTCTTCTTTTTGAAGATTTTTAATGGTCAAGGCCACAAAGCTTAGAGCTTGTGCCGTGCCTGTCTTGCACTGTATGTACATAAAATTGTACAGAGATTCTTTTCCACAACCATCAGCAAGGTTTGGGTACAGCTCTAGAATATCTAAAGTATATCTAGCGGGTTCGAAGGTATCCCTGATACTTCATAGATTGTTGAAGCAAGGCGGTGCGAATGTTCCAAAACGCAGGAAGACGTGGCGACCCCAAGATGAATACAGTAGAGTTCAAAGCATTTTATCTTGCTGTGAGTCATTCGAGGGAAACAAATCTCGATCAGACGTCTGGAAATACGAGAAAGAACACAGAAAATGAAATGACGAAACACAAAGCTCACAAAATTATAATAATGAACTTTCGCAATGAATCGACCACTAAATGAATTCCCTCCACCATAGGGATGCCGATCTGGGCAAATTCCGGCGAGGGCCCGCTTGGAAGTGATAACCATCTGGCCAAATAGCACACAGCCAAACAGAGCAAAAGATTGGCAAATAGCACACAGCCAAACAGAGCAAAAGGTTGGCAAATAGCACACAGCCAAACAGAGCAAAAGGTTGGCAAATAGCACACAGCCAAACAGAGCAAAAGGTTGGCAAATAGCACACAGCCAAACAGAGCAAAAGGTTGGCAAATAGCACACAGCCAAACAGAGCAAAAGATTGGCTTTTATTATCATCAGGTCGAATTTGGTTCAGTTTCCTCCTCCGATCTTTGATAGTGTGTACCTCAACATGGATTTACCAATCGATAGTAAATACCACAGCCAATGTGGTAGAAATTTGACTGACGAATAACTGTATATATTTGACACCATTTTTTTAAATGTAACTTTTGTTAATATGAAGTGATAAAAAATTATATTACGAGTAAGTACATAATGCAATACCTACATTATGAATTGTGAACCTACAACAAATGGAAGAAATTGAAAGTTTTGCCCAGTTAAGCGACAGCATGCAAAAAGGCTTTGTCCAGTTAGGCGGTACTTTTTTGTCCAGATGGGCTGTTTTTTGTATTGAATTTGCCCAGATCGGCTTTTCCCAAAGGAATATCCACCCAGAGGTGGCGCACAGTGGAACTTAAGACCGATCTAGCTGGAAAAAACTATTTTGTCGACAACTGTAGTTAATTATATGCTGATAACCATGAACTATACTTAAAACTGCTCCTAAACATAATCCCCCCCCCCTCCTACAAAAACCTAACTATTAAGGGAGGAAATAAGTTAGAACAATCGTAAGATCATTGATTGAAACTTACGGTTTCCTCTTGACCCCCCTTTTTTATTGCTTTTTCCAATTCTAGGTTGAATTTGGAACAGAAAATGCCTCCTTGAAATTTTATTTTTGGGGCTTCGTTTCTGAGTTATTCCACTTTTTGCGGAAGTCCGATTTTTATTTTTCCATGTCTCAAATCATTGATTGAAACTTACGGTTTCCTCTTGACCCCCCCTTTTTTATTGCTTTTTCCGATTCTAGGTTGAATTTGAAACAGAAAAGGCCTCCATGAAATTTTCTTTTTGGGGCTTCGTTTCTGAGTTATTCCACTTTTTGCGAAATACAGAAAATCGCCGATTTCTTTCAGACATTACCAACACTTTCTTACTATTTTTATCTTCAATTTTTGAGATGTTCACCACGTTTTTGAAATCAGCATTAAACTATCTATCATCAGACCCCAGCGTCCATAATCAACAATCACCATCAGGGGGATGACATTACACTTGAACCGCTTACGATTTAAAAAAAGTTTTCCAAATCGTCGTTTGAAAAAAAAAAAAAAAAACCTCAAACTGTTCAGTACTATTACTCATTTATTAGAAGAACGTATGAGACGCCGTATTCTGGACTAATGTAAGGTTCTTTAAATAATAAAGATCATAGTGTAGACTGAACAATAAGTATCAAGAAGCTGTTGTTTTCTTGGCCCTTGAATACAGTTTGCAGGAGAAGGAGCAGAGGCTGCAGAAGGAGCAGGTGGCATTTTCGATTTATCACAACACAACTGACTGGAAGTGTCCTTGTGGTACATTTTTTAAACTCTATTCTGAACAGTGATTCTGTGTGTACTGAACAGTTAAAGGGGTTTTTTTCAAACGACGATTTGGAAAACTTTTTTTAAATCGTAAGCGGTTCAAGTGTAATGTCATCAACCTGATGGTGATTGTTGATTATGGACGCTGGGGTCTGATGGTAGATAGTTTAATGCTGATTTCAAAAAGGTGGTGAACATCTCAAAAATTGAAGATAACTCAAACATCAAGATTATTTCTGTTCTAGAACCAAAAATTTCAACCATGTATCATGTTTTCTCCTCGATATTGATTCGAAATTCTATGAACTTGTTTTTGGTCAGAGGAGAAATATGTTTTGCAATCATGTTCACAATATCAATTATTGAGAATGATCACCTGTGTGTAAACAATTATTTATATAACCATGCTCATAACTCAGTTTGTTGGACACGCACTTTGCAGTAGTTAACATAATATTGTTGGATAAATCGAGAGCTTTCGAACGAATGGTCAACGAATTTTGTGGGATGAAAAACGACGAAGTACCATTTCCCTAGCAACGACTCGGTTGTAGGCGGAAATCACTGTAACACTATATGTTTCGTGCGCGGAAAAAAATTGACTCGCAAAATTTGCTAGGACCCCAGGGCTAAAATATGATACATGTTAAAAATAGTAAGAATGTGTTGGTAATGTCTGAAAGAAATAGGCGATTTTCTGTATTTCGCAAAAAGTGGAATAACTCAGAAACGAAGCTCCAAAAAGAAAATTTCATTGAGGCCTTTTCTGTTCCAAATTCAACCTAGAATCGGAAAAATCAATAAAAAAAGGGGGGGGGGGGGGGGGTCAAGAGGAAACCGTAAGTTTCAATCAATGATTTGAGACATGGAAAAATAAAAATCGGACTTCCGCAAAAAGTGGAATAACTCAGAAACGAAGCCCCAAAAAGAAGATTTCAAGGAGGCATTTCCTGTTAAAAATGCAACCTAAAATCGAAAAAAAGCAATGAAAAAGGGGGGTCAAGAGGAAACTGTCAGTTTCAATCAATGATTTGAGGCCCTAAAACATGGAAAAATAAAAATCGGACTTCCGCATCGTGAAGCTGAGTTGAAATACTATAAAAAAGGTCCAGTTCAATTTTTCGATAGCTCCCAACGTAAGGCTGTAATTTCCCGATGGGCCCGTTTAGATGGGAAACCCTGTATAATATAAGTAAATCATATAAATAATATAAAATATAGAAGATATCAACTTACTGGTAAAAATCTGAGCTGATAACTCCAGGGAGTGGAAGCGTCTTCATAGCTTGAGGTACACTAACTTTCGGCTGCAAAGGTGATCCCTGTAAAATATATATATATATATATATATATATATATATATATATACAAAATTAAAATAAGCTTTGCTAAACGCACATTAAAGCCCCATTTACACCAACCAAGCATCCTCCGAGTGTGAGCATCAGCCGTTGTTGCTCGCCAGATTATCTTAATTTGTAGTTTTTATTTTTATCAATAGCTGTCATAAAAATTTTTATTGTACAACTCCAACAATGTAATTCATGTCTGCATTATGTACTACTTTCTTGTACCCAGCAGAATAAAGGCTCATTATTATTATTATTAGATTCTGACGAGCACGAACACGAGGGAACAGGGTACTATTTATACCGCAAGAGCACGGGTGACGATCTGCTGTTTGCGAGCATTTGTGGGTGAGTCGATCAAATCGTTGCGACTATGGCACCTGCGTTGTCACAGCTGCTTCCATTCTAATTTTGGATGATTCACAAAAAGGAGAAGGGCAAAACGAGGGAATCTTCATTTCTGAGGACAAGAAATTCTAATCAACTGCTGGATGATTGAATTTGTGGGCGGACAATGGACTTCTCAAAAACTTCACTTATGTCACAAAGAGGATTTCGACTTACTGTTGAACAAAATTAAAGCGAACTGTCGAAAAATATCACAAACTTCCGCGACTATATTCTAGTGGCTGAGCAGTTGGCAACTACCTACTCTTCTGTATTCAGCTCCTAGGGGACTCCTTTTGCCAGCCCCTTGGTTTTTGTTTTGTTTTTTTCGAAGTATCGAAGTCAACCATTACGAACATAGTACCCGAAGTCTCTGTGACCATTGTTTGTCTCGGATATCATTGTCGTTTGCTCTCATAGAGTGAAAAGAAAGTCAAGCATTTTTCTCTCTCCCATTCCATTTACATTCTAATCACTAATATAAATTAGAACGAAATGGAACGGATATCTGATCACGAAAAGTTGTGACAGACTGGAACTGGATTCGTCGAATGCCGCCGGTGGACGGGTTAACATTGAGCGAGCAACAAACACGAGCCCCCTTACACGATTTGCTGAAAACCGACAACCAGTGGATCAACTCGAGCACGAACTAGCAAGTGCTTGGTTGGCTCGGAGCGACCATCCACACTGCCCGAATGCTCATTCGTAACCCTTGCTCACACTCGCTACTATCTCGTGTGTCATTACTCGATACAGAAGACAGTCTTGATGATGATATTGCTGTTCATGTCAATTTAGTTAGTAGTTCACTTGCAGTGCCACCACAAACATTGTTGGAAATTCATGAAGCCAGTAAATATGATGATGTACATGAAACTCTAAAATGTTATTCCAAAAATGGATGGCCATGATCTAAGAATCAAGTATCAAATCTAGCCAAGCCGTATTGGGATTTCCGAGCAGAAATTAATATAATTGATGATCTGTTATTTCGTAATATGTACTAGTGGGTATTGTAATTCCTACAAAGCTCAGAAAGACCATATAAAAAAGGTCACTGCACTCTAGCCATATGGGCATTGAGCAAACAGTCGTTAGTTCGAAGTGTCCTTTTCTGGCCCCAAATGTCTGTCAACATCAAAAATTTAATTGAAAATTGCCAAATTTGCTTGAAATTCCATTCTAATTAAACTGACGGATCTCTTAGACTTCAGAGTTACTTAGATTACCCTGGCAGAAAGTGGGTGCTGATTTCCTTGATTTTAATCATGTCAAATATCTGGTTATTATAGGTTATTTTTCTAAATATATACATGTATGTTAAGTCGGATCAACAAAACCATCCTATATTGTGATTCCACAATTCAAAGCAATGTTTAGTCGATTAGGAATCCTGACGCAGTTAGTTAGACACTGATGGTGGACCTCGTTTTCAATCGAAAGAATTTACTCACTAATGGGAAATTACACATGTGATGACAAGTCCGTATATGAGTAGGTCTAACGGAATGGCTGAAAGCGGAGTGATAATTCTGGCAGCATCTTAAAAAAATGTCACGATTCTGGTAATGATCCCTACCTTGCTCTGTTACATTATAGAAATGCGCCAAAAGGTGATTTGGCTTCTGCACAATTGGTAATGTCGCGACCCCGGCGTTGCACATTACCGATCAGTGAAAATCTTTTGAAACCTAATTATTAATTTTGAAAATCATATGTAATTAACTAGAAATAACTTCTTTTTTTATGTCATATGTAATTAACTAGATATAAATTCTTATTTTCAAATAATTTCTTTTTGGCTCAAAAATATATAGGTAACTTGTAAAACATTCAAGAAATACTCATCACCTATCAGCATCTAGTACTTACAGACATATCCTCAAACCAGAGATAATAGGCATAACAGAAAGATTGGTCCCTCCACATTATAGCCAAATGTCCCTCCTGTAAATGGATTCTGCTGAGATCTACCATCCCCCAGACCTGTAATAAATTTTAAAAACAAAATAAAGAGCAATTTTGTAAATTTTGATGTATTGATATATACAGGGTGTTACAAAAGGACGCTCTTTTTACAAATGCCAAAAGAACACTTTAATTCAAACAAAAAAAAGTCCAGTCATGCAGCATGACCCTATGAGCGAAATTTTGAAGAAATCTTCGACATTTCAGTCGCTATTGATTGTGTAGAGAAATTTTAGTTTATGATTTTTATAGACAAACATGGAATCAAATTATTAAAAATAATTAGGAGGTACTAATACTTTATTATTATTAAACTAATCTTGTAGATTTAAAGACAAATGTAGGTAAATATTCATAGATTTCGATGTCCAATGTGGTCAGTATTGAAGGCAGTTGAAATATTAACAGTATACTATCATAACATCATCAAATGTTGACATAAAATAAAATAACATACCGACGTCATATGAAAGAAACGTATTTCCACAGCCAATCGATAGGCTCGAGCTTTATATTAAGAGTGATATAAAGTCAGTTGCATTAGAATCTAGTATCCCACAGCAAGAAATTGACAGACAAACTGTAGTCTCTGTTTCATGCAAATATTACCGATTTTGACAACTAGCGAAACGGCATTATTTCGATTGTTGACTGATTTTTCAACTTTGAAATTTTTTGTCATATTCTTATAGGAAATTTTACGCTGATTCCGAATACACCACATGTTAGTATGCTGAAAAAATTATTTCACACAACAAATCGCAAAAAACAGGCTATTTTGAAATTTTTGACTACATTTTTTGAAAATTGCAACCCGAAGATGTAATCCGATCATGCTGGCCAACGAACTTGAACTTTCATTTTGTGTCCTCAACATTTTAAAATTTGTTTGAAGTTTCTAGCACAATTCTACGGACAGTTATCGTCTGGAATGACACATACATACATATATACATACATAGGTACATAAAAAAATGCGTTAAACTCCAGAATATCATTCAGAATAGCCTGAAACGGATTTCTGCATACAAATTTTTCAAAAATTCACATTCTACAAATTTTGAGGCGAGAGCAATAGCTTAATTTTCTTCAAAAATTCGCTAATAGGACATCATTGGATTCAGGAGAACCTCCGGTTCAAGTATGAAATATTATGTCATTCATGTGAGCCCCCCTGGCCTGATGGCACACTGTAACACGGTTAAAAAAAAGTTGGCGATAACTGCCCCACAGTTCTCCCTGATGAGATCCACAGGAGCGTTCACGTTCACAGGAGCTGGGGTTACGAGTCGGTACTGTTCGGAATATCCTTGTGAAAGATCTCAAGATGCACGCTTACAAAGTCCAACTTGTGCAGGAGTTGAAGCCAGCAGATCACGGTAAAAGAAGAACCTTGGTTGATTGGATCTTAGCCAAGCAGCAGGAGGACGATGGGTTCATTAAAAAAATAATTTTTTCTGATGAGGCACATTTTCATTTGTCGGGATTTGTAAACAAACAAAACTGTCGGATTTGGGGAAGAGAAAATCCTCACGAAATTCAAGAGAGAGAAATGCATCCAGAGCGTGTGACCGTCTGGTGCGGATTTTGGGCAGGCGGCGTTATCGGCCCTTATTTTTTTCGAAAATGAGTGAGTGCAGGCAGTGACTGTTAATGGAGAACGTTATCGCACCACGATTACAGACTTTCTGTGGCCCCATCTTGATACAATCGATATCAACGAGCTATAGTTTCAAAAAGACGGAGGCCCACGCCACAGTGCTGCAGCGACCTTAACACTGTTGCATGAAAGGTTTCCAAATCGTTTGATTTCATTTCGAGGAGATCAAAATTGGTTAGCAAGGTCGTGCGACCTCTTCTTATGGGGCTTTGTCAAGTCTCAAGGAAACCTCGCACTATCACGGATTTGAAGGAAGAAATTCGGGGAGTCATCGAGGATACTCACCGGGGAGAAATGTGGGGCAGTCATCGCCAACTTTCTTAACCGTGTTACAGTGTGCCATCAAGCCAGGGGGGCTCACATGAATGATATAATATTTCATACTTAAACCGGAGGATCTCCTGAATCAAATGATGCCGTTTTTTTGTTTAAATTGAAGTGTTCTTTTGGCATTTTTAAAAAAGAGCGTCCTTTTGTAAACACCCTGTATTTTCTGGTATGGTTCTGGGATAATATCCTATTGAACCAATTAAACTTAACTCGGTGCACATCAATACCAAACATCTTAGCTTGTTTAAAACGTAGGATCAAAGGGCAGTATCATTCATTCTTCAATTATGATTATTCATCTAGGTACCTACTTTCCTAGCTTTAGCTGATTATAATTTTTCTTCTAAGTATTGGAAATACATACCTGTTGTTTTGTTAAATTCGCATCTGGCTTCGCGTTTTCAAAGTCATACGAGGGTGCTATGATTCTATGATTCACACGATCAACATAAATGAAATGAACCAAGCCAGGAAAGCCTTCAAGGTACTTATTTATGTTGAGATAGTCTCTAGTGCAGGAACGTTAAGGGTAAATGGCTCAAATATTTGAAGGATGTAGGTACATTCAGCAAATACAAGAAGTACAAGTACTGATATACAAAATGGAGTTGAACTGAAAAGAAACACAACTTCTATATTATGAAATAATTGAGTAAGAAGGAACTAGAACATAATATTATATTTATGTAGTAAAGGATATGATCCTAGAGTGAAATTCCTAAGAGCTTTTGCTTGCAAGAAACTCTGAATGTGTGCCAAGGAAGCTGATACTTTTTGTCTGATGACATGGGCGCTTGCCTGAGATCCTGGAATAGCGCTTCTGTTGAGGACAGTGAGCCTCAAAAGGTCTTTGTACGTTGTAACCATATTCTGGCAACACGAGAGAACTGAGGTTGAAGTTGCAGTACCTTTTTTGTAATCACTCCATTGTCTAAACACAAAACAAGAAAGCAAACAACTACTTAGCAAGATTATCTTTAGAGCAGGTGGTGGTAATATTTAATTTATGTCTTCAATTCAACTTTTTGGCATGCTTAAGATCTATGGACTGAAGGTCGAAATTGAATTCAGACGTTGAAGGAAATGGTTGGTTACTCGCAGCAACTTTTAGGATGCTGAACGTTTGAAACAATTTAACAGAGTTAGGGCCACTTTATCAATACCCTGACTAAATCCCTCATTAGTAAGTCAGCTGTTAGGGCTAGTCAGTGGTTAGAGCAGCAGACACCTTTATCATTTAGGGAGGAACTGTTGACTAACTCTAAGAGCTGACTAAAGGGTTGAGCGCCCGTGTGCTGTCCCTAGACCCAGAAAATCATATCGAAGTGACGTTAATCGATTATTCATGGGCGTTATTTCTCAGTTATCAACAATATCGATGTAAATACATGTTTATCTTACTCATCATTCTATTTTTCGCGTTGGCTGTGTTTCGTATTGGTGTGTTTACATGAGCGGTACGCAGTTTACATAATAGATCGATGATCGTTTAATGTACTCAACAAGTACTCCTAATCAATAGGAAAAGGCGCTCTTCAAACCAATCACTCCAAGTTTCTCAACTTGTAAGGAGTTCGCTAATGCGATACAGTCCCAAACTCAGGTACTGCTTGAGAGCTTGACAACCTTCTAGAACGTACTTCTTCAAAATATTTTAAAATTCTAAAAAAAGAGAGAATTGTTGCACTCTTTTGTTAGTGCCCATGTTATTGGTTCTATGGGCATCCTGCTCATTTGCTTCAACGTTGATGGTGGGTCAAGATGCTAAATGCATTCAGTTTCAGTGGGGGCTGCACCAATCTTTTCCATCAAATACATATAATTTCAATAGATGGTTAATTTATTGATCTTTTGCATAACTGTCAGATTATCAGACAAGGGGTTACTGGAAGCTTTCAAAAAGTAATCCCCTAGTATTCCCAAGCTAATCTATTCACACTCACGATTAAGCTGAATTGATTCAGCGGAGCGATATAACAAGCCTCAGGAGGAGTAGACCCTAAACGTAGCTAAAGTAGTTTTAAATTAAGATTTTACCTACGACGATCGATCCTAGATCAATCATTTATGACTTTTATGGCCTGCAAGAGGGATAAATAGAATGAGTTAATTTTAAAAATTCAGATGAGCAACTTCAATAATTCTTGCCCGAAGCTATAACATAGGTACTTATTCCAAGCTAAGGTATGTGACACGACGTGTAATAAACTTGTTACTACCACGGGAATTCAGAAATGCCACTAACTTCTTCAGTGTCTCCCATTTTGTGTTTAGTAGTTTCATCGATGCTTCTATTTTTGGAGAAACGTCACTGCTCTTGAGTTTTTTCACTGCATCGTATACTTTTTTACTGGCTGGTTCCAACGTTTCGATGCCTTTTTTCAATCCGTCGATCTCGGTGTTGCTCATCGATATGACGTTGAGACTGTGCAACGCATTGAATGTATCAATTAAGCCCACACTGAGTGATTCGTATACAGTCTACAAAATCGAAATAATTATGAAATTAGCACTTCAATAAAGTACATAGGTAGCAGTTTAAAAAAAAAATAAAATAAATTGGTTAAATTCATGATTAGATTCCTGTGAAAAGTTCAATGAGGAGTTTGATTCTTAAAAAGGTATACACTAATCATAAACAAAAAGTTGTGACTAAATTTCGAAGAGTCACAATCACATGGTGAGGCAGGTCAGACAATACAAAGCGATTTGTCATCATTTGCAATGAGAACAATATTGTGGAATTAACCAGATTACCCCTCAACTTTTTTTGTGTAAGTACTTATGAGTTCTTCTGAAAAAAAAAATCCATTTTAATCCTGAAATATTGTACCGGGTGAGTCATGAAGGACGGACGGTTTTCAAAAAATCAGTACATCGTTAATTTTGCTAAAAAAAAAATTTATTTGTTATTAATAGGTTCTCATAGTGCTACCATTACGTAAAATTAATGGTGGAAAACAACATCTGGCAGGTGGTGGCCGTTTTCATTGATGCACTGCTGTAGTCGCTCACAGAAGTTTTCCTCCACACTCACCAACAAATCGCTCTGTCAATTTGAGCAACTTCCGCTCGAATTGCAACCTTCAAATCTTCCAGTGGACGGGGTTTGTGGTCGTGCACACGTCCATTGAGGTGACCCCACAAGAAAAAGTCACACATAGACAAGTGGAGGGAACGAGGAGGCCAATGAATGTCGCCAAAACGGGAAATGACGCGATGTGGGAAAAGTCAGCGAACAACATCCATCGTCGCTCTTGCTGTGTGGGATGTTGCCCCGTCCTGTTGAAACCACACCCGTCGGATAGGGACCCGTTTTCTGCGTAGTGCAGGGCTTAGAAAGTTATTTATCATGTGTGTATAGCGCTCTGCATTCACAGTAACAGTATCCCATTGTCATCTTCAAGAAAGTAAGGACCGATAACAACTGAACTGGCTACCGCACACCGTACAGTCACTTCGGGACTGTGCAAGGGTATAAGACCACAAACCCCGTACACTAGAAGATTTGAAGGTTGCAATTCGAGCGGAAGTTGCTCAAATTGACAGAGCGATGTTGGTGAGAGTGGAGGAAAAATTTTGTGAGCGACTACAGCAGTGCATCAATGAAAACGGCCATCACCTGCCAGATGTTGTTTTCCACCATTAATTTTACGAAATGGTAGCACTATGAGAACCTATTAATAACAAATAAATTTTTTTTAAAGCAAAATTAACTATGTACTGATTTTTTGAAAACCGTCCGTCCTTCATGACTCACCCTGTACTAATTCTAACCTCGCATCGACTTCAACTAGTGATTAAAACTCCAAGTGAAACTACATCCAAGATTAAATTAATAACTTCAATTGGTAAGGTAACACAATATAAACTCCACTGACCTGATATAACAAAATGAGCGTCACACCTTCGGAAATGGGTGAGATGTGAATGACATTTGGGCTGCAGGCATGTTTGTCATTCACCGATAACAGTATCAGATCACTTGTACTACCACTACCATCCACTGAAACAAATTGAAGATCAACGAAATATCTCTGGGCTTCGAAGAAAAACGAAAAATTTCAGAGAGTAAAATTTGGGAAATCACTACTCATTTCAAAGTTTTTTTTCTAACTAAATTTATTTTGCATCTTTTCCCCCAATTGTAGACCAACAAATTGCCTTAAAACCTCAATACAGTTAGGGAGATGTGAGAGTGATAGGTACCATTCGATTCAGTGTAAAAAATAATAAAGAAATTAACCTTCAACTTGTCAGTTCATAAGGGTTTTATAAACACCCTTATTCCTTAGAAAATTTGTTTTTTAACCTATGAACGCAATTTTCACTTGAATTCATAAAGGTAAAAATTAATTTGATAATTTCAAGCAAACCTTGGATTCACGAATTACTCAACAGCACTATGCTATTCGGTTAATGCTAACGTTTTCCAGTTTTTAGAGTGGACAGGAATAAAGTGGATACTGAAATAGGTGTTAATTACAAACACGTTGATTGTTGAAGTTTCTCCCTGGTTTCCCTAAATAAAACACAAGTATGGTTGTCTCAATTGGATCACTTCTGGTGACCCGCATTTCAGACACCAACATGATACACCATCGTAAATTTACCTTACATTTATGATAAGTATTATATAGGAAGTGATTCAACGAAAATACGGTGAATATCTTACTGCAACGCACCTAAAGGCCCGTTTTCCAGTAAACTTTTTGGACTAGCATCAGGGGAGTAGAACTCTGAACAGCTGGAGTCTGATCGACTACCCGGCTTTGGTAAATTACTTGTTTCCTTTTGGCACCAAACAGACATCAAACTCAGGAATAGTAAATCGCTTGCACTGAGTTCTCTTACACTCTTGCTGAGAACAAAACGGAATTATTATAGCTGCCTTCCCACAAACACAAAAATAATACAACCAAATACTGAAGTGGTTCCCCCTTACCTAGAATAGAGAGCCAAAAATTTATTCCCCACGAATAATAGAGCATGAGATTTTGGCTGATCCAACATGGATTTCATTCTATCAGTTGCATCACTCAGAGCTTTGATGGCAACTGAATTAAGCTCTGGATTTACAGTTAATTGCTCTATAGCCTCCAGCAGGAAACCTTGATCCTCATTTGCAAGTCCACTCCATGTGTCTAAAAGCCGTCCAACCAAAGTGTTCCGAGGCCTATTGGTTTTTAAGCTGAAGAAATATGAAACAATTTTATTAATATCTTTCAAAAAATTAAACAACGCAATATATTTTCCAAAAACGTTTGGTTACTTGATTAACTGATTAAGTGACTTAAAAGAACGCTGAAACAAGCCTTCAAGGTGCTCAAACGGTCGACCGCGAGTGCTTTTTGAGTATATCTCGAGAAGAAAAAAATTTTTAATAAGTAGGTAACTAAACTACAAAAATTTATTACGTAATAACACTGCTTGCGGCAAAAGGCGGCTTTATCAAAGGAACGCGCGGTACTTGTCAAAGAAAAGCCGCGTTGTTTCTAGACTAGACTGTACTAGACCATTTCGGGCAGCGCGTTTGACGGGAACAATATCGAATAAATTTCCGAATCTAAGGCAAATCGCCCTTCAACTGACGGCAATGTTTGGGTAAACTTACTTGTGCGAGTCTGCATTTTCTGAAATGAAGATAATTAAGTCAAAATATCGCAATCGACTAACTGACGATCATATGTCATCATGCTTGCGATTGGCACTCAGTGGTTACGCACCATCTTATGAAAAGTATGCTGAGGACATGCAGTGCCACGCTTCAACATCCAAAGTCACTCCTTAGTTGAGTTTAACACCATATGTAACTCTTTTGTTTTGTAACAACGAATAAATTCGCAATTTTGAATAACTAGGAGTTTTTTCATTGATATTGTAGAGAAGAACTTAAGTAAACCTAACCCAAACCTTGACTAAAATAATGTAAATTGTGCGGAAAGCTAATATCTATATATGCTACGGTACACCCTACCTAGGTAGGTAGGGTGTATCGTGTATGTACGACAACCCTGCATCACACATACTTGCAGCCTCTCAGAGTCCATCGTAAGTAGTCTAAAAATATTGAGGTAGATCGCCAGCAGTTCAAGTTTGAGCACCCCTGCCATACACGATCCATCATTCCCAGCTCAAAACGAAGGTTTCTCGCCAGTATATAGTATTCTGAGGCAGGTAATCTATTTTCCTGTGTTGGCTGGTGATTAGAACACGGAAGGTCTTCGGGCAGCTCCACACACACTCGGACCTAGCAGGTTGATAGGGTGGGGGACCCCGGACCGCAGGAAACCCATCTGACGAGCTCTGCAGGACACCTGCTAACTTGTCAACTAATCTTATAGATTGATAGTGAAGTCTTTAGTAAGCAAGTTATTGTTAGGTTACAGATACTCACACAGATATGTCAGGTCCGCAGAGGTGTTGCATTATAGACATGCATACTCCCAATACTCGTTTCAGCCAAGAGAGTTCTTGAAAACCAATATGAACGAACAAAAACCCTAAATACTGTGAAAATTACAAACAGTTAGGTGCGTAAAGTAGTTATTTCATGCCAAAAACCAAAAAATTTAAGGAATATGTGCAATAAAAATTGGATTTGTTAAAAACTATTTATATTTATGTACCTACCTCATCAAAAACTATGTTAAGACCATCTTGACATTGAATCGAAGTGTAGGAGTTGCCAAATTGGGAACTCATTATTCGTTGTGAAGTGACAATCGGAGAAAAGAGTTGAATAACGAAGTTGATGTCCAAATCCCCATTTTCATCCTGAAACACCATATTTATCAACTCTTACTTTTTACTAGTTCAAATAACAAATCAATCCTAAGCCGAAAGAAACAAGACTAATTGTTTTTTAATCCTTAGCTGGGTACAAGACTAATCGTATTTTAGGAGGTTTGTTACAAAATACTTACAGCATTTTAGAATCAAGGATGTTCAGTACAAACTGAATCACTTGAGATGAAACTTCGGAAAACAGTTTCAATAACAAAATGGAACAAGTAGAAACAAAGTTTACTGCCTTGAGAAACTTTGGGCACATGATAAAAGTATTACATTGAAATCAAAAGTACAGTTGTTATGTATAAGCAAAACTCTCAAAGTCGAAGAGGTTTGATTAAATTGGCATCATAACTCAATCCGTTGGAGTATTGCAACTAAAGAGAAATTTCTCCTTAGTAAGTAAGGGTATAAGTTCGAACTCTATCCGAGGATCAACAGTTGGCGCAGTCAGTAGGACCTCGAAATAATACGAAACAATAATTAAATCCCTCTCGAGCCAAGAGACTGTAAACATCACATTCCCTGGCGTAGCATCTTTCACTTCCCTACTCGCTTGAGTCAAGACACACAGATACAACAATCTCACTCGAACTCTGGACTTCTTCCTGCAGGCATCTGCTGAGCCAGTGGCCTGCAGTTTCAGTTTGTCTTTTGTTAGATCCCAAATCAGCCGAGATGGCTGGTATTTGACTCTGGGGGAATGTCATGTCACTCTTCCGACTGCCGCTAGCCAATAAGAAGACCGAACGAATTGCGGGAAAGACTGTCAGAACTGCCAAAAAGGGGCGTGGCCTAGGTAGACCGGTTCAGGATGGACAGTCCAAACAAACCTGCTATTTATGCATATTAAGAAGAAAAGAGGGCCAAGTAAATTGCTACAGTTTTTAATTGTTTTCCCCCTTAAATTACCTGAGATAGTGGATGTTAATTTGAAGATTGCATCTCCAGTTCCCACATTTGGTCAGAAACCAAATAGGTTTTCTGAGAGATAACTAATTTCATCCAAATAATTGGTAATTCTTAGAAGGGGTAATTCTATAGTATAGTGGCCTCAGCACCAATCTTTTCCATATTCATACACAATAAAGTAGAATGCATGAAACACGATATTTGATAAGAATTGGACCCCGCAAAGTAGTTTTAAGGCCGTATCACACTTGCATTTTTTTCGCATTTTTTCTGCGTTTTAAACGCTGAAACGTGAAGAAGGCAAACTGCGTTTTTTCAAGTTCAGTAGTGAATGTTGAAGAGGAATAACTGCAAAAACAGCGCATTCTGGCGGAATGCGTTTTTATTAAATCTGTCAGGTTAGGGCTCCTAGGGGTTTTTCATTGAATTGTAACCTCCCCAAGGGTTATGTTTAGCATTTTTCTTGCGTAAAGGTAAAAATTAGAACGTGTTCTAATTTTCCCAAGTGAGTTTAAAAACGCTCCGCCAGGATGCGCAATGGTCGAAAAAGCTGACCTTGGAAAAACGCACTTCTTCTTCTTCACGTTTTTGCGTTAAAAACGCAGAAAAAATGCGGAAAAAATGATAGTGTGATACGGCCTTTAGACATGTACAGAGCCTAATCAGATAAGAGCGGGCAAAGTACAACTGATTAGACCGGCCGGCCACTGAGCGCAACCGTTCAGTGGCCTTGGATCAGTGTGCTTGGATCGATGGTCTGGATGCTCGCTACGCTCGCATCTCAAAGGTACATGACATCAAGTAGTCAATCCCTCAGTAAAAATTCAGATTAGTTGGTCAGGGTCTAGTCTCATGACTCGACTTGATTGTTCGAGAACGTCTCGTGCAGACCTATCCTCATATATTAAAACTCGGTTTGTTTCTATCTGTGTTCTCCGTACATGTCTAAAACTGCTTTGCGGGGTCCAATTCTTATCAAATATCGTGTTTCATGCATTCTACTTTATTGTGTATGAATACATAAAAGATTGGTGCTGAGGCCACTATACTATAGAATTACCTTAGAAGGTTCTACGTGTTAATCCCCAGCCTTCTGCAGTACCTACCTACCTCAGCAGCAACATGCATGAGTAAGTTGTGCACAGTCCCTAATAGGTACCTGCAGTCCTAAATGTCTTACACACAACAGTCGTACTTTCTATACTTTTCAAATGTTTACATTTTTCATTAATTCAATAGTATTGAGAGAAAAGCAATTTAGTTCAACAATGTAAGTATGGCTTGGTCGTACGTAGGTAAATAATTAATACTTGGTCGTAATAAATAAATTATACGGTGCCTATTACGTATAAATAGTCAAACAACCCTAGTTGTAGCATTATTCCTTCTTTTTCTTAATGTTATTTCTGAACTAATAATGGTTAAGCAAGCCATTTCATAATCATGGGTACCTAATCAATCCAGTCGAAACCAAAGCATATGGGGGAGCCCAAGCCTTGGATTACGTAACAAACTTGTTTGTGAACCAACATGAATTAGGCCCTTACTTTTCCTCAAATTCTTACTACCTATAGAAAACTCACCTCAATTCCATTAGTGTCCATTCCTTGAAAACTTCCAAGTTGTTTGATATGAGAGACGAACTTGTGGTCGCATTTGCTAAATATTATGTCATTTAGGTGGTCAAAGACGAGAATACAGCGCATCTTGGTGCCGCAGATAAAAACGAGTAGAACGCAAAGAAGCTTCTCAAAGATATTCTTTGAAAATATAATTTTCGCTAAATGACAATAACAAAATATATTATTACTTAGGCACCTACTGGGAACTTCAGTTTACCAACCCAGCAACCCTACTATTGCACTTAGTAAATACCAAACATTAGACTGAAAACCCAGCATCAAATCTGCTGTCACACGCGATTATTAACCTGACAGTAACGTTACATTTAATTTCGAAGAATTCCATATAAATAACATGGATTAAGGTAAGAAGTCATTGCAAAATCATGGGAAGCCATCATTCGTCAATCAAAGCAACGCTAGTGGAATGTAAGAAGAGATTAACGGTAGTGGCGATTAACGGTAGTGGCGCTACCGTCGCATCCATGATGGCGGGATAGATCCTGACTCGACTCAACTCACACAAGGCAAATTACCATTCCTTCACTGAATATTTACTAATAAATCATGAACAACAACTGAAAACAAAATTTATGACGGTCATGTCTGTACACTAGACGACAAAACTAAGTACTGGAAGTTTAATAAGAAGTTCGAAACGTTGATTTGTTTATTGACAAGTAGTAAGTAAGTGTAGGTAGCTACCTACAACCCGTAATGGTGAGTCTTACGTGGCTATTAAAAGTATTCAACTAGTATATTACTTTGGATTTTCATAGAAATGAATGAATTAGCTCCACTAAAACAAGAATATGGTAAATTTTTCAGTTTATAATTTCGTAATTTGTTTTTGTAATTTATATTTACAAATGTTCAACATAGCATGCAGTTTGTAGGTAACTTATGTCATTTTCTACAAGGTTGGATATGTATAAACATAACATAATTGAATGATCGAACATAAGTGAGGGACTTGGGAAGGGATGGGAAGTTCCTTTGCTAGTGAATTGTGTGGAATGTGTGGTTTCCACTAACTTGAAAAAAATAACGCTTCTGATTTAGATTGAGTTTGTTTTAAAGTAAGATGCAGTGTCCTACGCAGGTCTCTTTCATTTCTTATCAGTATTTATATTAAATTAAAAATTGATCTACAATAATTCTGAATCTGTAACGTCATTATTCACTAAAATCGTTACAATATAAAAATATAATTTACATTTTTATACATTAAAAAAATTGTAATTATATTGACTATGTAGCCCTGGTAGGAGGTAAAGGTTTGTTTGTTTATAACAAAATACAAAATTTATCTCAGATATCTGTTGAATATATTTCCACAAGCTCATTTACTCTGCTACTATAAATGTTGCGTGAGTTTTGAAACACCCAAACTGGAAACAAATTTTAGCTGGGTTTAATTGTTAACTACTAAAATTATAAATTAGACTGGGGATTTCCTAGCAGAATTTTGGTTCTGAAACTTTGGTTGAGATTCAATTTGGCTTAAACTAGCAAAACAGTTTGCTAACTTTTTAAAAATAATTTTAAATCTTTCCTTAGTAGGTCTAGCATTGGAAAATGTTTTTTAATATTTAAGGAATACTTATATCTAACGATTTTATATCCTTACTTAATGGGTTTTGGCATTTACTTTTCTTCTCTCTTTTCGGTTTTTTAGGGTTGATATTTCAATTGACTCAGAATCTATTATACCTAGTTAGATGTGCCGAGAAGAAACGTAGGCAACAGTTTGTTTTGTGATATAAGTTGAATTACATCAGCCGAACCAGGTGCCTAAGATTACTGCTTGACAATGTTTTTAATTTCATAGCTAACGCGCGCACATCATTTCAACGAGGAACATTGCACCTTTCTGTAAACCATTTCGCCTTCACTAAACTCCACATTCCGCTCTCACAACGTATGAACTGCTTTTAGATTGTGAAATTGAACAAAAAATATTCACAGAAATAGGCCTATCATAACGAAATTTGAATTTAATGTGAATGGTTTCACCGTGAGACCAAGTACTTTGAGCAAAATAGGTAGGTACCTAAAAAAAAAAGAAAAAAAAAAAAAAAGATTTTGAATAGAATGCAGTAAACAAACTGTTCGTTTCCCCTTCCATTACTCCTCCTCACAAACAGTTCGTGATCAAAATGAAATCCTCAGTTTTTCACTAAAATAAAAAAGTTGACAAAAAACCTTCCATAGGTACCTGGGCAAAGTCGTCACTGTATTGCTTTAGGTCACAGAGTAACAGAACTTCAGGTACACTTTAGGAGGAATGCTTTAGGTACACTTTTGAGCCTTACCTGGTAAAACCAAAGGCACCAAGTACATTGAAGGAATAGAGCTGGGACTAGTAAATAAATAGTTCTGATTTGAGAGGTAGAAATCAGCATTTGAGATAGTAGTCTACGGGAAAGAGAGAGGGAGAGAGATTGGAAGAAGGAGATGGAGAATAACGAGTGAGAACAGTTTGCCATCGGATATCACATAGACCTTAGGGCCTGTAAGAGCGTTCCCCCTGGTTGAGACCAGTGGAACTCCACCTTGAAGGAAGCACACACCCCAGCAAGGCCGAATTTCTAGCCGCCGCCCCAGGGAGACTACAAGGGCGTGAAACCGCGAAACCATCCTCAAATGTGTGGCAAGCTGGGCTAGCTCCCTAGCCCAGCGAGGCATGCAGGAAGAGCTGAAAGCCTGGGGCCTCACCCGCCCGCGGGCGCAGTCCGTGTAGGTGTACAGCCCTCAAAGGACAAGAATGGTCGCTGGCCCGGCACAGAGAAGAGGACTCTGCACCTACCTCTTAACCCCACCTGTCCTGCATGATTGCAGCACATATAGGGAGGCCACGGTTCCCCTGGGCATGGGTCCGCACGCATGCCACATGTGTAGTGTTGTAAGACACCCCCAGTACTGGTTACAAGTGAGAACAGCAAGGGGAATAGGAGACTGGCAAGGGAGGGAATCTTTGATTTCATGGGCTGAAGTTTGGCTGACGCTTTCCTCCCGTTGTAACCATCCGATTTAAATTCTGATCAAAGATTTTTGCTCAGGAAATAACAATGATTTATGCTATAATCTCAAAATTTGAAAAAAAAATCTGGAATTTTAGGATTCTGAATTTTTTTTGAAATTCAAATTTAATATTAAAAATTGTAGTTTAGCGCCCTTTGGATAAAAATACTGAGTCTATCCCCGTTTACAGCTTCAAAATCGGTTGAAATGCAGTGGAGAAAAACGGAATCTTCTTTAGCCTCCGATGGTGCTGACTTTTTGTGATAGAATTCTTACCGAAATCGGGGATGATTGGCCTTAATGTTGAAGTGAAAAAAAATGAAGAAATTTGTATTCACTTTGCTGTCAAAAGAGTTGAACCATGGCGGTTCTGGCTGTAATGCCTGAAACTAAATACTCTTGGTTAGTTTACTATTGTTGCTTTCCCCGCGCTTTGCCTGTTAATGGAAAATTAGTTCAGTTGAAAACTACTCCACTGATGGTTATATTTTCAAAAGTTACAGAACACCTCCCCTCGTGTGTTCTGTGGGCACAACTACCGGTAATCGAAAACGCGATTAGGTACTTAGGGTGTACAGACCGATTACAGACCGTTCAATTTGCAATGCGACACTAGCGCTACGAGTGGGTCTAGTTTATTACTACAATGTCTTTGGGTGCGACTGATCTTTCAAGTATTGAGTCTTCCATGAGTCCATGTTCTTTGAAGATTCAGGAGGCTGTGGCCAAATGACGTCATAGGACGGTCAACGACAAACCTATTTCCTACCCAAATCTTCGTTGTGCGGCTTTGTTGTGAAATTGTTCAGTTCAATCCCCCTATTAATAAAATTTGTTTTCAGTAATAGTTAATTAGGATCCTTAATTATGGCAGCTATGCAGAACTACGCTATGCTCAACGGAGGAATGGGTTTGGTGAGTGAAATTTGTGAAATAGTGTCAACGTAGGTAGGTCCAATATGGCTTCAATTCCTTCTTCAGTTGGCGTGTCCTGTCTAGCTTTATTCGGAGATTTTTGACATGACATTCTCATTCCTTAGATATACCTGTTTATGTTGAGACAAATTCGTAATGAGCTTAGTGTTCAAATACTTCCGATTTGCTGGAAATTGTGACTAGTTTTTATTACTTGTTGGATTTCTGCTTGTTCCCATCACTTAGCGATCGAAACTCGTGACGGTGGGACTGTTCGGAACGAGTCTGCGATTGCGCTCATTTCCCCCCTTTCCTAAACGTGAAGAAAAAAATAAAAACTTAACTGTAACTTAAAACTTGTAGACTTACCTGCAAATACCTAACTTAACTTTACTTCTGTATATGTGGTGGTTCGCAGAAGGGTTCCTTAATGGATATAAATGATTTTTGATTAACGAAACTATAATAATCACTCGCGACTATCACGATGTTATTTACATAAACAAGGGTTGGCTAATCAAACTGCGTTCTGATCGCTTTATCCATTTGTCTAAGCACTTACCTTAACAATTTTAGGTACATAGTTTAGGTATCAATAATTGTACATTCTTAGTTATGGGATAGTTAGGTAAAAAGCACTATCAGGGGCCTATTTCCTAAAGTGACAAGTTACTAGCCGATTTTATGTACAAGTTGTAAAAAATTAGTGTGCAAGCGTTTCGTAAAGGTACAAATGTAGACTTGTAATGCACAGTGAAAATTAACAAGTGTACAGTCGAATTCGGACAAGTTACAAGTGTTTCCGCATCATTTTGAACAAGTCATTGTATTTAGAGTTGTAAAAAATGGCCGATTTTTAACCTACGTCCGTTCACCAGTAAACTTGTTATTTTCCAGCATAGTGAGTTGACAAGTTTTCGGTGTTTAATATGTAGGAATCATCTGCTGCTAAAGAATACAGACAAGAAAGAAGCATTCAGCGTAGAAGACGCCAAAGATTTTTTTGGCCACGAATAAACGCTCATTTCGTGGGTATTTTTGAGTTTAACGAGAGATTTAGGATGTCTTCCGAGACCCTTGAAAGATTCAAATGGTACGTGACCCTGTGCAATTTTTCCTGATCGGGTATTGAGCTTGAGGATGGAGAGATTAAGGATCTCCCCATTATAAAAGAACAAAGTGAAGTGTGAAGATCATCTCGAAGTTACAGATGACATCCCTTACCTAGCAGCATTATGACATGATGAACTGATTAATCATTTCCGCTGAATGAAGGAGGAAAATCCGATTATGCCACCCATCAGAATAAGTTGAAATCAAATACTTTCTCCACTTTTCAGTTTATAGTTTGTCTGTATTCCAATCAATACACCTTGTCATGTACGATAAACATCCTATAGTGTACCTAACACGCCAGTTCCTAAATGAAAACTACCATAAAAATTTAAAATTTTCGGATGAATTCTTATTACTGGACATCTAATTGAATGGAGAAGAAAAGCATACCATTTATATCACGCTCCAAGTACTAGTAATGGTACTGCACCCTGGAGGGTGCATTAGGCATGGGAACAACAAGAAATAAGATGTTTGGTGAAAACATAATTTTTATTTCATAAACCCTCCAGAACAGTGTAGGCAGTATTATATTGGTAAAAATCAGTGTTGAAAAGAATTTTTGAAGCTTCTTGGATGCAATTTTAAAGCTATTCACGCTTCTTGGAGATGAAGGTGCAACGTCCGCTTTTATGGAACTGATGCCTACCAGCAATGAATGTGGAGTGGCACTCCTCATGTTCGGCACATTTGCCTTGTATTCTTGTGGCATCTTCTGCATCGCTGCTGATTACAGGGAACTGGTTCGTGGGAAGGATTGGGTTGACTTGGGATATGTCTGCCCTTCACTAGGGGGATGTTGAACTGGATCGCTCCTTTTTGGCTGGATTCGCATGCGTTAGGCAGTTAGACTGAACGATGGCCCTTCTGAATTGACAGAGGGTGGCCACTTTGAACTGAAGTATCAAGATAACAGTGGTTCTTATTAACTTCCTTTTGATCAACTCACTTTGTCACGTCTTCAAAACCTCGAGGAGCACTAGGATCGCTTAATGGGCGACATGTTTGAAATTTAGGGGCCAAAAAAGAGGTGCACTGTTTTGGTGAAACACTTGTTCTAGCTTACCGTGCATTACAAGTACCTGTACTTTTTAACTTTTACACTTGTAACTTTTTTTCTTTTTTTAAATGAAATAGGCCCCAGGAATATTCGATCAATCCCAACTGGTTAAGCTGTTGAAACCCAACTGTAAGACGTAAGCCACAAGTGTTCTCAACGGGACAACCAAAAGCCGGTTTCACATGGAGCGGTATGTCCGGAAGATGGAAAGACGGAAGGCAATCTGATTGGCTGTTGGGACAACAGTTGAGGATGTTGGCTGCCATGTTGCCATAGGCGGTCTGCGGACGGCGGTAAACATTTTATACCGTTGCCGCGTTCCGTCGAGTGGAGCGCAAGCTCATTGGACAGGAATGTTGATAACCGCAAGTAGAGGTTTCAGATCAGAGAGGGTTTCAGTAGGAAGGTTATGATTCCGTTCACCAAGGTGCCGCTTCATGTGAACACTCTGCCACATTCCGCCGCCCCCTCCACTGGGTTTTCCGGCCTTCCGTCTTTCCGTTGTTACGCTCATACCGCTCCATGTGAAACCGGCTTAAACCCCTCAAGCACAGAAAAATACCCCCAACGGGAAAAATAATCCTAAGTAAATTGATAATAGGCATTTACTCATGTTTGTACTGTGACAAATTTTGAATACACGAAGACAATATACAGGGTGTTCGAGATAGATACGTCAAAACTTCAGGGATGGATTTTAGAGTTCATTTCCGATCGAAAGTTCTCTTTGATAATATATTTTTTTTTTAATGTTTTGTTTTCGAGTTATTAATTTTTTCAAGATTCTTTTCGCTGCTCGCGAGCATCCAGATCAGCAAACTATATGCAGCATTCTGATCTATTTTACCACAGTGGACGTAAAAATGATTGGGGATCATCAATCCGATCAATCCCCAATCTATAGAAAATAGTTTGTAAATGCGGGGATAAATAGAAAAGACCCGTAATTTTTGTCAAGTTCAAACTTCAAACTAGTTTTTATTTTTAGTGTTCGCTGATGAAATTCGTACGACATTTTCACCTGTTTCCTGTTGAGAAAAATCGATGAGATCTTTAGACAAAAACATCCTTAGAGGATCTGGGGGTACGAGGCACATCCGCAGGGGGAAATGCTTTTGAAATTTTTCATAAAAAAAACTTTTGTTTTTACCAATGAATACCCCGGATTATATGGTCTACTTAAGGGCCGATTACACGAGCAACAAAAGTTGCGCAACTCCAAAAAAATTGCACTAGAAAAGTTGTACGCAACACAAAGCAATAAAATTGCCTCGTGTTGCATCAAGATGTTGCAAGGAATTAATTGCACTGTGTTGCACCAATAAAGTTGAGCAATAGAAATTGCTCAATTGTTTCGTTTACACGGGCGACTACAGTTTGCGCCATGGACGGTGAAGAGGTGGTCGTCGCTGCTGCTGCTGGAATTTGGCAGCGCCAGTTTCTGAGCCAGAGAGAATGTGGGTTGGCTCTCACCTCTGAAATTCTTTCACGTCAATATTTGCTCATAAGGCCATGCTGCACAAATAAACTCCTATCTTTGCTACGTTAAAATTCTCTCATGGGGCAATGCTGCACCCCACCAGTGCAGTTTCACGTCAATATTTGCTCAT
The DNA here is from genome assembly GCA_030762985.1 of Adelphocoris suturalis. Classification (NCBI taxonomy): domain Eukaryota; kingdom Metazoa; phylum Arthropoda; class Insecta; order Hemiptera; family Miridae; genus Adelphocoris; species Adelphocoris suturalis. Next base: position 13,265,134 of record CM061050.1, read on the forward strand.
AAGGCCATGCTTCACATATAAACTCCTATCTTTCCTACGTTAAAATTCTCTCATGAGGCAATGCTGAACCCCACCAGTGCAGTTTCACGTCAATATTTGCTCATAAGGCCATGCTGCACACAAACTCCTATCTTTCCTATGTTAAAATTCTCTCATGAGGCACTGCTGCACCCCATCAGTGCAGTTTCACGTCAGTATTCGCTCATAAGGCCATGCTGTATACCATCAGTGCAGTTTCACGTCAATATTTGCTCATGAGGCCATGCTGCACAAATAAACTCCTATCTTTCCTACGTTAAAATTCTCTCATGAGGCAATGCTGCACCCCATCAGTGCAGTTTCACGTCAATATTTGCTCATAAGGCCATGCTGCACAAATAAACTCTCAATGTGATTGGCTGTTTCGTTCCCTCTCCCGACCCAAGGCCGAAAAATTTGCGCAATAGTGCAATAATTGTCCAAACCCCTTGGACTTCATTTCAACACTATGCAACAGTTGCCGAGAGGGCTCGTGGGCCTGAAATGTTGTAAAACTCCCGTCAATTAATTGCCTGCAATCTTCGGCAACTTTTTCGAGGAGAGAATAGTTGTCCAACTTTTTTGAAATAGTTGTGCAATACTTTTTTCTGCAATTATTGCCGGAAAAAATCGCTCGTGTAAAAGGGCCTTAACTGTCAGCATTGGAACGGTCTAGTCAATTTTACTTTTACTTTGCCAATTGGGGAAGAGTAGTATGTTTGTTTGTTGAAGAATATGGTTTTTCACTCTATGAAATTGAGGGTTTTCATGAAAAATTACCCCTTAAGAAAATGCGAGTATTGGGGCCGGTTCTGACGTATTTTTTCACGCTGACTTGAATGGTAACACTCGCAGATCTCCCCAACTCCGTTCTTTTAGCGAATTTTTGAAGAAAATTAAGCTATTGCTCTCGCCTCAAAATTTGTAGAATGTGAATTTTTGAAAAAAACTTTATGCAGAAATCCGTTTCAGGCTATTCTGAATCATATTCTGAAGTTTAACGCATTTTTTTAAATGTATGTATGTATATATGTATGTATAAATGTATGTATGTGTCATTCCAGACGATAACTGTCCGTAGAATTGTGCTAGAAACTTCAAACAAATTTTAAAATGTTAAGGACACAAAACGAAAGTTCAAGTTCGTTGGCCAGCATGATCGGATTACATCTTCGGGTTGAAATTTTCAAAAATGTAGTCAAAAATTTCAAAATAGCCTGTTTTTTGCGATTTGTTGTGCGAAATAATTTTTTCAGCATACTAACATGTGGTATATTCGGAATCAGCGTAAAATTTCCTATAAGAATATGTATCATGTTTTCAAAATTTCAAAGTTGAAAAATCAGTCAAAAATCGAAATAATGCCGTTCGTTAGTTGTAAAAATCGGTAATATTTGCATGAAACATTGTCCAAATTCAGATTGTCTTTAAATCTACAAGATTAGTTTAATAATAATAAAGTATGAGTACCTCCTAATTATTTTTAATAATTTGATTCCACATTTGTCTATCAAAATCATAAACTAAAATTTCTCTACACGATCAATAGCGACTGAAATGTCGAAGATTTCTTCAAAAATTCGCTCATGGGGTCATGCTGCATGACTGGACTTTTTTATGTATGTATGTATGTATATATGTATGTATGTGTCATTCCAGACGATAACTGTCCGTAGAATTGTGCTAGAAACTTCAAACAAATTTTAAAATGTTAAGGACACAAAACGAAAGTTCAAGTTCGTTGGCCAGTAGATCGGATTACATCTTCGGGTTGAAATTTTCAAAAATGTATGTCAACAATTTCAAAATAGCCTGTTTTTTGCGATTTGTTGTGCGAAATAATTTTTTCAGCATACTAACATGTTATATATTCGGAATCAGCGTAAAATTTCCTATAAGAATATGTATCAAGTTTTCAAAAATTTCAAAGTTGAAAAATCAGTCAAAAATCGAAATAATGCCGTTCGCTAGTTGTAAAAATCGGTAATATTTGCATGAAACATTGTCCAAATTCAGATTGAACTACTCTTATGGAAGTATCCCTGTATAACCAATCCTAGAACCATGCTGTTTAAAACGTAGGTGCTTGTTGAAAAAAAAAAATTAAAAAAAAAAAAATGTAATCACAACTGATGAGTTTACTCTGTGAAATATTCCGTCCTCCGATTCTCTCGGTCGCTCTCCTTCATGTTTTACGCTCAACTGTTTTAGGACTTGATGTAGCTTTAATACTGACTGTGGCTTAGAAAATATCAGCCATGAAATTATGAAGAAGTTCTATTTATGTACGTACTAGCACGCAGACCCAAAATCATAAACTAAAATTTCTCTACACGATCAATAGCGACTGAAATGTCGAAGATTTCTTCAAAAATTCGCTCATGGGGTCATGCTGCATGACTGGACTTTTTTTCTGTAGTTTGACATTTTCTCCGTTAAGGCATTCCTATTGGATTTGTTTTCGCCTTTGTTCACTTTCATGGACTCCAAGGGATGAGATTTTTTTTCATTCTGGCACTTATTGACTCTAGGAGCCCTAGACGTTCAAAAATGTGTTCATTTATGATGGTTTGATAATCGCGAAGTACAACAATATTTTACAGTGTCCAACTCGCACAGGACTCCACCCAACACTCATCACATGCACACTGATTCGCTTCAATAATAGGCAAGACAGCGATCCGAAACAGAAAGTGAAGGTAGTGTTAACTGACTTTGAGCGGATCCCCTCCTCCCTGTCTCGCAAGATGGCTAAGTTGATTTTTGACGCCTTTTTGGTACTTGGCCAGTAGTTCCAAGAGCTGATAAAAATGTTTGTTAGCCAGAAAAAACTGATCTAACAGGTCTATACAAAGGTTAAACTGCAAATTGCAAAAAAAAACTGTCTGTAATAACCAGAAACAGTCAATCACAGAGCTGATATAAACACGTCCTCTAAGAGTCACTTTTCAATAAGAGCTCTCTCTCGATTTATCATTCGTCAAGTGCTTGGTATTGAAGTAGACTAGTAGAAGAGAATCCTGAAAGTAGAATTCTACACGTATTTGGAAATTGAGTACAGACTGCTTAAACAGTTCGAATAGCAGATGCTGAAGCCTAGCCTTCTCCCCTAGGTTAAAATGGGAGCTGCTATAACATATTTACACTATCCTCGTGGTAGCAGTAGTGTTATATAGTGGTCACTGCCGTGTGGTTCAAAATATGACCATCCCCACCACTGTGGTGTTTTGAAGGGCCACAAGTTGTGGAGGGGGGAACACGCTCGCCAACTTAGAAGGGGATGAACCTATCGCCAATTTAACCAAATATTTAGTCCCACAGCTACATGTGAATATTGGCAGCACTTACGAGACTCCCAATTTCTGTATGCTCTATGCATTTCGAGTGTTTCCTACTGTGTGGTTTCGAAACAGAGTGATTTGAACTACCACTGCCCCTTCCATTTAATCGGGTTATAGCCGTTCCCTTAATATTTAACTCATTGCATTTGAGGAGGAGGCTAGTTCACTGGAGACAGCTGCCACTACCACAAGGATAAACGAAGTTGTATACCATTGACAGCAGCTGTTCAAACCGTGTGGTCTTGAAACATAAAAAAATTGAATCCAACTTCATTCTGTTGTTTGCATAATCTATTTTTAGTGTTAAGCATTTTACTTGTACTGGAGTTTCCATTATAATTATCTATTGAATTTATTCCCCTTTCAGATCCCTGGGCAAATACCTATGATCCCACCAACACCCGGAGCTCCGGCTGTCCAGTTGCCAGTGCCAGCAATGCCTCCTCTACCTACAATTGCAGCTCCCTTACCACCTGTTGCGCCTGTGGCTGTAATGCCTCCACTTCCAGCTCCTCCCGCAATTCCTCCTGCTCAACCACAGGTTGACGGTAAGTAACTTCCATCCTACACTGAAGTAACCATATATTTCATAAAAATCAACCAGTATAAGTCTCCATCTGACAATAGTTTTATCATTTGAAATCTCACTTTTTCTGAACATGATTTGGTTCATCAGAAAACTCGAACGCACGAACAGCTTACATAGTTCTTAATAAGTTAGTTGCTTTATTAAAATGATTGTTTCTGTTTTGAAGTACCTAATTGTTCATACAGAATAAAATCATTGTAAAAGTAAAGGTACCTTAGGTCATCCAAAGTTTTTCCCCCACCATTTGGACAAATTCTGATCTTGTATTTAATATCCTTTCTCCCTCTCTGGCTAAATTCCTGTCCTACACAGTTCTGCCCTGGAATTGTGATTCACTTTATTTGACAGAAAGCACAAAACGTTTATGAAATTGGAGATTTTTGCTCAATATTTCATTTCTTTTAATAACTTTTCAGCAATTATTGCATTTAGGAGGGCGCTTTTACTTGTTTCTGTGGTGGATGGAATTCACCCGTATTTGGCAATGAGCCTTGTCTCACTTTTCTATTTGTATATCGAATTCCTTCATCGAAAAAGCTTTTAACCTCACCCTCACCCAAAAAATTTTGTGTTTTGCATTCCAAAACAGAACTGGGTTGTAAAGGGCCTTGGGGAGTTGTGAAAAAAAAGTAGGTTGTCTTCTGCCGATGTAATCACGTAATCTTCAAGACGTACGACACAGAGGCCTACCGTTTGGACTGACTGGGTTTACGTATCACTAGAAAAATTCCACTGTCGAACAGTAATCAAGTAAATTATAAATAAATACCTTGCATAGAGTGCTAGGTCAGTTATATTCCTCCATCCCTCCCCCCTTTCCGTGTCCAGGTACCGTTGACTGGATGTTTTACTGGTTGGATACTTCCTTCCCATTGGGTATGCCTCACACGCGGCGTGATATGCAGGTGCTTAACTAGAAGTCTTTGTAGCCTATTGGCTGAGTGCTATGTTGTGGCTGAGAGCATCTTTTATTGTAAAGGATTTCACCAAAGTTAACTAGTACTCTTCCACTGCAACAATATTTCATTGTAAGACCCATACGAACAAAAACAATTGAGATTGGGTTTTTCTGCTTGAGCCCAACATTAACAACCAACTGGCTAAAAAAACAAATCTGATTTGCGAGTACATTGGATTGTGGATTTCAAACTCATTTTAACAAAAAGCTTGGCCAGCCGCATACTACAGCAGCATTTATCCTCAAACGAAACGTTTTCTTTGAGGCTGGCCGAGAACGCGTTGAAGTAATAAGGAGGGTCCGTACACATAGCTGGTCAACTGGTTGCAAAACGATTTGTTCGCCAGTCATTGTTAGCCCCAACCAAAGTGAGAAAAATTTCGCAGTTTTTCCCTCCATTTCATTAATTAATCAATTTCGCTCAATTTATTCGGCAAATTTATCAACATATCAATATTAGGTAGGTGCCTAACAACATATTACATCTATTAGAGTTTTTGGTTTCGATCCTAATGATACGTAATTTAATTTTTGTACAGGGTGCGTGTGTGTGTGCTCTGCGCTAAAAGCCGCGATTTTGGAGCTATCGACTGTGATGGATAGGAGTAGTTCCTCCTCGATTCTTGCAAATGCCCCATCTAAGGGGAAGTTCCTAGGCTATTAGCGTCCAGGATATCCTCTGGGTGTAGCAAGTTAATAGACTATCCCCTTTGAAGGAGTAACTACTCTCTTTCCATAGGCGAAATGGGCACACAACCCAAAATCATCAATCATCAAGCTTAAATCATCACAATCATAAATCATCAAGCTTAATCATTTAAAAACACACCCCAACCCTGCTTATTTGGAACCCCCTTCCACTCTGCCCCCCTCCCTCTCCCCCTCGTTTTGAAAGCCCCGAGAGTGTGATAGATAGGAGCAGTTCCTCCTTGATTCTTGGGAATGTCACACCAGGAACTTCCCCTTAGGCGTAACATTCCCAAGAATCGAGAAGGAGGAACTGCTCCTATCTATCACACTCCCGGGGCTTTCAAAACGAGGGGGGGGGGGGGGGGCAGAGTGGAAGGGGGTTCCAAATAAGCAGAGTTGGGGTGTGTTTTTAAATGATTAAGCGTATAAGTTTTGGGTTGTGTGCCCATTTCTCCTCTGGAAAGAGAGTACCTAGTTACAAGGGTCATCGGGGGAGGTCGTCGGGGCTTTGCTCTTCGATATGTCAAAGGCTTTTGACATTGTAAATCCAGCTCTTCTTCTGTTAAAATTGAGGCACTACGGTTTCGATGATGGTGCTGTGACGTTCTTTGAACAGTACTTAGTGGGTTGGCAGCAGTGCATCCAGTATGATGGGGAATTCTGGCGTGTGACAGGGGTCAATTCTTGGTCCTCTGTTGTTCATTGTCTTTACCAATGATATGCCGGGGGCCATCATGGAATCGGTAGCCGCTGTACCTCAGGATGAAGTGGAGATGTTCATGTACGCAGATGATGTAACTGCCTTGGTTAAATCTTCGTCGTCCGGAGGTTTCCGGCAGACAGCGGGCTGGGTCAGATCATCGATCTTGGAATGGTGCCGTGGGAATTACCTGGTTTTAAATGAGGACAAGACCCAGATGTTGACTTTTGGGGCGAGGGGCAGTGACGAGGCTGCAGTCACCCTGCTCGGACTTCGAGTAGATGAGGCAATTATGTGGCGAGCCCATACTCGAGCTCTGGCCAAGAATTTGGGGAAGTTATTGTTCCTCTTCAGAAGACTTTCCTCAGTAATATCCACCAAACTTCTTTTAACCATGTATTATGGTTTGTTCGAATCTCGTCTGAGGTATGGAGTTCTCTTATGGGGCAACTCCAGTGGAGCACAGGTCATCTTCCGTCAGCAGAAGGCGGCTATAAGAATCATAAAAGGGGTGCCTTCTGATGCCCATTGCAAGCCGCTCTTTGTTGAGCTTGGTCTACTGACATTGCCGGCCTTGTTTATATTGGCCAGCTTGGTGAGGATCAAGGCTCGCGAGGATGGTTCGTCTTGGAGACAGTCATGAGCACTTCACGAGGAACCGTAACCGGCTTGCCATTCAGCGCCATCGTCTGGCCTTGGTTCAACGGCGGAATCCTGAAAGTTTGGCGGGAGGATCAGGGAAATCCTCGTGTCTGCTGCGCCATACTCGGTGGGCGAGTTCAGTGCAGATGTTGGGTGATGCTTGTTTTCCTGTGTTGTTGTGGTTTTTAGAGTTTTAGAGTATGTTCTGTTTGTGTTACCTGTATGCGGTGTGCCGTCCCTGTTTTTTCGAATTATGTTATTTATGATTAGGTTAAGTCTTTTATCTTTTACATTATTACATTTGACGTATGTTGTTATTCATGACTTGTACTACTTTTATGACGTTTGTTATGTACCGTTGCTGTACGTCAACAATAAACCGATGATTTGATTTGATACTCCTATTAACCTGCTACACCCAGAGGATATCCTGGACGCTAATAGCCCAGGAACTTCCCCATAGATGGGGCATTTGCAAGAACCGAGGAGGAACTACTCCTATCCATCACAGTCGATTGCTGCAAAATCGTGGCTTTTAGCGCAGAGCACACACACGCATCCTGTACAATAATTAAATTACGTATCATTATGATAGACAACCAAAAACTCTAATAGATGCAATATGTTGTTAGGCACCTACCTAATATTGACATGTTGATAAATTTGTCGAATAAATTGAGCGAAATTGATTAATTAATGAAATGGAGGGAAAAACTGCGAAATTTTTCTCACTTTGGTTGGGGCTAACAATGACTGGCGAACAAATCGTTTGGCAACCAGTTGCCCAGCTACGTGTGCGGACCCTCTGTATTACTTCAACGCGTTCTCGGCCAGCCTCAAAGAAAACGTTTCGTTTGAGGATAATTGAGGAGCTTACTTTCAAAAGGGGTCATATCAATGCCTATATGATGGATAATTTTCGTTTCAATCAAAAAGGAATATATCCTCATCTTCCTTCAAGTTGTTGCTCGTTGATGTTTTTCATAAAGGAACATATCCAAAATGCCGTGTACCGGATTTTTTTCCTACTCTAGTTTGGAACATACCTTTTAGAATGCCTGTGCTGTTTGGTGATAAGATTTGAAGGATATGGTATGAATAATCAACAGAGTGCAGGAGCAATACTCTTCGGCACCCCTGTTATCAACTGTGCTCCTGTACTTCCCAATATTCAATGATATTGGTATAAGACGTGCTGTGATAACATGTTTCACTCCTGTTTCGCTGATTTCTCTAGTGCTTCTTTCTGTTTTTAGTTCGTGTCTCTTGAGATTTTTAGGCTTATCGTCGTTTTTGCGTTGCTAAGGTGTCGTTGGTGTTGCCGAGAATGGAGGGTATTGTTGGCGTTCTTTTGGGTACTCATGAAGTAGCACCCTCACAAGACGATGGCGAAGTAGGAGAATGTGGTTGTATTGACGAAGAGGAAACTGATTTTCATGTTTGAAATGTTGACAGATTTTAAAGATTTTTTGAGGTTTTTTCTCTATTGGCTTTTTTGTTCGTTCCAAACTGAAACTTTGTTGATAATACCTTACCTTATTATATAATTTGGAAACATAGTTCATGTGTGTTTTTTGAATACCTAAAAAATATGAATTACCTGCACTTGATTTTTGTGATTTTTTTTATTGAGAACTGGATGTGTTTTTATCAAAATGGAACATATCCGAAATTTTGATCAAAAGGGGTCATATCCTAATGATAATTAGCTGTAACTCCTTTGGTTTTCGAGATTGGCTGCTCATGTTTTGGGATATAATTTCTAGTGCCTCACTAAGCTACACTAGATTAAAAACTAAATTTAAATTCCAATCAATAACTCCTTGGGCGTTTTTTTCACTTCCTGAAATTTTTTCGGAAGTGGATATGACCCCTTTTGAAAGTAAGCTCCTCATATTGTTGCTGTACTTTGCGGCTGTCAAGCTTTTTGTTAAAATGAGTTTGAAATCCACAATCCAATGTACTCGCAAATTAGATTTGCTTTTTTAACCAGTTGGTTGTGAATGTTGGGCTCAAGCAGAAAAACCCAATCTCAATTTTTTTTGTGGGTATGGATCTTACAATGTGTAGTGTCCGGGGATGAAAGTAAGATCTCCAAATACACAAAATTCACTTCGTTTATTCTCCGATATTATCACACAACTTCAGGTAGGTCAGTATATGATAATCGACGGGAGAGGGTACACTGCCAACATAATCAGAGAGGGCATCACCCACTGCCAACATAATTAGCATTAAATAAAAATAGTTCTTCCCTCCTAATTACAAATACACACTGAAATATTGTCAACTAAAAATTATGTCAATCTGTAGACAGCTTAATGATGTGCCTTGTAGTGGAAGGGTACTAGTTAACTTTGGTGAAATCCTTTTCAATAAAGGACATAGCACCCAGCAAGTTGGCTACAAAGACTTTCAGTTAAAAACGAATTTCCTTACGTACTGTAGTGTGTTAAAAATATTTGATACCTCGACAGGAGTTCGAACTCGCGTCGTCACAACTGCGGGAAATTATTAATAATTTGCCGGAGTTGCGACGCTCTAACGACCAGAGCTAAGAGGCCAGGTGACCTCTTCGACTGTGAGAGTTATTTTCCTGGAGCGTAACATTTCCCCGGAGTCAAATTCCAGCAGTCTTGGCTGGTTTGGGGTCGGACGAATGACAAAGTGTAACTGCAGGCCGCTGGCACAGCAGATGCTCGCTGGAACAAGTCAGCAGTCGAGCGAGGTCATTGTCACGGTGTGTTTTGACTCAAGTGAGTGAGGAAATGAAAGGCATAACAACAGGAAATGTGATGTTTACAGTCTTTTGGCTCGAGAGGGATTTAATTAATTATTGTTTCGTATGATTTCGGGTCCTACCCACTGCGCCAATATGTAGTGTGCTAAAAATATTTGATACCTCGACAGGAGTTCGAACTCGCGTCGTCACAACTACGAGAAATTATCATTAATTTCCCGGAGTTGCAACGCTCTAACGACCAGAGCTAAGAGGCCAGGGTGACCAAACCTCGTCGACTGTGAGAGTTATTTTCCTGGAGCGTAACGTACCTTATCCACCCCTCATTTTTAGATGGTTTGGCCATCACTTCGTTCTCACAACCCATACTAAAGAAGTCTCTCTGGGGTAGCACCCTTGTAAAAATTTGGTAGTACTTTTCTTGATTTGGTAGTACTTTTTCTTACTGTCACCTCCTACCAAACAGTTATCTGGACCTGAGACGGGCGATTTGCATCAATGAATGCTATTTTGAATAAAAATCACAGGGATGGTATTGTGATTATAAATATGAATACAATCAAAGTAACATCTTGAAAATAATTTGTATCGTATTGAAATTTTTTATATGACTTTAAGTCGGATTCATGATTTTGTTTTATGATATTCCCCAATATCATAGGATTGAGATGAAAATTCCGTTCTTGCTCCAAAATAAATCAAGCTTTCCAAATGAAAGGATGAGTTCGCTGGCCAGCTATTTTTGAGCATAAAATTACTTGAAAGCCAATTTTTTTAAAGAAGAATTTTAGTCAAAATAAATTGATCACCAATGACCTAGCTAGCTTAAATATTTTAAGCACCACATTAAGCAGAAAAACGTACTTAAAATTCATTAATATTTGCTTTTTAAAAAATCGAGGGAAAAAATGCTAAAAATTCAAAATCTTTTTCGAATTTGTTGGTTGTAAAATTTTGCTATGAAATTGGTGGTTAACAATATTTCTTTGCACTCAAGGTGTTCAATTTTTAAAACAATGTAAAATTATTCGAAAACGTACGAAAAATCGCTCATGTCAATCAATCTACCCTAAAATCACATTAAACAAAATTTCCCCACAAAAAAAAGTGTAGAAGTGATTTTCCCCAATATCACAGTTGTTTAAATAATTTTCCTCACATTTATCGAAAATGTCTCGAAAAATTCAGGAGGCTCATGTACTTAACAGGAAATTTCAAATAGAAAAGTGTGTGTGTGTCATTCCAGACGGTAGCACTCCTTAGGATTGAGATAAAAATTCCGTTCTTGCGCCAAAAAAAAATCAAGCTTTCCAAGCGAAGGGATGAGTTTGTTAGCCAGCACTTTTTGAGTACATTAAATTGGTCACGTTTCAAAAAATGTGCTGAAAAAATCACTTAAAAATGGCTAAAAACGGCTGAAAATTGTCAAATCTATATTTGTAATGAGAATATTACTCAAATAAAGTTAGCTACAAAGTAGACCATTCAAAAATGTGTGTACAAAATTATGCTGAAAAATGTACTTAAATTTCATCGAAATTTGTTTTTAAAAAAATCTATAAAAACTGCAAAAAGCTAAAAATTCAAAATTACTTTTTGAATAGCAGATCATTATTTAAAATAAGTTTATTGCCATCAAATTAATAGTTAACAATAAATGCATAAAAAAAAAAAATTCAAATTTCAAAACAATTCAACACTATACAATACGATAATTTACGAAAATTAGGATCATACTGCATAATGACTGGAACTTTTTTATTCTGTAGAGCGATTTGTATGTTTAAAATTACAGGCAAAATAATTTAAACAAATGTAATTTTTGGGGAAAAAAATTTAAAAAATGGGTTTTTGGGGAAAATCACGAAACTGATTGGGAAAAATCATGAATCCTGCTAATTTTCACATTCAACATTTGAATAACTTCGATGGTTTTTTTTTTTATGACTCGGTCGATGTTGAATTGAACATTTGAATAGCGATAGAAATTATAATTAAGATGTAATTTTGATTTTATAAATTTATATTCATAATCACAATAATACCCTTCCTTTGATTTTTATTCAAAATTATATTCACGAATACGATTTTGCCCATCCCTGATCTCAACCAACCTTTATGTCTTTGGTTAAATGAAGTATCCGTTTGTTCCCTGCAGTAATTCAATTATTTCGAACAGCGAGAACAGTTGTTTTTGTTTAGGATATCCTATTATTCAGATTCGATACGTTTTCATGTTTCTTTGCTTTGGATAGTCATTTTTAAGCGGCGCATTCACGATCCTGCTGCAGGAAGTGAGGGGAACCAAAAACTTCCCTCTCTTCTTGCACGGGAGGCGTGCAGGACGTGTGTGGAGACTTCCTGCTGCAGGTGTCCTGCAGAGCTCGTCGGATGGGTTTCCGATCGGACCATCCTGCGGTCCGAGGTCCCCCACCCTATCAACCTTGTTGGTCTGAGCGTGTGTGGAGCTGCCGGAAGACCTTCCATGTTCTAGTCACTCGCCAACACAGGAAAATAGATTACCTCAGAATACCATATAGTGGCGAGAAACATTTAGTTTGAGCTGTGAATGACGGATCGTGTATGGAGAACGCATTCTGAGGCAGGAGAGCGAAAAGGGGAACTTCGTTGCACTCCCCACCTCGTGCAGCTTTAGAGAACTCTACCGACAATGTTAGTATTTTTTTCAGTTGACAACCTGCGTTCATAAGTTCTATCTAACATGGTTGCGGACATTCATTGTTTTAAATACCATTTATGTTCTTTTTTCAGCTGTAGTGCGTTCGAGGTTTCTGTTGTTGATTCAATTCAAGTTCACGATGAATGTTCTATGGATAAAGTTTGGCTAATTCTGAGTGTTAGAGGGCAGAAAACAGGCTTTCCTACTTTCCATTCGTAATGAATCCAATAACAATGTCACCAAAAGTTACAAACATCTTTTGCGTAGTTTCTAGTGAATTAGAGGTTGAGCTGTCTTGCTGCCTGGGGCTTCCCCATATTTTTTGTTGATTGCCCATTAGAGAGAACTGGGTTAGGTTTAGAATCTACTAACTTTTGAATTGCAGTGATTGAACACACTTGAAGCTCTACCTGGTACACAATATTGCATTCTGAAGCTGTGATCTCCGACAAAATTTTGCTCAGATTGATAAGAAGAGGCAAAATTAAAATACATTAAATTATTAAATTTTTTCCCAACTTCAATCACTTATAATTTTTGTGAAATTCCCATTAATAACTCTTGAGTAAGGTTCAAATCTTATTTAAAAAACTTATTCACTTTTTTTTACCAACATGGTACCGTAGTTATCTATTCATTATAACTACTTGCCACCTCACATAATTTATTTGCAAGTTCTTCAATGTTACCCACATAATACCGTTTAATGCCTGGGATTCCAGCATCATGTGCATCATCTGTCCGTGACATTTGTAACGACGTCTTGATTTTCATCCAACGCTGCTCTCTATATGTGACTTTTATAGCTTCATCATATTTTCTTAGCCTCATGTACAAATCAGTCTTTATTTACACCCAATCATTTTCACATGGAAAATTATGTTGTAATTTTCTTCAAATTAGGGCACTAGAGTGCTGCACAAGAGTTTTGAGCAACAGCATTTGTGGAAACACTTGTGTGCGACACACATTTTTCATAACATTTTGTGTCATTCCCCTTGCATAATTCCAGGAGCCACTTGAGGTCAGTAAGCCTCCAATCCTCAAGTGCCCACGGCAAATTAACGAGGCTATTGTGGCCAGTAAGCCCTCATCCTGTTCATAGTTCTACTTTTGAGAAGCTTTTACAGTATTTGCCGGCTGGAAAACTCCATCAGCGATGGAATATTGACAGAGCCGCCACAATTAGTCAGCAAAATCAAGGAAATGAGCTATATAGTGGGAACATCATAATTTATGATCAGGAGGAAACATACTGCCAATTTATTATATTGTATGGGTCCTTCGACCGCAATCGTATAATTCTCTATCCATCGAAAAGATACAATACTTACCGTCAGATTGATCAATCAGATTAATACCTCTCAGACTGGCCAGTAGACCTCGGGTTAATAAACTTTCTGCATTAAAATCCTCACTCTGGACAATGAGTTGGTTAGCGGTTTCCCCTTGCCTTTGCAGTACCTACAGTGAGACTGATATACTAAGGTGTGTCTTGGAGTCATCGTGTACAACGGAAGGCTCTACCATGAACGTCAACTGTCCTACAACCCATGATATATCTTGCAATTAAGAACAGCTTTCACGGTGTGTGTTTTCCATCCGAGCTGTTGCTGCACTCTTTACTGAAGCACCTCCTCAAAGACAAGGATTCCTGAGATAGGATGGGCTGGGTTCAATGAAGTTCCCGTTTGTGTCTTTCTAAGCTAAGAGGTCTATCATAATTTAACCGCCCACATGTTTGTGCACACCCCACGCTGTATTTCCAGGAATCTACCAATACCAGTATGGAGCAGTTGCTAGTTTTTGTTAATGCACCATAAGTTTTCCTTGTTGAATAACTTCTACAACCAAATCCCTCAGTTGCATGTGGATATTTCTTCCAACCTTCTGCTTTTGGGTAGAAGGGAATATGAATTGGGTGTTACACATCATTCTCTGTTGGAATTAATGAAGGGTTTAGCCTTTCTTGACAATTTTTGCATACACCAACCTCATATTAAATCCAAAGGGTTATTTCAGCTAGTTGTAATAGTAAATTTATCATTTACATAGTGAGGAGCCTGTCGTCACACTAGCAAGTCGAGTACTTGTGGCGAGCCCTTTCGATCTGAGTCGCCTGATGGCCTGATTATGATGTTCTTACATCGAAACCCCCCCATACTCTACTTGCTAGTGACAACTGACTCCTCCAAAATTTATGTAAACGATAATCTTATCCTTATAGTTGACATAGGAGACTCATCCATTTATAATCCTCATACTATTGCTCAGTCAATCGCATGATAGGCCCCTGATGATATCATTGTTTACCTTAATACGCACTGTATAGTAACATCATCCTGCATTCATTTCTTTACTTTCTTCTCTACTTTAAGTTACTACTTATTATTCAATCTCTTTTCTGCCCTCTTTCCATTTTCACCAAACATTCATCACCAAGAACGTTTTTCAATTCCTGCTCTTAATACTAGTGATTGTATTCTTACGTCTTGAAGTTCATTTGCTTCTAGTTTCGTTCATTTCACTTTTTCGACTGAGGCGCCGTTCTACCGTTACTGTTGACGAATGTCCGGTCAATTCGTCTTGATCCTCCACCTGCGAGTTCGAAGTTAATTAGTTTGAAATGGATCTATACGATATGAAAACCACATCCCACTCTGAACGAGAGGGAAATTTACACTTAGGATTTGGGAAAAAGAGCTGTACATACAAATATCAGCGCAGTAGGATAAACACTTCTACTACAAAGATGATTGATAATCACTGGACCTTGGAACTAATGGAGAACTTTCGTTTGATTTGAGATGTTCCAGGAAGTTCTATGGACTTTGCTCACATGAGACTATCGGGAAATTCACTCCCTCAAAATGAAGAAATGTCTTTCCTTGTATCTTGTTATTTTTGTGTTTATGAATAATTTTTTAGTTGATTTATTTTCATGTCCGCTAAAACTTAATCAAGGTTCAACTCAACGCAAATGGATGATTGAATGAATGTTGAACTTTCAAACGTAAACAGATATTATTTGGTTATGCTTACAGATGATCGCTTTTCTCTCTAAGCATAATTCGCAGCTGCCTTGGGGGTCGCAATTCCGACCTATGATAATTTCCTCTTTTTTTCATTCCTCTGTTTAATATATTGCATATATTCGATTAATTTTATTTTTCTTGAGTAGGTACCCTTAAGTTGTTTTAACCACCAATCAAAGTACCTTCACGGTTATAACTTGAACCCAGATTAGTAGTTAGGCACAAATTTTCTACGTACAAACTTATTCTACACTCGTAAAGAAACGGAATTGCTTCTTGCTTGAATTTATTCTGTGATTTCAGGGAACCCGGGCGTAAAGCAGATAAATAAGCTGTAGACATGAAGTGCACAGACAATGAGATCAATTGTGCAAAAATAATAAGCCCTCTTCAAATGTATTTTATTTTTGATCCATTTGTTGTTTCAGATACGTTAACCCTTTTTAACTAAACACTCCCCTATGTTACCCGTTGTCCTACAAGAGAAGGAAAAATGGTACCTGTGGTCTTCGTTCCCCTAGCACAAACTGCAATGTTTTTATTTTTAATTTTTATCTATTATTTGACCTCTATTACTAGAAGATTTGGATTCCATGCGAAAGCCCTCCAACCCATCTGCATTTTTTCTATACTATGGTGTATACCTATGTTTTATTTTTCTTTTTTGCTTCTATGTATTGTTACATGGTGATATAGAAGGCACAGGCTAGGTGGCACTGCGGTATCTCAGCTAATCTTTGCCGACAGACACAATCGGTAAAGGCTTATGACGTGTCATCCTCAACATTTCCATCTAGACCTTCGTTGGTACACGGTTCTTTTCATTTTGTATTATATCAATATTGGGAAGTCCAAGTCGCATTTTTTTGGCACTTGATTAGCTTTTGATTTTCGGAACTTGTCATACCAACGTTGGGCTAGATGTTGGCTACATTATGATGCACCTAAATCATTTTGAGGGATATTTTAATATTCTATTTCTATAAATGCATTGTAACTGCTTTTCTATTGTTCAATAAATCATCAACAAGAGACGATGCATAATTTTCAATAACACAATTTGTAAAGTAGTTAAATGTGCTAAATTTAATTATTATTCATTTTGATAGATTATAATTTTAATCAGAAACATCAATCTCATACTCCAAGCAATTCAATTACACCAAAAAGTTCATTTTTCACTCTTAAAATTTTGAAAAATACGTTTTTCGTCAGATTCGTTTCCTGTTGGTTTTCTTCTGTAATTTGTGTTGCTTAAGTTCTTTTGAATAATACCTCAAATTGTTACAGTGTCCAAGATCGCGACGTCTGCTCCCGATTTCAAGCAGGTCGGGACGCTGACTCCTGGTGAGTTGAGTACGTGTTACTTTTTATTCATTTTCAATTACCTTTAAGTAGCTAATGTAGCTTGTAGTTTTGTAGATCAAATGACACCTTCAGTTCGCTCGTACGGAGGTATGTACCAAAACTTTTGCATGATATAAAAAAACTTGATTTTCCGTTTAACGCATTTTCTCTGTCAAGTTGGTAATTATTTGAAGCGTTAAGTCTAAGACGCACGGGGATTCTTTTTTTTCTGACTCTTTATCGCTCGGATTCATGTCGCAAATTCTTTGCCCTGCAGTTGTCACTCTGGAAATCGTATACGTATCTAGTTTGAATCTGCCATGTTAAACGAGGTCGCGGTTTCACGTATTGCAGTAGCACAGTATATCACTTTTCGGAGTAAAAAAAAAAAAAAAAAAAGAAGAAAAAAATGCTTAAGGGCACTTGGTACCCCAAAACAAATTTTTAATTTTTTTTCTTTTTTTGGTCTTAAATAAAACTAGATTCATTCCTGAACAAGATAATATATTACATGTAATATTTACAAAATTGAAAAGTCTCATAAATCAGCTTAGAAGTTGCCCGCGTCATAGTCGGCCGCCCCTGCTTCTTCAAAGTCAGCCAACCAATTTTATCATCTTATCATTCTGGTTGGTTGATTCGTTGGTATTATGCTCTGACTGTGTGAAGTAATTGAGGTTACTAACTCACTCACACATATTCAAGTCATATTAGTTCTCCAAAACGTTGCAGAAGCGCGAATATCGTTACTTTTTTGTTTTTCGCCTCTCCTGAAAAGTAGCATGTTTTTGCGAATCTGTCCCTATATCTTGGGATCTACTGAACCGGATTCATTTTTCTTTCTTTAGAAAGTTACCTCTCAACCTACTGCAAAAATCTGCGGGAATCGTTTATCGAAATAAGTTATTGTAATTACGGGACAGATAATAGAAGTTACCTGAAATACCACCCGATATTTCCGAAATTGGCTTCGATATTGTAATGCGGCAAATTAATATTTTTTCAATCTGATTCCGCAGGTTTTTAGATCTTTACTAGATCTATCAGTTAAAAAAAAGATCATGGAAATCGGCCCAAGACTCACACATATCATCCGAGTGCCGAGATAATGGGTCACGGATTTCGCCATTTTTGGGGGGGTACCAAGTGCCCTTAAAAGCCACTACAAAATGGGGTTTCGAAAGTTTGATTGTATGAGCCCAGTCGATTTGGAATATCATCTGGGAATGGTCGAACCACGTATTTCGAAAAAGGAGACAATCAATTGTAATGTTGAATCTGTAGTCCACATTATCACTATAGAAAAATGGGGAAAAATTCAGGTTTACAGCCAATTTTCGTAAATGATCGTACTATTAAACCATCGTACTTATTATGTTAAATTATTTCGAACATTCAGGACTTGAAGTGAAAAGGATTTTTTTAACTACCAATTTTATGGCCAAAAACTCGATCTAAAATAATAATATTTGGCAATTGTAAAACGATTTTGGATTTTCATTGAATTCTTCTTTTTTCTATAGCAATGGCTCCAAAAATTTTTGAAAATTGTCTTCATTGAAGTCCGTTTTGAGGCATTCTGAAACAAATCCTAGAGTTTAACGCTTTTTCACACACACACACACACACACATATATATATATATAAATTTATGTAAACATATATTATATTTTATGTATACATATATGTGTGTCGTTCCAGACGATAACTCCTTATGATAGAGATAAAAATTCAGTTCTTGCGCCAAAAAAAAATCAACCTTTCCAACGAAAGGGCGAGTTCGTTGGACAGCTTGAGCACATCAAATCAAATTGGCCAAATTTCAAAAAATGTGCTCATAAAATCACTAAAAATGGCTCAAAATCGTTAAATTTAAATTTTTTTAAGTTGAATTTTAGTCAATAGAAGTTTATTAAAGGTGATCTAAAACATTACAAAATCCATGCAGAAATTTATGCTGAGAAAATACTTTCATTTCATTAATATTTACCAAAAAATTGATAAAAACTGCAAAAAAGCTAAAAATCCAAAACCTTTTTTGATTTGCCGAATATTGTTTAGAACGATTTTTTTTTCCTCCATAAAATTGGAAGTTGAAAATTCCTATTTACTTAAAGTACTTAATTTTTAAAACATAATATTTTATTAATATAGTTTACGAAAATTCGCTCATACGATCATGCCGCATGACTGGAACTTTCTAAGTTTTTTTTTGCAGTTTTTATAGATTTTTCAGCAAATATTAATAAATTGAAGTACGTTTTTCAGCCAAAATTTTTAATGTCCCAGTTAATCGTTGATTATTTTGTTTTGACTGAAACTCTGCTAAAAATTATAAATTTAACTTTTTTTTTTGCCGTTTTTAGACATTTATAGTGATTTTTAGAGTACAATTTTTGAATTTGACCAGCGAATTCATCCTTTCGATTGAAAAGCTTGAGTTTTTGATGCAAGAACGGGGTTTTTATCTCAATCCTAAGGAGTGTTATCGTCCGGAATGACACACACACACACATAATTATATGAACAAGCGCAAACTTCCGCAATCGTTTCAGAATGCATCGAAATGGATTTCAATGAAGATATTTTTTAGAAAATGATAATTTTCAAAATCATAATTTTTTATGAAAATTTGCTAACAATCAGGACACTGCAAAAATGGTAGAAGCGTGTTTGAGATTCACATATACACTGACTCAATGTTGCGCGACATTGTGTAAAGAATCTTGTTTCGGATGGGATTCAAAAAAATACTAAAACGCATCACACGAGATGCAAGACTCATTGTCGCGGAGCGTTCAGGATGCAAGAAATGAATCCCAGATGAATGAATGAATCCCAGAGCTAACGCGACATTGAGTCCGAGCAAAGAGTTCCAGTGCTTACTAGGCTTTAGTTTCCTGCCATAGTTGCTCATGGCAAGAGTCCTACTACAGTTCAAAGTAATTTTAGTAAAATCGATTTCCAAGGAATGCTCGAGAAGTGACGTGTCAGCTGTACATGCATCCTCCCAAGTCTTCATTTTACACCTCCCACCCTTGTGGTAGATTTGTTTATAAAAGGGAACCACCAGGGAAAACTTCTGTGCGAAGCTTGAATTGCGGTTTCTTTTGGTTGAGAAAGGTGAAAATGAGAAGAAAATAAAATATTTGCAAAGCCATTTCACGTGAAATCTACGCGCGAGGGAGGCGATTGCTTTGCTCACACCAATGTGCTGTGTGTGGACGCTAAGCGGATTCGACAGGGTACCCACCCTCATTCCATATATTGTGAGCACTCCTTTAGAGATAGATTTCGCATTCTAGTGTTCCAACAGAATCTATACCAGCCCAATCAAAGCAGCCCCTGAATATGGAAGCAGTCTCTTTCATGGCTGTGTACTCCGTGCATGTGGAGTTGGAAAATAACCTGCTACTTTCAGTAATCCACTATCTAATGTTAACCTTATCCCTCAGTTTCTATCCACTGTCCAACAGTTATTGTGTTTATAACTTGTACAAATAAGTTTTTTACTGGTACAAGTATAATGGGTTCATCTGAACTAATATATATATAATTTCTAATAACGTACAATATATGTGTATTGACCCTCAGTTACTTTAGTTCCACAGCCCTCCAAACCTTGCCCCCTACAACTTTTTTCTATGTCTACAATCGCCATGGCGCTCCTGCTGATGCTTCATTTTTGAAGCGGTCAGTTTGCTGGAACAAATTCTGGCTTGATTGTCTTGCCCTTAGGGAAGGAAAATTATTCCAGGAGGTTCGCCTGAAAATCTAGACCGCAGTGGCGCTCACCGTCTTTCAATTTTCATAGCTCCCGAAATTCCACTGCATGTTCTCCACATCATAAACAGCATGTCATAAAAATTTCAGACAATTTAGGACATCACAAAAATAATTTAATGTGCCAAGTCTGATTTTCTTATTTAAAAAAATGCCAGTTTCGTTGGCGATTTTTCTCAGGAACTACTGAAGTTATCTTCATATCTTTTAGCGAATTTTTGAAGAAAATTAAGCTATTGCTGTCGCCTCAAAATTTGTAGAATGTAAATTTTTGAAAAATTTTTATGCAGAAATCCGTTTCAGGCTATTCTGAATCATATTCTGAAGTTTAACGCATTTTTTTATTTATGTATGTGTGTATATATGTATGTGTCATTCCAGACGATAACTGTCCGTAGAATTGTGCTAGAAACTTGAAACAAATTTTAAAATGTTAAGGACACAACACGAAAGTTCAAGTTCGTTGGCCAGCATGATCAGATTACATCTTCGGGTTGAAATTTTCAAAAATGTAGTCAAAAATTTCAAAATAGCCTGTTTTTTGCGATTTGTTGTGCGAAATAATTTTTTCAGCATACTAACATGTGGTATATTCGGAATCAGCGTAAAATTTCCTATAAGAATATGTATCAAGTTTTCAAAAATTTCAAAGTTGAAAAATCAGTCAAAAATCGAAATAATGCCGTCCGCTAGTTGTAAAAATCGGTAATATTTGCATGAAACATTGTCCAAATTCAGATTGAACTACTCTTATGGAAGTATCCCTGTATAACCAATCCTAGAACCATGCTGTTTAAAACGTAGGTAGTAGGTGCTTGTTACAAAAAAAAAAAAAAAAAAAAAAAAAGTAATCACAACTGATGAGTTTACTTTGTGAAATATTCCGTCCTCCGATTCTCTCGGTCGCTCTCTTTAATGTTTTACGCTCAACTGTTTTAGGACTTGATGTAGCTTTAATACTGACTGTGGCTTAGAAAATATCAGCCATGAAATTATGAAGAAGTTCTATTTATGTACGTACTAGCACGCAGACCCAAAGTCGAAGATTTCTTCAAAAATTCGCTCTCCTATTCACAGGTTATAATCTCATGAGTAATTGCATCCGATGGTTTGAGGATGTAACTCTTTTGTTTCCGAACTTCAAATTTTCTAAATTCCAAAAAAGTGCCCTAATTTTATATAGGTCATTGCATTTTCGGAACCAAAATTTCGAAAACCCATCCAATGTAAATACACGCGGAATACATACCTTCAAGTTTATACATATATTATTTTAAAAAAGAAAAATAACCGAAAATATCCATGGTAGTTTTTGAGAAAAATCGCCGTAAGTGCAGAAAAACACGAATGTTCTGGAAAACAATGTTTCTAAAGCACCCTTCCTCGCGTGCACTCTCTGGCAACAAACTTCTCGTTGCTTTCCATTCCCGTCTCGTTTTGTTTAGGAGTGCATGCTTTAATTTTCCCGTGCTATTAGATACTTTGATAATATAATATGGTTTTTGTCTGTCAAGTTGATGTTTCAAAATAAAATGAGGGGAAGGTGGCGCTCACTGCGTGCTCTTACCGTCATCTTCAAAACGTCTTTTGATACATTTGAACTTTGAATTTTTGAAAATGTTTATCTAAATATTTGGTTGAGTTCCTAAATTGTATTACAATGAAAAATGAAAATAGATTTTTTTCAAAACCCCCCCCCAATCACAGTAACACTTTCACTCCGGTTATTAATTGTCATAAAATGCATGCTATTTGTTGCTTAAATTTGAACAGTGGTGCATGTTGTAAATATAGTGTCCAATGAATTCTAGGTACCCTGAATTTTTATATTGTTAAAATATCAAGAAATTACTATCGGCTGCACAATGAAAGTTATGAGTTGAAACATTTTGATGGTTAGAGATTTGATATTTTTAATGTATTAACACAAGCACCTAAAGGAAGGAATTCAAAGGGGTTTGATCCGTATTACTAAAATCCATGGTGACCAACCTACGTCCATTAAGAGTCTTATATTTAATTGAGTTGGCAAAATCATTCGCGTTATTTAACTGCACACCCAGACTGTGTAGAGAAAATTATTCAGAAACATCTCTTCCTCAATTTTGTATACTCTGGTGGGAAACTTGAGTGACTGCTACGCAAAAATAAATAGAAAATAATAAATATCTCTATTATAATATAAGAATAAAACTCTATCTGTGAGTCTGTGTCGCTTTCACGGCTGAGTGGCGGGCGTTTACGAGTGGGGGGATCTTCTTGGATTTCTCCCGGTCAGACTATAGGCTATGTTAAAATTTTCTAATCCCACCCGATCCATGGGCGGGAGGGGGGTGGGAGCCCGTTTTAATGCCGTTCTTTTCGACTTCCCCGCTTCCCCTACCCCTCTAAACGGCCGTCGAAAATTCCGGAAAAATACCGGTTTCGTAGGTTTTTGTATGAGGAAGACGACCAAAAAACTTCCTTTTTTTCTCTCATTAAAGTTGACCCCATAAAGAGACGTTTTTCGGGACAGTGTTTGCAGGCAAAACACAGTTTTGATTCCGCCGAATCTGAATCCGAAATCGGATATCGAAAAAAGTGACGGGAAGTTGGACAAAATGCGAGGGGAAGGGAGGTGAAGCGATTAAAATGAGAAGTTAATTGAGCCCGCCGTATCAGGAATCTGCGAGCAGGCCCTTTTTACCTGAAGGGGAACCTCTTGAAGGAAGGAACCTTTCCGTTTGAAAGACATTTCAACAGAATGTTTTTCCTACACTTATAGACGGTGAGCGAAGCCAGCAACATTTTTTCCTACACTTTTATACAGCTCGAAAGAGGAGAGGTGGGGGAATAGAATGAGATACCAGTTACCAAGTGAGTTGAAATGGAGCCCTCCACGTCACGTCCCGCCACCTCGATCCCCGTTCCCTCTCGAGTTGTTGTGCACGGTTTCTGTTTATGGAGAAGGTGTAATGAGTGAGTCAATGGTGAGGAGATGGGTACGTGAATTTGAGGCGGCCATTCGTTGTTCCTTGTGTTGGGGCGTCAGCTCTCTAGGGACCCACCGAGCGCAAACTTTCCAAAAGTCAAGTTTTTCCGAGACGATCTCATGAATGAGGGATCGTGAGATGTCTGGGAAACTCAGATGGAGTTCATCCAGGGTTGAACGACGATCTTTGCGAACTGCATTGTCGATTTCTGCGACAATTTCGTCCGTCACAACTGAGGGTCTCCCACTTTCATCCTCAAGTGAATGTCTTCCCGCCTTAAATTCACGTAACCATCTCCTCACCATTGACTCACTCATTACACCTTCTCCATAAACGAAATGAGCTGTTCGTGAATTTGAACTGATTTGAAACCCTGCGCATAAAGAAATTGAATCACTCCGCACACAACAACTCGAGAGGAAACGGGGATCGAGGTGGCGGGACTCGATGTGGAGGGCTCCATTTCAACTACCTGCCCTAACGTTGGTAACTGA
Source organism: Adelphocoris suturalis (assembly GCA_030762985.1). Lineage (NCBI taxonomy): Eukaryota > Metazoa > Arthropoda > Insecta > Hemiptera > Miridae > Adelphocoris > Adelphocoris suturalis. The sequence goes on from CM061050.1 coordinate 13,289,123, forward strand.
CCGACTGAGGTCACCCACCTCTCATTCTATTCCCCCACCTCTCCTCTTTCGAGCGGTGATACCAGATTTGGCAAAAGCCACCCCTACCACCCTACAGATCAAAACGCTACTTATTTTCTGGACAACCCTCGTACATCGGATTTAAACGAGGGTTTTCTTACACATATACAGCCATACCGAGCGAGCGAAGTGAGCAACATCCCCTACACACGCTAAACCTACACTTAGGGATGTACCGTTTGCGAGCAAAGCGAGCAACATCCCCTACATGCTTCAATTGTAATACACCTGAATGGGGGGGGGGGGGGGGTAAAATATCTTAATGGCGGGGTCCGGGGATGTGGAGGCGAGTCAGAGCGGCTACTTTATAATAATGGACTCCACCACAGAAATAGTGTACCAGTAATTATATGTCTTTACGAAGTTTTGGGATTTGTTTGTGGCAAGAGGGGCAATTTACTAAAATGTCCATGTCACTGATTGAGTCACAAGCCTGGCCAACCCTTATTCCTCTTCCAACTTTAGCATGAATTGTAACATATATTTCACGATATGTGATTTTTGACTTTTGATTCAAGTTATTTGTTTGTGGTGCAGGACCTGGATCCCGATTGAGTATAATGGCGATATTGGGGTCTCCTCTTCCAAAACTGACATCTGACCAACAGGATGCTGTCGGACGAGCCAAGAAATACGCTATGGAACAGAGCATCAAAATGGTCTTGATGAAGCAAACTCTGGCGCACCAACAACAAGTCAGTTCTTAGAATACAACTACCTACTAAAACGCGCTATTCCATTCGTTTGGTATTGAATTCATCTGGTTAAAGTCACCAGTGTCTCAAGTTATACTAAATAAAAAAGGCTTTCTAAAATTTGACTCTGTTACTAATTTACTGCCATTGACTTTATGTGTTTATTGTTACAGCAAGCTAAATCATTTCATCGTCATCAAGCGTTGGTCCTCATGTGCAGGTATGGCATACTCATCATGAACTACTCAATGTTATTGAATTGTGTTGAATGAAAGTAACTTTTATATAACAATATTTCACGGCTTACCGTACCAAATGAAGGATTGAATGATTAGAATGCGAACTGCTTTGATGGTGATTGAGTCGCTTCGGCTTGATTCTCACTACTTATGATTATTACTGCTGATAAGATCTGACAATCCTCATATCATGCTGACTCGCACTGCAAAGCTTCAATCTTTTTAACTCGAAGATTTCGGTGGGTGCTCTCAGATAATGTGCAATCAATGGGGTTTAGTTTGTTGGAATTGGATGAAAATTGATCCTCTAAATATAAATAAATTAACGTCACCTGGCCTCTGCAAGGCTTCAGTGAGTGGCAGCTTCTTGAAACTTGTGATCCTTTCCACCCGGTTTATGAGGAAACAAGTTGTGATTTTGGGCCGAAAAGTTGTAGTTTCTTTTCTTCTCTTTTTTTGGATGCTGAATCCAAATTTGGAAAACTTTCCTCATTCATTATGCAGACAAGGTTTGTCTTAAATTGTTCTTTTGGTTTCAGGGTTTATGTGGGTTCAATATCCTTTGAGCTGAAAGAGGACACTATCAGACAGGCTTTTTCTCCATTCGGCCCAATAAAGTCCATCAACATGTCTTGGGACCCGGTCACACAAAAACACAAAGGCTTTGCTTTTGTTGAATATGACATTCCGGAAGCCGCCCAACTAGCATTGGAGCAAATGAATGGTGTAATGCTAGGAGGGCGGAATATCAAGGTAGAAGTACTTTATCCATGACTTTTACATTTATTTTCTATTATCAAGTGTAGACTCTGGAACGAATGATCAGGTAAAAATTCTGATATCCGTTTCATAGGTCGACCATATTTTAATGCTAGAACTATGAAGCCAAACCTGCTATAGCCCCCAACTACTCCAATACTATTTGATTTTCTATGAGAATTTAGCATGACAGGCACCCAATGGTGCCTGGTGTCATTCAGGGATTGATATGAATATAATTTCTTGATCTCATATTACGTACCTGTTTAATTGCTCTTGCACTTTGTTTCATAATATCGACATCAAACAAATGAGCACTTTCAGGAGTGTGCCATTTAGGAGAAATGGGAAGAACATTACACTTAAAATTATAATTTACATACCTTTTGGAGGAGTCCGTCATCACTAGGAATTCTAGTAGAGGAGGCGAACGATTTCGATGTAAGAACATCATCAGGTCATAGAAACAGTACTGTTTCGATGGCCTGATGATGACGTCCTTACATCGGTAACGCTCGCCCCCTGTACTTGACATGCTATTGATGACGGACTCCTCCGAAAGGTATGTAAATGATTATTTTACTGTTACTACTAACAGAAATATCCCTTCAGGTTTAATAACATTACTTGTAGTTTCCACTGATATTAAGCTAAAGCAACTAAGCTTGATTTTGTTGCTTCCAGTTCCATCAAAGTCATATACTTTCTTGTTGATAAGAGGGGGAGGGGTAGACAATTTTAGCTCATAGGGTTTGTTCGGACACGTAGTTCGTAACCGTTCGTAACTGGACAAGCCCACTTTTGGCTGTTCGGACAACACGAGAACCAGTTCTGGAAGACCTCGAACTAGCAGTTCGTTGTTCGGACGTAGTAGTTCGTTACCGTTCCGAACCAGTTCTACCAGTTCTGTCTTTTTTCCAGAACTAATAGTTCTAGACATGCGCAGTAAACAAGCTTGGCCCCGCCCCGTATGCACGTACCTCCCGCCAAACTTTCAAGTTGTCATCAGCCTTCTTAATTCACGTTCTCGCGCTCACATTTTTATCTGATGTCTTTTCAATTTATCTTGCCCTTAACGTTTCATACAACTGTAAGTAACTCGTGTAGGTACACGATTGCAACCTTACGATACGACATAAAAACATTCCGATTCTAGAGATGGGTTTCTATACCCCTACTTAAAATAGCCTAAAATTATTATTTTAGGGTTAACAAATCGAAGTATGTGAAAAAACGTCTTTTTTAGCAGTTGTTTGCCTTTTCTCTTAAACGCCTGGAGGGATTTTGTTGAAATTCATAGGAGTTATTCTTCTTCTGGGTGCAAATTATATTCAGTTCCCCTCATCCCGTAAGACTGGTAGGTACTTAATTAGCAAAAAAGTTCTTAAATGGCCAATTTGGGGGGGGGGGGGGGGGGGGGGAAATAATCGGTTTTAGCACTTTTTGGTCTATTCTCCAAAATGGCTCGAGGGATATCAATGAAATTCATAGGAGTTACCGAGGTCAAGTTCAGTTCCTGACAGGGCAACTCTCAACTAATGATAAAGAGGTTTAGTTCAGATTTATGTGTTCAGTAGCCATTTTCAAAACACATCAAAGTCAAACCTTGGGCGGAAATACATTGAACATGAAAGTACACAGTTAAATTCAAAACATTTTATTGAATAACAATTTAGGTATTGCTGCTTAAATGTAGTATCACAAGATACTAACAGGCCTCATAAACATTAACAGGTGGTTAACAGACCTGATAAAGTATAACAAAAATATTGAGTTATAGTTTTTATAACACAAATTACAAACATGTAACCACGTTTTGGGAAAAAGACGGAGAGGTTATCAGGTTATCAATTCCGAACTACACGAAATGGCGTTCGGACTGGGAGTTCAGAACTAAGAGTTCTGAACCGGTTCCCATCCCCTCCCTTTGCAGTTCGATTCCGAACTAGATGAATTCCGAACTGGTTCGGAACTACGTGTCCGAACAAACCCATAGTAAGCAAATAGGCTAGAACTCTCCAGAAGAATCCCCTTCACACTGGATACATATAGGGGGATGAGCTTTAGTGGGTTCTAATAAACTGTCAAAAGATTGAGTGTAGGACAACCTGTAGCTCTCGATTTATTGGCGTGTTCTGCCATTCGCAGGTGGGTAGGCCCAGCAATATGCCTCAGGCGCAGTCCGTCATTGATGAGATCACAGAAGAGGCAAAACAATACAATCGCATCTATGTTGCATCCATTCACCCTGATCTGACAGAAGATGACATCAAAAGGTTAGAATTTTTATTCGATTTTACTTATTCATTCTGTTATTTTTGTCTCTTACGCTGTGTTATCTAAACTGGTATTGGTGAAATATGATCTTTACTTCCTATTGACTATGATAGAAAAATGTTGGCTGTATGTAACACTTGCTTATTATTTCAGTGTTTTCGAAGCGTTTGGAAACATCAAGTATTGTAAACTTCAACAAGGAAGTTCGCCTCATAAGCACAAAGGGTACGGCTTCATTGAATATGAGACTAAGCAAGCAGCGCAAGAGGCTATTGCTTCAATGAACCTTTTTGATCTCGGTGGGCAGTATCTGCGAGTTGGACGAGCAATCACTCCTCCCAATGCTCTTCACGTTAGTATTGAAATTTACTGTACTCTTAACTTACCATCTTAAATCATATTTTACAACTTTTGAAGCTAAAAGAAAGTAGGATCACATCAGAGAAAGAGGTTGTTTTGAAGGATAGCAAACATTTCCGTAGTGTCCAAAAATATAATTGCTAAAAATCGTGATTTATTATATGGAGTATCGAAATATAATTCAGATGGAGGTAGTTGGTATTCCACGTTTTAGAACTAAAGACATTTTGTGCACCAAATTATGCTAAAATTGACGACCAATATTCTCAAAAATTTTGTGGATTTTTACAATTTTTTCAAGAGTTCCTATCGATTTTTAGCTTATGTTAATGAAATTTAAGTACATTTTTCAGTACTATTTTGTGCTTAAATTTGTTAATTTTTAGCGGTTTTTTGCCTTTTTTAGTGATTTTTTAAGTACGTTTTTTGAAATTTGACCAATTTAATGTGCTCAAAAAGTGTTGTCCAACGAACTCATCCTTTCTTTTGAAATGCTTGATTTTTTTGGCGAAAGAACGAAGTTTTTATCTCAATTCTATCGAGAGTTATCGTCTGGAATGACACATACATATATATACTTTTATATACATATATATATATATACATATATATATATATATATATTTATTTATTTATTTATATATTTATACATATAAAAAAGCGTTAAAATCCAGGAATCATTTCAGAATGCCTCAAAACAGATTTCGATGAAGAAAATTTTTGAAAATTTTTATTTTAAAATTTTTGGAGCCATTGCAATAGCTTTATTTTCTAAGGAAATTCGCTAAAAATCTTGAAAATATCAGCGTGGATAAGCCATCATAAATTGAGCATTGGGAATTGCACAAATTATTGGTCAGAATATGACTGTGATGAAAACTGCTAAGATCATAAAAAAAAGAAGTGTCATGTGATACCTAATCTGTGACGTGTTGAGTACGGAAATGACAAGCTTTATTTATTCAGATCAACAGTCGAAAGAGTTGAATTCTTGATCGCAATCCGTTGAGGAATTGCTGCGTTATTGATAATGGGTTGAGTTTGATTCCTCATTAACTTGTTTTTGTTGTTATTCCGAACACACTGTGGTATACTAACAGGAATTGATATTGCAAGGTGTTTCGAGTTCCTTAAGGTGAAGGGAAGGGGGGGGAAGGGATTTTCTGATTCATGATGGAAATAGTATATTTTCACCTTTAAACCAAAATAATACCGATTGGGTCTTGAATTTTCGTGGATTTAATTCTTTCTTAAGCATGTTGTATTTGTATTCGGTTATGTATGTGTAAACTAATTTCTATGACCGTACAGGGTCCAGCTTCGTCTGCGAGTCAGATGCCCACGGCCGCTGCAGTAGCTGCTGCTGCTGCCACTGCCAAAATCCAAGCTATGGATGCTGTCGCTACTAATGCAGTGCTTGGTAAGTTCATCACCAACTATTACATCACCTCAAAATTCCGGGTATAGTTCAACAATGTATCTACTCCTATCTAATGAATAATTAGGGAATTGTCTTATTTTTGTGGGCGGAAGTTCATTCTGCCATTATTTCATTCGGATTTCTCGGTAATTTTGCTCTCCCTTCCCCCACTACTCCGTGTACTACACTTTTTTTCCATATGATCGTGGCTTCAGGTCACCAGTCAAATCAAGTGAGGTCTGGTGGCATTGCACTGTAGCTTTAAATTTACTTGGTCAGTAATGATATGTATCTTTCTGTTTTTAAGGTTTATCCAAATTAACCGCTATCCAACCAACCGTTATTCCTGCAGTCGTACCTGGGCTGGTTCCCACTCAAGCTGGAGTACTCCCCCCTCCTGGCATTGCCATACCTCAAGCCATCCCCGTCACTGCTGTTGGTGCAGGTTTCAGAGCGCCTACTCCAATAATTCCAGGTGAGACGGATTGGAGAAATCAAGCAGCGGGTATCGGTATCTCCTCCCAAAATCGTTTAATGTATACATTGTGATGCGAGGAGTGCCAGGAATTAGTACACAAATTCACTAAGTAGCTCATTAACACAACTTTGACTCTTAGTTATTTTCACAGGCATGAAGAGTCTAGTACTTAATTTGATCTGGCTCGATCGTACATGTCTCAGTTTCCTCGTTTGACAAAGGCTACTATGGTTATAAAAATAAATAATTAGCAAAAAGAAGCACAAATAACACATTTTTAGGACCAAAGCCTATGGGCTATACACCCAAATGTGTAAAGCAAAAATCAATAAACTTATATGGGACTTCCAAAATTATAGAACAATAAAGTCAGTATAAATACATACATTCAAGAAATACTGAAACAACTAAATACATATCTACCGACACAAATTGGTTATTAGGACTAAATAGGTTGAATTTAAGAAGGGTGATAGGGGCGTTGACAAGACATTACCCAGTCAGATCAAAGATGAATTAATAAATCCAAGATTATCAAACAGATGTGAATGCGAGAATGTAGAAACTATGTGAATGTCCCATTTACTTCAGATTTAAGCTTCTTAGTTTAGAGCAGCGGTTCCCAACCTTTTTAGCTTGGGGGCCCAAAAATATTTTTTGAAAAAATTCGAGGCCCACCCCGATTATATATATATATATATATATATATATATATATATATATATATATATATATATATATATATATATATATATATATATATAATGTTCCCATAAGTATTTAAGCAAATATTAAATCAAATTAAAACATACTGAGCAAAAAGGGGGAAAACAACTTTTTACTGAAGAACCTTTATGTATTTATATTAACATGGCTGTTCAAACTTAATGGGATTTCTGACATTGTTAGTCCCCTACTAGTGCATCAATATCGGGATCGAAACTTGACAATTTCAGACTTAAGTCACTCTCCACGTTTAACTTATTTTTATACTTATTTTTCAAATAAACTAAAGTAGAAATGGTTGCACGTTTGCCATCATATGCCTTCATGAGGAAAACCCAGAGTTCATCACGAAGTTCAAACAATCTTGATAAAAATCCTTGGATAGCCACCGAACTTCACAGTGAGGTAGAAGCTATTTGTGTTGACTGTCCATTTCATCACACAAAACACTGAAAAGTCTCGAGTTTTTTGGCCTTGCTTTGATCAAGTAGACGATTTTTACTGCATCGTCAAGAGTTTTTTTCAGACACTCGCCCAAACCTTTAAATGCAAGAGCTTCTCTATGTATGCAGCAATGTGTCCATTTGACAAAGGGAGCTACTGACCTAACTCTGGCGATTAACCCCCTATGAATACCAGACATAGCTCTTGCCCCATAAGTTGTCAAACCTCCACAATTCGACCAATCTAATTAATGTTCTGTTATAAAATTGTCAAGCCACTTGTAAATAAATTTAAAAAATAAATTGTAAAATAATTGAATCACTAAACTTACACTATCCAAGAGAATGCCTAAATTAATATTTTATCGCGAGGACCGATTTATTAATACCGTGCTTATTTTGCAATATTTTAATATTATTTCTTGAGTTCCGGCCAGCATCCGCGGCCCAGTAGCGAGCTGCCTGCGGCCCACAAGTGGGTCGCGGCCCAGTGGTTGGGAACCGCTGGTTTAGAGGACAGTATAATTGAGACCTCAACTTACCTTTGGGGAAGATTGAGTAGAATTATAGTAGGTCGTAGTAGAAGACTGTTTACTAATGCATCCCTCGTATGTACACGATGTTGCGGTGAACAACATGAAACGGTGAACGTGAAAAGAAAATGATTTGAAAAAACCCGCAAAGGCGCTATTTTTCAAACAAAAACCAATTTTTAGCTCTCCACCATTGACTGCCCTGTGTCCCTTCCCGTCCCCCGCCATCTTGGGAGGACGGTTCCCCACTTTATTTATAACGTCACACGGCTGTCACAACAGTCGCAAACGCAGCCACTGCAATGAATACTACTAATTTAATAATATATAATTTTGTTTACAGGACCTGGAGTTGTTGCTCCTGTCTTAGCTGCAGCACCACAGGCTGCTAATGCTCAGCAAGAAGCCATCAGACGGGCTCAAGAACAAGCTCAGGTGACTTTATATCATACTTATAAATTCTTAGTGTTAATTATATAATAATTTATATTAATTGATGTTGGTAGGGGTTTTGAGGGAATGAGTCTTTAGGTAATAACTCACTGTAGTTTATTAACATCCAAGTACCGTCAAGGCCCTTAAGTTTGGACAGTTTTTGATGTTTTTTGCATTTTTCGAATAGAAGGATTGCATTTAAAATACTGAGAAATTTAATGTAAATTCTCTCACATCTCATCTTTTAGAATCCGTCATAACCGGTTTTCTAACCCTTCTAGTTTTCTATATTTTTTTAATACAAATACTGTCCGATATTAGGGCCCAAGTCTCCTAATTTCGGACACACCTGTTTTTTCCCTTTAAAGCGAACTTTACAGGAGTAGATGGTAACTTTGGACACGGGGAAGCTTTTTAAAAAAAAGTTTTCAATAATTTAAATGGAACCAGGACAGGAAAAAGAGGGGGTAAAGTGTATTAAAAAATAGTTAATTAACAGTTCGTAGTTGGTTTTTACATTTTCTAACAGTCTTTTGCCACGTAAGTCTTAATACTCGTAATTAATTTAAAATGAACTTGTGACGAGATATTGTTTCAAAGGAAATATTGTGTAAATGGTAACTTTTCAAAAATTGCAACTATATAAAAGGAATAGAAACGTATTTTAATCGCAATTCTAAGAGCCTAGATTTTCAAACTTACATTTTTGGCTTGATAAAAATTTAAACAATTACATACTTAATAATAAAATGAGAGTTTAAAAGAAACAATTGTGGCTTAGAGTTAATGATAGATCATAAAATTTAAATTTCAAAATGAACATTTTAAGTTTAATGCGAAATTTTACTGCACTTTCGCATTTCACAAAACTTTGGCTAGGTCCACAAATTTCTTGAACGAGTAGGGCATTCTGGAGGTATTTGAGGTCATATTGGCGGTATTTATTGCGGAATCCTGGAACCTTTCCCATGTCCGAAATTACCAGCACAATGTACGATAATTTATTATAGTGGGGGTACACAGAAAACTATTCAGTCTAGACCTTTCAAACTTGGGCAATACTAAGATAGATAGATTCCCAAACAAACTAATTCATCTACATCCCCCTTAATCACATACTTTCTGACCACCGAAGGAGGTTTTCTGAGGTTTCTAAAATATTACAGAAAATAAGTTGCAATACTTTTCGAAATCATAATATAACCTGACTTGCTGAAAGCCTACAAACACGAAACTCCCGCAGTCAGATGATCTAGTCACAGCAGGAAGGTGCTAACATCGAATTGCATTCTGAGGTATTAGCAGAGAACTTTAATAGTATGTTATTCATTACAGACCCGACCTTACATGGCGCAACAATAATCTATAATTCCTAGATAAACTTAAGTCTAAACACCTTACCTGTAAGTACCTACCATATAAGCTACAACCTTAGTAAACTCCTTGCAATACAAACCTAAGTAATAAGACACAACACTAAGAACAGGATATTCTTGTTTGTATACAGGGTGCGGCAGAGGACGGATGGTTTTAAAAAAATCATAAACTAGTTAATTTTTACTCAAAAACAAATTTATTGATGCAATCTGGTTCGCAAGGAAATAGCATTTGAGACAGTCAAGTGTGAAAAATCACATCAGGCATGTGGTGGCCGAAATTGTTGATGCAGTGTTGGAGGCGTTCTTGGAAGTTCGCGTAGACTCTCTCCAACATAACGCTCCGTCAAAATGATCACCAACTTCTTTTTCCCTGAATTACGACGGCGACGTGTTCCAACCCGATGTTTGTGGTTCCAGCAGGATGGGGCGACCGCCCACTCAGCCAGAGCATCAATGGACGATATTTGCCCTCTCTTCCCTGGTTGCCTTATTTCCAGGTTTAGCGATGTTCATTGGCCTCCTCGGTCACCAGATTTATCCATATGCGATTTTTTCTTATGGACACCTCAAGGCTTAGAGTATAGGGGAACAAGCTCCGAACTCTGGACGAATTGAAGGACGCAATTCGCGTGGAAGTCGCCCAAGTTGAGAGAGCTATGTTGGAGAGAATGCCCAAGAACGCTTCCTGCACTGCATCAACGATTTCGGCCACCACATGCCTGATGTGATCTTTCACACTTGACTGTCTCAAATGCTATTTCCTTGCGAACCTGATTGCATCAATAAATTTGTTTTTGAGTAAAAATTAACCACTTTATGATTTTTTAAAACCATCCGTCCTCTCTGCCACACCCTGTATTTTAGATTCCAGAGGAGGCCTGCTACGGCGAAAGTACTTGGATGTTGATAAACTACAATGAGTTATTGTCTATCTAAAGACTCATTCCCTCAAAAAGCCCCTACCATTGTCAATGGCAACACACATATTAATTTATGTAGATATATGATTTTTCATCAGAACCATACACACCTTGAACCAAAAATGCCTTCTCGTATTTTTCTGGTGTATTGAATTGGGTTTTTCTAAATTATAAATTGCAAGTTGCTTTTTAGAGGTTTTTTAACATATCATTAATTTTTACCAAATCTATAATTTCAAGGCAACGGGGGTTTTAAACCTTTTGTTCTCTGTGAATTCAAGTCAGAACAAATGTTAGTCCCTACGTTACGTTACTTATTATTTTCCATCTGTTGTAATTAGGGTCAAATGTTCTCTTGCCATGGTAGTCATTATGGTAGATGCTTTGTCCCAAGCGATATTTTGACAGCTTATAGACGCTAGTTGTAAATTTAGTTTTAACTAGGTAAATTCTCATTTACTTGATAATTGACTATTGTGTTAGCGGTAGGACCTTGAAGATTCGATATTTCAGATAATATACTCGTTATCTTCTTTTCATAGTTCCTCCTTTGTAATCTAACTTTTATTGTCAGAGCGTGAGTGATAGCCAATTTTGTGTTATTTGGTGCCGACTGGTATCTTGATGGCATCGTAAACCTCACCGTTTTTATTGTTAAACAACTGGGAATGGCTAGTTTGTTCTCATAGCGACAAAACCTAATTGGTTTCTATTTCTCTTAAAGCAAAAGCAGCAGGAGGAATTGCAGAAGAAACTTTTGGAAGAATCCGAGCCTCAAACGTTGCAGCAGCAGGAAAATATGTCCATTAAGGGGCAGAGTGCACGTCACCTAGTTATGCAGAAACTCATGCGAAAAGTTGAGGTAAAGACTGCAGTTTTCTATTTTGAAGTGACTTGTACCCATCCTTTAATTCATACAATTTATAAGTGGTAGAGGTAAGATTGCAGTATGATATTCATTAACTTACCCTCTTTTTCAGAGTCGAGTTGTGATTCTAAGAAACATGGTAGCGCCAGAGGATGTTGATGAGTCCCTCCAGGAAGAAATCCAAGAAGAGTGTTCAAAGTATGATATTGAGTACTAAGTAAAAGTATAATGTTCCCTCTGACAAAACCCTACTAGTGCTAGATTTGCTACTATAGCAACAAATCATTATTTAATGGCGTCAGCGTACAGTGCAGTGGTTCATGACCATACCAAAACGTTGAAAAATATGACTTGCATTGTTATTAGAGAGTTTTTGGTGACCACTAACGTACCCTTAACGTCACCCTAACGTACCCAAGAGTACGTGACCTTGAGGGGACGTTAGCTACATCGTACGTTAGAATGGCTCATTTAACGTCACCCGTTTGGGGACCTAAAGGCACACGACACCAGCCTAACCTTCCTGTAAATGTAACCCTACTGCTCACCTCAAAATTACTCGAATACTACTGAAGTAAATATAATAGTTTTTCTTTTCAAATGCCTCATTACCAACTAATTATGTTGATGTAGAGGGTAGGTTTTTGAACACCCCTCAAACTTGGTTATTTTACGTTTCAAGTCGCCTAGAAACTGAATGTGCCATCTGAAGTCCGCCTCCGCTGTCCAGCTTTACTAGCCTTCAACTCGATCGAAAAGTTCCGTTCTTTTGCGCTCAGGCTCTATTTGGTCGATTAGAGCCTTGTTTCTATTATTATTTCACATATTTTAAATGAGAAAACTGAGTTTTAAGACACTACTTCTTCGCAGTATTGTTCTTAGTTTACCTGAACTCTCAGCTATTTTCTCGTGAACATTGCGTGAAGTGCTGCCTCCACTGATGATTTTGTCAGGTAAAATCCTGTTTCATTGTCATAGAGATAAATACTTTTTCATACTAGTTGATAATTTGCCCAACGGAAAACCCAAAAACATGAAGTTCGTAACGACTAATGACCTATAAGTGCAACTAAACCGCGGTGTTCCACACTTGAGGCTTACTATCCATCCCCTGTTTACGAATTGAAAACTAAAAATGAGAAATTAGCCCGTATTTGTATTGAAACTAACATGAAATTCGAATTCAGGATTGAAAATCGGCGTTTCATATCGAAATGAAGAAATTGATTAGTCAACCAGTAGACAACAAGACAGCTGGAGGGAAAATATAGCGTTAACCAACCACTGTTAACGTGACATCAAAATTAAGGCAACCGTTCTCCCGGTTCCATTTGGGTTAGCATCTTCGTTTGCTCCCTCAAGACTACGGTAACGGGTGACGTTAAGTTGAAGTCGCCAAAAACTCTCTATTATCATGAATAATTACAAAACTAATTAACAACAAAATGAAATTAGACAGGTCAATAATACGTAATAATATCTCAACAGGAATACATGAACAACATGTTTTTACAACAACCAATTTTATAACCAGTAGATCATGTCCGCCAAATTAAACACCTTCAGTAGCTACGCCAAACAGAGAGCCAGACCAAAACCACCAGACCATTGATGCCAGACTAAACTGGCGTAGTGATAGCATCTGTTGTACCTACCATTTTTGTAGTAAACTTCGCTTAGTGTGTTTTAGAACTAATCATTGAAAGCTGGATTTCACTGTCTGGAAAGCATTAGCTCGATCACATACATATTTACTTACGTTGTAGATTTCTCCCTTCAATCATTTAACAAGAATGGATATATTTTCTAGGTATGGCACGGTCGACAGAGTGATCATTTACAACGAAAAACAATCTGAAGATGAAGAAAACCCTGACATCATCGTCAAGATTTTTGTGGAATTCTCCAAAATGAGAGGTTAGTGATTTGATAATATAGTACGATGCTCTGATTTCCCCTACTTGATAACTGTAGTGATTAGTTGGATATGAGTTTCAAAATATTGAATTAGATCATAGTACATTGAGAATCATACCAAGCACATCAATGGAGGCTTATTAGAAGTAAACCTGAGCTTATTGCTCTAATTTCAACACTGTTTCCCTATCACAAGCATTCATGCTACTAGCGTTGCTAGTCTGTAAAAAAATCGCATCCAAAAACGCACTTGGTGGTATAAAATTAAATGAAAAAGAGGAACCTCCTCGTTAATTTTCTTTCAAAACAATTGCATCTACTCTCCCACTTAAATTACTTCTTTCCTCTATAGTGTGCGAGGGAATTTCATAGGGAGGGCATTGGCATTATGGTGGTTGACATTTCTAGGTTCTACTTTTCCAGTTACCCATGATTAAAAAATAGAAGAACAGTGCTTCCAAAGAACTTGCTTCCTCAGTGAACTAACAAAGAAAGCCTTCACGCTGAACACCTTAATACAGATTTATTCTATTCTGAAATTATAAATAAGTGTTCAACTCAAAATAACAATCCCCTTAAAACATAAGGTGTGTTCCAACTACCTCGAGTTCATGAACTTTTCAGGCCTGCTCGGGGATAGGGTTGAGAACTCGAACTGAAGGAAACCTTTCGTAACCTTCCAAAAAACTCATTTCACTGCGAACCTTCACGCTAAATTGTTCTTGTTCCTCACTTCTTCACTTCTTTGTTCATTCATTCTTTCTTCATTCGTTCTCAATTCATTCTTCATTTATTGTTCCTCACTTGCCTTGCAAGTCATGAATCTCAATAAAATAGCGGGGGGATTCTTTCTAGAAGAATCGGATTCGAATTCGGAAGTATATACTTCAATAGCAGATTGGGAGTGGGTTCTTACTTCCGATGAGGAGGAGGACTTAAATCAACAAGAATTTCAGGCGAATAGAGTCGTGCCTAAGAACATCGGCTTCTTTGAAACTGTTATCCGATTCTACGACAGTGACCGGTTCATAGAACATTTTTTATTTTAGTTATTAGAGCAAGAGGGCTCATAAATAACCGAGATGAGGTTTTCACGTTACTAAAGACGACGCTAGCGCTAGTTAGTGCTTTGACTGTCATGTGAACTACAGTGTTCCCACCGACGGGTTCTTGAACCTAAAAGTTTCATGAACTCAGAGGGGTGGTTGGAACACACCTATAATTTTATACCTACTAGATATTACTGGAACTTCAAAACATCAGCTGATCAGTGTATGGCCATTTTTCTCTCAAAGTTCTCGCTTAAAGATCATATCACACTATCATTTTTTCTTTTTTTTTTCCCCAGCATTTTTAGTGCCCGAACGTAAAGAAGGAGTAGTGCTTTTTTCCAAGATCAACTTTTTCGACCATTGCACATCCTGGGGCTCATTTCGTAAATCAAGTTACAAGTGTACAAGTTAACAAGTACAGGCACTTGTAATGCACAGTAAACTAGAACAAGCAAAAATTACAATTGTAGAAAAGTTACACTTGAAGAAGCTAAGTTTACAAGTGTAGCAGAAAAGAAAAATGGCGTGTGGGGACAAACGAAATGAACAACGTGAAGCGGGATGCCGCAATTGAAGTTTTGTCAGTGAATCACATTATAAAAACTGTGTTAAGTACACAATAGGATGTTTATCGTACATGACTAGGTGTAATGATTGGAAGACATACAAGCTGAAAAGTGGAGAAAGTGTGTATTTGATTTCAACTTATTCTGATGGCTGGCTCGGATTTTTCTCCCTCTTTCAGCGGAAATGATTAATCAATTCATCAAGTCTTAATGCTGCTGGGTTAGGAATGTCATGTGTAACTTCGAAATTATCTTCACTTTGTTCTTCAATGATAGGGAGATCCTCAACACCCGATCAGAAAAAATTGCACAGGGTCACGCAGCATTTGAATCATTCAAGGTTCGTGCAGGACATCCAAAATCTCTTGTAAAACTCAAAAATACCCACGAAATGAGCGTTCATTTGTGGCTGGAAAAATCTTTGGCGTCTTCTACGCTGAATGCTTCTTTCTTGTCTGTATTCTTCAGCAGATGATTCCCACATATTAAACACCGAAAAATTGTCAACTCAAGATGCTGGAAAATAACAAGTTTACAGGTGGACGAAAGTAGGTTAAAAAAGCTGCAAATTATTACATAATGGTTTATTATTTCTGAATCAGATAACCAGCTATAGTAACCAGCATTCTCTGGGGGTTTTGCCAGTCTCTTTTCTAGTATCCACCTCTGTTCTTCCTCTCACTCCACCCCCCGCTCACCACCCACCAACCCCCTGCCAGGGCGTAAGTCTAACACTTAAACCTCGAAAAAGACACTTTTTCGCCTATTTTTGGCCTATAGCATCTGAGCGAGTAAAGCGATCGGGATGGTTAAACGTTAGGACCAACTAGACCCCAAATGGAGTCTATGTGCGAAAGAACGGGTTTTTTAAGTCAATTCTTAGGCCTTTTATGGCCCGGACGGCGGACGGACATTTCAAATTTGGATTCTAAGCACCTTGAAACGTAAAGTGATAAAGTTTGAGGGGGGGGGGTATAAAATTTTTTTGCTGTACGAGATAACATAGGCTTATTATTGGAAATAATAAACCAAAATCGGCCATTTTTTACAACTGTAGAACAGTGACTTATTCAAAATGATTGAGAAACACTTGTAACTTGTCCAAATTCGCCTGTACACTTGTTAATTTTCACAGTGCATTACAAGTCTTCCCTTGTACCTCTATGAAACGTTTGCACACTCATTTTTTCAACTTGTACATGAAATTGGCTTGTAACCATTTGTTGATTTATGAAATAGGCCCCTGGTGGAGCATTTTTAAGCTCACTGGAGAAAATTAGAACTGAAGAAAAATGCTAAAACGTAACCCTTGTGAAGGTAACAAATCACTGGAAAACCCCTAGGAGTGCTAATCTGACAGACTCAATAAAACTGCATTCCGCCAGAATGCACTGTTTTTGCAGTTATTCCTCTTCAACATTCACATTTATAATCTTCTTCAGTTGCTATTTTCGAACCCGCAATACAGCACTAAAAATGCGAGGAAAAAGCTGAAAAAACGCTAGTGCGATACGGCCTTACAGAGTAATGCGACAGTTTGTGGCACCTATGGTTTGATAATCAACTACCACCTTTAGCCCTCCATATTATTTATTCTCAAAGCTGACACACGCGTCAGCACAGTCGCTATTCGATCACAATGACTTCTCGGGTTAAGCATCTCCAAATTTGTCTCTCCTCCCCCGCCTCATGTCACAAGGAAATTGTAAATATATTTTAATGTTCCAAAACATGAAGCATTCCCTCTTGGTATCGTCCTGTTTATCTAGATATGTACATAACAGTATTCGTGCTTGTCAGTTCTTTATTTAATACTGAATTGGTACCTTGTTCATTAGTTGATATACTGCAGAAAATCTGTTTCGAAATAAGGTTCATTTTTGTTTACAGTCCAGTTAACATTGTGTTTTACTTATCATCGAACATGATTGTTTGTGTAAACATTTATGATGATAGTAATTAGTAACCCTAACATAATGTAAAGCTTGCGGATAAGATCGTGACTTGTGGCAATTCGAAAATTCTGAATGAGTGCTTATTAATTTTGTAGATTTGTATAAAACAGATATTTATGTTCACTCTTTCAGTCACTACGCTTGAATACATCTTATTTGGCGGCAATGTTAATTTAATTAATATTGCACTATAACATTGTGATGAACTTCCTTCAAACAATTGACCTTGATTTACTATTTAAACTAATTTTTTATCGCTAGCATAGACATACATTTTTGTAAATATTTTTGTAGGATGTTGCGAATCATGATGTAGGTTTACACCCGAAAAAGTGAAGTTTAATGTGTTGTGACTATCTTGTGACACTTATAATAAAAATACTGATTCTGGCATCTGTACTCCTTACTTGGATTTCATTAATAACAAAAACCCCTGTTGTTAAACAATAAAAACGCTGCAAATTATTACACAAAGGTTAATTATTTATGTATTAGACAGCCCTTCTACGTAGATCTCTGGTCCATAATTATTAAACGCCGTTCAGAGTGTATTTAGTATCGGAACTCGGAGCTTCGGACCTCACAAATGGGTTCAATCCATTACAGCAGCGTAATCTCACAATTTTACGCTTTTTAATATAGTTGATAAACAAAACAATTTATTACCAAGTCATCTTTCCAACTCATAAAAGTGTTACCTACTGTATATTGATATCATCTAATTGGTCAAATTTCAAAAAATGTGCTGACAAAATCACTGAAAATGGCTAAGAATTGTTAAATTGATATTTTTTAGCATAAGATTGGTTAAATAAAGTTTATCAACTTTGAAATAGAACATTCAAAAATGAATGTACGAAAATATGCTAAAAACTTGAATTTCATTAAATTTTGTTTTAAAAAATCTATAAAATTGCAAAAATATCCTAAAATCCAAAATCTCTTTTTAGATTTTTTTTTTTTTTTTTTTTTCATAAAATTAATAGCTAACATTTTCTTTTCACTCATAAATCTCCAATTTCTATACAACTTGAAATATACAAAAAAGACACTTTTTCACCTATTTTTGGCTCATAGCACCCATGAGAGTGGAGCGATCGAGCTGGCGAGAAGTTAGGACCAACTAGACCCCAAGTGGAGTCTATGTGCGAAAGAACAGATTTTTTAAGTCAATTCTAAGGCCTTTTATGGCCCGGACGGGCATTTTAAATTTGGATTCTACGCACCTTGAAACGTAAAGTGACAAAGTTTGAGGGGGGTTATAAAATTTTTTTGCTATATACGATCACCTAGGCTTATTGGAAATAATAAAAAAGGGTATCTGTTCGTTATCTGTGGTAGGAATCTTTTCTTTCGGGTTTTAAAAAATTACATTAAATACTTGTTGATTTTCATAAGTATTTCACCTTCCAGACAGATTAGTGTTCTTTAGTACAGGGTGTTCATGAAAGATTGCCCTAGTTTCAAAAATCCGGGCAATTTCTTTAAACTTAGCGGGGGGAAAGTTGAGGAGGTTCCATAGTTTTATTTGGTTGCCGAGAGATCGCTCCACTGGTAAACTTGGCGACGCAATGGCGGCGCTACAGCAAAAAGCTTTTTGCGTAGTGGAGTTTGTTAAAAGTGCATCTGTAGTTACAGTTCAGCGTGGTTTTAGACGACGTTTTAACATGAATCCGCCTGATCCCAAAGCAATTAAAAGGTGGTATCAACAATTCGTAGAGCGTGGATGCATTTGCAAAGCGAGAAGCCCAGGACGGCCGTGCGTTACTGAAGACAATGTGAGACGCATACAGAGCACTTTTCTTCGCAGTCCTCGTAAGTCAGTTCGTCGTGCAAGCCGTGAGTTACAAATGCCGCACACTACCATCTGGAAAGTTGTTAGACGTCGTTTGTTGTGACGCCCATACAAATAGGTCGGAAAGGTGCTCAGGACATGGCACTTCATTGATGGCCACCCAGATCACCTGATATGACACCATGTGATTATTTTTTATGGGGGTACATCAAAAACACTGTGTGTAGTGGATTTATATAGGTTTGACTCGGCGTAGGTAGACCAAGTCGGACATTTATATCCCGGTTATGCGGGTTTGTCTCCAGGCCACCCCCGCGAGGAATGCGGGCGGAGCCGTGAAGGTCAACTGGTTTCGCGGACTGAAAGGGGGGATAGTCCGTGTCGCAGCCGCGTGGAGCGCTAGGCTCGTGTACCAAGTGCTGGGTTCGATCAGTTTTGTACTGAGCCGTTTTGTAATATTCCGGCCTTAGATTTGTATCTGAAAGGGGAATATGTTGGACTTGGTTGAGGTACTGAAAAGTATCCTTCGTTTTTTGTGCATTTGGAGTGTATTTGACACTCGGATCGGCCGAGTAAGCTTGCGTCGAATATCGTGGGTATTCGGACAGCTTGGTCGAATCGTAATGATCGGCTTCAGAGCGAGTCTGAAAAGTTTCCTCGATCTTTTGTATAGGCGAGGCTTGTCCGAAAGTTTCTCGAATGAATACGTCGGGCGAGAAGGCGATTCGGACGTGAGGGCCGTGCCTTTCACTGTCGCTGGGTTCAGCGGGCTCGCCGTGTGGCCGGTAGGGCGCACTGCGTGGACTACTCGGCCCAGCTTCGCCGTCGCCCTCCTCCCCCTGCAAGGGAAAGTAGGAAGGCCGGCGTTCCATCGAATTGATCGAGTTTTAGCTCGTTTCGATGCCTCTATGTGTGAATAATAGAGGGTTTTGGAGGTGGACTCGCTTGCCAGAACGTCTTTCCAATGTTCAGATGGCAGGGTCCTACCTCGTAGCTTTGAAAAAAGCTTCCTTAGACGGTAAATTAGAGCGGAGGATCTGAGTAATTTACCGGCGTGCCCACAACGGTCGACTACGAGCTTAAGGCTATGTAATCCGGGTGACACGGCTCGGAACGTCCCTCGGGCGTGCGAGCTAAAGAGGATATCGATAGCTGCACCGGGTGGCGTCCTAACAGATGAACTACGTTGGGCAATGAGCAGGATGAATAATCACTGGACTCGTAGATGCCAATGCGAGATCTGCGTGGAGAGGAGGACTGGCTTGTAGAAAGCAGTAAAAAACTCGTTCTTGAGATGACTTCGTGTAGCAGAAGGTTCGTCAGCTTGGTGCGTGTAGAAATCTTCGTACTTCAGAGTGTGTCGTCGTCGAGAGCGGAGAGTGGAATGAAATTCGGAGGGCTCCTAGCTGGGTATTTATAGGGAGGTGGCCGCCTCCTGCCGCCTCCTGGTTGGTCCGCTTAATTTCATTAATTCTACTGTGCAATCTCATTGGTTCGCACAGTGTTTTCCCAGTATCTGTGCATATGATAGCTGAGTTGGTCTTCCGAGTTGGTTTCCCTGCGTCCGTTGCTTTGACGGGGTCCCCGGGGGTGGCTGAACGGCCTTGAGTTTTCCTGTTTGAGGTTTCTCATTCAAGGCGACTTGTTTCGAACTTTTTGTCGCATCTATCTCGCCCAGTAAATGTTTGGGGAGGTCGCCTTGCGTGTTATTCTTTAATATTTCACTTTTGGGAGAGAATTTAGTATTTTCTCTCTGGTGAAATATTTTGTTTGACGGAGTTATAATTCGACGTCTTGTAAATATTTTTGTGTTGTATCTACCTCTTTTTGGTAGCCCTGAAAAGGGCTGTTGACAAGAGGGGGTGGATTTCACCACAATCGTGCCTAGCAGATTGATCCGAACAAATATGGAAAGATCTGCCGTCCAAGTCGTTGTGCCAGTGAATGCACGCTTGGTAAATGGCGAACATTTCCTTGTCGAACGATGCTTTGTTCTTCCATTGTTCTGGAATTTCTTTACTGAAAAATCCCAATGGTTGGTACGATTTCGAACCATGTTTGTCTGTAATTTCTTGTTCTAGTGCCGCCCCGATGTGTGTGTCGGAAGCGTCACAGACTAATCTCCACTCCGCCGTAGGGTGTGGGTGAGCAATGTTATGCAATGTTGCTTTGATCATTGCTTGCTTTAAGCTGTTGAAAGCTTTATCTCTCTCTGATGTCCATTCGATAGGTGTTCTGTCATTTTGTTTGTTTGACTGAATGGCGACATACAGAGGTTGTGCCGTGTGAGCGAATTTGCTTGAGCATGCTCGGTAGAAACCACACGTACCTAGGAATCTGCGTAGACTTCGTATGTCTACTGGCCTAGGAAATTGTTCTATGGCTTCTATTTTGTCTCGTTTAGGAATTATCCCTTCCTTCGAGATAGTGAAACCTAGGAAATCGACGGTAGGTTTCGAAAAAATGCATTTATCAAAACCTACTCGAAGTCCGTGTTCCCCTAGTTTGTCAAAAATTTGTCTGAGGTGGTTCATGTGTTCGTTATAATTTTTCGAAGCCACCAGGATGTCATCTAGGTATACAAATGCGAAATCAAATTTTCGCATGATGCTGTCCATGTATCTTTGCCATGTTTGAGCCGCTCCGGCCAAACCCATGCTCATTTTCTTAAACTCATAAAGACCGAAAGGCGTGATAATTGCAGTTTTATGAGCGTCATCTGGGTGCATCGGAATATGATAATACGCTGATTTTAAATCTATTGTTGAATAGATTTGCGTATCATGTAAATTCGCTTGGAAAGAGCGAATGTGAGGAGGAGGGTAGGCGTCTTTCTTCGTTTTCGCGTTGAGGAAACGGTAATCGCCGGTGATTCTCCATGACCCGTCTTTTTTTGGCACACAGTGTAACGGAGATGCCCATTCGGAATCCGATGGTGCAATTATGCCTTCTGAAAGCATTTCGTCAAAAGTCTTTTTGACTTGAGTCCGTTTTTCGCCTGCCATGGGTCTTGCTCGGAAGTGTACTGGTGTTCCTTCCGTGGTTATACGGTGGTAAACCCCGTTGTTTTTCCATTTACCATGAATTTTGCTCATTTTCTCATTGTATTTGTTAATGATAGAGCGAATGTTTTCGTCCTCCGTGATTTGCACTTCCTCTGGTTGAGGGGTATTGTCACGATGAGGGATATTAGCTGCAATTTGTTCGTCAGTGAACTTTTTGTTCATGACTGCGGCTATTTTTTGATCGGCATAGCACTTCATTTTATCTTTATAAATGTACTTGTGTTTGACCCGTATTCCGATATCCCAAGATTCGAGAAATGGGATACCTAGGATCGCTAGATCAACTTTCGTGATCATAAACTCGGTGGTCATGTCCCCGAGGCCGATGTTAATTGTTGTGTCAGCTCGCCCTAGTGTATCTATAGGGGCTCCGTTAGCTGCTGTGAGCTTAACGTTGGACTTGAGAATTTTCAAGCCCAAATTTTTTGTGACATTGTGGGGCAGAATGTTCACTTCTGCTCCCGTGTCAATGAGAAATTCAGTGCCATTCATTTTGCACTTGAAAAAAAGCCTTTTATACTCAGTAGACTGCAGGCGTATTGGCTCAGATACACTGGCAGTTATTCGTTTTCCGAATTCTCTGTGTCGGAAGTCGGAACGGTACTTTCTTGTACCGATTGCTGAGTATTTTCGGTAGAAACCCGTGTTTTAGGCTGGCTTATAGTCGCAGCCTTTCTGTTAGTTTTGGAAGCAGTGTTCGTCTTCCAAGTGCAGTGTTCTGGGTCTGCACATTTGCGAGTTTCGTTACCGAAACGTGCGTGGTTTCGACAGACATAGGCCGTCGGTTTGTGAGGCTTACTCTCCACTGGTTGAGGTTTGAACTCAGCTTGTTTCGAGAGGGCCTTTTTGAAACCAGTATTTATGGGTTTCGGAGTAGATTCAACTCCTCGTATGTTCAGAGAAGTATTCTCTGCTCTGTACGCGTGTAGCGTATCAGCTAGGTCGAGCCGGGAGGTCGTGGTAGGCTGAGCTGCGACCATACCTCGTGCTTCGATGGGAAGAGTCTCAATCCACTTTTGAGTGATTAGAGCTTCCGAAAAGTACCCAACAGCTTTCGAGTACATCTCGTGGTACTTGGTGCTGGGTTTTTTGGCGAGAGATGCGGGGTCCTCGAGTGCGAGGAGCCTGTCCTGTAAGGACAACCCATATTCTCGTTGGAGGCGCTGTTTGGCCTCTTCGTAGGGTGCGTGGGGTGCCGTGAGGTAAGCTGAGTCGATAGCTTCCCTCATTTCTTCTGGTACCCACTTGTATATAGCTGAGAAGCATTCGTTTTGCGTTCTCATGTGTTTTCGTACGCAGTATTGATCGAACTCGGCGAGTGCACGATCAATATTCTTCTTTTGGAAGACTGGTTTTTGATAATCTCCCATCTCCTCTAAAAGTGCTTGAAAACCACCTTGTGTAGAGGGATGTTGCGTGAGATGTGGGGCGTAGAGGCCCGGCGGGGGTCGCACGCCCGCAGTGGTTCCCTGAAATCCACTAGCTTCATAAGAGGGAACGAAATGCTCCGTGTTAAGCCTGTTCAAAGGCGGGGTCACCATTTGTAGTGGATTTATATAGGTTTGACTTGGCGTAGGTAGACCAAGTCGGACATTTATATCCCGGTTATGCGGGTTGGTCTCTGGGCCACCCCCGCGAGGAATGCGGGCGGAGCCGCCAAGGTCAACTGGTTTCGCGGACTGAAAGGGGGGATAGTCCGTGTTGTAGCCGCGTGGAGCGCTAGGCTCGTGTCGCAAGTGCTGGGTTTGATCAGTTTGGTACTGAGCCGTTTTGTAATATTCCGGCCTTAGATTTATATCTGAAAGGGGAATATGTTGAGCTTGATTGAGGTACTGAAAAGTATCCTTTGCTTTTTGTGCATTTGGAGTGTATTTGACACTCGGATCGGCCGAGTAAGCCTGCGTCGAATATCGTGGGTATTCGGACAGCTTGGTCGAATCGTAATGCTCGGCTTCAGAGCGAGTCTGAAAGGTTTCCTCGATCTTTTGTATAGGCGAGGCTTGTTCGAAAGTTTCTCGAACGAATACGTCGGGCGAGAAGGCGATCCGGACGTGAGGGCCGCGCCTTGCGCTGTCGCTGGGTTCAGCGGACTCGCCGTGTGGCCGGTAGGGCGCACTACGTGGACTACTCGGCCCAGCTTCGCCGTCGCCTTCCTCCCCTTGCAAGGGGAAGTAGGAAGGCCGGCGTTCCATCGAATTGATCGAGTTTTAGCTCGTTTCGATGCCTCTATGTGTGAAAAATAGAGGGTTTTGGAGGTGGACTCGCTTGCCAGAGCGTCTTTCCAATGCTCGGATGGCAGGGTCCTACCTCGTAGCCTTGAAAAAGGCTTCCTTAGACGGTAAATTAGAGCGGAGGAGCTGAGTAATTTACCGGCGTGCCCACAGCGGTCGATTACGAGCTTAAGGCTATGTAATCCGGGCGACACGGCTCGGAACGTCCCTCGGGCGTGCGAGCTAAAGAGAATATCGATAGCTGCACCGGGTGGCGTCCTAACAGATGAACTACGTTGGGCAATGAGCAGGATGAATAATCACTGGACTCGTAGATGCCAATGCGAGATCTGCGTGGAGAGAAGGACTGGCTTGTAGAAAGCAGTAGGAAACTCGTTCTTGAGATGACTTCGTGTAGCAGAAGGTTCGTCAGCTTGGTGCGTGTAGAATTCTTCGTACTTCAGAGTGTGTCGTCGTCGAGAGCGGAGAGTGGAATGAATCACTAGGCTCTGAGCGAGGTATTTATAACCAAAAAGTGGTGGCTACTTTATGGTTAGTATGCAAATTAGTTTCGTCAAATAATTTGGTACGATCAAACTAGCTTTGGATTGGCTCGCTTAATTTCATAAATTCGACTGTGCAATCTCATTGGTTCGCACAGTGTTTTCTCAGTATCTGTGCATATGATAGCTGAGTTGGTCTTCCGAGGTGGTTTCCCTGCGTCCGTCGCTTTGACGGGGTCCCCGGGGGGCTGAACGACCTTGAGTTTTCCTGTTTGAGGTTTCTCATTCAAGGCGACTTGTTTCGAGATGTTTGTCGCATCTCCCTCGCCCAGTAAATGTTTGGGGAGGCCGCCTTGTGTGTTCTCGTTCAAGGCGACCTGTCTCGAGATGTTTGTCGCATCTATCTCGCCCAGTAAATGTTTGGGGAGGTCGCCTTGCGTGTTATTCTTTAATATTTCACTTTTGGGAGAGAATTTAGTATTTTCTCTCTGGTGAAATATTTTGTTTGACGGAGTTATAATTCGACGTCTTGTAAATATTTTTGTGTTGTATCTACCTCTTTTTGGTAGCCCTGAAAAGGGCTGTTGACAAGAGGGGGTGGATTTCACCACACTGTGTTTGTACCACCTCTACCCACAAATTTGGACTACATTCACATGCGAATTCAAGCTGCATTACAAAGTGTGACAAGACATGCTAATGTAATGCGGGTCTGGGACGAGCTTAATTACTGAATTGACGTCGTTCGTGTTGCTGGAGGTGGACATATCGAACATTTGTAGGAATGGGAAAAAACTATGGATTACAACCTTCCATTTAAGACCTATTTCATTTCTGTAACTTCAATATTGCCAGAAATGCAGATGTGTTAGAAACTAGGGCATTCTTTTATGAACACCCTGTATTTCTGCGGTTGAAATACATGTTGACTTTTTCTCTCTAAACCCTTATGGTTGGTCACACAGTAACTCCATGAGACGGAAACCATCACAAATAAGTATGGAAATAAATAGCTGGAACCAAATCTACAACTGTGCCTAATTGAAGACAAGCAAAATACAGTTGTGGCAAAATAATGCCAAGAACGCCACAACGCTCAATAGTCCGGAGCCCACCCCCTTTTTCCTACCTCATTTTAGGGAAAAGGTTGATCCCTCTAGAATCGAAAGTAGAAAAACCATTTTCTGACAACCAACCCATGGGGGTTTAGGCGAAAGAAATTTTTAAATTTTGAAAATTACCTCATAAGTGGGACATACGAATTTGACGTCAACCGTTCACATTTTTCCTCCTGAACTTGAAACTACCTCGTCAGACAAGATCAGAAGGCAATAAAAAATCAGACAATTCAAAATTTGACTGAAATTTACCTCAAGAGGGATGAAAAAATCCAATGACATTCAACTCATCCAGGTAGTGTAAGTTGATATTCGCTTCGTCAGACATTTCAAAGGATATAACCAAACCAGACACTCAAATTTGAAATTTTTGAAAAAAAATTACCTCATAAGAGGGACGCATGAATTTGACGTCAATCGTTCACATTTCTCCTCCTGAACTTGAAACTATGGCGTCAGAAAAGATCAGAAGGAGCGTTCAAAAATTAGACAGCAATTTAAAATTCAAAATTTGACATTAACATCTTAAGAGGGATGAAAAAATCCAATGACTACTTTAATTATACTACTCATCTGAGTAATATAATTTGATATTCGCTTCGTCAGACAACATATCAGAGGGTATAACCAAAACAGGCACCCGAATGCGAAACTTTTGAAGAAAAAAAAATCATCTCATAAAAGGCATGCATGAGTTTGACCCCAATCGTTCATATTTCTCCTGCTGAATTTGAAACTATCTCGTCGACCAAGATCAGAAGCGTTCAAAATCAGACAGCAATTGAAAATTGACTGAAATGTGCCTCATAGGAGGGATGAACAAATCTTACAACACTCTTTTGAGTATCACAAGATGATATTCACTTCCTCAGAAAAACTTTCAAAGGGTATAACCAAACCAGACACCCAAAATCAACAATTTGCTTAAAATATTTAAAAATACACTGCCAAGGAAATGGCACATGAGCTTCCTCGTGACCTTCATAGTACGTCACCATTAAATTCCAGAAAACTAGAAACGACCGGTTCTGGCATCAGGGAATTAATAAGGTGGGAAATTGGAAGCTGAATGGTACATATAATAAATGAAATTAATAAGGAAAATTTTGATTTTAATATGGGACCATCCAGGATGTAGTCCGCATGTTCCCTGAAAATTTCGTCTAAATCGGATCAAAACTGAAGGAGTTTTAATTGATTTACAGGATTTCATTCATATTTTTATCTAAATTCATGATTAAAACATCCTTGGGGATATTTTTTGGCAACTTTGAGCATGATGGACCACCCGATTTGTTCATTTTCCAAACTTACCTGTGTTGCTGGCCCACCTTGCTACCGCGCCGTTCATCCGCTAGAGCACATTCAGAGCGTTCGGGCTCAAAGAGGATGGCCCGTGCATTCACGCTTGTACGTAAAGAGGCTTGCCGTTTGGGAGGCTACTGCCTCTGCTAATTGTTACACCATGAAATGCCACAAAAATTAGAAACGACCTTTCCGGGCATCAGGGAGGTGGCAATATAAAGCACATTGGTACGTAATAAATAGGGGACCATGTACAGCTATACCCGCACGACCCCTAAAAATTTGAAGAAAATCGCATCAAAATTGATAGCGCAGAAGCTATCGTTGATTCGATCATGATGAAGTTGATAGGGGACCATCTAGAGCTTGACCCGCACGATCCCTGAAAATTTGGTTAAAATCGGATCAAAATTGTGGAAGTTATGGCTGTTACAAGGAAATGTGGACGGAACCAAATTTGTTCAGGAGGCTCTGAAACGTAAAATGCGAGTGGAAATTTTGATTTTGGAGCAACAAATTTTTTTTTCATTTCGAAAGTGAAAACAAAGCTTCCACTGCCTTGCAGTCTCGGAAGCAATATAAGGAGAAGTTAATCGTTCACGTTTTTGGACTTGGAGTTTGCAGGTGCGTTCAAAAATCAGACGTCGAACGGGATATTTGAATGAGAATAATAAGGATTGGTGCATTGCTACAACTTATTTTATTTCATAACTACTCGCGGAATCGAGCGAAAATCGATCAAACACATTTTATGCCTAGACGTTATTCATACTCAACTCTATGGTTGGATACATTCGGTCTCCACAATGCGACCGTGGCGGCACGTATTGCAAGTAGGTATAACAAGCAGGAATAACCCCTCACAAATGTGCACGGTTTATAGATCCATGCAAGACGCACCCGAATATGTCCATGATGTGTGATAAACTTGCTTCTCCGTGCAGCATACATCGAGGGATCCCCCACTCTTCTTTTCTGCCATCGAATACTCTCGATACTATCGATCCAGCCTCCCAACACATCGATTTGATTTTGAAATAAAACGACCTTCTGAGCGCCAAAATTGAAAAAGTTCCAGTCAGGCAGCATGATTGTATGAACGAATTTTCTCAAATTACCTATTGTATTGTGATATGTTAAATTGTATCGGAATTTGAGTACAAAGAGATTGTTAAAACCAGCAACAAACTGAATAAAATTCGGCGATTCAAAAAATATTTTTTGCAGTTTCTATAGATTTTTCAGCAAATATTAATTAAATTTAAGTACGTTTTCAGCATAATTATGTGCAACCATTTTTTTATGTCCTAGATGATCGTTGGCAATTTCGTTTTGACTAAAACTCTGCTAACATTTTTAGAAAATAAAAGTTGGGCATGTAGATCAAAATGATGTGTATTATTTGGTGTTCTGGATGCTCGCAAGCTCGCATCTCAAGAAGACATAGCACCAAGTAGTCAATCCCTTAGTAAAAATGCAGATTAGTTGGGCATGTAGATCAGAATGATGTGTATAGGTTGGTGGTCTGGATGCTCGCAAGCTCGCATCTCAAAAAAACATAACATCAAGTAGTCAATCACTTAGTAAAAATGCAGATTAGTTGGGCATGTAGATCAGAATTATGTGTATAGTTTGGTGATCTGGATGCTCACAAGCTCGCATCTCAAAAGTACATAACATCAAGTAGTCAATCCCTTAGTGAATATTCAAATCAGTTGTACATGCAGGTTAGCCAGATTTGAACCCACGACGTTAGTCTCACGAGACCGCCTTCATATCCTTTGAGCTACACTTCAACTATCGTGAATACAGACAATCACAATACTTCACTATTCAGTAGGAGGGAGATAAAAGTGGGAGACTAGCGCCGCTGCGCGGCGGAGGAGGGAACCGATTCTATCCCCTCCCTTTCCAGAACTTCTGACTGCATCGATGTGTTGGGAGGCTGGATCGATAGTATCGAGAGTATTCGATGGCAGAAAAGAAGAGTGGGAGATCCCTCGATGTGTGCTGCACGGAGAAGCAAGTTGTGTGATAAGGGCTCTGAGGTTATCAGCTGTTAATGATATGATAACTCTTATCTGTTATGATAATAAATAGATAAAAAATTGTTTGAAGCCAGAATACATAGTAGTAATTTGGTTGGTGACGTTTTGGTACGTATTAAAAGTGAAAATATTAGTAATTTATACCAAGTTAAGTGATTCATGTTAAGGGCATTAATTTAAGTTGAAAAATCTCATAAGAAGTCCGGTTGCTGAGGAAAACAAGAACCTAAGTATGCATTAACATTCTGTAGTGCACATTACTAAAAGAAGAAAGCCTCGTTATTAGAGGGCGACTTAATTCCCAGGATTTTTCCATGGCACGGTTGAACGGTGGTTGGTTTTCGAGAAATGGATTTAGTGACTTTCTAGGACTAGATACTGTACATAGGATGTATTGGTGTTGATGGGTCAGCTTGAAAAATGAAGCTATTGCAATGGTTCCAAAAATGTTAGAACGAAAAATTTTCTTCATGAGGCATTCTGAAATGATTTTAACACTTTTCGATATTGTTGGGTTGTTGCCATTTCTCTAACACAGGTGGATGTTAGAGGTGAGGTATAAAAAACTGGCGGTTCTTAGCGTTTTGCTTTCATTTCACATCTTCGAGCGCTTTCGCCCTTTTTGGCTTCATGACTCGTAGGTAGGTACCATTGGTGGTATGTACAGGGTATAGACCAAAAAACAACTAGGCTCTAGGTATTTTAAACGTACAACCATTTTATTTACATTTTCATGAAGGGAAATGAGTGCCATTCCAAGTTTTAAAAATAACATCCAGCATATGATGTCCATCTTGTTCGTAGCATGAAGCAAGTCGTTCCGAGAAGTTTCTGTGGACGAGCTCTAGCTATGCTTCCTCAATTGAATAGAATGGAATAGAATAATTTTTATTGTACTTTACTTAGGACAATCAGTTCCTCATAGCGTACAGAGAACGACATGGGTCACAAACATGAAGCATTCATCAACATAAAGCAACTCTACACAATTATGTCAACATATTGTCATACTCGTATTATGACAACAGTAAAACCAAGTATATAAACAGGCGATTTAAAAATAAAATCTCAAATAAAAGTAAAAGGCGATCTGGTCTGACAAAAAGTTTCATATTACGTTTTCATGAATCGGCCGAGAAGAAGGATGGATCTAATCTTGACAGGGAGGCTATTCCATAGCCTCACGCCCACGACCGAAAACGATTGGCTAAAAGATTTGCATGTGTTAGTATCCGGAGTGCACACGATCTTTGGGACAATGTCCGGGCAAAAAGCTCTCGTAGGTAGACGGGGGATAAATCATGCATGATTTTGAAAATCAGGGAAAGCTGACGAAATTTAAAATAGTCAAATAGGTCAAGACTCACCAGATTGGTCTTAAAAGGTGTTATATGGTCACACTTCTTGAGACTGAAGGCATATCTGATGCAGGAATTATAGGCAACTTCCAAGCGTCTGGAGCAGGCACTATCCATGGAGGTGCTATAAACTGAATCACAGTAGGGTCATTCTCATTTCATTTGCCGCTTTCATGTCCCCGACGACGAATTCTCACAATTCTTGACCAAAACTAGTGATTTTGGGGAAAAAAGGGTAGTATAAGTTGGGAGATCAACGAAGTAATAATTTGACTGCCCAAAATCCCCTTTAACCAATACATAGTGATGACGAATGAAACCTGAAATCCTGGAAACTCATGAGTGTTACTGTCCCCTCCTACCTAACACCTAAGTAGAAGTTAGGTTGTTACGAAACAATGACAATCTAGAACTGGCCAGGGTTACTAGCTGCAGTAAGTTGGTTCCTCTTTATTTAGAGTAAGGATTTACACTTTTAAGATTTTTCCCAACCCGTGAAAAACTAGTTTTTCAGTCAGTCCCCCATATCTCTTCTCAATGGGACCTCAGGAGTGTTATCATTTTTGCGATCAAGAAAGCTGATGGAAAATGGCGGGAAACCGTCAGATGTGAAGGTTATATTGTCCAGTTGAAGATGTGAGACTGTAGTGGAGTGCTTGGAGTTGCAGCAGTTTTTACAGCGAAAGAAGCCTAAAAACATGTTGAGTTTTTATTTTCAATCATGAGTGTTACACAAATGAGTGTTGTTGGTGCTTAAACTAAATAATCCTATATCAAGAACCATACTGCTTGGTGACAGGTTTCAAACAGTAGCCATCCCCGAGTTTTGTCACTTCATCATCCTGTGTGATGCCATTTTTATCGGAAATTCTCATGAGTGTTACCTCTCAGGAGTGTCACCAAGGATAGTACGGTAACACTAATAGGGTAACACTCCTGAGATTTAAGCTCAATTACACTGCCTTCAACATGAATTCCATGAAATCTGAATATTACGTTTGAACGAGATTCTTTTTTTCTTACTTGAGCCCCGACAACAATTTTGCCAAATCATCTATTTTACAGAAATCAATTTTGAAATCTGGTAACACTCATGAGTTGGATATCCTGCTTTTTAATACAAAAAACATATTAAATGCATCAATGAAAAACTCACTGTTCATCTATGGAACACAAATCTGCAATGTACAATGAGTAGTATTTGCTGATCTAACCTCATTTTCGAGCACTTTCATATTTCACGTCACTGAGGTTCTCAAACGCCCAAAAGCGGCAAATGAAATGAGAATGACCCAGTAGGTGAAGAAAGACATAATGAGTGAAACAATCACATTTACCTTGAGCCTAGCGGGAGTGAAATGTACCAATCTCCCAAGGGAGTACAAAGCTTCATAAACATGGGGCTTTTTAGGGCCCGGGTGTCGAACGTAGGGCACCGTATCATCCAAGACGTGGGACGGTGCGTCTAAAATCGTAATAAATTTGTGTTCGTTTAGTTATCTGTAGGACGATGAATCGAATTGGATGACGTTCAGAGCCAGATTTATCATCCTCGCCTTAAAACCACTGT
This sequence comes from Adelphocoris suturalis, assembly GCA_030762985.1. Taxonomy (NCBI): domain Eukaryota; kingdom Metazoa; phylum Arthropoda; class Insecta; order Hemiptera; family Miridae; genus Adelphocoris; species Adelphocoris suturalis. Next base: position 13,321,177 of record CM061050.1, read on the forward strand.
TGGCAGCAAAAATTCGTAGGTACATTACCTCAAACTTCGTGAGACACCTGGTCAGCGGACCCACCAGCCATTGTAGCAGAATAGCAAATAATATCCATTAAGGGTCATTCCATGTCAATTCAACACACCCAATTTACTTCACCATATTAGATTTTACTCAAATTTGGTATACTCATAGTAGGTGTTGAGACTAAGAAAAATACCAAATTTTAAATTTTAATCTCAAACCGTTTCTTAAATATGGCTATGTAAAACTTACAAAATCTCGCCAAAAAACCATGAACGGATTTTTTACTATTCGCTCTAGGAACTGTCCTAATTGAGCTAGAGAGCTGGGAAAGGTATCATTTTGCAGCTTTTTTTGTGCTCTTTCCAATGATATACAACAGGACATAGGTTCTAATAGAAAAAGTTTTGTCAAAATACAAATACAAATTTTGATTTAATTTTTTTTCTAAAAAGTACATAATTTAAACTTTTCAAAATATTCCTATAAATACTTGGAGCTGTTTTAAACAATGTGACAAAATATAAATATGGGATGATAATGGGTTCATTGTTAAAAAAAAAATTCCTGACACTAGTTTTCCACTAATAGCCCGGTTTTTACTAAATAATAAACATACGTAATTTTACTAAAGAGGTAAGCTATTTAATTAAATATATAAAGGTATACTATGTATTAATGTATAAAAATATCAGAAATATTAATTCAAAATACTATCTTGTTGAAACAAAACCAATAACCATGGATATATTCTAATAAAAATTAAGTTAATTAGGTTGCTTACTTTAATTTTATACAATTTAAACTAAGTTAATCGCCTATTAATTAGTAAAACAAAAATCTTGAACATTTCTATAACAATAAATTTGAAAAGGTATGAAAATAGTCAAAATAGTTATGTAATAATTCTGGTACAAACAGTTTAATCAAAATTTACATAATATTATACATATTTATGATGATGAGTAGAGGTAAGTAAGTGTAACCCAACTGGCTCTTACAAAATGTAATTCCGTAAACTGAGATAATGCTTAGGGGAACTGCTGTCAACTCAAAACTTAATTTTTCCCCAGATTAGTGTTAATCTAGTTTGTTATTTAAACATCATCATTAGTGCTGCACCAAGATAGTATTTTGAATTAATATTTCTGATATTTTTTTACCTTTATTCATAGTATACCTTTCTATATTTAATTAAATAGCTTACCTCTTTGGTAAAAGTACGTATGTTTATTATTAAGTCAAAACCAGGCTATTAGTGGAAAACTAGTGTCAGGCATATATTTTTTCAACAATGAACCCATCATCATCCCATATTTATATTTTGTCACATTGTTTACAACAGTATTAAGTATTTATAGGAATATTTTAAATCATGTACTTTTTGGAAAAAAATTAAATCTAAATTTGTATTTGTATTTTGACAAAAATTTTCTTATTAGAAACTATGTCCTGTTGTATATCACTGGAAAGAGCATTAAAAAAGCTGCAAAATGATACCTACCCCAGCTCTCTAGCTAAATCAGGACAGTTCCTAGAGTGAATAGTATAAAATCCATTCATGGTTTTTTGGCGAATTTTGTAAGTTTTACATAGCCATATTTAAGAAACGGTTTGAGATAAAAATTTCGTATTTTTCTTAGTCTCAACACCTACCATGAATATACTAAATTTGAGCAAAATCTAAAATGGTGAGGTAAAATTTATATTTAAAGTGTGTTGATTTGGCATGGAATCACCCTTAAACCATACCACAATACATTATTATTTTTGCACTCAAATTTAATTGGGTATTTATACTTACATAAATACTTTCATTAATAACGGTAAAACTAAAATCCGTTTTGAAAATTTTCTGACATAGGACTTTTTTTTACAGTTCACCCCCAAAAAACTACCATGTCTCGTCGAGGCAATGGTCTCATTGTGAAGGTTCTTCAGAATTTCTTCGACTCTTTGAGACCCCGCCAAGTAAGTGGGAAGTTGATGGGTAAAGATTATCTAGGAAACTCGTATTACGAAGTCAAACCTCCGATTCACTCATCCAGATCTCGACCATCGCGGTAAGTACGCGTAAGTAGATAGACTAGTAAAAGAAATACAGCAACATTACTGCCACGCATATAACTGGAGAGTGCATATTAGTTGGGCAGTGGTAGGGTAAAAGCATTAATTTTTGACACAATTAGGGGACATTTCTCTTAGATTCTGTTTTTTACTCACAGGTTCAAGAAAATGGAACTTCCAAGTAGGTATTATAAACTGTGAGTTCGTTAAGAATGGTATGCATGTATTCAATTTCTCCAAATAACTTCGTTGATTATCACAAAGCACTTTTATGAAATTCAGAATATTCAACCAAAGGTTGACACACTTGCCTTCAGAAATTCCAAATTTTGACATGTTCAGTTCCTAATGTTGACACTTATGTTAAATTTTAATGCTTCTTTTACTTGAAGTTGTCATTGTGGTAAAATGGACAAAAATGCTTGTGAACACGTAGAAATATATTCCCAAAGAATGTCTTAATATGGATCAGGCTGAGTAGGCCACCATTAGAAAATGGAGCGATTCAATAAAGTATGGGTAATTTTGGGTCGCTTAGAAATATTCTTTCTCTATTTATATTTGCTTATATAGGGAAATATTACCTCTCCATATTCGCCTTGCTAATTTAAATCCAAATATCAACGTTACAATGAAATTAAAAGTTTCTCCTGATATTGACACAGGTGTCAACATTAGGACACAAACACGTTTTATGGAACCTAATGTTGACACCGAACAATACCATATTTTTCTGTTGAAATTTTAGGGTTTTCATGGTTATGCCTTCTTCCTCATATCATTATTAGATCATCTGAATTTAAATCGTAATTTTTGCTCATATACTTGACCCGAAACATCCAAATTTGTAGACTCACCTCACTAAGCTGCATAGCTGTGACAATGTCACTGAAGTGACAGGTAACGATTGTCATCAATATCACATCACCCAGACGATTTGTTACTTTCTTCATAACTAGCGGAATCGGTCATCCTTAACAATTACTTTCTTATCTTCCGAATGACGTCATTTTCTTGTTTCTTGGATTTGAAATTGAAGTGTCAACAATTGGTGCTTTTACCTTATAGGTTTTAATTTCATGATGCGGTCTCTTTCTAAACGTCGTTCTCTGGCATTTCAACTAAATCTTAACTTGTTCATTTCAAATGGACAGAGTTCCTGTCGTCGGGTCGTTACCAAAACCTATGCAGTTAATTCTAGATGTCTAAAGAGTCTACTTACCTTATTTCAAGTTGATACCTCCAAAATTGCGGACGGTAGCACGGAACACATACACACACACGCCTGCTGACAAACTCCTGCCGAGTAAAAGTAGAGACTCACTTCGTCAATAATTATATGTATGTGTAATTTCAGACGATAACTCACCCTAAGATTAAAATTAAATATCCTTTCTTTTGCAAAAAAAAAAAAAAAAAATAAATAAATAAATAAATAATAATAATAAAATAAATAAATATAAGAAAGAACAAGTTCGTAGGCAGAACTTTTGAGCACGTTCTGAGAAGGGAGAATTGATTGAACTGAGTAGGGAGGACTTTTCACGTCAGCGTAGTCTGTTTTCAGCTTAAGTTGTAGCAGCCAACCAGTTTATTAAACATCTATCTCACTAACGTTCACTGCCCTAGGATTCGTGTTCGGAAATTGTTCTACATGGCCAATCTTACATTACATAGTCAAATTGTACAAAATAAGTCCCTCAAGTATGATTTTGACTTTTTCCCATTTCTAGGTATTACGTCCCCAAAGACAACGACGCTATGAAATTTGACGAGCCACTTCCAGCAGAATGGGAGGCTTGGCTGAGACTCCGTAGGAGAGAGCCTCCAACAACGGAGGAAATCGATAGGAATCTCGCGTTGATGTCATCGAAAAAAGCAAACGCCCTAGAGATTGATCAGAAACACAAAAGCATTGATGCAGAAGATCAAGTGGTAACAGGAATCAAAAACTTCCCTTCCTATGAAGAATACGAAAAATATCCTGGAAAAGGTCCTGGCGGTTAAGATCCATTGCACAGAATACCTGAGTAATATTGTTATTTTTGCGAATCGGTCTGTTGAAACTGATTGCTATTCTTAGATACATTTTTTTAGTTAATTGAAATTTAAATTATTAAGATTTTGATTGATTGTTAAACGTTGGACTGCTGTAACGACTTAGGATTTAATAAATAATAATGTTGCAATACTATCACTGAGGTGTGATTTGGTTTACGAAAACCACAGCTATGCACCTAGATTTGGGTTCACACCCATCCGGTATTGCGGAAATGCGCATACGGAATTGCAGTAGGCAGTTCATAACCATCCGGTTGTGTTATCATTGTTTGTTTCTTCTATTACCATTGCATTTCCCAAAGAGACATATTTCCTCCTGAATTTCCTTCAACCTATCACACATTTCTTGGACATTACAGCTCCATAAACTATGTTGAATAATAAACTCATAAAAAAATCATGAGGGCGTACGAAAGAAATTATTATGTATGTACATTAAAACTGCAAAGGCGACGTTTCAAAATGAGACTGTTGAGTAATTATTCGGTCCTTTCATCAACTGCTTATTCCAAGATAACGTTATATTTCTTCCCGAAAAAATGTGTAGGTTGGCGCATTTCAAATCATTTAAGTGCATTGATACACCATAAGAAGTACTTACATACTTAACGTAGATAATTTGTCCATTTCTTAAGGACAAGTTGGCCATCTCTTCTCAAATACCTACTCATTCGACAAGCAGGAAATTGCTAATCTACAATAAAAAAATGTCTCAAAACACAAATGGAATAGGATCACCAGGAAGGTAGGTTGTTGGTGAAATCGCAGAATGAGTACCTACACCTAAGTATATTTAACCCAACTCGGCCTCATCTGCATAAAACCGTGTTTAATTTGAGTGTTTTATTAATTTATTATTGTTATTATTATACGCAAGCTCTTCATCTTTATCAAATACAATCAAAACTTTATCGAAAGAAACCAACGAAGAGAAACAAAGGTTCGCTACCTTCTTATCTTATCTTTCTTTATCAAACAAAAGAAAACTGCGCAATGGGCAACTGCGCACATGCGTATCCGGTAAAATATCTAATTTTTCAGATGTGCACAGTCCGTTTCAAGAGTGCCTGTCCGGCAAGATTCACCCCACTCTGTGAACCCACCTTTACATCCTCAGTTCAAACTATTACTTATATTTAAATTTTTGTTTGACCATGATTTTAACTTCACCAAAATTAATTTAAATTCATTGATAAGAGTTCAAAGTGCTTAGAATTTGGAAAAAGAGCATTTCAAACGCACGTTTATCATTTCTGTATTGTATAGCTATCCCACGTAGAAGACCTGTCTATAATTATTAAACAAATCATTAGGTACGAATCTAAATATATATGCACAGGTGTACGATGCCTACTGAAGAGAAATTAATCAAATTAGCACCTACACTTTTTTTGTAAGTATTCAACACGAGTTGATGCAGTGTTGACTTGGCACAACCGCAACGTGTAATGCCGCTTGTCTGCAGCAAGCCTAACAGTGGTCATTATTGAAATTTAGCGTTTGTCATTATTGAAAAATCATAGGGTTGCTGCTCCTTTAACCATTGTAGAGACGAATAAACGTACAGCTTTCCGGATGATTTCATTCGATTCTTTGGGAAAATATATGTAAATTACAACCAAAAAAATACTACAGTTCTACGTTTTAGGGTTGAGAAAAACTGATGCCGATACTACTGGCACATCATCGGCCAATGCACAATGTTTTAGCCAAATTTCATAAAGTTCGATCTAGTAGTTTCGGAGAAAAACTGCAGACGGCGGACGGACGATTTTTTTTAGCGAATTTTCGTAGAAAATGAACTATTGCAATGGCTCGGAAAATTTTAAAATCAATTTTTTTGAAAAATGTTATAATTGAAATCCGTTTTGAGGCACTCTGAAACGAATCCTGGAGTTTAACGCTTTTTCATATATATTACACACATACATGTCCTTTCCAGACGATAACTCTCCTTAGGATTGCGCCAAAAAATCTAGCTTTCCAAGTGAAAGGATGAGTTCGTTGGCCAGCAGTTTTTGAGCACATTAAATTGGTCAAATTAAAAAAAATAGACTAAAAAAATCACTAAAAATGGCTAAAAATCGTTAAAATGATATTTTTTTCGTATAATATTGATCAAATAAAGTTTATTAACTATAAAATAGTTATTTTATAGCACTTATTTCACAGCACTCATTTTTCATTTTATTATTATTATTTTTTGTTATTTCTGTATTGTTAGGTAGCCTTTAATAGTAAGAGAACAAAGTAGTAGGTATTTAGTTTTTTTTTTTAATTTCTCCAAAACGGATTAAAAGATTTTGATGAAATTTACAGGGGTTACTCTTTTAGAGGGATAAACGCCCTCATTATGTCCGCAGTGTAGAAAAATTAATGTACTATTACAGAACACGGATAACGATTAATCAAATTTTAACTCTCGTAAAATGGACTTTTCTTCTTCGTAGTTCCGCTTTGCTATACACCTTGCAATTTCTTATTCCTCATCTACTGTTTCATCTCCAGAGAACTCAAGAGAAACCATTCTAGTTTTAATCATTACTAGCTGTTCACCTGTGCGTTGCACAGGTTGACTTGAACATTATCAAATAGCCTGTGACCCAAGTTGAAGTAATTCTGACAGATTCGCCCAATCAGATACCCAGTTGGTTCAGTGACGTTCAAAACGCTTTAACATCCTTCCCCTCCCCTCCTCACTGGGTCAGATTTCAAAAATGTGAAAAAGTAGTCTTTGACTTGAATTAGAGTAATCCAAACATATTCGACAATCAAATCCCCATCTCCCATCATCATATCATACCCCCTCCTCCCTTAACCCCTCCCATATGGAACAGATCTGAAATTTTAAACCTTCTATGGACTTCCACAAATAATTTAAGACCAAAATTAACCAAATCGGTCCAGCCGTTCTCGAGTTTCATTAGCGAGACTAACGAACAGCAATTAATTTTTATATATATAGATAAGAATGAAACTCCGTCCGTCTGTCTGTCCGTGCTATGCACGGCCAAACGGCTGAGTGGCGAAGTCTTCGTGTTCAGTGTTCAGATCTTGGGATTTTCCAAAAGGGTGTATAAGCGATTTATAAGAATGAAACTCCTTCCGTTTGTTTGTTTGTCTGTCTGTCCGTGCTATGCACGGCCAAACGGCTGAGTGGGGGGATCTTCTTGGGATTTTCCGAGAGGGTGTATAAGCTATTTTAAAATTTTTCTAATCCCACCTGAACTATCAGCTGTAGGGCGGGAGGGGAGCCCGTTTTAATGCCGATCTTTTACTCAAGCAATTGATTTATATATACAGGGTGATTCCCTCGCAGATTCGCAGATGCAAAAAAAAAAAAAAAAAAAAAAAAAAAAAAAAGTTTGGGTGAAACCACATTAAAAATGGAGTAAAATACCGCCAACCGCATATTTTTATCTCAATCCGTACTCGAGATATGATTTTTTAAAGGTTTTTTCAGGAATACCGTGTTTTTTCATTTTAAACTCGGATTTCTCCACTTTACCTCATTTAATTTTAACTTTCAACCTCATTTTCGGTATCAGCATTAAATTTCCTATAGGAATAGTGTACTTGGGTTCTTAAAAAGTACCATCTGAAGACCTTCACATCAGCTCAAACATATACGATTTTGAAAAAAATAAAATTTCTGAAAGTCTTTAATACTTTACTACTCTTTTAAAAAGAATCCTGGAAACTGGCAAATCTCATGAAAACTGCTTCATCTAATATGCTTTCCAACGGTATAATCAAGTTTACTTTTATTTTGTTATTTAGTGGAGAAAATAATGTTTTAATGTTAAAAAATGTGGGTTTTTCAATGAAATTGTTGGCTTTCTTGAAATATGACCCTCCATGAACCTACGAGTATGGGGTCGGTTTCTATGTATTTTTTCACGCTGTATCGAATGGAAGCTCTTGCAGATCTCTCAACTACGTTATAATCGAGTTTTACAATTTAATTAACTACTTTACCCCATAACACACATACATTTAATCGTAACAAACGAACTAAACATTTGCGATTTTAAGTGTAAAACTCGGTTATAACGGAGTTGGAGAGATCTACAAATGTTACCATTCGATACAGCGTGAAAAAATACATAGAAACCGACCCCATACTCGTAGGTTCATGGAGGGTCATCTTTCAAGAAAACCAACAATTTCATTGAAAAACCCACATTTTTTAACATTAAAACATAATTTTCTCCACTAAATAACAAAATAAAAGTAAACTTGATTATACCGTTGGAAAGAGTATTAGACGAAGCAGTTTTCATGAGATTTGCCAGTTTCCAGGATTCATTTTGGAAGAGTAGTAAAGTTTTAAAGATTTTCAGAAATATTCTTTTTTCAAAATCGTCAATGTTTGAGCTGATGTGAGGGCCTTTGGATGGTACTTTTTAAGAACCCAAGTACACTATTCTTATAGTGTATATACACGGTGCGGCAGAGAGGACGGATGGTTTTAGAAAAATCATAAAATAGTTAATTTTTACTAGAAAACAAATTTATTGATGCAATCAGGTTCGCAAGGAAATAGCATTTGGGACAGTCAAGTGTGAAAAATCACATCAGGCATGTGGTGGCCGAAATTGTTGATGCAGTGCTGGAGGCGTTTTTCGGCGTTATCTCCAACATACTCTCTCAACTTGGGCGACTTCCACGCGAATTGCGTCCTTCAATTCGTCCAGAGTTCGGGGCTTGTTCTCGTATACTCTAAGCCTTGAGGTGTCCCCATAAGAAAAAATCGCATATGGATAAATCTGGGGACCGAGGAGGCCAATGAACATCGCTAAACCTGGAAATAAGGCGACCAGGGAAGAGAGGGCGAATATCGTCCATTGATGCTCTGGCTGTGTGGGCGGTCGCCCCATCCTGCTGGAACCACACACGTCGGGTTGGAACACGTCGCCGTCGTAATTCAGGGAAAAAGAAGTTGGTGATCATTACGACGTAGCGTTATGTTGGAGAGAGTCTACGCGAACTTCCAAGAACGCCTCCAGCACTGCATCAACAATTTCGGCCACCACATGCCTGATGTGATTTTTCACACTTGACTGTCTCAAATGCTATTTCCTTGCGAACCTGATTGCATCAATAAATTTGTTTATGAGTAAAAATGAACTATTTTGTGATTTTTTTAAAACCATCCGTCTCTCTGTCGCACCCTGTATATAGATTATAACTAAGTGAATAGCATCATCATAGAAAGGTTTTCACAGATAAAAAACACCATTTGAAGAAATCAACTATTTACTCAAAAGACAACGCAAAAAGTAGCGAGAAACAAAACTTATCCACAATAGTACAGTAGATTGAGAAAAACTTAATATGTGTATGTATCAAAAATACTTATCGCTGTACTCGAACATTAAAAAAAAACTAAAACTAAGATTAAACGAACAAATTCTTTGGGGTTATAGTAAACAACCCAACATAAGAGTTAAAACACAAATACGACCCAAAAAATAAAAAAACTTTTGTTGCTATTGTAATACTGGATAGTGAACTCAGTACTTCGAGTCGATAGTGTTGAAAATAATATTTGCGAGACAGGAAAACCTAACAGACTAGGTTCAACTCTCTCGTTGTTACTCAACATTCACAAATAACGCCAAAATTCTCTACAGAATTCTATATAAAAAAAAGTACATGTCTCAGTTTAAAACCCAATCAGTGGGTGAAATAATGAAAAATTGTCGCTTTACGAGAAGTTTGGAAAACACTTACGAAACGTATGAGGTAATTAATGATTTTGGCAAGGTTACTTTTTTTTGTTTTAAATAACCATTTACATGAGAAACTTAGTGCTTATCATTTTTTGACATTCATGTATGAATCAAACTGGTGATAGGACAAATGGAATAAAGTCGACAATCATGTCCATCCTATAACTTCTAGTGACTAAAACTAGTTCTAACTTCTAAAACGCACGTTTGCTTAGCTTATGAGATCCTTTAAAAAGTAAAAAAAATAAAAGTATACTGAAAGAATGGAAACGTTTCGCTACATACCAACACGAAAAATCTCGGAAACGAAGAGAGCCTCAGGAAAACCGTGAATCGTCAGATGAGTCAAGCGTAGTTCGGTGTTCTGTGACACATTTACAAGCAAAAATAAAAATAATACAGATAAATAATAATATATAATGGATTTTTAGGTGAAAAATGCCCATAATTGACCAAATTTTCGAGTTCGACTGCGTGGTCTAAAATTTTCCCGTCACAAGGCTGTCCCCTCAGTTTTAATCAGAAAATGATTGGTCTCAATGATCAGAATTTAATTGTCTAAATTACTTTTTGAGTATGGTGTAAACTTTGAAATTATAAAACAAGTATATCAATCAATCATTTCAATAATTTGTTCACTTTGGGATTTGGAAAACGGGTTTTTGGAATGTTTTGCGTTCAGATTTTGCTTCCAAGTCAGCCTAGGATTATCACGGTCTTTACTGCACGCTGTGCCTAACTTGCATAATGATATTGACCAATATCTCGGAAATGAGTATACTATTAGTAGATATTCAATTAAGTACACCTTCATGGAAATAGGTAGATACTACGATATTACTTATTCAGGCGAAATACTTGTTACGCTCCAGGAAAATAACTCTCACCCTCACTGGAGTCATAGGAACTAAGCGGGGACTTAAGCAAGGTTCACCACAAATATCGGGAAGGGGTGCAGTGGGGAGGAAAATGCAATGGTTGGGAGCACAACAACAACATTAGGGTCACAACTACATATTGGCGCAGTCAGTAGGACCCGAAATCATACGAAACAATAATTAATTAAATCCCTCTCGAGCCAAAAGACTGTAAACATCACATTTCCTGTTGTTATGCCTTTCATTTCCTCTCTCACTTGAGTCAAAACACACCGTGACAATGACCTCGCTCGACTGCTGACTTGTTCCAGCGAGCATCTGCTGACCCAGCGGCCTGCAGTTACACTTCGTCCGACCCCAAACCAGCCAAGACGGCTGATATTTGACTCCGGGGAAATGTTAGGCTCCAGGAAAATAACTCTCACCCAGACTGAACGATTTAACCGAACAGTAATGTAACATATCATTAAAACTCGAGGTCAGTGGCAATAGATGGAAGTAAGGAGGGTTCGGGATGTGTACTTTCCCAATCAGTAGAGGGAGTAGAACACCCAATAGCTTACGCATCTCGCCGGACAAACCATGCGGAAGCAACCTCCTACTGTGCCACTGACCTCGAGTTGGCAGCCCTTGTGTACGGTATAACCTACTTCCACCAATATTTGTGGGGTGTAGAGTTCACTGTAATTTCTGACCACTCAGCTCTCAAATATCTCAATACTCACAGGGATTTGAATTCTCGCCTCACAAGATGGGCCTTGAAACTGAGTGAATACAGTTTCACAATTTTACATAAAGCGGGGAGAGCCCACCAGAACACAGATGCTTGAGAAATACCATGTTTTTTTTTTCACAAATTAATATGAACTATTCGTAGCACACTACATACTGACCCTGACAAAGGAGACGAGTTCTTCTCTTTCTTGGTTACATGATCGTTTTTCTCCTCTTCGGTGCATGACACATTACATTCATCATGCTGCTCCATACCAGACGCTTTCCTTTCAACAAATATAAGCCAAAAGAACATTAGAAATTCGGTTTTCGCAAGAATCAAAATTTATCAAGATTCATCTTATAAATAACTCTTACACTTGTAAGGGGAGGCTAGTAAAGAGGGGCTATGATGAAGTTCGAGATGCAGTGACAGGCTTGGCAGAGCTGGCGTGGGGGGGAGCGACAGTGGAACCAGTGATTAAAGAGGCCGAAGGCGGAAGCCCTGCTTTAGTGGCTGACATCAAGGTCATGGGAGTTTGGGAGCGAGGGAGGCCGGCGTTTTTTGATAACCGCATAGTGAATGCTGACGCCGCCTCTTATCGCTCTCAAGAATGGTTACAAACAGCCAACACAGCAGCCCAAGCAAAACACGCCAAGTACGACCGAGCAGCTGAAGATGTTCGAGGTTCCTTTACCCCATTGGTTTGTTCGTGCGACGGAGCCTTGCACCGGGAATTTGACACTTTTCCGAGAAGAACAGCTCACGTTCTTTCAGAGAAATGGAGTCGTCCTTACTCGTGCGTTGTAGGATGGGTGAGAGTGACAACACAATTTGCCATAGCAAGGGCGGTGTCACTTCGTATAAGAGGAGCCAGAAGAACTATAAGGTCACTCGGAAGGGAAGATGGAGCGGCTCTTCCAGCATTGATCAGATGCTGAAACAGTTGGTTTCCCATCTGAATTATTCAGGATATTTACATTGCTTTCCAACTTTTTCCCTCCAATGCGTCACCCTATAGATATTCTCGAGGTACGAGTACAATAAAATGTTATTTAAAAAAAAAAAAAAAAAAAAAAAAAAAAAAACTCTTACACTTGTTGTAAATAACTCTTATATTGATGCATAATTCAGACTCGATCTGACATTATTTTATAATAATGTGAAGTAGGGTATTCAACCTCTCGGTCAACGTTTTCAAACGGAAAGTCGTTAAAAAAAAAAAGTGCAATTTGATAGGAAATCAGGAAAATTTGTCACATAAAAGATTCCTGCCTGATGGTGGGGCACTACTGTGTAGATCTCTTTCAGGTTTTAGAAGTGAAAAACGTAGTTTTGAGATTTTCTTTTAGCACATTTTAATAAAATTTAAGAACAGAATTTTTCAGCACAATTTTGTGAAAACCATTTTATTGCTCTAGTTATAAGTTTATAAACTTTTATAAGTACCTAATATTGTGCTGAAAATATAAATTCAACAGTTTTTAGCCTTTCTTTACTATTTATAGTGATTTTTTTAAACTTTGTTTTTTTTTTTTTTTTAATTTAAGCATTCAGTTTGAGCTCAAAAAGTGCTGCTTAACAAATTCATCCTTTCGTTTGGAATGCTTGATTTTCCCCCAAGGAACAGTTTTCAAATCTAAATTCTAAGGGGAGATGTAGTTCTGGAATGACATGAGCGCACGAGACACACGTGGAATGACACACACACGCACACTTTTGTTTTAATATATGAATAAAACTCTCCTCAAAGGCGGGAGGGGGCTCACCATCAAACTGAAAAATGACCAGTAAATTAAAATAATAGGGACGCCCAGGTTTACCCAACGCCAGCTCTAGGGATAAGGGAAGTTGCACAAGATGAGGAGAAAGAATGGGATGAAAGGAAGTGCCCCTATAAAATGACCATCAGTTCAAGTAAGAACCCCCCCCCCCACCCCCCCAGGACACGGGTGGTGATACCACGGAACACTTCTGCCGAGATGCCTAACTCGAGTAACTTCGTAGCACATGTTTTTTAGTACATCTTTTTGAAATTTGACCAATTTAATGTGCTCAAAAAGTGCTGGCCAACAAACTCATCCTTTCGTTTGGAAAGCTTGATTTTTTGACGCCAGAACGGAATTTTCATCTCAATCCTAAGGAGAGTTATCGTCTGGAAGAACACAGACAGACACTAAAACACACACACACTTTTTGTTTTATGAAACTCCCCTCAAAGGCGGAGGGGGCACACCATTAACATGTGAAAATAAATAAATAAAAGTCCAGTCATCCAGCATGACCCCATGAGCGAATTTTTGAAGAAATCTTCGACATTTCAGTCGCTATTGATCGTGTAGAGAAATTTTAGTTTATGATTTTGAAAGAAAAACTTGGAATCAAATTATTAAAAATAATTAGGTACGCTAAGACGTACATAAATAGAACTTCTTCATAATTTCATGGCTGATATTTTCTAAGCCACAGTCAGTATTAAAGCTACATCAAGTCCTAAAACAGTTGAGCGTAAAACATTAAAGAGAGCGACCGAGAGAATCGGAGGACGGAATATTTCACAGAGTAAACTCATCAGTTGTGATTACATTTTTTTTTTTAAACAAGCACCTACTACCTACATTTTAAACAGCATGGTTCTAGGATTGGTTATACAGGGATACTTCCATAAGAGTAGTTCAATCTGAATTTGGACAATGTTTCATGCAAATATTACCGATTTTTACTACTAGCGAACGGCATTATTTCGATTTTTGACTGATTTTTCAACTTTGAAATTTTTGAAAACTTGATACATATTCTTATAGGAAATTTTACGCTGATTCCGAATATACCACATGTTAGTATGCTGAAAAAATTATTTGGCACGGCAAATAGCAAAAAACAGGCTATTTTGAAATTTTTGACTACATTTTTGAAAATTACAACCCGAAGATGGCCAACGAACTTGAACTTTCGTTTTGTGTCCTTAACATTTTAAAATTTGTTTGAAGTTTTGAAATTTTGAAGTTTTGTTTGAAGTGAACACAATTTTACGGACAGTTATCGTCTGGAATGACACATACATACATACATAAAAAATGCGTTAAACTTCAGAATATGATTCAGAAAAGCCTGAAACGGATTTCTGCATAAAATTTTTTCAAAAATTCACATTCTACAAATTTTGAGGCGAGAGCAATAGCTTAATTTTCTTCAAAAATTTGCTAAAAGAAGTGAGGACACCCAGGTTTACCCGACGCCGGCTCTAGGGATAAGGGAAGTTGTAGAAGGATGAGGAGGAAGAGTGGGATGGAAGGAAGTGCCCCTATAAAATGACCACCAGTTCAAGTAAGACCCCCACAGGACGCGGGTGGTGATACCACGGAGCACCCCCGCTGAGATGCCCAACTCGAGCAACTCCGTGACACTTTTCCCGCACCACACCCCGCGCCATGTTACTGTCGCGGCCATGACCTTGGTGTCATTGCTCGCGACTCCTTTTAGCTTGGAAATCGCTTGCCAGAGGTCACTTCTGTCATAATTATTTTGAATTTGGTCTTGTTTTGGGTCACATATCAGGAATGACAAATTTAATTATGAAAGGGGATGATTGAAGCAGGTAATAGTAATAAACCATGATGTTTTAACTAATATCGTCAGATTTTCATGATTCTTTTTTTGTTCAACTATGAATTCGGTCGTTTCAGCAGTTTCAAATTTCACAAAGGAAGAGGGTGAATGGAGGGTGTAATAGTAATAAATCGTGATGTTTAAACTATTCCTCGTCAGATTTTCGTGATCATTTTTTTAAATGCAATAATCAATTTGTTCTAGTTTTGGAAATTAGGTATGTCAGGAGTTTCAAATTTCATACTTATGATTGGAATTCGCTGTCGATGGAGGGAGTTAAGGGGGGGGGGGGGGGGGGGGGGTTCGAGAAGTCATGATATTTTTGTTTTTCCTCTTATTTTAAATCTCACCAAAATTATATATAATCCATTCATAGGGACGTCCCTGTAATGCATGCATTACTTACCAATATGGTTTAAATTGTGACCTCAATTCCCGAATTAGAACAGTAGTTCGTTTAATTTAAATAGAATTCACTTCAATGGATCAAATTAGACCATTAGGAGCATTGCAAGACCAACCGTTCTCGCACTACAAGAACTTGAAAATTGGGAAGAACTGACAAATATCTACACTCGCCTGCACCGGTTTGGTTTTCAAAGATTCATTCAAAACAAGTTTCATGTATGTATAAGAAGTGGGTGAAAAATGATTGGAAAATGTAGGTAGTATTCAGAGATGACCTACAAGTTTTCTGTTGTGATATGGATGCCAAGAGATTGATGGAGTTCCTTGAGCCTGTCCAAGACCTTGGAGTCTTCATTCGTCACCTCGATATCCTAAATAACAACAAATGCTACTGTAAATTCAAAAAATAATAACTGGACCCTAGAAAGGTAATTAATTCTTTCTACTATAACAAGCATTTTAGAGTATGAACACGTAACATAAAATTGGTAATACTCGTAGAAAGTTCTTGCAGTTCTTCCAGATGTTGGTCAGAATACGAGTGGGAGACACTATGAGTAGGAATAGCGAACAGCGCATGTACGCAGAGGTCCAGAGTATTTTTGTTCGTTGCGTAAAGAATTCAAACTATTAACACAATGAGCAACATCTACAGCGAGCGAGCTGGTGCTAACCTCTTCAAGTAGTACCACGGCTCTCTCTGTAAATTTTTTGTTCACTACTTATACAAAAACCTGCTCGGTGCCCACATTTTTTCCATTTGGTAGAAACAACTTTGTTTTACGAAAAGCACATGCGAATCCCACTACAGAATAAAAACTACTCACGTAGTTTCTAAGTCTAAAATCGTAAAAGTATTGATAACTGTGTTCATTCCCAAGTATATAACAGTGGATATCTGGTTTTCCAAGATTTTTTTTGGAGCTTGAAATTTTGAATATTTCTCAATTTAATAACAAATTGAACCCAGGAAATTAAACTATACTTATAAAGTCATAACTAAGAGGTTCAATTTGCAGACAATATGTGTTCCTTCACACAAATTTCCACATCTACTTCGTTTTAACATAATTGACGTAAACAACACCTATAAATACAACAGGTTATCACTGAGATGTTGAAGAGAGCCCAAAAAGCTAATATTTAAACATGAACCAATCAATAATAAGCTCTGATGAGGCCACAAGACGGCGAAAGCGCTCAGCTAAAGGGCCGATTACACGAGCAACAAAAGTTGCGAAACTCCAAAAAAATTGCACTAGAAAAGTTGTACGCAACACAAAGCAATAAAATTGCCTCGTGTTGCGTCAAGATGTTGCAAGGAATTAATTGCACTGTGTTGCACCAATAAAGTTGAGCAATAGAAATTGCTCAATTGTTTCGTTTACACGGGCGACTACAGTTTGCGCCATGGACGGTGAAGAGGTGGTCGTCGCTGCTGCTGCCAACCAAAGGAAAAAGTGGGGAATTTGGCAGCGCCAGTTTCTGAGCCAGAGAGAATGTAGGTTGGCTCTCACCTCTGTAATTCTTTCACGTCAATATTTGCTCATAAGACCATGCTGCACAAATAAACTCCTATCTTTGCTACGTTAAAATTCTCTCATGGGGCAATGCTGCACCTCACCAGTGCAGTTTCACGTCAATATTTCCTCATAAGGCCATGCTGCACATATAAACTCCTATCTTTCCTACGTTAAAATTCTCTCATGAGGCAATGCTGAACCTCACCAGTGCAGTTACACGTCAATATTTGCTCATAAGGCCATGCTGCACACAAACTCCTATCTTTCCTATGTTAAAATTCTCTCATGAGGCACTGCTGCACCCCATCAGTGCAGTTTCACGTCAGTATTCGCTCATAAGGCCATGCTGCACCCCATCAGTGCAGTTTCACGTCAATATTTGCTCATAAGGCCATGCTGCACTTATGCATAAGGCCATGCAACTCCTATCTTTCCTACGTTAAAATTCTCTCATGAGGCAATGCTGCACCCCATCAGTGCAGTTTCACGTCAATATTTGCTCATAAGGCCATGCTGCACAAATAAACTCTCAATGTGATTGGCTGTTTCGTTCCCTCTCCCGACCCAAGGCCGAAAAATTGCCGCAATAGTGCAATAATTTTCCAAACCCCTTGGACTTCATTTCAACACGATGCAACAGTTGCCGAGAGGGCTCGTGGGCCTGAAATGTTGTACAACTCCCGTCAATTAATTGCCTGCAATCTTCGGCAACTTTTTCGAGGAGAGAATAGTTGTCCAACTTTTTTGGAATAGTTGTGCAATACTTTTTTCTGCAATTATTGCCGGAAAAAATCGCTCGTGTAAAAGGGCCTTAACGAATGAACCACATTATTTTAGAAGCCTATGAAAAATTCTCTACCCTCAAACACCTACAACTAAATTATGTGCAAAACTACTGGAACTTCAGCTATTGAAAGTTGAAAAGTGTTTCAAGTCAATTGCCTCTACAGTAATTGTGAATGGTTTTTACTTTCATGGACAAATGGGGAACTCTCATGTGTTGGAATTCCACACTTTTGACCACAGATTCGGATTCAGCGCACTTGAAAACCCCGTAGAACCAATTTTCAGCTCAAAAGGCTGTTTAGTTTGCACAATAGACAGGTAGGAAGATCACGAGTGATGTAGTAGAGTGCCCCAGGTGCCCAGGTGGGTGATGTCATCGTGGAAATGAATTTCAAGAGCCGTATTACTTTTTGTTGAGCAAATGAAAAATTATTATGAAAATTCCGTATTGTGGAAAATGGGAAAAGGTTCTGCAGGTGAAAAGGGCTCCCTTCTCTTCAGGCAGTTTTTCCTGTTAAGCAAAAATTTGCACAGTTGGTAATACCCATCATATAGCACCTTTTTGGAAAAGAGCTCGCTCAGAGCTTTTTGTTGAGCAAATGAAAAATTATCATGAAAATTCCGTATTGTGGAAAATGGGAAAAGGTTCTGCAGCTCACAGGGAGAGTATAAGTGAAAAGGGCTCCCTTCCCTTCAGGCAGTTTTTTCTGTTAAGCAAAAATTGGCGCATGCACAGTTGGTATTTTAGTCTTTTCCCGTACACGCGAAAAGAACTAAAGGGAGAACAAAAATACTCCAGTATCCGTAAGTTAGCATACGTTCTGCTCTCCCTAATAACACCTTATTTAGAATCCCGACGTCACTTGTAAGCAGGACTGCAAGAACTCTTCATTAATTCATTATTATCAGATTTCTCACGCAATTTTTGAGGTCGAGAGGGTCATCTCGCTTCGGGAAAATCACTGTAGCTAAATCGAGTGTTGGCTCAGATCCCTGGTATGTGATCTCTTGGACAACTTGAGCATAAGGTCCACGTCCATCATCACATAAAACTGCCTAAGGAATGACAACATTTCTATTAATAAGTTAACATTTAATATTAACTAAGAGGTGCATATACAGATTGGTTGCAATCAATAAGTCCAAAATCGGGGTAACATCGTAAAGGCCCGATCACACAGGACGCGTTATAACGTGACGTTATAGGAACGTGCATTCCCCCCGGCGTTCGGCGATATAGCAACGTCACATACACCGCGTTATTATTGGGCGTTATCAGGGCGCGAGACCCAGTCTTGTCTGTGCTACTCAAGGGGTTCGCGGATCCCAGCGTCTATCATTTATCTAATTTGTCTATAATCTATAATGATTTCTGACAATGACTATGATGAGGAAGAAGCTCTACTTCTTCTAGCGCTAGTAGATCGCAGGAATAGACGGTATTGGGTGCACCCAATCAATCAAAGGAGGGAAGAGCTTGGGGAATACCACAGTCTATGTCGGGAGTTGCGCTCACATGAAGATCGTTTTGTGAACTATTTCCGCATGTCGAGACAAAATTTCGAGGACCTATATGAACTACTAGCGGTGAATATCCAGAAGATAACCAGAAGGACCGAGGAGAATGCCCTCAGCGCGTGATATTTTGTAATTTTGTACAACCCGCTTGGCTGACGTCGCGTTACTGAAAGTATCGCTGAGAGGTACCGCCGTGTGTGTGACGGGGGTGATGCAGTGTAACGTATCTTGGTAACACGACGTTACTGGAACGCCTAACGTCGCGTTATAACGCGTCCTGTGTGATCGGGCCTTTAGTCTTTACAGTGAGACTCCACTAGCTTCAGTAGGAAATATTATTCTAATGAAACATTACTAGTGAAACTAGTATGATTAGAAATTTTCTAGTAAAACGACCAAGGACTCACTGAATTTTCCAGCACTGACAAGAAATTCGACGCTAACGTCTGGTAGGAGGGTTGAAGTGACACTTCTTCTACGGTTTCTATAGTAGTTTCATAGTTGTTAGAAACCATGGGCTCTTCACAAATTTCGTTACCACTCAATGTATCGGAACTCATTGGGGACAACCGACTGGTGTCTATGAATAGGCTGCTGTAATTAAAACGTATATGAAAAAAAAAAGGAGAAATTTGTCGGTTAATATTTACGATAAAAATTATTTTTGTTGCTTTTCAATTAGGCATGTACCTGTATAATGTAAAATAATAAATTCTACCTGTGGCTCCCATTCGATGAAACGGATTGCGGGTCAGGGACAATATCTATGTAGTGTTTCCTCCACGGATCAAGGGAATCTTGGGGCATGTTCACGGACGGCGTTATGATTGCTCCCGTTTCCTTGGAAGTGCACTCGATAAAATTGCTGTGAATCATTTGGTAATTGTTCGAATAGATGGGCGCATAAGTTGTAGAGGGTGTCGTCGCAATTAGATCTTCAATCTAGGGTTACAACAAACAAAACACCAATTCAATATTGAATAATACGTACCTTTTTATTTGATCACCAACTGTTAATGGAGGGGTAGTTAGGGGGGGGGTTCACAGTAAATTAAAAGTGTAGGTAAGTACCTATACTGCGCAAATTTGACAAATTGAAAGCGGTCAAATGAAATCTTTTATCTCAATCCGTACTCGAGATATGATTTTTTAAAGGTATTTTCAGGAATACCGTGTTTTTTCATTTTAAACTCAAATTTCTCCACTTTGCCTCTTGTCAATGGGGAAGACAGCAGGGAGCAATGAAGTAGCTTTTAGTAAAAAATCTGAAGAAAAAATTGTAGAAAGAAAACTACAATTGAAGAGTTCTCTTTCAAACGGGCTTTTATCCAGCAATTTTGTTGGGAAAATGAGAAAAACCATTTAAGACACGAAGCACGTTTTCCAGGGTTCCCAAATTTTCCAGATAGTTTGTATATAGAACCGTCGATTACACCATAAAATTTCGAAAATCTGTCTCATGTTTTGGAGGAGATTCGGCCAATTTTAATTTGGATATAAGCCCGTTTGATGAAAAAGAATGGATATGAGCCATTTTGAAAAAAAACTAGTTTTTGGGCCGTTTAATGAAAACATCACATTTTAATTTCTTTTTATGTTGTAATAGATATTAATAAAATTTAAAGATGAACGAAAACAACACATTCAACATACTAAAAAATACATTTTTTTTAAAAGAAAAAGTGAAAGAAGTCCACAAGACAAAAACCTGAGTAGGTATTTAAACGTGAAGTTCGCCGCAGTCCTGGTCAAGGCAGTTACATTCCGTGGCCTCAACTACCTCATCATTTTCAGCCTCAGTGGGTAGGTACTCAGTATGGGTCTGGATACCACTGGAGGTCTGGCATGTTATTCCATTCTTCGCCAAAATGGGAAGCGAGAAGATGTTCCACGTCTTTCTTTTTTTCTTTTGTCAAACAACGTGGGGATGAAAGATTTGTCAATACCTCCATATTCTCCTCTGATTTTCCTTTGTTAACGATAGAGCTATACGTTTCTGTATCTGAATCAAACCTGTTGTGTAGTCGGCATTTAACTCTGGTGGTGAATATTAGAAGATTTTTTTGTTTTGAATTTTTTAATTATGACTCTTTTGGCCTGACTGATTCCGTTTACTTTATTATAAGTACTTTGGAGTGATTTTATGTCAAGCACTTGCCAGTCCCTCCCTAATTTCTTCACTGAGCCTACTTCAGCGTAGACACAATCGTATTCTTCACTAGTCGTTATGACTGATATGGTTTTTAATAGTTTCTCCGCCCTCCCAAAAACTCTGTCAGCCGAAATACTGATAAACAGCCCTGCCCAGTGATGAACACAGGTGCCCAAGAGTGATGGCGACGCCACCTGTTGTGAGAGTCGTTTACTACTGTTTATTCTACAGCCTTGTCTAGTGTTTCCCTCTATTGGTTGGGTGATGAATCACATTCGAATTAGAAGCAGAAAATATTAGTTTGGATATAAACCCTTTCGATGTAAAATGATCCAATAACATACCAGGAGCGGATGGATGAGAGCCACTTCGATAAAAAAGAGTTTATTGAATATAACGGGATGGATATAAGCCATTTCGGTGGTAAACCAATTTTTAGCGCGCTTTTAAAGGAGGATACAAACCATTTCGGAAGAAAAGCGACTCGTGAGGTGGTAGGCCTCAACCCAAAAATTCAGAATCCGTAAAAAAAACAATAAGTGTAAAAAATGGATATAAGCCTGTTTGAAAGAAATCTCCTCAATTGCCTGCAGATATTCTTAGAATTGTATCTGTTTGCAAGGGAACAGGGGGGGGGGGGGGGGGGGGGGGCTCACAAAAATCGCTGTTTCCACGATGCCATGCTACATGTCCCCCCCCCCCCCTCCCTGTAATGTACCTTACATGTATGTGAAATGTATATGTCATATGTATGTAATAACAACATTATTAGGTGTTGGATGAAAGAAAAACTAGAATAGATAAGTACCTACCTACACGTATTTAATAAATATATTAATAACTATAATTTATTTCATTTTCTTAATAAATGATAATGTCATCATCTCTGATAAATAATCTAGTAAATCTAAAAAAACTTCCACAATGAAACGAACATCTACTTGCATGCAAGCACTGTGACCGCCGGGTCAGAAAATTCGAAACCGTTTATCAGTTGTTGTTGTTGTTATCAGAATAGCGTAATACTTCTTATTTTTGTGGTTGAAGTAGTGCAGTGTGTACAAATATTTATTTTATCTAACAAATGGTAAATACCTACTCACAAAAAAATATTTAATGTGTGGAAAATTAAACTTGTGCCATCGATTCGATTGACACGAGGTTACAACGACGGATGTGATATGTAGGTAAGCGTCGAGTTTGATCATTTCTGCAAATATGGATCAATCTATTCGCCCACGAACTGAACATTTGGTAACTCTCAAAGTTATGAGATTGACTAGACCAAGTCTAGCTTCGCCAATAGTTGTGACTAATGACCCCAAAGATTTACCAGGGAATTTGTTTAATAACGCCTTGAAACGGGATATCACTTCAGTGGCAGGGACGGAAACGATACAGGCTACGAGTTTTTTATTGCTCCCTCAAAGTTTTGGTAATATATACTTGGGAGAGACGTTTTCTTGTTATATTTGCGTCTACAACGTGAGCGATCAATTAGTAAAAGATGTAACGTTCCATGCGTCGCTGCAGGTAGCCCATAAAACGATAGCTCTCCACAACTTGTCAGAGCCTCACAATTCAACTGACCTCCCACCTGGAGGCTCAGTGGATGAAGTCATACACCACGAAGTTAAGGAAATCGGTCACCACATTCTTGTCTGCGAGGTGGGTTACTGTTCAAGAGCGTTGACGAGCGACCGCCAAACCTTTAGGAAATTCTTCAAATTCGAGGTTCACCAACCGCTGGACGTGAAAACGAAATTGTACACGGCAGAGTCCAACGAAGTGTACTTTGAAGCCAAAGTACAAAACACCACTAGCGGGAGTCTAATTCTAGAAAGAGTAGCTTTGGAGTCGTCTCCATTTTTCAAAGTGGAGAAATATAACACGCTCCAAAAAGTAGAAGATCTTCAACTCAACGTAATGGCACCCGGAGAGAAGAAACAGTTTCTGTACTGCCTGACTCCAGACTGGAATGAGATACCCAACCTTAAACAGTTGTTTGATACAACATACATTGGAAAACTCGATATAGTTTGGAGATCTAGCCTGGGCGAACGGGGAAGGCTGCAAACCTCGCAACTCCACAAAAAACAGCAAGAACAGTGCGACTTGCATTTGAGCGTTGAAGAGCTGCCTGGTGTAGTGTACGTAAGTGAAATGTTTGTAGCGAAATTCAAGATCGCCAATCTCACAAATAGAAGCATGGAGATGGTTTTGGCGCTAGAGCAAGCCAAAGGATACGCATGGGTGGGGAGTTCTGGAAAGCCACTGGGTACAGTTGAGGCAGGGGAAACAACAAGTTTTGCCGTAAGTATCGTTCCAGTTAGTTTAGGGCTCATTAGCATTTCCGGAATCAGGATCAAGGACCCTTTTCACTCTAAAGTGTATGATTTTGATGAAATAACACAAGTTTTTGCTATGAGTGGGGGACCTGAGCACCAAGATAGTGCAAACCAAAAAGCGGCTCGTCTCATTCAAAAGATCTATTAATTCTATGTGAAAATGAAGTTGAAATATTCATGTATTACTGTTACAAAATAAAATAATTTTGGTTGCATTCAAACAATTGTACTCAATTATCCCATCAAAGTCTCACTGAAAAAACAAATTGTGTACCTCTAAATAAACTAAAAATTAAATTATATATATATATATATATATATATATATATATATATATATATATATATATATACTTTGGCACAGATGTGCGGAGGAAAATAGCACATATATAAAGATAAATTAAAAGGAAAAACTCACGTTATAATATTTCGGCTTTTGCCTTTATCAAATAGTAGAGTAGAAGTATGTATATTGTATATATACATATATTATATATATATATATGTTATATTATATATACATTATGTATGTATATTGTATATATATACACACACAAATACATGGTGTCTCTAAGGTTCGATTCTACTACAAATTTGTGACTTATTTGACCTGTAACATATGTTTTTTAATTCATTCACGCTAAAGACCACTTTTTTCACTTTCAAGCATTTGTCCGCGTTTTCGGCTTTGTGTCACGAAAACTACTATAACTCCCTTAATTTCCAGTAAAAACTCAAATCCGGTTATACCGTTGGAAAGAGCGTTAGATTCTCTATCTCCCTGAAGCCATTTCAAAGTCGGGAATAAATGGGTCAAAAATAAGCTGTAAGTGAACAATTTGTTTAATTCCGAAAATGTTCACTTTTTTCAAAGCTTATATCTCGAAACGTCCAAGATGTACATTTTTGTTTATTATTTCCAATAATAAGCCTATGTGATCGTATAGCAAAAAATTTTATAACCCCCCCTCAAACTTTGTCACTTTACGTTTCAAGGTGCGTAGAATCCAAATTTGAAATGTCCGTCCGCCGTCCGGGCCATAAAAGGCCTTAGAATTGACTTAAAAAATCTGTTCTTTCGCACATATACTCCACTTGGGGTCTAGTTGGTCCTAACTTCTCGCCAGCTCGATCGCTCCACTCTCATGAGTGCTATGAGCCAAAAATAGGTGAAAAAGTGTCTTTTTTTGTACATTTCAAGTTGTATAGAAATTGGAGATTCATGAGTGAAAAGAAAATGTTAGCTATTAATTTTATGGAAAACAGAGTATTCTAAATGATACTCTTCTATTCAAAAAGAGATTTTGGATTTTAGGCTATTTTTTGCAATTTTATAGATTTTTTAAAACCAAATTTAATGAAGTTCAAGTTTTTAGCATAATTTCGTACATACATTTTTGAATATTCTATTTCATAGTTGATAAACTTTATTTGACCAATCTCAAGCAAAAAAATATCAATTTAACAATTCTTAGCCATTTTCAGTGATTTTGTCAGCACATTTTTTGAAATTTGACCAATTAGATGATATCAATATACAGTATAGGTAACACTTTTATGTGTTGGAAAGATGACTTGGTAATAAATTGTTTTGTTTATCAACTATATTAAAAAGCGTAAAATTGTGAGATTCCGCTGCTGTAATGGATTGAACCCATTTGTGAGGTCCGAAGCTCCGAGTTCCGATACTAAATATACTATAAGCGGCGTTTAATAATTATGGACCAGAGATCTACGTAGAAGGGCTGTCTTAAACCTTTGTGTAATAATTTGCAGCGTTTTTATGATGTAAGCCTAAAAGTTGCATCACAATCCCAGCTCTCCAACGGTGCAGTCAATTGTTATTTAAAATTAATTTTTTTATTAACCAGAATCAACCAGAAGGGTCACTAGCGGCAGTGAACGCGGTATCTTAAGGGACTGGAAGTGGCAGGATTCTAAGGGGAGCCATGTTGTCATCCTTGACTAAAAAGGGGCGTCATCGTGGACTCCACTGGCAACTCGGAGGGGAAAAAAAATTAGGGGTACAGTGATGACCATTGTTCAGCCCCCAAAGTGGTTGAAAAAAATAAAAAATAAATACAACTGAGACTAGATTTAAAATAGGCCGACAACAACTATACAGGGTGATTCCCTCGCAGATGCAAAAAAAGATTTGGATGAAACTACATCAAAAATGGAGTAAAATGCCGCCAACCGCATATTTTTATCTCAATCCGTACTCGAGATATGATTTTTAAAAGGTTTTTCCAGGAATACCGTGTTTTTTCATTTTAAACTCGGATTTCTCCACTTCGCCTCATTTAATTTTAACTTTCAACCACATTTTCGGTATCAGCATTAAATTTCCTATAAGAATATTGTACTTGGGTTCTTAAAAAGTACCATCCGAAGACCTTCACATCAGCTCAAACATTGACGATTTTTTAAAAATAGTATTTCTGAAAATCTTTAAAACTTTACTACTCTTTTAAAAAGAATCCTGGAAACTGGCAAATCTCATGAAAACTGCTTCATCTAATATGGTTTCCAACGGTATTTTCAATTTTACTTTTATTTTGTTATTTAGGGGAGAAAATAATGTTTTAATGTTAACAAATGTGGGTTTTTCAATGAACTTGTTGGTTTTCTCGAAAGATGACCCTCCATGAACCAACGAGTATGGGGTCGGTTTCTAAGTATCTTTTCTCGCTGGATCGAATGGAAACTCTTGCAGATCTCTCCAACTCCGTTATAACCGAGTTTTACACTTAAACTCGCAAATGTTTAGTTTGTTTGTTTACGCTTAAATGTATGAGTGTTATGGGGTAAAACTAGTTAATTAAAGTGTAAAACTCGATTATAACGTAGTTGGAAAGATCTGCAAGCGTTTCCATTCGATCCAGCGAGAAAAAATACATAGTAACCGACCCCATACTCGTAGGTTCATGGAGTGTCATCTTTCGAGAAAAGCAACAATTTCATTGAAACACCTACACTTTTTACCATTAAAACATACTTTTCTCCCCTAAATAACAAAGTAAAAGTAAGATTGATTATACCGCTGGAAAGAGTATTAGACGAAACAGTTTTCATGAGGTTTGCCAGTTTTCAAGATTTTTTTTGGAAGAGTAGTAAAGTTTTAACGAAAGTAGAAAAAATGATTTTAGAAAAATTTATTTCTCAGAATTTAATGTTTAGGCCTATCTGATGCTGCAATAACGCTTGAATTGTTGATCCGACCATTTTTATGGTTTTCATGGTCCTTTAAAAAATTGGTGTACTAAGGTACACCATGCCAGGTTGATGGGCTACCATGTCGGGTGACTGTGGTTCACTCTGCCAGGTTGATGACTACAAGGGAGGATGACTGAAATACACTCTGCCAGGTTACGGAAACGTATGTCTAGGTACTAAAATGTTAAAAACTCACAAACCTTTATAACTCGTACTTTATTACTTAGAAAAATAAAAAAAGTTACATAAACTTTTAAATGCACTACGTTGGGTAACATTTATCAAACTTGGAACTTCAACATTTAAAATCACTTTTCCTCTTATCAAGTAAAATCAACAGCCTTATGAATGAGTTTGAACAAGTTTTGTCAGTCTTAGATATATGATGAACTAAAATGAAAGAAAAAAGTTACATAAACTTTGAATGTGTAAAGTTTACCGAACTTGGAATTTCGAAATTGACAATCACTTCTTCTCTAATCAACTAAAATCAACAGCCTTATGAATGACTTTGAACACGTTTTTTCAGTCTTAGATATACGAAAACTAAAATTTTTTTAGTAGCATTTTTTTCTGGAGGTACTGACATACAATTCTCACGAACAAGTTCGGCAAGGTTACGAATTTTGGAAAAAGGGTCATCATTCTGCTCTTTATTGTTGGCAAAATGGATGTAACGTCTAAGTTTCAAAAACTTTTTGAGTGACATTACATCCGCGATTTTGTGCTGCCGGAAGCGCTTAGACCAGTAATCAGTGATAGCCGGTAAATTGATTATTCCCATCAGGAGATGAATACCAATGAAAGCCTTGATGGTTTTTTTATCCACATTCAGTGCCGTCCCAGTCTGCTGAAGACTGTATCTGTTGGTTTCGAGCACGATGAGGTTGATGCACTCTTCACTGAAAAAATCGTAGAAGTAGGACAAGGGTGTGCGGTTGGATTGCTCCTCTTCAGTAGCTGATTCGATGTGGCATGGTGGGACGGTGACCTTACCCGTAAATTTTGATTTTTCCCATTTCATCATCAATGGCGTTGATATTACCTTCTTTTTCTTTTTGATGGGAGGGGTTCTCTTTCTCTTTTCACGGGATGTGCTAGGTCTGGGAGTTGCTTCTTGTTCCTTTTCGTCAACTGCGGTGTCTTGCTCAAGTTCGTCACGGTCAAAATCCACAAACCCAATTTCGTTGAAAAGTTGCTGGATTCCCTTCTCCAGCCGCTCTTCATCCCAGTCAAGTTCGTCACCTTCTCCATCTGAAAGATGGTCATCAGACTCCGCTCCTGGTTTGGAGACCAACGTGAGTAAAAGGTGTCCTCTTGATTGTATCACGTTCGTCTGAAAATTAGAAATAAAATACTAAAATAATTTAGAAACTGAATAAATAATAATAATTCATAAACTAGCTAAGCAGTTCATGAACTGGGCAAGGTGCACCTCAGTCACCTTATTTGGCCGCCCAGCAAACTGGCAAGGTGAACCTCAGTCACCCTAATGATTGCCCACAAACCTGGCACGGGTGACTACAGTACACTTTTTTTGTTTCAGCCCAGAGGAGACACATATTCAGTAAATTCGTATTCAATTGGCTTTTACGAAAGAAAATCATGCGTAGAATTCGATTTTGTTACCCAGAACCCTGTAAAACCATTCAAAACTAAGGAAAAATCAGCATAAACTTACCTTCTTTCCGTGAAACGGCATCTTGGAGACGGCTCACAACAAACTAACCTTTTCACGTCAATCCCACCAAAACATCAGTGTTGCCAATGACTTCACGAACCCCAACCAGTTAAATAACTTAATGGAAGTGGCAACATTGATCATTGGGCTCCAAGAGCGCGAAAATCGGCCTTCAAAGTGGCGGTGTACTGAGAGACACCTGCCAGGATAAGGGTTAAGCTGATGTGAAGGTCTTTGTATGGTACTTTTTAAGAACCCAAGTACATTATTCTTATAGGAAATTAAATGCTGATTCCGAAAATGAGGCAAAAAGTTAAAATTAAATGAGGCAAAGTGGTGAAAATTGAGTTTAAAAGGAAAAAACTCAGTTTTCTTGGAAGGGGAAAAAAAACTTTAAAAATCATATCTCGAGTACGGATTGAGATAAGAATATGCGGTTGGCGAGATTTTACTACATTTTTGATGCAAACTAACACACGAAATTTTTCGTCACTTATCCCTGCCACCCTGCATTGAGGGTTAAAAGTTATGGGGTCAAAATCGGAGTCATCACAAGAATAAGAACTTTCAATATTCATTTGTTTGCATACTAGAATCAGTTAGGTACACTTTTGAAAATACTCATCTTATAAACTGAATTGTAAAGAATAGTGTTCTGGCATTTGAACTGTTTGTAAGTAATGTAGTATTTAAAATGAAATTGACAGAGTACTTGGAACTTTTTGAGTGGAAGGAATGTCACAAAAAAATATTGTACAGCCAAAGGAAAAAAACGCTGCAAATTATTACACAAAGGTTTATTATTCATGTATTAGACAGCCCTTCTACGTAGATCTCTGGTCCATAATTATTAAACGCCGCTTATAGTATATTTAGTATCGAAACTCGGAGCTTCGGACCTCACAAATGGGTTCAATCCATTACAGCAGCGGAACCTCACAATTTTACGCTTTTTAATATAGTTGATAAACAAAACAATTTATTACCCAGTCATCTTTCCAACACATAAAAGTGTTACCTATACTGTATATTGATATCATTTAATTGGTCAAATTTCAAAAAATGTGCTGACAAAATCACTGAAAATGGCTAAGAACTGTTAAATTGATATTTTTTAGCATAAGATTGGTCAAATAAAGTTTATCAACTATGAAATAGAACATTCAAAAATTTATGTACGAAATTATGCTAAAAACTTGAACTTCATTTAATTTTGTTTTAAAAAATCTATAAAATTGCAAAAAATTGCCTAAAATCCAAAATCTCTTTTTGAATAGAAGAGTATCATTTAGAATACTTTTTTCCCTATAAAATTAATAGCTAACAATTTCTTTTCACTCATAAATCTCCAATTTCTATACAACTTGAAATATACAAAAAAAGACACTTTTTCACCTATTTTTGGCTCATAGCACTCATGAGAGTGGAGCGATCGAGCTGGCGAGAAGTTAGGATCAACTAGACCCCAAGTGGAGTCTATGTGAGAAAGAACAGATGTTTTAAGTCAATTCTAAGGCCTTTTATGGCCCGGACGGCGAACGGACATTTCAAATTTGGATTCTACGCACCTAGAAACGTAAAGTGACAAAGTTTGAGGGGGGGTTATAAAAATTTTTTTATATACGATCACATAGGCTTATTATTGGAAATAATAAACCAAAATGGATCGGCGGCCAAGATCAAAGATTTATATACCTACCCACCTTCCGTGTGTGTATGTATCACTGATTGAAGTGCCAGGAAAATACCGCCATAAGCGAATATCGCTAGAGAAACTGCTGACAATGAAACGCCGACAAAGGGAAGAATTATAAGATAATAATAACTCAAGTAGGAATCCAGAATGATATAGTTATTACCAAACGCAATATGATGAGGATCGTAATAGAAATCACACACTAAATAGGCGTAGTTAAACGTGAATGAGCTAAGTCTCTGAACGGCTATTATCGGCGCACAGTGGTTCGAAATTGACATCAGGGTGAAACTTTTCGCTTTATAATCTATTTCTACAGGAAATTTTGTGCTGATTCCGAATATCCTTGTTCCTTTACCTCAAACGATTTTTGCTTGGATTTTTTTCAATAAAAAATTGTCAAAACGCGCTTTTATGTTGGTTTTTTTCAAATTTACGAAGTGAATTTTGCATTCCTATCCACTTTGTTAAAATAGAAAAGTTGTAAAGAATTAAATTCTGCGTCGATTGAGCACAAAAGCAGCTGAATCCAATTAAAAATAACCTGACCCCCACCAGTTTCTTGGTGTCTTGGATTTTTACGTGTCTTGAGATGAAATGTGTGTTCAGTGATTTCCTATTCATTTTACCAAACAGAGCAACTTAGCGTGATTTTTACTCTTGCTCTTGAAGTAGCAACTGTTCAGGTTCATATATACATATACCAAATATTAACCATTCATTTTGCTTACCAGAGCGTATATTGTAAATATATCAAATCTCGGCTACACTTCGTGGATGCATTAATTTAATAATCTACCCGATTCCCCGGGCAAGAACATAAAAAAAACATAAAACAACACAAAACAACAAACAAAAAACACAAAAACATAACAACACAAAACAACACAACACAATAAAAAAACATAACAACACAACAATACAACATTGTGTTTGTTTGTTTTTTAACATAAAATTTAATATCCTCATGGGTTGGGTTGCACTGGTGGAATCTTCCTGCTGATGAGCATCTAGCATTTCATCTGCACTTCCGTGACTCACAACTTTAGGAGGAACTCTAGTTTTTTGAAAATACTTTTTAGACGAGTCATTATAAAAATTTTTCGAGCTACTGCAATAGCTTCATTTTCTACAGAAATCCCTAAAAAACAAGGGAGGGGGGGGGGATGGGAATCTTTACATCCACACCTTGTTACAGTTAGGGAGCGTGAGTATAGAGGGATGGAAATTGAGACACTTTCCTAACAAAGAATCCAGGTGGTGTCATTGGACTCCTTGAAACCAAATTATTTAATAAAATCCGAAGTAGAAGTAGTTTAATTTCTCCCTTGATGGGAAAAACAAAAGATCATGGATATGTCCAGTACCTACTGCTAACCAGTTGGTACCTACTACTCAACTGTATACCAACCATGTAGTGCCTTCATTTCACAAGATTATTCCTTAAAAACAATATATGTATGTATTTATGGTTACAAAACAATATTAGTTTTTAACCATAAAAGGGACACGACGTCATCCGTGACGTGTGTGCGAGCATGGCGGAGGTGGCCTGGGGCGGGGTGCACACAGAGCCTGTCCTCCGGGAAGGGGCAGAAGGGAGCCCAACCCGGGAACTTGGAAACTGCCAGACCAGGAAACTGTCCGAATTTCTGCCCCAAAACCGATTCGGGGAGTTCAAGGAGTTCACGTAAATGTCTCCGAAAGTAGGGCCAGGAAACTGCCGGAAAACAGAAAGCTGCAGAACTGTCCGAAAATATTCCGGCAGAATGGAAAGTCCCCGTTTCGACTTCGAAAACTGTCCGAATGACTGCTCAGGGCAATGAACTCCGAGTGGGTCCTTTCTAATCCGTCTTTGTAAAGCGTCTTCTTCCATTATTAGAGGGAAGCCTATAGTGAGTCACATTCTAATCCGTTATTATAATGGCAACCACTGCGTCTTGCGTTCATTAGGGGGAAGCCTTTATATGGCCATTCTCGCACCATAATAATTCATTCGAAAAGTTTCATTCCTGAGAGTAAGATATTCGTTTTTCCATCTCTGTGACGTGTTTCTGTCCGTTCAACATGGTTTTTATAATGCAGGGCCAACGAGCCAACTCACTTCTCTACGTAGACGAGTGCAATAATTTCTTATATATTAGAGATAAGAAGAAGAACTCAGTGTGGTACATGAGATGTTCGCATACGTCATGTCCTGGAACAGCAAAGATGACCGACATGCCAGAAGATGTTGCTGATACAGATTTATCAACGTTTACGATGATCCAGTCAAAGCCACATAATCATGGACCCGAGGAGCATGTGAGAGAGGTGAGTCTACTCTTTAACTTTGTTTTGTAGTCGGCCGTAGTTGCTTGTATAGCTTTTCCTAGTCAAAATAAAAGTTTTCCGAATCAACATAAAGGTTTTCCGAATCAAAATAAAGGTTTTCCGAATCAATTGGCCTAGGATATCCCATGTACATGAACGAATATTCCATTCCACTTGAAAAACAAAATTGAAATTTTATATTAACACCAGCGGAAATTTGGAAAACAAAACGAAAGATTGGCTGTAAAATAGCAGTCACCCAGTACCTAATTACTTGTTAAATCAATTTTCTAACACAATACTATAATCGCAGGTTGTGGATTTGAAGAAGAAAATACTTCACATTTGTGCCACGGAAAGCAGGGACATGCACGATATATTCAAGAAAGAGTGTGCCAAGTGAGTATGGTTTGCAATCTACGTAATTATTACATCTAAAAATTTACTAAAAATGAAATAATAATTATATAATTAAACAATAAACAATTCAAATTATTCAAAATATATTACAGTTGAACCTACATATCTATATACATTTGTGTGCATGTGTTTGTACTTTTAGGGTTCCACCAGATGTAGCGAGTAAGCTGGAGTGGACAAAATTTTACTACACAATGAGAAACGTTAGAAGGAAACAACTTCCAGCTGTACCCACATCGCTGACAGGGTTGGATTCAGCCGTTAGGGCCGTAATGCCTCGTTTTGGCATGGTGGATGGTCAGTCATTTTATCATGGCATTGTGGAGGCGAACGGAAAAGTGAGCTGCATATTCGTCACCAAGCAATTGTTGCCTGTTCTACGTGCCTCCGCAATTTGGCACATTGATGGCACATTCAAGACGGTCCCGAGTTACCCATCGGCACGTCAGCTCATCACTATAATGGCTAACGACGGCGATAAGGTGCCCACAAAATGTTATTCATACACGTTATCTGTAGTATACACCTTATATTATGCTACACCTTATATAATACTACTTGCAGATGATACTTACCTATATTAAGTAAATAATGTCCGTAAAAGTGGGTATGATTTTATGTGTTTTCTGTCTTTTCTTTCCAGGCGTACCCAGTGGTGTACGTAATCATGGAATCAAAGGAAAAAGCTTCGTACAAGGCAGTTCTCCACCTATTGAAAACCGAGCTCGAGTTAACCCCTTCTGCTGTGATGTCAGATTTTGAAGCTTCACTGAGAGCGGCCATCCTGGAGGTTTATCCAACTATCACCCTCAAGGGCTGCTGGTTTCATTTTGCTCAAGTAGGTTCATGATTGTTATATTAGTAACACACAATTAACTTTAATTTGTGATCGACCCCATGTATTGAATTTACAATAACTAACTGCTTAGGGGTTAGGTACCTACCTAATTTATTTTATTTGTAAATAGGTTAATACGTATAAATTATAAATATTTTACGGGTTTCAGGCTATTATCAAGTACGTGTCTACTCATGGGCTGAAGAGGGCTCTCAAGGAAAACCGAGCTTTTGGTAACGTGATAAAAATGCTGATCGCGTTAGCGTTGCTGCCAGCCGATGACATGGAAAATGGGTTCGCGCACGTGAAGAGGACCATTGACTCAACTGGTTTAACCGAGATGTTGGAGCCCGTCATGCAGTAAGCAGCACATGTATTATGAGCAGTACCACTTATAACTATAAATAATATCTTTCTCTAGTATAAATTATCTCCCTTAGCCAATTTGTTTTTATGTAAACCATCTCTTGCAGATATTTCCGGACTCAGTGGATGGACGAAATACGTCCTCAAAATTTTACTGTAAATGGGTCAAACGTGAGGACGAACAATAACCAGGAGTCGTACCACGCCCAACTCCTCAGATGTTTAGGGAAAAGCCACCCGGGTATCTGGCAGTTTATTGGTAAGGAAAACCATAAGGTTTTAGTATAATACATTTGCATGCAGCATTGTTTATCATAAAAAAAAGTTCACGTTTTATCAATAAGTTGTTAAAAACGTCATAATTGACATTTTATGTCTTTGCTATGGCACACAAACTCGAAAAGCGTTATAAAAATTCTTAACGTTATAAAAATGCGATATGAAAAATCGTTATGAAACAGCGATTAACAAAATTTCTGATGATTTTCGCTTACAACCTGTCGTTGCTAAGGAAAAGTAACTTCCTCATTTTCCGTGCCACAAAAATCGTTCACCACTCGTTCGAAAGCCCTGAATTAACTACAAATTTGTATGTATTCACCACACCAGTAACTATCCCGATAACTAAGATTTAAAGGTATTCATTTTGATGATTTTTTCATACTACTTACTTATTATTATTCGCTATTACTATTATTACTATTACTTACTATTATTATTATAGGATCCCCCTATTTGAAAACACAAAGTTGATGTTGGTTGTGCTGTTGCGCGCACTTTTTTTTTTTTCATTTTTGAGATACTAACCAAAAAATATAAAGTTTGAAAAATCATCCTTTATTATGCGTGGTTGATTACAGACGCTCTGATGAGTATGGCATCGACCGCCATAAGAGACCAGCAGCGAGTCGCGGACGGAGCCGGTGTCTCCTTTGGACGAAACCGCAAATGGGCGTTCCACGAAAGGACAATCACCAGCAGACTTCGGGATTTGGCCAGGGGAACTATCACTGTTCAAAGGTTCTTGAACTATTCTGTCAGATTCTTCCATCTCGAGGGCGTCAGCAATTTTGTTGATGAGGAGTTCGAAGAAGATTGGAACGAGGACATTTTTGATGAAGGGATCGAAGACGCGGATGATGATTTCCACACTCCCCCTGGTAAGCATCTTAATCTTTCTTCTTTTTAGAGGTGAAGTTAATTTTTCTTCAACATAACTGTCATACGATCAAGCTGCTGAATCTTGGCACACCCATGTATGCCGACATAAAACCTTCTATCTGTTGTCACAGAAGCATTTCACTTTCCTTTCCAATGATGTGTTTGATACGATTATTTCAGGTAATTGGTTCAGCCGGCCACACATTGTTCCCGAGGGTTTGAAAGTGGATCCTAGTTTCACTGACACACAATTGGAAGCCATCTCCAGCTTAGGGGACAACGAAGGGGTCAACCTGGCGACAGAATCGGAGCCCACCTGTGTCTTCTGCCTCACTCACGCGGTCACGCGATTCGCGAGCCCATGTGGCCATAGGCAACTCTGCAGATCATGTGTAGACACTTTACTCAAAACAAGGTCCACATATGAGAACAGTAATATCCTGAAGCCCATCACCTGTGCTCAGTGCCGTGCCCTTGTAAGCTGCTTTGTTAGGCTATTTTAAGCATTACTTATCCATATTTTTATCCATAACAGTCAATGTATATTTATTTATAACGTGTAAAACTTGTATATATACCTATAAAAATGAGATATGTTATTTTTATCAATAAATCTTTATTTACGGCGAATGTTTGAATTATTGGACCTAGGAAAAGATAGGTAAAAACCTAAGAATCCCTAGCCATATTATAAAGGGATAGAGGAGCCGACCTGCAAGACACAAGCCCACGCGGTGTGGGCTTATGTTATAGACATAATTAGGGCTCGGATTCGAGCATATTTGATTTTTTTTCCTGAATAGTAAACATTGGAAGAAGCCTTTTGTTGGCAATTTCACCACTCTGGGACCAACAGAGTTTAAATCTATCGAGCATAGAAATGCATAAAACCGCGGTTTTCAGAATAAATGCATATTTTAGTGGTTTTCGTCTAAATAGTTCATTTTTCTTCAAATTTCCCCCGAATTCGGGCCCTGACTATTCATAAGATTAGAACACATAAATTACTGAAAAGCGTATATCTGGTGCCAATACTAGAACCTCAGGTTTTTGGGGGGATGCATCTTAGACACACGGCGAGAGAAAGTGAGCAGAGGGCGTCGGTTACGTTAGACACATGAGTTATCTTAGACACACGGATTGAAGAAAAATCACATGGGCCACGTTGCTACGCTCACATCTCAAACAAACTTAATATCCTATAGTCAGTCCATCAGTAAAAGTATAGATTAGATGAGAGAGAGAAAAAAAAAAAAATAAATAGTTGGGAAATTCGGTGGGTCCAACGCCAAACTCAATTTCTGGAACCTTCTGTGTCTAACGCAACTTGTATGCCTAACACGGTGTTCCTCGATCGGATTTGACCTCAAAGTGCTTGCCCTTCAAATTTTCTTTCGAATTATGCTTCGGGAATATGTTAGGATTGTAATTCAGCAAAAACTGAAATCAGACATTGAGCCGTTTTTTTTAAGTTCAGTTTTTGAATTTTTAATTGGTACTTTAATCATGAAAATACGCTATAATCGCCGATATTCAGAAAAAAATATTATTTATGTGTCATTATACAATAGAATCTTCATCTAGTTTCATAGTTCTGACGTATTTTGTGATCAAATATAATTAGAAAAACAAAAATAACAACATTTTATTGAACAAAATAATGATTATATTTGCATGAAGCTCTTAATAAATGTCTGTGAGTGTGCGCGCAGTATGTGCGTGTGTGTACGCTCGTGTGTGAGTTTATAATAATTCATTATATAAATTTTAACATACAATTTATATCTAAATTGAATAGAAAATAAAAATAATGGCATTTTAACATTTTACATATGCAGAGAATTATATTCGCATACAGCTCTTAATAAACGTTGTCCATACTCAGAATTGATTCTCGATACTTTATATTAGGCCCACGTTGCAGAAAAATCATGATGCTCGGCCTCCATAGCCTGTTCACTGTACTCGTAAAAGGCGAGGCCATTTCCGTGTTTGGTACAAAATTCTTCCACATGAATGAAAACCGCGTGAACTTTTAGAGTGACTGGAATATCCGAATATAAATATGATGCTTTGAATTCATTGATGTATTCAATGAATTTTGGATCCAGCCTGGCTGAGAAAGATGCTTTGACAACTTCATTGAACTTCTGGAAAGCATAAATGAATTCGTTCAAAGTAAATAGTTGCCGCATTTTGCTACAGAAACTCGATTTGTTGCGTTCAGACTGTAGCATGGGTTGTTTAAAATACGTTGATGCTTTCCAGAAGTTCAATGAAGTTGTCAAAGCATCTTTCTCAATCAGGCTGGATCCAAAATTCATTGAATACATCAATGAATTCAAAGCATCATATTTATCTTTAGTTATTCCAGTCACTCCAAAAGTTCACACGGTTTTCTTTCATGTGGAAGATTTTGTACCAAACACGGAAATGGCCTCGGCTTTTACAGTGAACAGGCTATGGAGGCCGTGCATCATTATTTTTCTGCGACGTGGGCCAAATATAAAGTATCGCGAATCAATTCTGAGTATGGACAACGTTTATTAAGAGCTGTATGCGAATATAATTCTCTGCATATGTAAAATGTTGAAATGCCATTATTTTTATTTTCTATTCAATTTAGATATATATTTTATGTTAAAATTTATATAATGATTCATTATAAACTCACACACAAGCGTCCGCATAGACACACACGCACATACTACAAGCATACTCACAGGCATTTATTAAGAACTTCATGGAAATATACATTATTTTGTTCAGTAAAATGTTGTTATTTTTGTTTTTTTAATTATATATGATCACAAAATAGGTCAGAACTATGAAACTAGATGAAGATTATATTGTATAATGACACATAAATAATTTTTTTTTTTCTGAATTTCGGCGATTATAGCGTATTTTCATGATCAAAGTATCAATTAAAAATTCAAAAACTGAATCTAAAAAAAAAAAAAAAACGGCTCAATGTCTGATTTTAGTTTTTGCTGAATTATAATCCTAACATATTCCCAAATCATAATTCGAAAGAAAATTTGAAGGGCAAGCACTTTGAGGTCAAAGTCGATCGAGGACCACCGTGCTAACGTTAAATCATTTTTCACGAGCCTGTGTGTCTAACGTAACTCCAATCGCTGCCCGTGTATTCAACATAAGTCCCCCGGTTTTTGACCATTAGTGAGGCCATTCACGCACCAAATTCAGAGGCCTTCGAGGGTTGCAGGTTTCAATCCTCTGCCGGATTAGAGAGCGGCTCGGCAGGTAAGCTGTTGTATGGCCCATTCGTCTTTTCTCTTTGAAAGGGGGTTGTGAGTTATTTTAGTGACGTGCCTATTTTGTGAACCAGTATTGTTTACTTGGCTTTTACTTTGGCTTTATTTTTGGTACATCGTGAAAGCTAAAGCTGCTATTGAAATGAAGGACTTGGTGCCATCCTTGACTTTCATAAAAGCCTACATGACCATCACATCATTCCTGAGGTCATCCTAAAGTTGGAATCGCGAGGGATGGAGTTGGTTGAAGTAATCTCTACAATAAATGGAGTCATCGAAAACTTTCCTTTCTATAGTTTTTAACGGTGTTTTTCGAGCATATAATGGTATTTGCTATCGAGCATAAAACAGATGTTTTTCAAGCATATCTGGAGATTTTATCGAGCATATCGATCCGAGCCCTAGTCATAATATATATAATTTGAGGTATTTTTATGTCCCACTGGGGCCTAGATAATGCAAATAATGTTACTGGCCTTCTGTTGTGAACTGCAGTGAACTTGGGAGTTCCTCAGGAGCTAATTACTTACGTTCGTATTTCTTTGATAAGGCCCAAGGTGGAACCAGGTAAAGGGATTTACGACCCTACTTTCGGACAGTTTTCAGTTCGTACAGATTCGGGCAGTTTCCCCTCTTCGCAATCTGTGTTTCAAGTTTTCTGGCAGAATCCTCGTTCCACCTTTTCGGGGAGTTTGGAGGAACAGGTTTTCCGGGAGTTTTGAAACGAAACCCCGATCTCCCCGAATTTCCAAGAAGGGCGTTTCGGACAGTTTCCTGGTCTGGCAGTTTCCCCCCTTCCCCCAACCCTTGTTGCATACCTGGCGGTTCACGGGGTGTGGCATAGGGAAAGACTAGCGTTTTTCGACAACCGCGTTGTAAACGCACACGCTGTCTCCTAATCCCACCTCGATTGGCCGCAGGTAGCCCAAAACGCAGAGGCGGCTAAACACGCTAAATATGACACCGCAGCAGAAGACATGAGGGCATCATTCACCCCACTAGTATGCTCATGCGACGGGGCGCTAGGGAAGGAGTTTCAGCGGTTCCAAAAGCAAATAGCGAGGAGGATTGCGGAGAAGTGGGCACGCCCATACTCACAGGTGGCAGCCTGGATTCGCGTCAAAACCCAGTTCGCAATCATAAGAGCAGTGGCGAGGAGACTACGGGGTACAAGGAGAAAGTTCCGATGCCTAGGAGTCGAAGACGGGGCAGGGCTTCAATTCTGGGACGACTAGAGGCCACCTCAAAACCAGAGAGAATGTTTTGCGGCGCGAGATTGTATCCGAAGTCTCTCTATAGACGACCTTTTGAAAGCAAGCTGGTGATCGGCTCGTCTTCTCTCTTCTTGGAGCCAGTTGTTTTTAATGGTTAATAAACGTATATTAGTTTTTAACTTAAGAGTAATAAATCAGCATTCCTCGACACTACAATGGCTTAGAGGTCATGAAATGTCATGATAAAATGAGAGCATTCCAAAAAGTGGCGAACGATTTTCCTACTATGAAAACTATGGGAGTTACTCTTCCCTAGTAACGCCTTGTTTGTACGTGAAAATCAATGTAAAATGTGCCGGTCGGGAAAAAAAAAGTGTCGCGAAAAATTCCTTGACACCCAGCCAAAAGACATATCCATGTCAAAAGAAAATAACCAGGGGGGGAAATAAAACACAAAATCGATCTAAAAACAGAATGGACAATGGTGGACCATTCCGTTTTCCACAGGAAATACGGAAAGTTCATTTTCAAAAAACGGGAAAAGCTGCGGATTTCCTTCACAAACAGGTGAAAAAAAAAGTCCAGTCATGCAGCATGACCCCATGAGCGAATTTTTGAAGAAATCTTCGACATTTCAGTCGCTATTGATCGTGTAGAGAAATTTTAGTTTATGATTTGAGTGACAAACATGAAATCAAATTATTAAAAATAATTAGGAGGTACTCATACTTTATTATTATTAAACTAATCTTGTAGATTTAAAGATAAATGTAGGTAAATATTCATAGATTTCGATGTCCAATGTGGTCAGTATTGAAGGCAGTTGAAATCTTAACAGTATCCTATCATAACATCATCAAATCTTGACATAAAATAAAATAACATATCGACGTCATATGAAAGAAACGTATCTCCACAGCCAATCGATGATGAGGCTTTATATTACGAGTGATATAAAGTCAGTTGCATTCGAATCTAGTATCCTACAGCAAGAAATTGACAGACAAACTGTAGTCTCTGTGCATCTATTGACAGCCTAAATTATGGGGAAGTGTCACTTGGCTTTTCCGTAGCAACAAGAAAGAAATTGAAAATATTTAATACTAGCATTAAATCCTACCTACGTTTTAAACAGCATGGTTCTAGGATTGGTTATACAGGGATACTTCCATAAGAGTAGTTCAATCTGAATTTGGACAATGTTTCATGCAAATATTACCGATTTTTACAACTAGCGAACGGCATTATTTCGATTTTTGAGTGATTTTTCAACTTTGAAAATTTTGAAAACTTGATACATATTCTAATAGGAAATTTTACGCTGATTCCGAATGTACCACATATTAGTATGCTGAAAAAATTATTTCGCACAAACTATCGCAAAAAACAGGCTATTTTGAAATTTCTGACTAAATTTTTGAAAATTTCAACCCGAAGATGTAATCCGATCATGCTGGCCAACGAACTTGAACTTTCGTTTTGTATCCTTAACATTTTAAAATTTGTTTGAAGTTTCTAGCACAATTCTACGGACAGTTATCGTCTGGAATGACACATACATACATAAAAAAATGCGTTAAACTTCAGAATATGATTCAGAATAGCCTGAAACGGATTTCTGCATAAAATGTTTTCAAAAATTCACATTCTACAAATTTTTAGCTTAATTTTCTTCAAAAATTCGCTAATACGAGTCCTTTGTTGACGAAATGACGTACCTTGATAAGGTTATGGAGTTTTGAGGAAGGATGAACCAGGTTATCCTACGGTAATTAGATCGCATGCGCAGAGCACGTTGCTCTTCCTCATCAGCCAGAGCAGACTGAGCAAGGTCGGAGCTAGCTCAGTGGGCCAGCTCGAACGATTACAGAGCTGCCACGGAGCAGCCATTTGGCCTGCTCAAGCCGATTTCACATGGAGCTGTATAGCCGATTTCACATGGAGCGGTATGTCCGGAGACAGAAAGACGGAACGCAATGTGATTGGCTGTTGGGACAACAGTTGAGGATGGTGGCTGCCATGTTGCCGGAATGGGTGGTAGGCGGTCGACGGTAGAAATTTGTATACTGTTGCCGCGTTCCGTCGAGCGTTGCGCAAGCTCATTGGACAGGAATGTTGATAACCGCAAGTAGAGGTTTCAGATCAGAGAGGGTTTCAGTAGGAAGGATATGATTCCGTTTAGCGAGGTGTTGGTTCATGTGAATACCCTGCCGCATTCCGCCGCCCCTCCACTGGGTTTTCCGGCCTTC
This sequence comes from Adelphocoris suturalis, assembly GCA_030762985.1. Classification (NCBI taxonomy): domain Eukaryota; kingdom Metazoa; phylum Arthropoda; class Insecta; order Hemiptera; family Miridae; genus Adelphocoris; species Adelphocoris suturalis. The sequence goes on from CM061050.1 coordinate 13,363,415, forward strand.
CGTCTTTCCGGTTGTTACGCTCATACTGCTCCATGTGAAACCAGCTTAAGTCCGGAGACGGAAAGACGGAACGCAATGTGATTGGCTGTTGGGACAACAGTTGAGGATGGTGGCAGCCATGTTGGCGTCGGCGCTCGGCGGTAGAAATTTGTATACCGTTGCCGCTTGCCGTCGAGCGGAGCGCAAGCTCATTGGACAGGAATGTTGATAACCTCAAGTAGAGGTTTCAGATCAGGTAGGATGGTTATGATTCCGTTCACCAAGGTGCCGTTTTCATGTGAACAAAGTGACACATTCCGCCGCCCCCTCCACTGGATTTTTTCGGCCTTCCGTCTTTCTAGTTGCACGCTCATACCGCTCCATGTGAAACCGGCTTCAAACGGCCACCTTGCTCAATGCGCTTGCGCAGGGGATCTCTAAGCAAGTTCACTGGACAGCTCGAACAAACCTAGTATCGTTCAGAACTGATAACCTTAATAGAAACCTACCTTCATATTTGCATAATTTTTATATGATATTGATGAACATAGTTACTCCTACTTAGATAGTTTTTTTTTGGGTCATAATATTTTGTTGATATTTATTTTTTTAAAGTGGGATATGTGAACGATACAGCCCTTAACTATACTGACAAAAATACCTGCATTTGAACGGTACCTGTGGTTGACCTAACAACTCGTTTTTTTTCCCCCCCTCATATAACGTTCTTTAATTTAATTAAAAACAGGTTACTATCTTTTTAAACACATGTAAAACATTTCGGATTTGATGGTGTTCATGAAATTGAAAACAACCACCAATGTTCCTCCAACATAGGAACGGCCGCCCCATCCTCCAATTCCAATGGGCGCACTTTCCTCTGGGCATCTCATATCCGAAGGGAAACCGCTCGAATTATGGCGAATTGTATTTTTACTTTTACCCATCCTATAAGGTTTGAGAATGGCTTAGCTTATTCCACTTATTGGCGACTAACGTGGGCAGCACGCTTTACGAAGACAGAGAACTCTTTCTCCATGGCCCTGTCGCACGAGCAAACCAAGGGGGTGAAAGAACCCTGGCAGTCCTCAGCCGCTCGATCATACTCTAAGTGCTTGACGTTGGCTGCTGTTTGAGGCGTTGTTTGCCAGTCCTGGGAGAGGTAAGAGGCAGCGTCGGCATTCACTATGCAGTTATCGAAAAACGCCGCACAGTGGTCTGTGGGTGGCAAAAACCCCCCTTTTTCAACTTGATTGTTGGTACAATTTGAATTTACAATTGATGTTTGAAGGAGTAAACTAGCTTATTCAATGGGCCTATATGTAAAAAAAACTATTGTACAGCGTTACACAAGCTGAAAAAGACGGGAAAACACCCATTTTCCAAGAATTTATGTCAAATGAAACGTAGAAAAATGGAGCGCTTTATTTTAAAAACGAAAATTACTTCTATTTATTTCAAGTCTATATACGTCATAAGAAGTGAAAAATGATGGTTACTAATTTTTCCAGTAGGTTTTAGCTTGTGTTTTTGAATAAATTATTGAAAAATACCACTTTTGACATTTAAAAAGACAAGGAAACACCGTGCGCCAAAGTGTGGTTGGTCTAGGATCACTCAGTAGGACCTGTTGAAACAAGAAAAGCAAAAATCCGTTGCGGGAACTTGCGGCTTTGCTCGTTATCTCAAATAACGTACTAGTTTTGTTTATTTTTCGCGTTCTCTTTGGTCCAATACGCATCTGTTCAATCCTGTCACTGAATAAAGATCATTTAAATATAGACAGGTCTAATGCAAAAATGATAGCTTTCAGTTTCTTCTGTTCGGCTAACTGAGTAGTAGGTATACCCGCGTTTTCTACACAATGGCTACATTTCAGTGTTCCAACCGCGAGCTAATGAACTTATTATTAGAAAACGATCGCGATGTGGACAGGTTTGTGGAACGCATCTATTCACTCATCGCGCGTCCTAATGCGGACCACCTAAATACCATTCGAAGGTATGTAACGAAAACGTTTATACCTCATTTCAATGAAAAATGGATGAAGGCTGGTCGGAATATGCGAACATTTTGAAAAGCACAGCAGTTGGCTTGAAAATACATGCACCATTTTTTTAAACGATGTCAACGAATGTTCCTCACACAGTTGTAGTGGTAGGCGACCTGAAAAGGCTTTCGATGAATGTGCAGACTGAACCAAACGGCTTAAAATTAGGAAACTCTTAGATAGTGTATCACACGAATTGCTAATTGCTGCATGCAAGAAAATGGAAGGTAATCAGAATAAATGTCCTGGGTATTCTCCAGAGAGGTCATTAGCACTCATGATTGATGCCTCCTTGTCGAAGCATGATTATGCCATTCTGAGAAATTCAGCAAAAGAACAAGGAAGTGATATTTTCCCTTCATACGAAAACGTGTTAGCCCAAAAAAAGCTGTGCTATCCACCTAACGTTGAAGTTTCAGAAACTTCTGCGTATGTGACGTTGCAATCATTGCTTGATCATACCACAAATCGCATTTTTCTTGCAAAATCCCAAAGTGATTTGAGTTTGATCGATGCCAATGGAAAATTTACTCTCTTCTCAAAATGGGGGTGTGATGGTTCTTCAGGACACAGTGAGTTCAAACAGAAATTGGAAGATGCGGACGCAACCGATTCGAGTAGCTTTCTCACCTGCCTTGTTCCGCTTAGGATCACAGCAACAGAGGGTAGCGATTCAGTATTCAGGCAAAACCCAAGACCATCGTCGACAATCTCTGCCGGCCACATCAGTTCAAATTCACGAAAGAAACGCCTGAAGTAATCACAGAGGAAGTGAAAAGAGTTAAAGAAGAGATTTCGAATTTGGTAGACACCGTCATCAACTTGGGCAATAGAACTATAACAGTCGAATGTTTGTGTAGAAGCCATTCAGCTAGGTCTGTCACCACTCCACGCTCGAATCAAATTCATGGAGTGTGTTTTACACATAGCTTACAACCTGGGATTTGCTGCTTGGAGGACCAATAAAGAAACGAAGGAGAAGAAGAAGCTGCCAGAAAAGAAATACAGGATAAATTCAAGACAGTTATGGGGCTGAAGATCGATGTGGTGAAGCAAGGAGTAGGCACAACAAATGATGGAAACACCTCCCGTAGATTTTTCAAAGATCCAGACAAAACAGCTGAAATAACGGGTGTCAATAAAGAGCTGATCTACAGGTTCAAAAGTATCCTTGACACAATCAATTGTGGGGCTGCTGTGGATCCCACCAAGTTCGGACATTAGTGCAAGGAAACTGCTATTTTGTACGTTCAATTGTACAACTGGTACTACATGCCAAATTCAGTCCACAAAGATTTGTTGCATGGAAGTGCCATAATTGCTGCCTCCATTTTACCAGTTGGAATATTGACAGAAGAGGCTCAAGAGGCCCGCAACAAAGATTATCGGGAATACCGGCAAGAACATTCTCGCAAGTCCTCCAGGATCCTCACCAATGAAAATGTTTTCAAATTTCTCCTAGTTTCATCCGATCCTTATTTGTATAACTTTCAGGCGGATCCAAAAACTAAAATAAAAAAACAGTTTTACGAAGATATTGTCAATCTTTTTCTGTGAATTTTCTTCCTATGCATTATGTTATGTTCCTATTTTATTGTTCCTCGTTATGTTCCTATTTTAGAAGTTGACTATAAACTTTTATTTATATAGATAACAAAAGAGTATTGCTGAGTTTTTCATTTTAATGATTGGGCGAAAAAATACATAATTGAATTTTTTTAATCACATTTGGTAGCAAATATGTAATATACCTATCCTCATAGCAAGCCCTTCTGGAATCTGCAAGTACATACTATTTACCCTTCAAGTAACGGAGATAAAAATACATAACCATCCTTTAAGAAACACCCTGTATAAACAAGAAAACGTTTTGAACAAGAATTGACATCAAATTTAAATTGAGCACCCCAAAAAACAGGGGTATACGATGTTTTCGTCAATTAATCCACTTAATAGGGGTTTTGCCGTTTTTAGGGGTTTTCAGACCACTGTGCGCCGGCCTCCCACTCTCCCAGACCCCGGTTGACCACGATGTCTCCTACCAAAGCGGGCTGACCACTGGTAGCCTCCCGCATAACTGGTTCAGTCACTGCACCCCCCCAAGCAAGGTTGGCTAATCCGGCTACCACATCCCTTAGATCGTCGTGTCCTCTCTTCACTACTCCTCCCTTTTTGCAGTTGAGTGCATGAGTGACGTCAAACTCTGCCCCACAGCAGTCACAATGCACTGGGAGGGCTTGAGGGGTATGGGTGTACCGTAGGGAGATTGCATCTCTAAATTGTGTGGCTGATAAGTTGAACCCGTCTGCAACTCATTGTCTATTCAATTTTTATTAAATGAAATACATTATAAAATGCGTCTTATTTCCAATTTGTTGTCCAAATGCAATGCAATTGCAGGAAGCACTCATTCACTCAGATGAATATAATGATTTCCATTTCAATTCTACAGAACATTAAGACAACACACAAACCAATTAGAGTTTCACGGAATAATCATCCATTAAGATGTAGCTAACCTGAAAAGATGGTTTCTTAGGTTCATTGGGTTTGAACTCTGGGGGTTTTGCTCTGAAATCCGTTTCAACCACTTCTATGTGGCCAATGTTGTCGTCACTGCTTCTGTTAAAAAAAAAGCATACACATTACTCTAAACAAAACACACATACATCTCAAGAAAATACGAAAAGATCAGGAGTAGGGATGAAATAAAGGAGAAAACTTGTTTAAAAAATGAAAAGAAAGTTTTAATAATATTCGATGTAAATCTTAAGAGGGTTTTATTTTAACCGAACTGAAACCACACCACGAAGCGCTCTCGGTATATTCGAATTGAAGCAGTAGGGTGCGTCAGAGATACCAACCTTCCGGGACAAAATAATATACCTGGCTCCTGAAGGATAAGCCCAAATGCGTTTATCAACTAATAAATGAGTAGTGCGGGTTTTTAATGAGAAACTATGTAATTATGGGCAGTCATCCTTGATATACACATACATACATAAATTTTAAATGATACAGAGAAGTCCCTCTTTTTCGGAAAAAATTCACCATCCAGTTGAAACTGGACAGTCTGAAAAATAATACATAGCAGAAGACACGTTTTAGGGCTTTGAATCCCCCCCCCCCTCCCCCCCACTTCAATACCAAATCCCGGGGAGTAGTGCACAAATAGACAGTTTCCTTCGCCAAATGAATAGGCAACTACGCCAATCGGTTGAAATTCCACCTATCACGCAATGTTTTAGTCACTTATAATATTGATAAAGCTACTTAACCTTTTACGCCTGACTTTAAAATGCCCATGCGGCTCCCCAGTCCTGGATTTAAAGGGCCCGCTCGGACCAAGACAGCTCTCCTGTCCTGACTTATTTTTCGTTTTTGCACTCTCCTGTTCCGCCTATCTTCTAAGATGCTTTACAGGTTCAAAATGCGTTCAAATTTCACTAAATTTTGAGATAATGTTTGTTACACAATATAGTATTCAATCACGTAAAAATATCCAGTATTTTTCTATATTCAACCGTTTTTCTAAACAGTTTTGTTCCAAAAATGAGGTGAAAATATTCAACTTAATCAAATCGAACTTAATTTAATTTAAATAATTCAACTTCAAACACAGGGAATCCATCACAAGTTCAATCATTTCTTCGTCCGTGAAAGCACGACAATTTCTTCACATTTCACAGATGGAATAATACTAGAGACAATCTTGTATGAAAGGGCAAGCGGTACTGGAGCTTCTGGGAGGAGAAAGGTAAACCCTCCCTCCCCCCGCCCAGTAATGTTGAATGTTCAATGTAAACACAGTCCATAGTCTTCCAACTACCACTCTGAGTCCGAAAAACCATGAATGAATGGAGGAATAATGAATGGAGTGACGTCATAACAAAGCGAAAAGCAAACTGTATACATGCGGAGCCCAGCAGGGAGGTGATATAAGGTTGGACTGTATATATGCGGACCTTAGCAGTGACGTTCACCTACAGTGCGTTCCGAATCACGATCGCAACGCCACTTTTGCCCCAAAATAGAGGCCATTTGCCGTTCCGTTTCCTGCCATGATCGCCCATTTCGCCACATCGATGACGTCACGGATTTCTCCCACCCTTAAATATGGCGGGTGAAATCTTCCATCTTCGACCCATGTTTGGAGCTGGGTCGTTGTGATAAGACGGGTGATAAGATAACAGATATCGCAAATGAGCGTGAATTTTGACATTGACATATCTTTACTTTGGCACTTTGACAGAAATCGTTCACCATTCGTTTGAAAGCTTTCGATTTATCACACATTTCTCTCGTAGGTACTTGTTCTTGGTATTTATGTCGCCATATTATATTTAAAAATGTAATTAATGGATGTAGTAAACAATTAGTTTCCACGTTAGAAATCACTCCGAGAAAACGCTTAAATGAAGCCGTTGGTAGACATAATTGCTTTAGTACAAGAGTTTATTGAAATCATTGAAACTGTTACAATTGTGATGAAAATTATTGTTTTGAATATTATTCGTCAAAATTATTTGTTCAAAATAGAATCCAACATACATATTAATGTTCATTCTTGAACTAAAGGCATAAAATGTCCCAATGTGTTGCAGACTCGTACGCAACACAAAGTCGAAATGTGTAAGATAACGTACGTACGTACATTAATATACATTACAATAGTTGGAGCCGTTTATTGAGTAAGTACCTTTATCGAATAATGTTGGTATAAACCCCTTCATGGTAGTCCGTTTTGGCTCATTATGTATTTAGTATGATTAGTTTTACAGAAAAGCAAATTGTCTGCCTACTAAGATCTTCATAATCGAAAATTTCTAGTTATTCCCAAAAATCAAGAACCCTGAAAATAGGATGATATCTACGTACGCGTTTCGTAATTACCAATACAGATGTACTACCTATCCAAAATGTGCTTTAAAAAATCGTTAAATTCGAATAGTTGAACAGTGGATAGGTTCCTAGTTGAATATATCATTATTTAGTAATATATGGACCAATTCCATAAATTTCATTTTATACATTGAAGCTCAACCCTTTGCTTGAAAAGAAGAAATTAAGTACCTACTTAGGTAGGCAGGTACTAAAACTAAAAGATCACTGTTTAAATAAAAGCGCGGGATGCGATAAATGCACGGGATGCGGGAGGCCGAGGGGAGAGGGAACTACCACCCCTCCGTGACGTCATCGTTATGAGGGGAAGTGCCTTAACTGGCTTTAACTGAAGTGGCGAAAGTGGCATTGCGATCGTGATTCGGAACGCACTGCTAGTTAGCTCCGCATATATGCAGACTCCGGCGCTAAAAGGTTAAAACTTCGATTTCCGTTACATTATCGACAAATCCTCGTGGTGATTAATATTAATAGTGAAATTGATAATATTATAATTTAATATTATTAAAAAAGGACCAATTCTTGTTTTGTAAAGAACCCAAGAGCAGGGTATACCGGATAGTGAAATGTTTGGAGAGCAATTCAGTGAAAATAAATTAAAGACAACAAATTGGCAAAGAGATTTCAGTATGCAAGATGGAGGAAAAGGACTTACGGGAGTGCTTCCGTTGACTCGATGGGAAGGGCCCCCCCTTAGCTACCGCTAGAGCGCTAATGTCCCTCTAAGTTGAATTACTCCCTTTGTATACTTCAGGACGGAACTATGATGATTTTCCTTTCCCTAATTATTCCCAAATTAGTTTCCGATCTGAACTCCCGCAAGTGCAGTGTAAGTGATAAATTAACATCAAAATTTGCTGTGTAATTTTTTTTATCAGGTTACCACTGTATTGAACAATAGCGCAATTAACAGTCCTGCGGACTGGGCGGGCGAAATATCGCCATTGTGTAAACTCGTAAACTCTTCTTGCTCTCCCATATTACCGCCCTTTTAATTGCGTCAATAAAACGTTTATTGAGTCTGGATCCCGTAAAACATAAAGTGTTTTTCTTTCGATCCCGTTCAGTTGTCTATACTCGAAAGCTACGGATCACTCTCTCCCATGAAATGAATTTCTATGTAATTCTTTTTTCTCAAGGTTGAAAGTTGTTATCATTTCATCCTGATCAGAAACCAAAGGCCGTCCTCACAACAAAAACATGGGTTATTAAGAAAAGTGATATTCATTCTATACTTACCCAACATCTACAAATGGATGAAGCTTAACCGAGTCTTGGAAACTCTCGATGGGCACTGAAGGTGAGTTAGGAGGGAGGTACTGAAACCCCGAAAGCTTAAAAAAAAAAAAAAAAAAAAAAAAAAAAAAAAAAAAAAATATTGAAGTAAGTAAATTAAGTAAACAAAGTAAGTTAAAGTAAAGTAAAACAAAGTAAAGTAAGTTAGAGTAAACACTCTCAGGGCTAAACTAACCTGGCTGTAAACGGGATTGGGGATAATAGGCAATTCACGGACAGCATTCCTGCGAAACTGGGTCTCTTCCATCATCACACGATATCTTAGCTGCATATCCAAAAGTGACGCAACACATAGTTTTCTTCCCGCTTCAAACATCTGGAAGCATACGAAAAAATCAATTTGAAATTTATAACAGTTGTAATCTCAGTAGTAGAGGCTCAACGGGAACCCTTTTGGTATCTTGGTTTTCTATTATACGTTTAGAATTTTTAAACGTTAACAATTTCTACGGAAATGTTGAGATTTATTTAATTCTCCACTCAGTAAAAATAAAGAAATAAACAACAAATCAAAATAAACAAGACTGGTAAACCTACTCCTAACTGGTTTAAACCTAATGAAGTTTGTGAGAATATGGATTAAAATTGAAGGTCAAAGGAATGATCAACATCAAACAATCCGCTCGCATCCTCAAATTTTATACTTCTCCTCGCAAAGTTGATTTTCCATGAAGGTTTTAAATTTAATTTTCACAAAATGCTTGCGACGGGGCAAAGGTTTCGTCAAAATGCATCGCGTATTTGAAAAAGTGGGAAAGTCACTTTTTATGGGAGGCATAATCATCCAAGCAATTTCGAAGAGAGTGAAATTGCGAAGGTCGAAGTTCGTGCAGCCGTAAAAAGAACAGCCGAAGAAGACATTTCAACCCGTCTGAGGAAGGTAGGACCGTATTTTCGTATTTTATTAGTACGTATTTTGTTGAAGTAGGTAGTTTTGTTGGGGGGGGGGGGGGGGGGGGCGCTAAACCCAAATCGAGAGGGATTTTAGAGAATTGTCGGATTTCCCGACATGATGCGAACCTCAAATTTTTAACCACACCTTCAACTTTTGGAGACAGTCTTAAGTCTTTTCAAATGAGAAGGAAAATTTGTGTGGCTTTCACTTCAGGCAGGAGCAACTACCACATCTTCTGGAGCGGAGTAAACAGCAACGCTCTCTTTCTCTGGGTTCCTCGCTTTGCACGCAGTGAAAAACTGCGGGAGTAAACGATCAACTTTTTTTGGGCATAGGAGTAAACTCTCATTCGCCCAAATTTTCTTTGGTATTAGTTCGGCAGACAATTCATCTGTTGATACATTACGTTATCGATTCTGATTGGCTGACAGCCACTATGATAGATTGAGTGGATGAAAATTTGTCAAATGAATCAGGCTTTAAGGCCGTATCACACTTGCATTTTTTCCGCATTTTTAACGCTGAAACGTGAAGAAGGCAAAGTGCGTTTTTTCAAGGTCAGCAGTGAATGTTGGAGAGGAATAACTGCAAAAACAGCGCATTCTGGCGGAATGCAATTTTATTAAGCCTGTCAGGTTAGGGCTTGAAATATTGAAGTAACGTTTGACGTGCCTAGTGTTTTCAAACAGTGTCTTGACAACTCTTGTTCTTAATAATAAAAAAAACTGTTCCCGCCAGGGACGTGGTCAAGAACGAAAAATGATTATTCGATTTTAAATTATATTTATATAAGAAGACAGGTTTGTAATTTGAACTCAACAAAGAAGCAAAAGTGCACGGCAATAATCCTCAAACAACAAACTTCACTTCTACAGTTCATTCATCTGATTCGGCATTGTGCAGTCTCTTTAGTGACCGGAGGAGTGCTGTTACCTATTTAACGTCATGCGAGGTGAGGCATTGGCGCGCGACCAAACAAAAACGTAATAAAAATAGAAGTTCGGCACTGAAATAAGAATAATAAGAAAAGAAGTTCGGCACTAAGAAAATAAGAAAACTTCGGCAAGGAACTAGGAACAATATTTTTGGCACAGGAGAACTGGAATGAAAACGGGAAGGTACAACGCGGTTTCCCAGTGAAACGTTTAACTCCCCAAGGGTTATGTTTAGCATTTTTCTTGCGTCAAGGTAAAAATTAGAAAGCGTTCTAGTTTTTAAAAACGCTCCGCCAGGATGGGCAATGGTCGAAAAAGCTGACCTTGGAAAAAAGCACACGTTTAGGCATTAAAAACGCAGAAAAAATGCTAGTGTGATACGGCCTTTAGACATTTCTGGAATGAAGAAATGTCGGGAACCTGATCACATTTGTATTACAGAGGCATGCATGTGGGTAGAGATTAATTGTTAGTGTGATACCATTAGTTGTCATTAGAAATTTGTCAGTTCAATAGAAATTCACCTCTTGAGGAGATGATGGACAGACATTGTGTCTTCCTTGATTTGCATCATAAGGTAAAGCTGCATTGTTGTTATCCTCCTGCCGAATGAGGCGTCCTATAGTTTCAGCATGGATCTTAGCAGCTTTTCTGTTGATACGCCTTTTGACTCTGGAAAAAAATAATAATCTGTGTAAGGAGGTTCCACAATTGATAAATTTCCTTCTAAATGATTAACTAAGTATGATAACATTAGTCCCAAATTAAATCATAGTTTCATTGTAACTATTCGGGTTGATGTGGTCCTCAAGGCTTTAGCCATGGCCTAACACAGCCCAAAAGCGTCGAGTTTTGTGTTGCGAAAATGGGACCCCAAATTAGCAGTCATATATAATATATAACATAATAAGAAATAATGTTAGCGAATTTTTGAAGAAAATTAAGCTATTGCTCTCGCCTCAAAATTTGTAGAATGTGATTTTTTGAAAAAATTTTATGCAGAAATCCGTTTCAGGCTATTCTGAATCATATTCTGAAGTTTAACGCATTTTTTTATGTATGTATATAAGTATGTATGTATGTATGTGTCATTCCAGACGATAACTGTCCGTAGAATTGTGCTAGAAACTTCAAACAAATTTTAAAATGTTAAGGACACAAAACGAAAGTTCAAGTTCGTTGGCCAGCATGATCGGATTACATCTTCGGGTTGAAATTTTCAAAAATGTAGTCAAAAATGTCAAAATAGCCTGTTTTTTGCGATTTGTTGTGCGAAATAATTTTTTCAGCTTACTAACATGTGGTATATTCGGAATCAGCGTAAAATTTCCTATAAGAATATGTATCAAGTTTTCAAAAATTTCAAAGTTGAAAAAATCAGTCAAAAATCGAAATAATCGAAGATTTCTTCAAAAATTCGCTCATGGGGTCATGCTGCATGACTGGACTTTTTTCGTTAATTCTCGTCATATGAACAACCTTTTCAACAACAACAACGTGCCAACCTTTTCACCCTGGGAAGTTGTAATTCGAAAGGGTGATTCTCTGAAACATTAAGAGACAATTGAAATGGTAGTATTTTTTATAATCAGCTGAGTGAGCTAAATTCTTTGCTATTCACCATAGAAAGTTGAAATTTGATAGGGAGACTCTCTAAGTCATTAAGAGACGATTGAAATTATGGGCTCTTTCCTGATGAGTGGTGTGAGCTAAATGCTCACCTGTTCACCCTAGGAAGTTGAAATTTGGTAGTTGAAAATGGAACCCAGCTGGACCTTACCACTCATTTTGACAAAACAAAGATTGCAAAAAAAGAAGGAAAACTAAGAAAAGGTGAGCAAGATGATGCTATGTTAGCAGCAGGATTACATCAGTTCCCCCCAGATCGGCAGAGGGCGATAAAACGTTCTATTTCTGATAAATACAAACCCTCAGGATGGCTCTCGGTAATGCCCCTTATGAAGCACAACTTCGATTTATCTAGATATGAGTTCTATGATGCACTGGCGATGAGGTACAAGAGGACACCAATTGAGATGCCAACTTCATGTGATGGTTGTGGGTGTACTAACTTTTCACAAGAACATGCGCCAAGTTGTAAGACTGGAGGCCTGATTTTTAGGAGGCACAACGAAGTGAGGGACACCTTAGGAGTGCTGATGTCAACAGCATGGGGGAATTGTGTTAGAGAGCCCATCATTGAAGAGACATCGGCGACCAATCCAGGATTGAGAGGGGATCTGGCATGCAGAGGAGTGTGGGAACCACAGAGGATGGCGTTATTTGACGTCCGTGTCGTTGACACCGACGCCCCCTCGTATGTTTCCCGCTCAGTCCTCTCAGTCCTGACAGCAGCGGAACAGGAAAAAAAGCGAAAATACCTGAATGCATGTGAAACGCGTCATGCTTCATTCACGCCTTTGGTATGTTCTGTGGACGCTACGTTCGCCCCACAGAAGGCCGGATTTGTGAGGGTGTTGGCTGAGCGGCTGCAAGAGGTCTGGATGCGTCCTCAGAGTACAATTAAAGGATATTTAAGGGCCCGCATCGCCTTTGCGGTAATTCGAGCCTCTAGTATGTGCCTGAGAGGCACACGCAAAAAATGGCGAGCGGCTGAAGATTTGTTGGGGTTTGGAGATGGGGCAGCCTTGCATTTGGCATAATAGAAAGTGGATCATCGTCTTTCCAGAAGCATAACTTTTTTTTTTATCCATGAAACACAAAACGCCGTTAACCAGAAGACCATTTTTTGCTGTTGCCAAATCCTTAATTTGTTAAATATATTGTTGTTTAATTACTAAAAAAATTGGTAGGGAGACTCTCTGGGTCATTACGAGAAGATTGAAATGATGGAACTTTACCGATCAGCTGGGGAGCTAAATTATTCCCTCCTGTTCACCCAAGGAAATTTGAATTTGATAGGGTGACTCTCTGGGTCGTTAAGAGACGACTGAAATGATGGTATCTTTCCTGATCTGCTGAGTGACCTATATTTTCTTCTGATTAGGAAAGGAAGAATTTGAATTAAATTGAATTACAAAATTGAAAATTGAATTAAAATATGAAAGAAATTCGATAATAGATTTGTTATTATTTTTTATGACCCTCCAGTATAACTGTCAAATCACCAACTCTAACACGTAAACAATATAATCCGAGTAAATAAAGAAACCAGGAACGGTGCAAAGGACGGGGAATTCCCAGAGGATAATGAGGGCTTAAGCCGCGCCACTTCCCTACCTACCCAATGGGCAAGGGACGGGGAAGGGACGCAATATAAGGGCGGGGTTCACAGCCCGTAGGGCAGTCTCGTCCTGGGCACTTTTCATGGCACTAGTATCTGAAACCCAGTGTATTTTACTTAAAACACCTTTTCCTTATTTTTAAACTATATTCTCAACATTTAATGGTCTAGATGGGCATTGCGACCCGGAGCTATTCCATTAAAATCAAGCCAATATAAAACCTCACTTTTACTTACGACTTTTTATTCGAAACGTGTGTCTACGTATATAGATGGGCATTGCGACCTGGGGCTATCTACGTAAACAAGGTCGGAATAGAATAAATTGTCGTCAGTCAGTTAGCTCCCTCTAAAAATTTTGTGAACTAGATGGGCATTGAGACCCGGAGCTCGTACACAAAATTTTAGCTAAACAAATTGATCCCTAATTTTTCTACTAACACCTAAACTAGATGGGCAATGCGACCCGGAGCTAGTTTATGAGTTAGTATATAACTAGCCAGATTTTATAGCACTTAAATAAATACCTCACAAGAGGGAAAAGTAATAGTTAGGAAAAACTAGGTTCTAACATTATTGTTCGTTTTTTAAAATTTTCTTTGGGATATTAAGGAACAATTATAATTACGGGCTCTTCCCTGATCAGCTGAGCAAGCTAAATTCTCTCATATTCACCCTAGGAAGTTGAAATTTGATGGGGAGTCTCTGGGACGATTGAAGTGATGAGCTTTTTACTGATCATCGGAGTGAGCTTAATTCTCTCATGTTCACCCTGCGAAATTCACATTTGACCGGAAGCCTATCTGAGACAACAAGGGTCGAATGAAATGAAAGAATGTATCTTGATCAGCTGAGTGAGCCGATACAAGCGTCATAAGCATGTTTCATGTCTTTCGACATTGAGCAGTAGGCTACTAGACTAAACAGAAAGATGTGGAAAGTCCGGGTTTTTTTTTATGGTTATTTTTTATCTGCTCAATAGAAAGATCTGAGTGAGATCCAAAAAAGTGCTACATAATTGGTATCTTCTGACCAGTAAAATGCCTCTTGAAATTCATTTGCGCAATTACGTCATAGTCCCCGCGCGCCTGGGGGTAACCCTCAGCCCCTTGCCCTACTACATCACGCGTTATCTTTCTACTCATTTATTGGCCAAACTAAACGGCCGATTGAACTGAAAATTGCAACTAGGGGGATTTCAAGTTCGCTGAACCCGAATCTGAGGTCAGAAGTGTGAAATTCCAACAGATGAAAGTTCCACATTAAATTAGACTATAGTAATCCATTCGAGCGGGGTACAAGAAAAGCTTCATCGTCAGGACCTTTACCATCACGAAAAATACTCTTACTCACTTTACTAAAATGTCCATATTAAAATGAGCATTTTCTAGTTAACTATAATAGCAAAATTACTATTAATTTAATTAAGAACCACAGAGCACAAATATTTGATAAGGACGTTCATCTTCAAGCAACATCCACACTATACCGCTCAGCCTCCCTCAGCACAAACCGGCAAAAGCTGAACATGTTTGGACATACTGGACGGCTTCCCTGAAAGCCCTAAGGCTGTCCGTCCAGTGGATGCGATTTCACGCGAACAGGTGAAAAGAGGCGAATTCGCGCGAATGTTTCACCTCCCTTCAAACACACTGTCAACATCCATTTCGTTGAAAAACAAATTGGTTTGATTCTCGTCTCGTTCGCCCCTTTTCGCATCTTGCAGTAGACGGGCTCTCAGTTAAAACAGTGTGTTTAAAAGGGAGGCGAACCGTTCATGCGAATTCGCCTCTTTTCGCCTGTTCGCCTCTTCGCACGAAATCGCGTCCACTGGACGGACAGCCTAACCTGGTTCTGATCTAAGTGAGCCTAGGCTGCATGAGTCGTGGGGACATGCAGGGAGATGCTGCCTGGCTTCAATACCTAGTAATTTTCAAGATTGTCACTCATAATGGCATACGACTAGCGAGAGAAGTTGTGCCGGCCCGGGGCCCTGTACCCCACCAGCAAAACAGTCTACACATGCTCTGGCCCTAACGTGATGTCGCATGAATTTGCCACACAGCCACCTGGGCATAGCGTGGACGTAGCTTTATAAAAACAACAAAGTTGGTAATTCTACACCATATATATAGTAAGATATATTATTATCCATCTATTATTAAGATCTACAAAAGAACGATTTTGAGATGTTAATAGAGCGGCCGATTCCAATGGGCAAATCAAGATCCAAACAGGATACTACAGCAAAGTTAGATGAAAGTGAAATCTCTTTATTCTCGGCCAATGGCCCTAAAAAATGGTAACACAAACAGGAAATTTGATTTTTTATATATCGGTATGAGAGTTTTCCATTACATGATCGTAGAAAAAAATTAATTAAATTGGACTCATTCATACTCCTTACTTATATTAATATTCATACTTATTATAAACACACAAAGAATCATGGAAGAGATGTATTATACACGATATACAGGAATTAGCAGATAAGTTTGTCAAGTTCATGGTTCAAAATACTAACCTAATTCGATTTTGCTCGGCAAGGAGTTGGCTGACCAAGCGTTCGTTACCAGATTTTCTTGCCTGCACCAGTTCCCATAATACGTGATACTGAAAAAATAAAAATAAATAAATAAATAATTAAAAATATTAACAGCAATCTCAATATACCATATTATTGTTTATCGGTAAGTATCAATTTACATGACACAACTTAAAATTGAGTTTTTGCCTCAATGTAGGGTGACTTTCAGGACTGTAACCATTTTGTAACGTTTCTTTATTTGGACAGTTCAAATTAAAACAAGACTTTACAAAAGAGGTCTTTCTGTCCTTAAATTGTCGGCCCGTAATAGTTTCTAGATGACCCCTGCCTGGCAAGGCGATCTACCTCCTCATTGTCTATGTGTCCTTCGTGACCTGGCACCCAAATGACATACAGTTTGTCGTCTAATTGGGTGCCTAACTTGGTCAGTTTATCTTTAGCCTCTTTTATCATTGTTGAGGTAGTGACCGGATTCATCAGTGCTTTGATGCAAGCCTGGCTATCTGTACGTATGAATACTTGTCTGCTTATCATGCTATTCTCTATTAAGCTGTCAACGCACCTGATAATGGCATACAGCTCACTCTGGAAGACAGTGGTGTGTGCATCCAGAGTGAAGCACTCAGCTATACCCAAATTAGGGATGTATAAACCAGCACCTGTTCTGGTTGTGCTCTCAGAAACTCTAGAGCCGTCTGTAAAGCATGACAGTCTAGTCCTTAGAATTCTTGGGACTAACCTGTAACAATTTCCTCTATCACCTATGACGTATGTAGTGGGATCCTTCCATAAGTAAGTTTTCCCAAGTTCATCATGTGGCATTTTCATTTCTGTGATAAACCCTAGTGTAGCTGGTGCTATTAGGGTATGACTTTATTGTCCATTATAAGTTAGTGTGTTGTGTTTCCACTCACCCATCCTCATAAGCCTGATGGTAGCATGCATTGACTGTACCATGGCTTGTGTGTTTATGGGTGCAAGACCCAAAATTAACTGTAAACTCCTAGTAGGAGTAGGTCGGAAAGCACCCGTCACGAGCATGCAGATAACTCTACACAGTAGCTATTAATGATACAATCGTGTTGAAATTGATGAGGTAATCAAGTCATCTTCTTCCAACTATCATCCAAATTTAAGCGAAATCGAACGACTAGAGTGTGAAAAATGGAGCTTAATGGAATTCACGTTTGCGCATGCGTAGAGTGAAGTATTGATTTGGCAACAATGAAACTGACAATGGACGTCTACCCCCTAGTCTGCATATTCCCTGAAAATTTCATCCCGATCGAATGAAAACTGTGAAAAATTAGCTTGTTACAAGGATTTTATATTGGCGCAGGCGCAGTAGCTATTAATGATACAATCATGTTGAAATTGATATAATATGATCAATTTTTCATCCCCCAACTACCATCCGAATTTGAGCGAGATCGGACGATTAGGGCGTTAGAAAATGATGCTTGGTAGAATTTACGTTTGCGCATGCGCAGAGTGCGGTATTGAGTCAAGAACGATGAAACTGATAGGGCCCACACATCCAGGAGAGTCTCCCGGGAGCCCACCTAAAGGCACAACTAGCGCTTCCTTCTGGCATTCGGGGCAACTTACAGTACTAGTCAGCTGATCGCGAATCATTGGTAACGTATCATTGTTGATGTCGCGAGTTATAGGTGCTTTAGATTTCAGGTTCAGGCGGTTGTTGTTATTCTGTGGTTGTCACTGTCACGAGTTTTCTCGCCTGGTTTCACGTTCCTTCGTTGATATAATAGATACCTATTGGGTTCCTTCTTTGAGTATTAATAAGATGGAGGGCTCTGAACTCTGAACTCAACGCTGTTTCCCTGTCAAGGCATACGTGCCACGACAGTCGAGTTACCGTTGCTCATATATATGTGCCTACATGTACCTACATTTATTGAAAGTTTTTTGCTTACTATATGTGATATTATGACTTCAATACCACCAATATTATTCATTTAGGCAGCGCAGGCTAACCTACTTTTTTTAAAGAACAAAGTAAAGTTCCTACTAAACCAAGGTTGCTTATCATTTTCAGCTATTTGGCTCGTCCCGAAATGACATGTTTCCAAAGAGATTCAGATTTTCAAAAAGAAAGAATGAGTTCCTTAGCCGTCCCGATCAGATTAATGCTGTGGGTCGAATTTCGGAAAATGAAGTTGGCCACAACACCAAAAAAGCATTTTTGGTCGACAATTATTTCATCACCCTTTTAACGCTGAGTCTGTTGAGCGTGGTTAAAAACTGTCCCAATCACACCCAGAGATCCTAGCAAGCACACAGAGACGGTTGAATTACTTATTATTAACTCTCGGAAAACTTACATAGGTATAGGTACCTAACAAAAAGGACATTACCTAGAAACATTCCTTAGATAGAAGGTTGAGCTTTTCCAGCGATGCTACATAACTAAAACTAAACTGAGAACTAAAAGAGCAAATTTTCGTTCACTTTCTCTCCTGTTTTTGGGACAAAATATCGGCCAATTATATACGAGTATGTAGGAATTGTACAAGAATCGTCGCGAACACAAAGCTTCCACTTTTTGTTCCGCAAAGAGCAAAATACTGATAGCATGGAGGCAAAAAGAGATCTGCCCTAGACGCTTGACATGAGTGTAAGCGAGGAGAGCTGCAAAAAATGAAACATCAAGCTGTACCTATGTACAGTCAACACTTATTAGGTAGGTACCTACTACCTACCTATACAAACTTGGTATCAACCCTACCTATACAAACTAGGTAGGTACCTAGGTACTTTTTCAAACGCTAAACACTAATTCAATCTCTGATGCTACCTAAACCTATTTTGAGATGGTTGCCAACCGCTTAACAAAATGACTCGTATTGGATCCATTTCAATACCTAACTCACGAATTCTCCCAGCTTCACTAAAAAGCAACGAGATTCAAGTGAAAGCGGGAAGCCGGAGAATACACACATCAGGCACCCGATCAGCTGACTAGTAGCCCGGAATGCCAGAAGGATGCGCTAGTTGTGCCTTTAGGTGGGCTCCCGCGAGACTCTCCTCACGCATCCCCAGAAAATTTCATCCAAATCGGATGAAAACTGTGGAAAATAAGCTTGTTACAAGGATTCACACGCGTTACACACACACGCACGCACACACCCACACACAGCCACGGAACCAAAGTTGTTCAGAATGGTCTAAATCTAAAACGTAAAATGCGAGTGGAAATTTTGATTTTGAGACCAAAAATTTTTTTCTCCCGAAAGTGAAAACAATGCGTTCGCTACCTTTAGGTAGACTCGGAAGCAAAAACTAGAGCGATGGGTGGGTGCACCGAGACTAGGAAATCCCTTCTTAAGATTATGACCAGTAGAGTTCGGTTCCTTCGTCGGCCAGTCTTCAAGCGCCCACAGGTAGCTCGTCAGGAAAAGGTTCATTCTCCTTCCATAACGAGTAGAATAATAACACAATAACAATTGATACTAAATGTCTATTTTCTTTGTTGATTATGGTAAGAGGATGAGAATTCCAGTGAGGAACCTCTCATCAGTTCTCAAGGGTGTGGCGCCTCGCGGTGTAGGGTTAACCTATGTAGGGTTCTTCACGGAGTTTACGGAATGGGAGCCACTTTGTGTCACTTCCTAAGTTATCAGACATTATCAAATCACGTGACAACCCCGTATGGTCAGCTTCCATATATAATCTATATATAACAATCAATTGCTGTTCGTTAGTCTCGCTAAAACTCGAGAAAGGCTGGCCCGATTTGGCTAATTTTGATTTTAAATTATTCGTGGAAGTCCAGAGATAGGGGGTGTTTTAGGGGAGGGGGGGGGGATAGGGTATCTTTGTCATCACAGAACAAACTGGGGATTTGACTGTCGAGTAGTTTGGATTACTCCAATTCAAGTCAAAGAATACTTTTTCCAAATTTTTCAAATCTGACCCACAATGGAGAGGGAGGGGATGGGGGAATTAAAGCGTTTCGAACGTCACTGAACGAATTGGAGATCTGAGTTGTCGAATATGTTTGGAGTATTCTAACTTAAATCACAGGCTACTTGTAAATTTTCAAATCTAACCCATATAGAAGGGGGTGTTTTAGGGGAGGGGGGAGAGAGAAATGGGGTATCTTTAGGTTTGTTCACAGTGACCATCAAACTGGTAAGAAATGGTTGGAAACGCGTTTGGGGCGTTCGCAGTGTCCATTTGGGGAAATCTATGACTGTATAGCATCCATAGTGGACCGTTCGCAGTGACCACCAAACCAGTTTGAAACGTGTTGTGGATCGGTTTGACCGGTCAGAGAAATTTCTGCTGACCGATCTGACGGTTTGTCCCCCACCACACCGCTACTTGAAGTAGCCAATCAAATCATTCCACTGTGAGATGTATTGGTAGCGGACTCCTACTTTACTCTGTGGTAGCGGGAGCTCAGCGAGCTGAGAGATAAGATAAGCCAGCAGATGGAGATGAGATAGCTGTCGGACATCTGCATGTCATGGACTGTTCACTAAGTTCTACCTTTGCATTTACCCTCGTTTTACTTCTACGGTTATTTATTGAAAGTTTCCTACTCTGAGTTGTGTGATATGGAAAATCTTATTGGTGACAACGACGTAGATGAGAATCTTCGTCTGAATAGCAACAAAATACAAAATCATACAGTAAAATGTTATTAATTAATCTCAACTGAAGAGTTATTTGTAAAGCTATTAACATTAAAAATTAAGAACGACGGTCGACCTCGAGATCAATTTTAATTCTTCCTGCGAGATAAACACCACATTCTCCCACAAAATCATCAGCTGGAGGCAAGAAAAGATTGAGCATGGATTTGTTATTCCTGATGGAAGGTTTGTTCCCAATGAATATTTTTCATTTTTCGACCTGCTTGTTCTCCTCTTGCAGGCCATCTCTTCACGGTTCAGGTTCTTTATTAATACATAAAATGTTTACCTATTCAAAGGATGGCGCGAGCCACCAAGCAGGCTACAGCTGTTGGGGGCTATACGATTGTTAACTAACAGTCAAACCCGTTCGCAGTGCGGATTTGGTTACAAACGGTTTGAAATTAGGTGTTGGTCACACATGCGCACTAAACCAATCACAAACCTGGTCGCCAACGGTTGGTAACCGTTTCCAACCGGCACTGCGAACAAAGCTTTTGTCATCACTGAATCAACTGGGGATTTGATTGTCGAATATGTTTGTATTACTCTAATTCAAGTCAAAGACTACTTTTTTCAAATTTTTGAAATCTGACCCAGTAACGAGGGGAGGGTATTGATGCGTTTTGAACGTCACTGAACCAACTGGGGATCTGAGAGGGCGAATCTATCAGAATTACTTCAACTTGGGTCACAGGCTATTTGATAATGTTCAAGTCAACTTGTGCAACACACGAGTGAACCAGCTGGTATAACATTATATATCTTGTGTTCCTTCCCGTAGGTACTTACTAGCGGGTGATTTCTCAAACTGCAAAATTTGCTTGCACCCATCCACACCACCTTGGTTCATGAGCTTTGTCCAAGCTAGAGATGTGCACAAGATCCAACCAAATCTCAGAGTTATCTCCCACCCATTCACCGTTTTCTGCCATTTCAAGCCCTCCCCCAATCAGAAGGAATTTTCCATGAATTCTTCGAGTACACAGATTAATCTCAACACCATTAACGACATACGAAAACAATGCGGAAGCCACCGCAATGCCACCTCTTCAAGTACCAATGGCAGGTAGATGATGACCCGGTGAATGTCGAATACTGTTCAGTTTACCATTACGTACTGAACACTTTAACTTTCAGCAGTTTGGCTGTTCTGAGCATACTCGATACGTGTGACAGCAAAGCTCAACACGGTAGGTACAGTAGAGGTGCAGATCCTCAGAGCAAATATAGCTCAGAATCAAAACATGATTGGGTTTTACTATTTGGTGATCAATTTATTGTTGTCTGCCATCTCAATCAGTTACAATGCAAAATGGCAGTTCACAAAGATGACTAAAACTGAGTTTCACCTTTTCTCCATAATTCTTAAACCGTGTATCCTACAGAAATTAGCATACCCACCAAAGATTTAGGTACCGAGAGGAGTAAAAGAGTTGTATGTACGCAGCTGTAGGTCTTAGAGATACCATAGAGTTTCAGCTCAGACCCTTTCCATTTTGCACGTAAGCAACTCGGGAAAAAAAAATTGAAATCAGTCCGTCAGTTCCTTTGGAAACCGTTGAGAGGGTCTCCAGAGTGAATTGTACATGTTCTTCAGTTGTGTAACCTATTTATAGAAATAAGCGGACACTTCATTTCATTTATAGCATAAAACGCCTTTTCTGCGCAGTTCATTACCTACGTAAAATGACACACAACTCATGCTGTAAGTCAGTGTGAAAGCTTCCGAGTTGCAATGATGTCACCAGTAAACCAAATTCCGAAAAAGACCTCTAGGTAGGTACGTGGGTGATGATGACGGACTCGGGCCTATAGAGTGAAAGTTGAGGTTTACATTTGGGAAAATCGGTAGTTTAATGATCCAAGATAATGACGACATTGTCCCATCGAAATATGAACAGAAACTGCCGATATTGCTCACTCAAAGTGTTCATTTACTTCGGGTTCCAACATATCAACAACCCTTGCAAGATCAAAGAATCTAAAATAAACCAAAACACAAAAGCTGGGTTACTAACACAATTCCCTAACGTACCTAAGCAGCAGCATTTAAGCCTACGGTAAGACTGTCAAAAAAATACGTACCGAATATACCAAGAACAGTGAAAAACTTGCTAGAGGGGTCGGGTTGGGCTTCTTTCATGTCCCAGGTACCTACTTACAATAGAACTGCAATCTGAGCCTGACTCTCAGAATTTAATTCATTTCTACCTTAACGCTAATTAAGTGAATGGCAAAGGGAGACACATTTTACCAGTGTATGCTTTTCGGGATTTCCTAAGCTTTCGATTAAATTAACGAAATTACCTCTTTTTCAGATCACTAATTACCTATTTCCTTCCTTTTGCAGGGTTGGAGAAGGTCATCCTCCGCATACTTCGGATAAAATTCAAAAAAACAGAATGGTGAATTAAATTGTTTGGGAATGGAGTGGGTGCTTACCGACTTGGAATACCCAAAGAAGATCACAACGTACCTAATGCTATGCACAGAATAATCGTACTACACCTACGCAACACGTTATTAAACATGGCATTGAAGTGTGATCCAAACAAAGTTGACGAAGTAAAATGAGTTGGTTACAGTACCTTCATATTGCCGGGGAGCTTCAAGACTTTGGCATATGACTGCAACTGACGGTAACTGAGTCTGTCCATGGTTTTGTTTACAGCGGGGATCCCTTAACGTTAAAAGAAGGAAGTGGTACACAAACAAACTTCCAATATCACGGTAGTTCTAAAGAGTAAATTAAAAATTCTATGGATGGTTACTCATCAGGTTTCATCACGTTACGATCGACAACCTACTTAACCTCAGTATTCTCACCACGTGCGGGAAATGGAAAAAGAAGACAAGAGAGAAAAACGAAGACAGAAACAAAACACAAGCCAAAATCATAGGACGCCGTCCAAAGGTAATTCGGGAATCGTCCTCGGGTATCTGGTTTACATGGAACATTAGAAGGAAACTTCTTAACTCTTTGATACTGGAAGGATGAGGGAATATAAATAGAGAGAAACGGGAGAGCATGATCTTGAGCTGTTATCCGAAGAATCCACTAGTGGCGCTGGCATATCCGTCTGCCACAGAGTAGGAGTCTAGGCATATCCGTCTGCCCTCCTCTCATAGTACCAGTGACGGATTAATCGAATTTCGTTGGTGGGGGCGGTAGTCCTCCACCGGGAGTACCCCCCCCCCGGGGTGGAAATTTTTTGAAAAAAGACCTTGAAAAACTAGCAGTTTTAGGGGTTTTAGACCCACACATTTTGTTAGGTATGTACGAATTAACATGAAAAATATATAAAATTAACGAAAAATAAAATTATACCTAGGTAAGCAATTTTTTTGGCAAAATTATATCAGAAAATACAGGGAATGAAACATAAAACGGTGGATATATAAATCAATACTACATAATAACTTCAGTCCTCGTGATGTAATATTATTTATAAATTATAAATCTATATTGTAAACACAGGATTAAATAATAGTACAGTCTTTACTTTTTCAATTTACGTCAGAAACAAAACATTTAATAAACACTCAGGATCAAATTGAATGAACAAAGTACATTTTTGATTAAAGATGAAAATATAAATAAAATACCTATGACCTTGTTAAACATTTTTTGTCTATTACTGGTAAATGTGAAACAGAAAATAATTGATTTCAATAAAAAAAAAAAAAAAAAAAAAAACACTGGTTGCAATCAGTCGAGAAAACACGATTCGTTTCTTTCTTCGTTCTTTCGTAGGTTGATTATGTATCATGGCTATTGATTATGTATTGTTACCATTATAGAAAGCGGTAAACGAGAGACAAATACAGTAGGTACCTATCGTAACTTGTTAAATAAACTGATGAACACAAACTTATCCCTATTAATTAAAATTGTATTCCTTAATTGTTGCCTTGTGTTTTTTAAAGAAGAAAGATGATTGTTATCTTCCATGCTCGATTCTTGACGGAGATAAACTTGTAACCCCATTTATCGATATGGGGAGGAAATGACCATCTCTTTCGTCAGTTGAAAGGTGCTAATGCTATCGGCGGGACCCTGGGGTCACAAACTCAAACACTTAAAAAAAAAAAAAACTAGTTCGCATTTAACCTGAAGTTTGGTTTCTACTGCTCTTCTACTCACGAAAGGGCGACGATGGACGACACAGAAACACCACCATTGCCAATCTGCTTTGATGATTATTCCCTCAAGTACTTCTGGGAATCTCCGAGTTTACCCACGAAAATTCTGGTACTACCCACGCAAATCCCCGATTGATACCCTGTGGTAACTACGCAGTTTGTGGGCCTACTAATTTTCAAACGAACAGATTAGTAAATTGGCCGTGACAGATTAGTAAAACCGGTACCTATCATCCCAGTTGCCCCTAGTATAAAGTTCCTTCGTCTATACCTACTCGTATTTTTGTCAACCTACAAGCGCGACAGCGCAATTCTTTTCTGGCGTTCCATAGCAAAAATGTTTTTCTTCTGCCTCTCGGGGGGGGGGCACCTCTCCCCCTTTAATCCGTCCCTACTTGGTAGCAATAGGTGATTCACCTGTTCATTCACCAAAAATATTTGATCACTCGGCCGAGTTCGAACTTGTGGCCTTATTTACAAAGGGGAAATTTATCTTTAGTTGCAATACTCCAACAAGTTGAGCTACGGGCCCATTTAATCAACGCTCTTGGACTGTGGGACAGAACATTTCCCCAGAGTTACATACCAGAGGTCTCCATGCTTGCTGGAAGAAGTTCAGCAGTCAAGCGAGGTCATTGTGGTTTGGACTCAAGTGAGTGAGAAAGTGAAAGATGCTATGTCAGGGCATGTGATATTTAACAGTCTTTTGGCTCGAGAGGGATTTAATTAATTATTGTTTCATATTATTTTGGGCATTTACTGACTGTGCCAACTATTACAGCCCAAAAATATTTTATAGTACCGGTCATCTGGGGTGATTTCAGCCATGTGGGGTGGTTGCAGCCCAAAGAGCGTATAATAGGACCGATTATAAACTCTTTGGTTTCAGCCAGTAGGTACCTGCACTCTTTATTTTCGCACTGCTACCTACTGGATGGTCGTAGAAACAAAAACTTGCTTTCCGCCTGATCCCTAGTTGTGTACCTTCTTAACCTTTTTGCGCCTGACTTTAAAATGCCCATGCGGCTACCCAATAATCAGCTGCGAAAATGTTCTGGATCATACAGTTTTCAGAACCGTTCTTTGAATCAATTAAGAAACTAAAAATCTTTAAGAGTCCTTTGAAAGTGGTCATGTGAAAGGAGGTGCCATGAGAGCTCTGCCAGAAGGGAATATTAGGCAGGTATCGCCTTTGGAAAGGTAAGTACCTACTTAGAGAGGTAGGTATACACTACCTACCTACTTTCTGTATATTATTACTTGTTATTCATCATGTAATTCCATAGAAAAATATTGTAGGTAGGTACCTACCTACTTAATCAACTTTTTTTGTCCCACAAATTTGCGTAACTGCAAAACTCGTGTAATAATTGCACTGACAATGCCGTCTTTATGAAGTCTAACCTTCAGAAGAATGAATTTCAAGGTTTTTCCCATACAGCTGGTATATAATTCATATTGCACATTTCCTGATTCGATATTCGACAAACTTGTTGATAAGCAGTCGTATTCATTGGCAGAGCAACAACCTACCTACTTAGTTTACTTTTAACCAACAGCGAATTTGGTAGGCTGTACGTACCTACGTAGTTTCGTTTGATGGTGGAGCACCAACCTGCCTTGTTAACTTCAACAAACTACCAAATCTATCCTTTCATTCATTCAATAAAACAAGTAAAGCTGCCTCAGTTAGAGTAAGAAGAACATATCTGAAACGCTGATGAAACTGCCTGGGCAATGGCTACACTGCAGTGCAGAGATCTGAGGAATTTTCAATATAATTTTCTGCATTATTTTTCAGATTATTTATTCTCAGTCTAAACGAATGAAGTTCTTAAGTTTTCGGATACTGATTAACCAGTTAGTCCCTAGTCCAAATAAAAATTCGTTCACCAGTAGATCGATATCGTTGTCTACAACAAATAATCGCGCTGGCAGGCATGATTACTGCGACCATTTAGTTGAATTGAAACTTTATATTACTACAATATTACCTTCGCAAAACAAAACTGTTGAAAAATGTCATTACAACAATGTATTAGGTTGACATACGACGGCAAACTTCTAGTGAAAAACAGTTTGGTTGAGTTGAGATCTAGTAACACTACCACGTCATGGCGGACCTTGGAAGAAACTCGATCCTACTCCAGGCGTGACATCACGAGAATATGGGCCATACTACCTGAATGTTGTCCACCTGATGAAGATACAATTCCCACTCAAAGTTGTACGTCACCTATAAAGTACTGACAGCTTACTCGAAAGAAATGTCACTAACAGCATACTGAGCATACAAACTGACAAAACTAGGCACAATCTAACATAAGAAGGTCTACGTTAATCGGGTATGTACAGTAATTTAATGGAAAGGAGCACACGTTTGTTCCAACAAAAACATTTATTTATAACAATAACTATGTCTTACATCAAAACATGAATCGATATTACAAAATTCAGAAGTCCTAAATATGTTCACCATCCAAGGGGAACGAATACCAGTACCACCTCACCGCAAATGCTTAGAAGCCGGAGAGGGAAGCTTCTCCCACCAGAAAACTGAAACGATAGCCTTTTGAGGAGATGCATTTTGTGGTAAGGAATTAGCTCAAATTTGTTAACTAGCCCGATTTTTAATTTACTGTTTGTAACCCCCTCATTTTAGTCTAGTTTGATGTCAGAATATAATTTAGAAGAAGTTTTTTTTTTCTATAGAATTAGTAGTTCAAAATTACATTGCACTCAAAAAGTTCAAATTTCAAAACAATTTAACTGAACATAATACGACATTTTTATGGAAATTCGCTCATAAGATCATGCTGCATGATAGGCAATTTTTTTAGCCATCATTGCGATGCCGTCATTTTGTATTCCACCATTTATTAGATGGTAGACAATACAGTATTTATTACTTCAGAGGTTAAGGTACACAAGTTTTGATTATCCTTTACAAATAAGTAAAATCAGTTAGCCTAAGTATTAGGCTCCTGGACATATTTTTGACTGTTGGGAGTAGGTAGGTTATATTGAAAGCTAGAGTGAGAGACAAATTGGCAGAGCTTCGTGAAACATGTCTTTTAAATCATTTGTCACGTCTACGTGAATTTTCACTACACGTTATTCTGGGATTAGGGTACTAAACATTTATAACATTCAAATGTATGGTAAACATTCTAAATAATGGACTGCAAAAAATCGGAACTTCAAAAGGTTTTACGTATTGTGAACAATTCGGATAGAAAAAACACAAATGACAGGATCCAAATTAACACTTTAATGAATATAAGGTGGTAAATAATGGTGGGAGAGCAATTAACTTGTACGGGAGGCGGAAATAGACTGATATGAAACTTCCTTTATCGTCCGCAAGACGGGAAGGGCGCTAGTGAGTAATGCAGTGTTTACAATATGAAAAGTTCTTAAACAATTAACAATTTCAACTTCACAATATCACTGCACCTTCAGGAGCTCAAATCGTATATTATTACGGGATAATCGGGAAAATAGGAATTATCAGGGTTTTACGTATGAAATACGTAAAAAGCGGGATCAAAGCATTGAGTGACATTAGCGCTCTGTCGGCAGTTTGGGAAGACAACACACCGACTCCAGTGAGAGAATACAAATTTGGTTAGGGCCAAACATATTGTTTACCTTTTTTGAGCGGTTTTTTGTGCACAAAAAGAGCTACACTCCGAACTCAAACGATCTTCTGGGATGTTTGATTTTTTGGCATTTTATTTCTTAAAAAAAAAAAAAATTTAATCGTATGGAGAAAATTGTATGAAATGACACATACACGCATTAAACGAAATTGTTATCTAGGAATCGTTACAGAATGACATTTTAGGACTATAAACACAGCTCAATTTTCTTTGGAAATTCGCTGAAATATGCTGGCCGAGTAATTTGATTACTAATCATTTGCTATTGAATACAATAAACTGTAATTTATTACAAAACTATTCAAATGAATAAGGATACAGGAAATTAATTTTGGATGCAAAATCCGAAGTCCATAATTGGGTTCTTTCAATAATTTAAATTGATTGGTATTTTAAAACTAGACCAAACCTCTAACAGTCATACCAACCATCATAACAATCATACATTAATAACTACTTATATAATGTATAAATGCAATTCTAAACCCTTCAGATTACCTGCCAGCAGTTAACTTCTATTTTCATTATTCACTCAGGTTTGACAATAACGAGTCTCATCAATCTGTCACAGCTTTTGGCTCTTTTTTTTCTCTGTGTCCAAATATTGTAGAGCCGATTCGAACGTTGGTGCTACCCAGTTCAATCTGAAAAAAGAAAAAAGGTCATTCATTAGAAGGTTCTTTGTGGGATTGGGTACGGGCAACTGTATTGTGTTCAAATTTCTGGTTTTCCAAAAATCCAGCCTGCAAATTTTCATCATAGAACTCAAATGGTTCAAACGAAACGCTGATAATAAGAAAATGCATTGACGTCACAGGTAGATGGCACAGAGGTTGACACTCAGGCCATTCTTCTATTATATCATTCAGATTTCAGTACACCACTGCTAAGATGGAGTAAAATAACATTCAGTAGGACCCTCGGGTTGTTGAGAAAGTTCAATAAACACATTCCTCTGAAAAGTTTTTCAATGTGATCGCAAACTATTGTTTTAAAAAAATACAAACTGGAGCAGTCTTCAGTCAGAGTTTCTTCAGGAACTGCTCTTCAAAACTAATTGGGAAACCAAGGTATGCCATTGAGTGATTTGTTTTGCCATTTTTATATTTGTAACGAGAAATCTCCAAATTTAAACTCAAGTAAATTGTGAAAAGCAGAGTTGTTACAGTCATGGTGTGAAGGGTACTCCTAGGCAGAAATACCACCACTCCAAATTAATATTACTGGCAGATTGAGCGACATGGTGCCCTTATAAAGATTTTGGACTTTTTAAACTCCTTTGGCCAGTCGTAAAAACTCAAGAATGATTTTTAAAAAAAGTGGAAATCCTATTCCCACCATACTTACCTCTAAAATACACAAATCAATAAGTTGGGAAGATAAACTATAGTTGGAGAGAAGAGGAAATTGCTCCCTGAGTGGGTGAAAAAGGAGGGAAGAGGCGTCTGCCAATGTGGTTCGGCAGTATAGCTTCCTCACTTTATAACTGCTACCTCCAAGCAGGTCACTTGACATGGAGGAAGAAAATGAAGTCGACGGAGATAGCCATGCTAAGTTATTTCTACAACTTCGACGCGAGTGATTTAGTTTGTAATATGCTATGTCGATATGTTAATGACCAGATGAAAACTTATGTCAATTTATGGAGGAGAAGAGTGTCTGATGACGGGAATTATTGTAGGCAATGTGGAGACACTCTTCTTTCTCAGATGTATGGATACAGAAATAACCGTGTTTTTATCCCAGTTGTGAACCTTTTTCCGATTTCGAAATGTTTTTTTTATGCTGCTGTCTATCCATTAAAGTACATGACATCAGCCTCAGTAGCGCAGTAGCACTTTTTAAAGTGCTTCACTCTCTAAGAAGGCAAAGGCCATGCGTTCGAACTCTGATGAGGTGACACCGAGGAAATGTTAAGTTCAGAGAAAACTCTCTCAGTTGAAGAAGTTTGATTAAACCAGCCTCAGTAGCTCATTTGACTAAAACTATATTTATTAATAGTTTCCTTCTAAATGAAATTAACGGCACGAGTTCAAACTCTGGCAAGTTTTCAAATATTTTTGAGCCATTACATTTGGCGCAAGACAGTAGGACCCAGGCTTTAATGAGTCTTCAGCTAGACTCTAAACATCTCATTCCCTGAAGTAGCTTCTCAACTTACTCACTTAAGTCAAAACAACCTTGACAATGAACTCACTCGAATGCGACTTCTTCCAGCAAGCATCAGCTAAGCCAGCGGCCTACAGTTTTACTTTGCTGCCAGTCCGACTCCAAATCAACCGAGATGGCTGGTATTTGATTCTGGGGAAATGCTGTGTTCAGGGAAACTCTCACAGTTGAAGAGGTTTTCAAACAA
This sequence comes from Adelphocoris suturalis, assembly GCA_030762985.1. Classification (NCBI taxonomy): domain Eukaryota; kingdom Metazoa; phylum Arthropoda; class Insecta; order Hemiptera; family Miridae; genus Adelphocoris; species Adelphocoris suturalis. Next base: position 13,394,086 of record CM061050.1, read on the forward strand.
AACGAAAACGGTTCATCATCCACAGTAGCGGAGTTGGCAAAGGGCTTGTCTTTAAAGGGCTCTACCCTCGAAGAACATAAAGCCTGAGGCATCAAATATTTTTGGGCCACTAAATTACCTATCACTAAAAAAAAGATATATACCTATATATATATATATATATATATATATATATATATATATATATATATATATATATATATATATATATATATATATATATATATGTATACATATTTATGTTGTGGGCTGATCACATCAGGACGTCTACCTATTTCAACTTACACACAAGATAACCTTTGGATCCTCTAGTGATTCACCATTTACTGATGGAAGGTGAGGAGAGGAGAGGGTGGAAGGTATACGTGCCCTCACCACTCCGCGCACCCAAAGATGCTGCCAGTTCACTTCAAGTCGACCTACCGGCGGGGAGTTTCACATTTGTGCTTTTATTGCGTTTAATCTTTTCGTGTTTCTACCTAAAGAGTTATTACACAGTTTGAACTTTCAAGATCTAAGAAGAGTAGTTATTAATCATGAACCTATTTAATCTTGAGGACGGAATGAGTGGAGATAGACAAATGATTTACCAGGCCTTTCCAGGCACAACATATAGGCATGTATATAATAGTAAAATGAATAAAGAATCATTTATTTCTCCGCATTCCGCAAATGAATTTACGCTCAAATCTAAATCAAGGAAAGCTGGTTTGGTACCCAACTAGTAACATACCGCTTGCTCAAAATCTGTTGACATTCCCATGGAAAGCTCCACCTCGCTTTCTTGAAGCTCCAACTCGTTACATATTGTTTCCCGACAGCTTTTTAACGTCTGAAAGAAAATAAATATCGAATAAGTAAATTTTAGTGAAAAATATGTGGGATTTATCATTCGTAGGTCGTTCAAGTTAAAGATACAGATCAAAATCTCAATTACTTTTTATATTTTTACACCTACGATGAAAGCCATGAATTTTCCAAGGTAAGGGGATATAGGTAATTATCCCCACATTTCTTCCAACAAACTAGTCTTGGGAAATGTTAAATCGTATTTCTGGAATGACAAACCATGGTGGTTCAAACAGAAATAAGGAATTCTTGGACGAATTGTGTGGGAAGGTGGTGTATGTCCATTAGATATGACGCAAACAGTAACTCTTGATAGGAAGAAGGTGAAAAGTTCCTTGGAGAGGCACTATCCAGTATAACAATGTAAACGTATTTATCGATAATAGGTAAATTCGAAATTAACATAGCGGCTAGTAACGGATATGGAGGAGATCTCGTTGTTACCATATGGGATAAGGTTCTTAGGAAAAAGAGTAGGGAAAAAGTTTCCAATCTGGCTCGGGAAGATGTAACTTAAGAAGAAAAACAAAGGATAAGTTTACCTTATTATGGGGAAATTTCTGATAAAATCGGCAAAATTCTATCATCGAGAGGTTATAAAGTAGGTTTTAAAACTAAAAATAGTCTTAAAGCATTATTAGGATCCGTTAAGGACAAAATTAGTGTTCAGAATAAAAGTGGAGTTTATAAATTAAAATGTTCTTGTGGCTACGAATATTGCGGTCAGACTGGTAGGAAATTTAGGGAAAGAATAGACGAGCATCTGGAGGATTTCAGGGAAAATAAGGGTAAGTCTACATTTGCAAAACATCTTAAGGAATCCAATCATAGTAACAATTTTGATTTGATAGATAGACAGTTTGTAGAATTTCTTCATTTTTGCCCAAAGGGAGGTATGTTGAATGTACTTGAAAAATTCGAAATTATCAAAAGTGACAGGTCTGGTAAATGTTTAAATGAGGATATACCTCAATATATTTCACCACTGATAGGTCCATTTCTGTAAAGCTTGGAATTATCCCTTCACACTGTTGAAACCATATTTAGTTATTTCCCCCTTTCACTTCATCTGATTAGCTATAATCCCCCTTTCACTTTGTGTGCACTTGATTGGTTGTACCTCCTGCCCCTTTCCTTTCTCTCGACCAATGGGATTCAATCTCCCTTCACCTGTCACTATATAAGCTGTGTCCTTTCTAGTGTGTCTTCAGTTATTGTTTGTTACTGATGATGGTCTAACCGTCGAAATCGATTTAACATTGTAACTCTTTATTTTTCGTGGAAATAGACAACGTTTTTCACTAACTTCCGTTTTTTTCTCATGTTTGGAGCCCCATGACTACATCTGTCGGTACTTAATCAATTTCATAATCCCGTAATTATTTTTTAATCCATTAATTGTATTTAATTTAGCCAATATAACATACATTTTACATTAAAACAATTACAAATAGGTACTTTTTAAAAGATTTTTTAAATTTAAACATTTTAAACGTCTTCACAGAGGATGCCTAAAATGATTGAGATGCTAGTAAAAAGCTCTGTACTCGCTCATTCGTCTAGTTCCTCTGCAGTTTGTGGTTACAACATGTTCAGACGGAAATCATAAGGCTACATTTCACGCTGGTGATGGATTTACTTACTGAAAAGGTTTCCCCCCGAGTTTTTGGTCGTCCTACTGGGTTGGTAAGAACGAGGGCCAACTGCAGTTCTACATAAAGCCGAAACCCAAGCACCTAGCACTCTATGCTCCGCCTATATGTCAATATTACCAGGGTTGCAGGTGTCTGGTTTTTTGGCTCGGAAAATTTAAAAACGAAAATTCAAAGTCCCTCTGAACGCCAAATTCCTGGTTTTAAAGGGCGTTAAGGTCTGGTTTTCATAGGTCCTTCCTAGGTTTCATAGGTTGCAATCCTAGGAAAACAGCATTGAATTCTGGAAAAACTACGTGTGTAGGAAAGTAGGACGCAAACCTTAATACCCAATTCCTCTCGAGCCAGATTATTGTTCACTTCCAACTCACCAAGTCAAAACACACCCTGATAAAGATCTCACTCGGCTTTGACTTCTTTTAGCAAGCAACTACCCCTCCCAGATCGCAGTTTCACCCTGTCATTTGCAATCAGTTTGCCCCAGCCATGACAGCCAATATTTGACTCAGGGGAAACGTTACATTCAGGGACAACTCTTGCAGTCGAAGAGATTTGATTAAATTGGCCTGGGTAGCCGAATGGATAAAGGTGGCAGTCTTTCACGTAGGCTTCTCTCAGGGAAATACATGAGTCGAGGTATCTACAATTTTTGGATGGTAACGAGAAGGAATTATTGGAAGAACATTGGTCTACCAAACCACTTAGGAACTGTCATGCCAAAAAAGTTTACTACTAACATTCTTAAGGGCCAATTACACGAACAACAAAAGTTGCGCAACTCCAAAAAAATTGCACTAGAAAAGTTGTACGCAACACAAAGCAATAAAATTGCCTCGTGTTGCGTCAAGATGTTGCAAGGAATTAATTGCACTGTGTTGCACCAATAAAGTTGAGCAATAGAAATTGCTCAATTGTTTCGTTTACACGGGCGACAACAGTTTGCGCCATGGACGGTGAAGAGGTGGTCGTCGCTGCTGCTGCCAACCAAAGGAAAAAGAGGGGAATTTGGCAGCGCCAGTTTCTGAGCCAGAGAGAATGTGGGTTGGCTCTCACCTCTGAAATTCTTTCACGTCAATATTTGCTCATAAGGCCATGCTGCACAAATAAACTCCTATCTTTGCTACGTTAAAATTCTCTCATGGGGCAATGCTGCACCCCACCAGTGCAGTTTCTCGTCAATATTCGCTCATAAGGCCATGCTGCACATATAAACTCCTATCTTTCCTACGTTAAAATTCTCTCATGAGGCAATGCTGCACCCCATCAGTGCAGTTTCACGTCAATATTTGCTCATAAGGCCATGCTGCACAAATAAACTCCTATCTTTCCTACGTTAAAATTCTCTCATGAGGCAATGCTGCACCCCATCAGTGCAGTTTCACGTCAATATTTGCTCATAAGGCCATACTGCACAAATAAACTCTCAATGTGATTGGCTGTTTCGTTCCCTCTCCCGACCCAAGGCCGAAAAATTGCCGCAATAGTGCAATAATTTTCCAAACCCCTTGGACTTCATTTCAACACGATGCAACAGTTGCCGAGAGGGCTCGTGGGCCTGAAATGTTGTACAACTCCCGTCAATTAATTGCCTGCAATCTTCGGCAACTTTTTCGAGGAGAGAATAGTTGTCCAACTTTTTTGAAATAGTTGCGCAATACTTTTTTCTGCAATTATTGCCGGAAAAAATCGCTCGTGTAAAAGGGCCTTTAGATCCATGTACTAGTATACGAAATAAATATCCAAATTAACTGGTTTGATAACATTTTGTGCCCAGAAAAACTTGGGAAAAAGAACAGAGAATAATTCTGGAAACTGTCAAGTAATTTTGAATGAGGTTTATAATATAGGTAATATATTCTTACCAAGAAATCTGGGTTAGGTCCTAAGCTTGTGTCATATCCGTACTTTCCAATGGTCATTATTCCTATGAACTTTAAAACAGGACAATTTTTCAACACGTATTTAACCAGTTCACTGCAATGTTCTACTTCCACTCCTCCTTTTTCTGTTGAAAGACAGAATAAAATGCATTACTATGAAAGGAAAATAACACTTTCAGTAGCAAAATGTACATACATGGTTGTATATCATCATAGTACTTATCCACATCAAACGAACCTTCTTCTCGACTGGTATTCACTTGCACCATTACTTTCAGGGGATCTGGCTTCTTCAGTTTCTCCCATCCAGAGTTCACAGCTACAGCGATTTTTTCGGACGATATAGTCTCAATTACGTCCAGATTCTTTACTGAGAGCAATTTCGGAATTTTATTCCTTTGAATGGATCCAATAAAATGCCATTTAATATCTTTACATTTATCTAGCACCTGAAATAATCCAATGAAGTATTCAGCAATTTTACCCCATTGAAATGATTGTTGAAGGATTAGATCAAGCTTCTTGGTGAGGGATGATGTTGCTTTCGATGATCATTTGTTTGATTTATGGACAAAGAGGTTAAATAAGTCGAATGTGATCATCTTGGTTACTGTACGTTCATCCGTTCGTTTCCCATAATAAGGGGATATATTTGAGTCCCAGACCTATGCGTATACAGGGTGATTCCCTCGCAGATGCAAAAAAAAAATTTGGGTGAAACTACATCAAAAATGGAGTAAAATGCCGCCAACCGCATATTTTTATCTCAATCCGTACTCGAGATATGATTTTTTAAAGGTTTTTTCAGGAATACCGTGTTTTTTCATTTTAAACTCGGATTTCTCCACTTTGCCTCATTTAATTTTAACTTTCAACCTCATTTTCGGTATCAAAATTAAATTTCCTATAAGAATAGTGTACTTGGGTTCTTAAAAATACCATCCGAAGACCCTCACATCAGCTCAAACATTGACGATTTTGAAAAAATAATATTTCTGAAAATCTTTAAAACTTTACTACTCTTCCAAAACGAATCCTGGAAACTGGAAAATCTCATGAAAACTGCTTCATCTAATATGCTTTCCAACGGTATTATCAATTTTACTTTTATTTTGTTATTATGGGGAGAAAATAATGTTTTAATGTTAAAAAATGTGGGTTTTTCAATGAAATTGTTGGTTTTCTCGAAAGATGACCCTCCATGAACCAACAAGTATGGGGTCGGTTTTTATGTATTTTTTCTCGCTGGATCGAATGGAAACTCTTGCATATCTCTCAGCTACGTTATAATCGAGTTTTACACTTTAATTAACTAGTTTTACCCCATAACACACATACATTTAATCGTAACAAACAAACTAAACATTTGCGATTTTAAGTGTAAAACTTGGTTATAACGGAGTTGGAGAGATCTACAAATGTTACCATTCGATACAGCGTGAAAAAATACATAGAAACCGACCCCATACTCGTTGGTTCATGGAGGGTCATCTTTCGAGAAAACCAACAATTTCATTGAAAACCCCACATTTTTTAACATTAAAACATTATTTTCTCCACTAAATCACAAAATAAAAGCAAACTTGATTATACCGTTGGAAAGAGTATCAGACGAAGCAGTTTTCATGAGATTTGCCAGTTTCCAGGATTCGTTTTGGAAGAGTAGTAAAGTTTTAAAGATTTTCAGAAATATTCTTTTTTCAAAATCGTCAATGTTTGAGCTGATGTGAGGGCCTTTGGATGGTACTTTTTAAGAACCCAAGTACACTATTCTTATAGTAAATTTAATGTTGATTCCGAAAATGTGGTCAGAAGTTAAAATTGAATGAAGTAAAGTGGATAAATTTTAGTTTAAAAGGAAAAAAACACGGTTTTCCTGAAAAAACCTTTAAAAAATCATATCTCGAGAACGGATTGAGATAAAAATATTCAGTTGGCGGCATTTTACTCCATTTTTAATGCAGTTTCACCCAAATTTTTTTTTTTTGCATCTGCAAGGGAATCACCCTGTATATACTTTAAAGGAAGGTAATCTTACAAGATTCACCCGTGGCGCGGTAATATCCCGAACTGCTACTTGAATACTAAAAAATAGATACTTGAAGTACTTATATTCCATTAATATGTGTTTTAAAAAAATCGATAAGTCCTGCAAAAAAAACGAAAAATCAGAGTTTTTATGGCAGACTTTATTTAGAATCCGTTTTTGCCATTAAATTGATAGATTATTGTGATTGATACCATTAAATTTATATTATTTTGTTGTGCTCAAATTCAAAACGCATAACAATTCAACAAATATAGTACAATAATTTACGAAAATTCGCTCATGCAATCATGATGAATGACTGGAACTTTTTTTTCCTTTTAAAGTAAGGTTATTGTACTCACTTCAGGGTCTGTACTTTTGTCATAAAGTTCTTGAACGTAATTCTCTCCAAAAATCCTGTGCCCATGTTCGTAACATGCAATTATCATCTCTTTAGGTTTAGTCTTTCCGACAGCAACTATCCTGGGCTTGCGACTCTGAAAAATAGTAGTTCGCTGAATTTATCCATATACCTGCACGAATATCCTAATGCGCAATAGCTATTGAGCTTTATAAATAAATTATTAGCTATGACAAATTATTAGCTATGACAAATCAAATAATTTTAGATTGATATTTCTCAAATTTATAAAATAGCAATAGTAGTAGCTTAAGTAGTAGGTAACACACGCAAGCACGCGCGTAAATGGTAAATGTATGGTTAAAAGAAGATTTTACCTACAAATATAAAGAAAATAAGCATAATTTGGTGGTCTGGAAGCTCATAAGCTCGCATCACAAATCACATAATTATCGTATGTGATGCATGTGTCAGAATGATGCAGTTTGTGTTGTTATTAAATTGGTTCAATAATTGGCTTTCTATGGTAGATTTAAACAGGATGTTATTAATGTTTTTTAAATAGCTAGTTTTTAAATTTAGCAAGCTAATTTTTAAATAGCTAGTTTTCTGATGTATTTTCATTTGTATTTCATTGAAAATTATATGCAAAGGAGTAGCGTTTAGCGATTTCTTTATAATACGTTGGTGTTAAAATATCGTGACTTGCAATGAACATATTGTTTAAAACACCGGAATAATCGGATGCTACTCACCAACCCATGATTTTGGCACACAGCGTTGATTTTCGTGTACACATTTATCAGGCCCTTCACCACATCCACATCAGACATTCTCATCTGTTCTCTGAGCTCAACTGCTGGAATCAACGTAAAACTACAAGCTGCTCTACTAGGTAGGTGTGTAGGATCAACCACCTTTATTTTATACTAAAATCTCAAAGTAAATTTGCTTTAGAATGAAGCAATAGTTTAGAAATAAGGTCGACGTAATGCAGGCCCGATTGGGTATACGACCATGGAAGATAAAGATACAAAACAGGAACAGACGGCAAGATTTCTTCCCATGCCCTCCTAGGTTCATGGACAAATGCTAAGTGGAGGTGGTGATGGATCTTATTTTGTCGCCTTGGCTTTTGCTTTGACAGACATTATCTGGACGTTTCATCCACAGCTTTAGAAACACTTCTTATTTTATTGCAGTTCTTTTGTGCTGACTGTGCGGTTTTTGTAGGGAAAGTTTATATAACATCTGGTGTAACGCTTTGAAACTAACTACTTTTCAATATGCATGGGTGTGTTTAGTATTTGAAATGTTGAAAAAGTTTATATAAATATCTATATAGTACCTCCAAAGTCACATCTGTAAGCTTCATATCAATGTTTCATAGAAATTATAAATAGAAAATAATTGAATAATTTACCAAATGAAAAAATGTAGGTGCCTGCATTGAAGAATACTTACATAGAATCTCTACCATTCTCGCTCAACTCCATTTGCTAACAGAAACTTCTGTACTTTGGACAATATCTTGATTCCTTTCAATTACCTGCCCCATTAACGTTACCTTCAGTGATGAACATTCAGAGTGTCCGTTTTCCATATGCGCTTTAATAATTTCTACTTTAAAGCTGCATTTTGGATAGAAATCATGTCACAAGTTTGGGAGAGGATGAGTTTTGTAAGTCAATCTATATGAATATGAAATATAGGGTTTCTAGTTGACTTTTACTGAATTTAATAGGTTTTCTGGTAATTGGGATTTATGCTTTCGACAATGTGCCCTTTTGTACTCACTAAAAGTACATAAAAGCAATACAGATTAATATAATACATATATATGGCTTGTTTTTGTACTATTCTTGCCAGTTGCGACCATTTAAGTACGTAGTTCCTGTTTCTATAATGTACAGGATTCTTTGGGGTTTCGAATTCGCACCTTGTGGTTAACTTACCTAGTTCTTGTTCCTGCTGGATTAATCTCAAATGTTATAAAAACACAGAATTGAAATAAATCTGAAAATTGATCAGTGAAAAAGTAAATAAATTCACCTACTGTTTACAAAAAGTCCCCTCCAAGGTTCATGCATTTCACATTAAAACCATACCAATGATCACTCGAAGCGCTCCTCACGGCCAACAAGAAGAGCGAAGAAGACGATGTATTTGTTGTGATGATTTTTTTTTGTTTTTTTTTTTACAAATATTTGAAATTGACTTCAAATTGACTTGTTTTACAATTTGGATAACTTTTAATTCCACAGCTGTTTCTCTATAAATGGGTTGCAATTTCACTCAGTGAGGGAGTGCGTCGAAGGTAAATAGTCCTATTCCCACTTGGTAAATGCGTTCCCGTTGGATCGGTGATCAAGTCAGATTACAAATTGCAATAAAATTAGCAGAATATTTTTTTATTAAGTGCACGATTTAGTTATTGACTCACGTATGCCTATATTAATATGACTACATAATACATACGCAAGTTGATTTCGTTTGTTCTTAGTTCTTAGAAGTTAAATTACAATCCTACCTTTACCGACGTTAGGTATTGCACCTTATTGATTAGATTGCGTCTGACATATTCCCACAACCTTAGCCTACCCCACATTCCCTCTTAGTGCCCTACATTATTCGTTCGCTATACGAAACTTCGCGTCCTCCGAAATTACCTGATTCCTACCAAAGGTATTTCATACAACTACTGTTATCCTTTATTTTCAAACCCCAGTGTCAACTCGTATGTAACTAACAAATGTGTAAAGTTAGGTGGTTCGTTTCTTTTCAAATGGCATGCTTTGAACTAGATCTGTTTACCAGGCAGTATCTCTTTTGAAGAGCAAATTTTTCTTTCAACTTTTTTAAAAATAGACTAGGTGCGTAGTATCTGGAATAGAGTATAGTGCCCCGCGGTACGACTAGACTACACAGTGTCACCGACTTTACTTTGATATATGATGTTTTCTTATAGACACGACAGGATTCATGTTAGTTACCGCAAGAAAAAAATGATTGTCAGCAAATCATTGCGGGTGTAGTTTAGCGAAACATGAGCATACTTATGGAGTATAGGGTGAGAAATTTCCACTGTTGTTGATATTTGCAATCTATTAAGCCTTGATCAAGCTCAATAATCATCATATTCAGTATAAGTTGAAAAGGGGCAGGAGAAGCTTCGGGAACGTACGGATCATTTTTTTAGGTTATTTATTGCTAGTGGTTTTGGTCAAACTGTTCTGTACGACATGTTTGGTGTATGCGTATTATGCGAATTGTGGGGGTGGTGTAACTTTTGAATGTTCAAACTTTCGTGCAGCAGGTGTATGATAGTACAAATAAACATGGGCCAGTGTGCCTCTGTTTATCCTCGGGCAATCCGTACTGTTGGTGCCTTTGTGGTCCAACAATTATTAACTGTTAGCGCAATGGTTCACCGGTGATTAGTTCTACGGTACCCACCTGCATTAGCACTTTCAATGCGAGTCTGAAATGGGTGAACACGCCCCCCCACACGGGTGTTTCATCTCAAAATAATGTGGGGTTTCCAGGGTTGTGTCGTATGACACCATCCGTGTGGAGGATGGGATGTGATATATGCTAACCCGCAATAAGTACCTATAATAATTAGTATTTTTTCTAGTGCTATTCTTGAGAATTTAGCGAAATTTCGAAGTCTCAAAATGATTGTTACAACTGCTAGGCGTAGATGAGTGACGTAGGTATGTTTTTTACCCACTGTGATGCAATTCAGGTCTGGGACCGCATCGAGCCCTTCTGTGAATAATAGCTCACTCCAAGACAAATTACATGCAGGTTGTCCTAAAGCAAAGATGATACTACGAATGAACTCGTAAACCTGCAGTCTACACTGAAAAGAAAAGGAAAACTGGAAATTGCATGGAAAGGAACAAGGTCGGAACAGGGCCTACATGATGGAATCTCAAAACAGTGATTTGAACGCTCAAACCCCAAATTACCGTTGCACCAGTATATCTGAATATCAAGTAAACATAGTACATCAGTTTTCAAAAGAAAACTACATAAATAAAAAAGAAGAACTCACCAGGAAAGCAGAATTCGCAGAGAAGCCACCCTTATCACTTTTGTCAGTGCCCTGACTGACTGAAGGTCAGTATCGGAAAACGGCGACCTCTGGTGGGTAGGAACGGCCTTCTAAACCTTTCCTATCCAACACACGTGGCTTTCGAAAGAGGCACTATCCTTTTATAGGCTGTGTGTCATATGACACTGCCCGTGTGAGAGAAGAGCAGACTTGTGTCATATGACGTACGTCCCGCATTGAAAGTGTTAGAGCTATGGTAACACCAACTATTAGAGCTACGGGAAGACCAGCTATTAGCTAGGAGGTGGTGGTAAGTAGAGATCTGGCCAAGTAGGGTTACCATCTATAATAGGGTTTTATTCGTTTAGCAGACATCACACTTTTCAACGATCGTTACAGGAGTCAAATTCAATATTCAAATTCATAAAAGATGCATAAAAATCATAAAAAAAGATGCATCTTTTATGCTGACGATTTGGTTTTGTTTAGTGACAACTTTGTTGCGATGAATAGAATACTGAAACACCTTGATGAATACTGTGAACGGAATGGGTTGATAATAAACTGTCGGAAGTCTAAGGTTATGATCTTCAGGAGAGGTGGCTCAGTTAGGGATCTGCGTTTCGTATGTGGCAAGAACAGCCTGGAAGTTGTCTATAAGTTTAATTATCTGGGTGTAACTTTTTTTAGTTCAGGTTTATTTAGGCAGCAGGCGGAGGATGCTCTGAAGAAGGGGTTAGCAGCTATGTGCAGCATTCTAGCTATTATTCGAAAATCTCGAAATAATAGTGTGCAGTCATGGAAAAAATTGCTAGAAGCTCTTTGTTTATCATCCTCCCTTTATGGGGCTGAGGTGTGTGGTTTGTCCTACCTGAACCGGCTTGAGAGAGTGAAGATTAGATTTTTTAAATCTATGGTGTTTCTCCCAAGGAATACTCCCGATGTGTATGTAAGGAAGGAATTTGGTTTGTGGCACACCAAAGTTGACGTAGCAAGGAGAGTTCTGTCATGGTGGGCTAAATTGTTAGCAATGAATGATTCGCGTTACCCAAAAAGATGTTTCTTACGTTTAAAAAACCTTTCACCAACAGATGACATAAGGTATAACTGGGTTCACCAAGTCCAAACGCTGTTTGGTTCAGAGGGGGTTGAGGCATTGGAGGAGACTGAGGTTAAAGCGTTCCGTACACACGTAGACAGGCTAATATCTGGTCTAATATCTAAATCATTTTCTGAGGATTTAGCAAAAGTTCAGGAATCTAAAATTTAATAAATACTTTTGTCGGCTAGTTTCTGAAGTACGAGCATCGTCTGCATACTTGGAGGATAAGAGATTGTCACTGTATGCTAAACGATTGGTGGCTCAGTTAAGATTGGCTGGGCATAGGAAGGTTTCTTTTTACCTCACTGGTGTTAAAACGATGTTTGATGGGGATGTTGTTTGTCCGATATGCAATACCGGGGAACGGGATACCCTCACTCACCTTATATGCAGTTGTCCCATTTTCAGAGGTGATAGGAGAAGATATGTAGGAAGTGATGTGTTGGACGAGGAGCATCTGGCTAGACTGTTTAACGTAATAGACCCTCAAGATTATAGGAAGCTAAATGCATTTATTCAGATGGCTGTTAGGCAGCGGCGATTGATTGTAAATGAGGGCTTTGTGAATTGATTCTCATACGTTCATTTTCTTTTCAATTGTGTTTTGAAGTATTTAGAAAGTAGTGTCCTTAAGATCGTCGTAAAGTGCTCATGAGTGGACTATGGCCCATATTCTCGTGACGTCACGCCTCAGCCTGCATGGAGTTGGTTTGAGTGTCCGCCATGTAGTTTCACATTAATGGTAGCAACCTTGTCATTCCTCAACAGTTTTGCTTTGCAAAAGCACATTCGTGTACGCTTCTGACGATGTTGTAGTAGTACAAATTGGCAATCGCAACTAACGTTGAATGTTGCAGTGATACAAAATAGTTAGTAAATATAACTGTAATAATCATGCCTAGCTGTGCGGTTGTTGGTTGTGCCCAACGATACCGATCTGGTGAACGAGTGCGGTTATTTGGTTTACCTAGTGTTATAGTTAACCAGTGTCAAAGAACTAAAGAACTTTCTAGTAAGAGTAAGAGAAGACTTTTGTGGCTGTTTCGGATCAATCGGAACTGGGGACGAAGAAAATTATCCTATCTCTATAATGACTTGAACGTGCCGACCGTACAAGAACTGATAAAAAGCTCATACAAAAGCTTGAACAACAAAATGATTAACCACGAAAATACACTCGTATCCTCCATCCCTCTTAATGTCCCTCCTCCACCCAAACGAAGAAGATTAAAACGAAAAAGGCCACAGGACTTCTTGAACGACTGATCAATCACTTGAGTTACCATTGTTATACTGCACCTATATGTTACCTTGTTATCATTAATATCCAAACATTTATCCTAACCATTCATGTATATGAAGTAATAATATAATAAGTAACTGTGTTACTTTAAACTGGTATAGGGCAGTCACGGGGCTGTACCTACAAGTCATGTACCACATTAATCAGGCTGCGCCTGCTGTATTATTTATTAACATAACTGTAATGTCAATACTGACAATAAAGTTTAATTATTGAAAAAAAAAAAAAAAATCTCTATATCAAAGTCTGCCAGCGACATTTCATCAATGGTGAGTAAAACGAACTACTATCTACTGTGCCTAAGCATTCCTAGTAGAAACTGTTGATGTTCCTAGTTAGTCTTAGTTATGACAATTATCTCCTCAAATCGCTGACGTTTGTATCTACCTAGGTATGACATTAATTCGTGGTAATAGTTACACACGCCAACGTGTGGTGTTTTGTTTAGAATGACCAAATATTGTACATGATGGTTTTCGCAAAGTGCTCTGTCTCACCAATCAAAATTTTATTGCATAGCTACCAAGTTATTTTATGATTCTAGTTAAAACTATGTAGGGTAGGTACCTTTCTAATGAATCTAGGTAGGTACCTACTCATAGGTCGTCACCTGACAATAACTTAACGTAGTTCTCATAAAACTTACCACGTTCCATACTAAAAATAATACTTATTGAAAAATTTTGATCGGAAATATTGACTAGGAAGGGTAACACTAGGTTATTCAGTACGTCAACTCGCGTCGGTACCGTCAACTAATGGCGCATTTTCGTATAGTTTACTCGTCACCATGACAACAAGGTGAAATAACTTCGAATTTTCATTGCCTCGATGTAAGGATGCGCTAGTGTCCAAGTCTCGAGAATATCACCCATAGGTATATTATTCGATAAGACCGGCATTAGTTTTTTCCGTTTGTATGTTTTTTTCACTTATTACTAGTATAGTGCCTATTTATTTTACTAAGTAGTGTAATGCAACTCCTTGTAATGCCATTAGGGCTTATACAAATAAAAATTCATTCATTCAATATTCAAATTCATCATCACACGCAGCCACGACAATATCCATCTCTTATACTCCTTTGCTTGTGGTTGTTGTCGATCTATTACGTCCATCAATCATGGCTGCAGCTTGTTACGTTGTTGAAAATTACATATTCGATAATAATTCTGTCTGTAATAATAATAATAATAAGGTTTGGTTTCTTGACTGCTTTGTTCAAAATAAGATTTGTTGGGGTCTTGAGGGTCAGTCATTCAGGTCAGTCATGACTGAACCTCAAGACCCCAACAAATCTTATTTTGAACAAAGCAGTCAAGAAACCAAACCTTATCTTTACATCATGGAGGAAACAACAGAACATCAAATACGCCCAGAGGAACAACAACTTTTCAGACGACTTAGGCAGCAATATGGACCAATAGCAACTAAATTAGCTCATCAAATAGGCCGGAATTTCAAAAAACTCGCAAACAAGAAAAATGACCGCATCTTCCTCCTTCGTTGCAGAAGATCGTGCGTTTTTCCAGCTCACATAGTAAATGAAATTAAATGTACATATAGACTTATGAGATCAGAACACCCTTACTATAATCAAATTGAAAATATGGTTACCACATTTAAAAAACATTATTTATCTATGGAAATCAAAGTATGTATATGGGAACTCAAACAACTAGAGGAAAACCGTAGGAGACTAATCACTGAATTTAGGGATTCTGTAGATTTGCACATCTTTGTGGAGTATATGGGTCAACAAAACAATGTATATGAACGAATGTTTAGGGAGGTTAAACAAACCCAGATTGAGAAGTATCGTGCTCTGATAGGTAAGTTCTCAACAACTAGAGGAAAACCGTAGGAGACTAATCACTGAATTTAGGGATACTGTAGATTTGCACATCTTTGTGGAGTACATGGGTCAAGAAAACAATGTATATGAACGAATGTTCAGGGACGTTAAACAAACCCAGATTGAGAAGTATCGTGCTCTGATAGGTAAGTTTGGAAACATTAAATAGAGGATGGCTCACAAACCTTACTGATATCGAAGTTCCTGTGGATATTTCCGAATTCCTAAGCTTAGGCCCAAAATTTGGCATAGAATACTCTAGCAAAGATCTTCCAATAATTCAAATGATTTGTGATCTTGAAAGTATAATAGATGAACTTGTAAATGACTGAACCTCAAGACCCCAACAAATCTTAGTCTGTAATAATTACTCTCTAAGTTTGATTCTCTGTCTGTCTGTATTGTAGCTGTGATAAATAAATGCCCTCCATTACATTTAGTATTAAGGTATTTGCAATATTAATTTTTGTGTTTTGTGATTTCAGGAAGACATAAAAATGAAATTAAAAAATGACCGAGAAATTGTGGGGGTAACAATTTGCCCTCTGGAAATGCTGTAATGATTCTATTTCTCCGCCTCCGTTTGGTGCTTTGTCCTTCAGGCATCGGCTAACGCTATTTACCACCGGTCTTTGCCTACCGTTACGCTTTAAACTAAAGGAATTGCCTTAGCCTTTATTTTATGATAAATACATTGATATATTAAATGAAATAACGAAAATCAGCGAAGGGATCAAACTATTTTTAAACGAGTCGCATCATCAATTATATTTTTATATAAGGTCCGGAGACTGCACTGAATGTGAAGTGACATTGTGATGGCATTATGGAAAGTTATGAAGATCTTGATGGCAGGTATTGAACTGATTTTCAATTCTTTTGAGCTCTTATATTCTTATTTAATGAGTGAAATTAGTAAGAAAGTCGATGATTTTGTATAGTTCGTATTAGTCATCCACTCTTTCAGTGCGTACAAATAAAATTTGAGTGGTACCTCCCATTATACTCAGGGCTCTGGAATCTCTTAAGCATTTAAAAAAAAATGAATCCTCTCCTTGTTTCCAGATGTAAAGAAATGCTATCGCCAGAAACCATTGTTTTCACTGAGCGAGGAACTCTCAATCGGAATGCAAGCTTTGATTTGGCCAAGGGTTGTCCGAAAAAGACGCATGTACGAACAGGTTCAGATTACCAGAAAGCGGATTTCTGGGCAAGAGTTGCTGATCAGACGTCTTACATCGATAGCACCCGTAGTTCTTTAGTAGTGGATCAACCTCAAAATCAACCGAAGGTGAGGACCACAAGAAGAATCAACATTGTCTGTTGAATATTTACCCTGGTTCTGTAGCTTGGTACTAAATCAACTGAAATTTTCAGGGTCGTACTGCATATGCTGGCTCTAACTCCACGCCAGCCCTAGGGCTACCTGGAGCTAGACCTGTTTTGCACAGATTTAGCGTTCGGGAAACCAAAAGAAATGGAAAAATCACTAGATTCTATAGCCAGGACCATAACAGCATTATTGGTAATGTAAATTTTATTCTTTCTCGTTTTTTCTTTAACATGTAAATGTATACAGGGTGATTCCCTCGCAGATGCAAAAAAAAAAAAAAAAAAATTTGGGTGAAACTACATCAAAATGGAGTAAAATGCCGCCAACTGCATATTTTTATCTCAATCCGTTCTCGAGATATGATTTTTTAAAGGTTTTTTCAGGAAAACCGTGTTTTTTTCCTTTTAAACTCAAATTTCTCCACTTTACTTCATTCAATTCTAACTTTTGACCACATTTTCGGAATCAGCATTAAATTTACTATACGAATAGTGTACTTGAGTTCTTGAAAAGTACCATCCAAAGGCCCTCACATCAGCTCAAACATTGACGATTTTGAAAAAAGAATATTTCTGAAAATCTTTAAAACTTTACTACTCTTTTAAAAAGAATCCTGGAAGCTGGCAAATCTCATAAAAAACTGCTTCGTCTAATACTCTTTCCAACGGTATAATCAAGTTTACTTTTATTTTGTTATTTAGTGGAGACAATTATGTGTTAATGTTAAAAAATGTGATTTTTCAATGAAATTGTTGGTTTTCTCGAAAGATGACCCTTCATGAACCTACGAGTATGGGGTCGGTTTCTATGTATTTTTTCACGCTGTATCGAATGGTAACATTTGTAGATCTCTCCAACTCCGTTATAACCGAGTTTTACACTTAAAATCGCAAATGTTTAGTTTGTTCCTTACGATTAAATGTATGTGTGTTGTGGGGAAACTAGTTAATTAAAGTGTAAAACTCGATTATAACGTAGTTGAGATCTGCAAGAGTTTCCATTTGGTCCAGCGAGAAAAAATACATAGAAACCGACCCCATACTCGTTGGTTCATGGAGGGTCATCTTTCGAGAAAACCAACAATTTCATTGAAAAACCCACATTTTTTAACATTAAAACATTATTTTCTCCCCTAAATAACAAAATAAAAGTAAAATTGATAATACCGTTGGAAAGCATATTAGATGAAGCAGTTTTTATGAGATTTGCCAGTTTCCAGGATTCTTTTTAAAAGAGTAGTAAAGTTTTAAAGATTTTCAGAAATATTATTTTTTCAAAATCGTCAATGTTTGAGCTGATGTGAGGGTCTTCGGATGGTACTTTTTAAGAACCCAAGTACACTATTCTTATAGTAAATTTAATGCTGATACCGAAAATGAGGTTGAAAGTTAAAATTAAATGAGGTAAAGTGGAGAAATCCGAGTTTAAAATGAAAAAACACGGTATTCCTGAAAAAACCTTTAAAAAATCATATCTCGAGTACGGATTGAGATAAAAATATGCGGTTGCATTGACTCCGCCAGGGGGGCTTCGCCCCCCAGGACCCCCGGTAACTTTCCGCCTTGAGCCTTCGGCTAAAATGCTAAAACATGGAACATGCTTTCTTTCCGCTAATTTGTAAATGTAAATAAATTTAAAACTACGACATAAATGTTTTACTAATCGAAATTAGAACAGAGTACCTAAGTAGGTAATTTTCTGTTATGGTGCGCGTCTACAATGACTATAGCCAAGATTAACTTCTCAACCAAGTGACAACAAAACAAGCGGCATTGTTTACTATATCCATTTATAACATAAATAAAAACGCTGCAAATTATTTCACAAAGGTTTATTATTTTTTCAATTGAGTATGATCGTAGTTTTAGTTGGCTAGCGTACGTCATAAGGCCCGTCCAGACTCCTCGGCGTGTCCTACTTCGAGTTGCCACAACCTATACTTCTATAATTATATATGCATGTTTACATTTCTCGATTTGAGCTCCTATCTATTCAAATAGTTATTGCCTTAATAATATCATTATCTAAGTACGTACGAAAAGTCGAGAGGCTATGTTATTAAATATGCGTAGGAAAAGCTTTGGTATTAACACACAAAAATTACCTTGAAAGAAACATATTCATGCCTCGAACGAACGCCGGCGCCGTACCCACCACAAGCCGCGGCGCCGGCGCCTCCTCTCACTCCATCCCCCGCTCACCCCCCTCTCCACCCACCGTGACCCCCTGCCAAGCGTGCCAGGCGTGCGCGCGTCAAAAAACACACTTTTTTGCCCGTTTTTGGCCCATAGCATCTATGCGAGTAAAGCGATCGGGATGATTAAACGTTAGGACCAACTAGACCCCAAATGGAGTCTATGTGCGAAAGAACGGGTTTTTTAAGTCAATTCTTAGGCCTTTTATGGCCCGGACGGCGGACGGCGAACGGTGAACGGCGGACGGCGGACGGACATTTCAAATTTGGATTCTACGCACCTTGAAACGTAAAGTGACAAAGTTTGAGGGGGGGTTATAAAAATTTTTTGCTACACGATCACATAGGCTTATTATTGGAAATAATAAACCAATATAAAACTACCACATGAATAGAAGAACAAGTACGAAAGAAATGCGTGATAAATCGAGAGCTTTCCAACGAGTGGAGAACGATTTTTGTCCGGTGAAAAATAAAGAAGTTTCATTTCCCCAGCAACGGGGTTGTACGTGAAAATCAAAAGAAAAACGCTGCAAATTATTTCACAAAGGTTTATTATTTTTTCAATTGAGTATGATCGTAGTTTTAGTCGGCTTGCGTACGTCATAAGGCCCGTCCAGACTCCTCGGCGGGTCCTATTTCGAGTTGCCACAACCTATACTTATATACGCATGTTTATATTTCTCGATTTGAGCTCCTATCTATTCAAATAGTTATTGCCTTAATAATATCATTATCCAATACGTACGAAAAGTCGAGAGGATATGTTATTAAATATGCGTAGGAAAAGCATTGGTATTAACACACAAATATGACCTGGAAAAAAACATATATTCATGTCTCGAAGGAACGCCGTACCCACCTCATGGTGCCGCGGTGTATTATATGGGTATAACACGTAAAAGTAATAAATATCCATTCTCCTACACCCCTCGGCTATGCCCCTGGTCACCCCAGACACCACAAGCTGCCGCGGCGCCTCCTCTCACTCCACCCCCCGCTCAACCCCCTCACCACTCACCGTGACCCCCTGCCAAGCGGGCCAGGCGTGCGTAAGTCTAACACTCAAAGCCTCAAAAAAGACACTTTTTAGCCCGTTTTTGGCCCATAGCATCTATGCGAGTAAAGCGATCGGGATGGTTAAACGTTAGGACCAACTAGACCCCAAATGGAGTCTATGTGCGAAAGAACGGGTTTTTTAAGTTACATGAATAGAAGAACAAGCACGAAAGAAATGAGTGATAAATCGAGAGCTTTTCAACGAGTGGAGAACAATTTTTGTTCGGTGAAAAATACAGTTTCATTTCCCCAGCAACGGCTTGGCTGTACGTGAAAATCAAAAGAAAAACGCTGCAAATTATTTCACAAAGGTTTATTATTTTTTCAATTGAGTTTGATCGTAGTTTTAGTCGGCTTGCGTACGTCATAAGGCCCGTCCAGACTCCTCGGCGGGTCCTATTTCGAGTTGCCACAACCTATACTTCTATAATTATATACACATGTTTATATTTCTCGATTTGAGCTCCTATCTATTCAAATAGTTATTGCCTTAATAATATCATTATCCAATACGTACGAAAAGCCGAGAGGATATGTTATTAAATATGCGTAGGAAAAGCATTGGTATTAACACACAAATATGACCTGGAAAAAAAACATATATTCATGTCTCGAAGGAACGCCGTACCCACCTCATGGTGCCGCGGTGTATTATATGGGTATAACACGTAAAAGTAATAAATATCCATTCTCCTACACCCCTCGGCTATGCCCCTGGTCACCCCAGACACCACAAGCTGCCGTGGCGCCTCCTCTCACTCCACCCTCTGCTCAACCACCTCACCACTCACCGTGACCCCCTGCCAGGCGTGCGTAAGTCCAACACTCAAAGCCTCAAAAAAGACACTTTTTGGCCCATAGCATCTATGCGAGTAAAGCGATCGGGATGGTTAAACGTTAGGACCAACTAGACCCCAAATGGATTCTATGTGCGAAAGAATGGGTTTTTTAAGTCAATTCTTAGGCCTTTTATGGCCCGGACGGCGGGACATTTCAAATTTGGATTCTGCGCACCTTGAAACGTAAAGTGACAAAGTTTGAGGGGGGGTTATAAAAATTTTTTGCTACACGATCACATAGGCTTATTAATGGAAATAATAAACCAAAAATGGATGTTGGTTGTTACCGCGAATGTTGTTTACAGTTTTTTGTTTAAATCTGGGGTATATCTCAGCTTCGTCCATATTTACAGCGGTTTTGGCAGTATATAATTTACGCATAAATTGAGGGCTTTTCAACGAGTGGCGAACGATTTTCGTGGGATGAAAACTAACGGCGATACATTTCCCTAGAAACGGGTCGGTTGTAAGTGAAAATCATTACAAAATCCCGCGCTACTTTCGTTCCACGGCTTCGTCACGTTTTTGCCCAGTTAGGTGATGGCTGAAGCATGTTCCATGCTAAAATAAAAATGGCTCTAGCTAATATGCGGGAGAGGCTACAGTGTTGGTTTTTTCATGCTAGACGCATTCCTGAAGCAAAATTCCTGAACCAAAAATGGATGTTGGTTGTTACCGCGAATGTTGTTTACAGTTTTTTGTTTAAATCAGGGGTATAACTCAGCTTCGTCCATATTTACCGCGGTTTTGGCAGTACATAATTTACGAATAAATTGAGGGCTTTTCAACGAGTGGCGAACGATTTTCGTGAGATGAATACTAACGGCAATACATTTCCTCAGAAGCGGGTCGGTTGTAAGTGAAAATCATTACTAAATCCCGCGCTACTTTCGTTTCACGGCTTCGTCACGTTTTTGCCCAGTTAGGTGATGGCTAAAGCATGTTCCATGCTAAAATAAAAATGGCTCTAGCTAATATGCGGGAGAGGCCACAGTGTTGGTTTTTTCATGCTAGACGCATTCCTGTGGCGGAATCTACTCAACCAGCAGGGGCAGCGGGCTCCTTCCATCATGGGGGTCCTTCACCTTTAGATTGTGTAACGGCCCGCTGGAACAAGTCAGCAGTCGAGCGAGGTCATTGTCACGGTGTGTTTTGACTCAAGTGAGTGAGGAAATGAAAGGCATAACAACAGGAAATGTGATGTTTACAGTCTTTTGGCTCGAGAGGGATTTAATTAATTATTGTTTCGTATGATTTCGGGTCCTACCGACTGCGCCACTGTAACGACCCAAAAATATTTGATACCTCGACAGGAGTTCGAACTCGCGTCGTCACAACTACGAGAAATTATTATTAATTTCCCGAAGTTGCGACACTCTAACGACCAGAGCTATGAGGCCAGGGTGACCAAACCTCTTCGACTGTGAGAGTTATTTTCCTGGAGCGTAACATTTGTCTTCCTCCCTTTAAGGGTGTAGAATTAGGATACACCTTCTCGAGCAGCGTCATCACAATGATACCCCTCTTATGTCCATGTACTCGTATTTGAATGTTGGTGTTATTGGTGCTGCTGGAGGATTTACTTTGGAATTAAATCATTCTCATTATTTGCTATGTCAATATTGCACAAATTGCAAATCATTTGTGATTTTCATATTCGTTTATAACGTAATTTATACTTCTGTTATAGAAAAGGGCGAACTTCGAGTTCATCAACCACTACTGTACGATGGTTCAAGAACATCTCTGGCAGCTATCTGGGCAGGATTTGACCATAGCTTTGGAAAACTCAAAAAGCCACTGCCGCCTGTGAGTACAATTTTACTACTTAAAAAAAAAAGTAAATAACAATGTTTGTTGTTCACTCATGTGATGTATGTTGAATAATTTGTCTTGGTTATTAGCGGAAACCGAGTTCCTGGGAAGAGAGCGTTTCTATGGAGAGGAGGCGTAGTTTGGCAGCTCGGGAAGCCATCAAACCTCCTCCAGTTGGTGGGATTAGTCCTGCCCATCCTAACATCATCCCGATCACTACTTTAGCAGGTCTCGATACGAAAGATCTTCGCTACTGTTTTCAACATCCCTACCTCAGATTGTTTACTACACTCACAATAATATTCTGCAATTTTCTGTTGTTTGCTGAGGACCCTATCTCTCATAGTCGCACAGGTGAGGCCTGCGTATTTGTTCTTGAGACGTTGTAGACACCTAAATTATTTATTTAGAGTAACCAACTGCTGAACATAAATAGGTTCCCACTAGGGATGAGTCGATTCCCGATACCGATTG
This sequence comes from Adelphocoris suturalis, assembly GCA_030762985.1. Lineage (NCBI taxonomy): Eukaryota > Metazoa > Arthropoda > Insecta > Hemiptera > Miridae > Adelphocoris > Adelphocoris suturalis. Next base: position 13,416,891 of record CM061050.1, read on the forward strand.
TCGATACCAACGATTCTTAGGCATTGGTACGGGTATCGAGAATCGATCGCCTAAAGCCGATACCGATACCGCCTGGTGATGGGCGTTTTATTACACTACGGTACTATTGCAACCATCTAACAACGAAGATGGTTGTACCGTGCAACCGTTGTGTGAAATTAGCAGTTGCGAAACATGAATTGTCCAAAACACAACTTACAATTATAACTTTGTTTACAAGTAGGCTTTTGTTATTTTGTTTGTGACAACAGAAGCATTAGACAAAGCTATGTTTTCCAAGTATAAAAGCCTAGAGCCAGTCTTATTTGGAAATACCTTACAGTTACTTTTTAGTACGGCAGAAAACATCTGCGACCAGAAGAGAAATCGTCTGGACCCAGACAGAATTAAAATGTTGGTCTTTTTAAACAAAAACCTCAAGTAGAACAGATGGAGAATAAAGGTTTTATTATCCATGTTTTGTTTTTATTTAAAAATTACCTCATTTTAAACAAAAACCTCAAGTAGAACAGATGGATAATAAAGGTTTTATTATCCATGTTCTGTTTTTATTTAAAAATTACCTCATTTGCAAATATATTGGGATCAATTTTTTGTAAGTATAAGTTATATGTTGTACAAAAAAATTTGAATATATTAATAGTTCAAGAGGAATTTTTGTTTTTCACCTACAGGTAAGTTAGGTATTATGCGCCGATGGTATCGGTATCGAGAATCGGGAATCGATTTTTTAGGTATCGGTGTCACTATAGGGAATCGATAAATTTTGGTATCGACTCATCTCTAGTTCCCACCCTTTCTCCCAAAGCTCCCTAGATGCCTTTAAGTCTTCCAAAATCACGAAAACATTACTTTTACACAAGCCTCGTGAGCCCTTTTACCTACTGTCTGCTCTAGTAGAATTGAACGATTTTTGGACTTCCCAGGCTAAGTTACCTGAGAGACTGTCCACTCTGGCCTTAATACACCTGCCCTTAACATCTCACCTCAAGGTACGGTGTAAATGGCGTGATCCACAATCGTAATTGCAGCAAGTAAGTTGCGTAGACCTCCCCGAGTCGCCTACTTTCTGGTCTGGCTGTGTCGAAAAAATTGTTCAATTCGACGAGAACACACAGTACTAACACATTACTTGTAATTCATTAAAATTTCTTTTGTCATGTCCCGTTATTATATTCGTATATGTTTGGTCAGCTGACTTTTAAGGCTAAAGTATTCTCATGCTTTAAGATGTATTTTCCCTTTGTAGAAGCTGTGATACCTTTGGTTGGAAATGTGTTTAGTTTCGTTTGCACCAAATATCCACCAGATTGGCGTTGGGCTCTGATCAAGGTATAATATTACATATAGTAGTAATGTAATAAGTTTTCAAAATATACAACGTATACAATATTGATTTTAAATTACTCTTCAATTAAAAATACTAATTATCCAAAATTATAATAAATTATAGGTGCTTATGTGGGTTTTTGCGATCGTTTGTGGTCTCACCATGGGCAAGATTTTCATTCACACTATCATTTTTGGAAAGTATTTGAGGCTCAAGATGTTCCGTGACGAACAGGTACATAAATATGAATTATCTGTATATTTTGTAATAGTAATTTTCTTGGGTGCTCGTTTCTGTCTAATATATCCTTGTGTCGAGCCATTGCCATTTTGTAAAATGAAGTGTTGTCTTCTTCTTCACTCATACTACAGTCCTTTGCATTGCAAAACAGAAGCGAATATTAATTTAGCCGTGTTTACCTTTTTGCAGGGTTCCTGGATAGCTATGTTTCTAACAGTTATTTTGTCTCTGTACCTCTTTTCGCATGTGTACAACTTCCTTCTACAATTTTTTTACACGAGAACTTCCTACAAGATAAATAGTGCTATGGGCCTCACTAATTCGGCGTAAGTGATGTGTGATTCAATAAAATACAATTTATTATAGAAAGTAGTGTTTTACTCTTCTATTTGAAGGTTATAACATCAGTGTTACGCCGAACACTGTTAGATGAAACATACTCGTAAATGACGTTCTTGAGTGTTCTGCCTCATAGGTACTTAATTACTGTACTTTTCTCGGTTCTTATTGGAGACACAAAAACAACAATATATTCTGTCAACATTAATGTTTGACCTTTGAGGGTTTTTACTAGGGAAGATTACATTTGGAAGGAATGAAGAACTTTACTAGTCAGTTGGTAGATTTATTTATTTATTGTGTGGTTTCATATTTTATTATTTTATTTATCTTAGCTTTCAGTCATGACATATCCATAATCCTAAGGAACTGATGGTATAGGTGTGTTAAACACGCAAGAAGCAACTTTTTGAAAAGTATACGCGAGTATGCGAATACACTTAGAAATATTTGAGAAACCCCTTCGGGCCATGAAATGGTAGGTCAACCATCTAACTTACCATCTCTAACTTCAACAACAGCTCTAGCTCTATAAATTAACCAACCCCACTAGGATCCTCATAGTATACACTTTTCACTGAACACCAACCTCCAAGTCCAAAGAAAGCGTTTCCAATGACTCCTGTTTCCTGCACCATTAATTTGTGTTTCCTACATTTGTTTCTAGTCATTTATAAAATTTCCTCAGAAGTAAAATATTGTTCGTATAAATGTAATAACAGGAAAGGAACGACGAATTTCCACAAGAAATGAAGAACAAAGGGACAGCAAGAACTAGAAAAAAATGTGGATTGGTGTACGAGTAATATTCAGGAAGAAGTAAATAGAGAGTTCTTGTAGCACCTCTGAGAAGTGAGATGGAATATGAGGGAGAGGCACTACTTTTATAAAGGAATAACGAGTTACGTATGTACTCTGAGGGGTTGTGGGTAGAGTTGCTTAGTTGTACGAATAGAAAAAATCTGAGTCATCAACGAGGTATATATCAGAGTGCAGGTCCGAATAGGATTTAACTGAATTTGATTTTAACTTTTGATGAATTGAAGTAGGTACCTATGATAGAATGGACAGACTTCGGAAGGAAAAGTCACGGACAGTAGACAATTTCGAATCATTTATTCACTTTGTGACTTGTAGGTGAAGTTGAAACCCGACTTCCAACTCATGAAATATGAATTGCTCTTCTTAGCAACGTCCTATTTGAAAACCCAAATAGGACGTATACCTTAATATTACTCACACACCAATAGAATAGTCTATTAATTGCAAGTAATAATTAAAATCTGTTGTGGAAAAGAGCAAAAGGATGTGACCACACTCTGCCTTGAGCATCTCATATTCAACGCTTCATTGTCTCAATTCAGTCTGCTGTTGTATGAAGTTGGAGCTTTGCTAACAATTCCTCTCCAAATCCTATGTTATTGTGTACAAGATAAGATTTGTTGGGGTCTTGAGGTTCAGTCATAAAGTGTACCACTATTTTTCTAGGCCAACGTTTCGGTATATTTTTATACCATCTTCAGGGCTTAAGGGCCCCACACACTGTCAGTTTAACTGCAGGTTATCGTAAGGCCGTGGACTGTGGTCGCCCACACACTTATCAGTTTATCTTAAGATCGTGGACTGCAGTTAGCGCGGACTGAAGGTGTGTGGGCGAAGGGCCGGCGAGGATCCGATGAGAGATCCGCGACAGGCAACGGCCTGTCAGATCATGATCGCAAAGGCTCCCCGCCACACACTATCAGTTGGCCTGCAGGCGCGTGATCCGTCGGCTCTTTTTTTCCCCGTTTTCGTCAGTTTTCCGTACGATCAATTTTGAGCGTGTTTTCACAAGCCGAAATTGGACTGACAGCGGACTGACGGCGAGGATGGATGGGAAACCTACTTTTATTTCGGCATTTATTGAGATTTATCGGGCCTATCCGTGTTTGTGGAAAATTAAGGACGATGCGTACGCCAATAAAAGATTACGGGACGAGGCGTACTACGTTTTATTGAAATTCTATCAGAAAACCGTGCCGTCAGCTACCGTGGATATGGTTAAAAAGCTTATTGCTATTAAGTTATATGGTTAAAAAGCTTATTGCTTATTGCTATTGCGTTCGTTCTGATTTTTGAATAGTGGTCCAAAATTTAAAATTTTCGTTCAAAAACCGTTTTGGGGCGTCTATTGTTTGTAGAAAAATTTAAAAAATCGCTAATTTTAATACTGCATTTTTTTTTTTTTTTTTTTTTTTTTTTTTTTTTTTTTTTTTTTTTCACAAATTCAGCGATTGCAAACTGGCGAACTGAGGTTCGCCTGCAGTCCTGATTCCTGTCCGACAGTCCGCCTGCAGGCCCCGGACGGATAGTGTGTGCGATGTTCAGGCGATGATCGGCAGTTTAGTGCGGCCGCCTGCAGGCCGTTGACTGGTAGTGTAGGGAGCCCGGCGATATTGGTCGTAAGTTCGTCTGTTGAGGCGACGGCCTGCAGGCGATCCCATAGTGTATGGGGCCCTTTAGATAGGGGGTGGGTTAAACCTCAATTACATCTAGGTGCTGGACTTGAACTTGACTTTATAACTTATTGTAAATCAATTGCCGAAAACTTTTATTAAAACTGAATTAAGTATAATGAAGGTCTGAATTGTAATGAAGAGAAACTCGTGTGTAAATCAATATCAGATAACGAATGTGTAACGGTTGACCGTTACCGGATTACCGGTACGTTGACGGAGTTGACCGTTACACATTCGTTATCTGATATTGATTTACACACGAGTTTCTCTTCATTACAATTCAAATCTTCATTATACTTAATTCAGTTTTAATAAAAGTTTTCGGCAATTGATTTACAATAAGTTTGAAAGTCAAGTTCAAGATGTATCCAGCACCTAGATGTAATTGAGGTTTAACCCACCCCCTATCTAAGCCCTGAAGATGGTATAAAAATATACCGAAACGTTGGCCTAGAAAAATAGTGGTACACTTTATGACTGAACCTCAAGACCCCAACAAATCTTATTTTGAACAAAGCAGTCAAGAAACCAAACCTTATTGTGTACAAGTTCCGTGGCTCCTGGGCTGGAAGTGGAAAGGCTGTGCTTCTCTTTTTTCGTTCACAAAAACAATTTTACGAAGATCTCCAGTGGGTGTAGAATATGGATAGATGATTCGTAATGTCGTCCATATTTGTATTATTAGTTTGTATTGCTGGTATTTTTAGCAACATTTCTTTATTGATCACTATGCTTAGAAATGCGAGTGTTAGTGCAAGGAAACTCCCACAGTTGAAAAGGTTTGATTAAAAAGCGTTACCTATAGGTGCAGAAAAGGTGCTTTAACTATTTTTATATAACTATTACGAAGTTTAAAATCAACAGCACTCTTATATGCTGAGTTGTATTCTTTCTATGATTTTTCAAATTTTCGCTCATGGCATTGAAGCGCCCCTCCCGTCAATGCGGAATCCCTCTGTCCAGTTGACGTCACTAGTGCAGGAAACTTTGAAAACTCATATAAAGAAAACTACTTATAGTAGAGAGTGTGGATGGTGTCAAATTTCTTAAAATGGAATTTTAATTTAAAAATATAAACTGAATACGTGGGTAACTAGCACTGATGATCTTCCTTAGCCAAGTGGTGTAGTTGTTGGCATTTTTCTGAGCTTTCTTTCCGGCAAAGGAAAAAGGCCGTTTTTGTGTTCGATTTCTGCCTACGTACCTACACTTTTTGGGCCAATAAGTCAGGTAACAAGTAATAACCGGGTTCTTGACTTAAACGTTCTAAGGTGTGAGTCTAGAGGGGTAAAGATGTTTGGGGAAAATGTGAGAAATCTCACACTTGACAAATTTGAAGTAGGTAATTCGAACGTGTTTCACTTATTTTTATCATCGCTAATATGATCATATGAAAGATAATCTCAAAATATTCTTGTGATAAGATCATAGAAGATCCTAAGATAAGAAAGTGATACCTTTGATCTTTCATGCGATAATCATGAACTAGTAAGTCCGCTGACAAGGTCTCTCAAAGGTATTGTATTTGTACAAGTTTGCTTTTGCTACTAAACTCGATTTTTGATGATTTGACAATTACTGACGTCAGTGACTACGACGACATCGTATTGTCAAAGACAACTTTTAATAAAGCTTTTATAGTGGTTTCAATTTATCTGTGTGGCAAACAATTGAAAAGATGCCTAACTCGATTTTCGGTTGATTTGACGTCGTTCGTCATTGCCAACAACAAGTTCCTGTCGTCGGATCGTTACCAAAAACTATGCAGCTAATTTCGGATGTCTAAAGAGTCTATCTACCAACTTTCAAGCTGATAGCTCCAAAATAGCGGATTGCAGCGCAGAACGCGTACGAACACGTGTATACACATTGACAAATGTTAGCTGAGTCAAAGTAGAGACTTATTTCGTTCGTCAAACATTCTGCCGGGAATGATAAAAATCATGAACTTGAAGACAGCAAGATTGTGTGCTAGAATACTGCTCATTATTGAAAACGATTTGGCTGTTTTGACCGGGAAAGCATTGATCCCAGAGGCACTGGAGGGCACAGCAGTACTGGACTAAATGTGTTTCAAACTGTCCTCGGTCCTCACTTAATCCCACATGTATGTTAAAGTCATTTTTTCTGCATACCTATGAACACGTGTCATTTCCCAATATTTTTGGCTACTCCATACTACCTATGAAATGCATAATGATTCTCAACTCTTGAATCGTTCACAGAATTTTTATTGTTTACAAAAGGGTCATGAAAGCTGCTGCCTGTGGAACTTGGCTTGGAGACCTGATCACATGGTTGATGGTCACTGATGTCATGCTGCAAGATTCACTTTACCCCGACTGGGCCCCCAGTGTTCGGAAAATCTGGAAAGTGTCCAATGTTCCGAGAATCTTGATATTTTGGATTATCTTTGCCTTTGGAACCACCCTTGTTGTTACACTCATCGTGTCGGACCTCATATCCTGGGACACTCTGAACAGGGATTTTGTTGCGAGTACAGGTAAATTTACCACAAATATCTACTTGAAAAAAATATAAAGGTTTGTTGTTATTTTATAGCCCCAAATTGCTTAACCTTAGTTTTGCCAGTGGTTTATGCTGGTGTGTGTTGAAGGGAATCTACACACACTGTCGCTTGTCGGAAAATAATCTAATTTTCTTTGTTATTGAACAAAGAATATAAGTTATTATTTAAAATTTGAAGTAAAAACATATACCTGTTAACAAAAATCCTCCATTTTGTTGTAACCATGCTAACTGCTGGTTGCTAACTTGTGGGTATTGCATGAATTTTATATTAAGTTTCTCATGTACAGTAGAAAAGAACTTTGGTCACAAGTAAATTTGTTAGAAGTAAAATACTTCCAAATCCAACTTCGATTATCACAGTTTTTCACTTCTGAGAGGCATTCTGTGTCTACCAGGAACTGCTTTGAATCAAAAAGATCGCAGGAAACGTTCACGTCGGGCCCTTTTTCGTCATCTATTTCTCTGCAGCACTGAGCTTTTATCAAAGGTGTAGCATTGAAATCTGACCAATCTGAAACTCAATACCCAGTGATCAAAATATTGACTAGGAAAATTACAAGGGAACGTGTATCGTTAAATTAATTAATTATGTGTATGCACTGTTAGATTAAATGGATCGGAATGGGAAACACGTAAAGGCCGTATTACGCTTGCATTTTTCCAGCTATTTTCTCGCATTTTTAATGCTCGAACGTGGAGAAGACAAAGTGCTTTTTTTCAAGGTCAGCTGTGAATGTTGAAGAGGAATAAGAACAAAAACTTCTGGCGGAGTGCAGTTTTATCAAATCCGTCAGGTTAGGGCTCCTAGGGGTTTTCCCCTTCCCACGGGTTACGTTTTAGCATTTTTCTTGCTTCGACATAAAAATTAGTACATGTTCTGATTTTCCCAAGTGAGTTTAAAAATGCTACGCCAGGATGCGCAATGGTGGAAAAAGCTGACCTTGGAAAAAAGCACTTTGCCTTTTGCATGTTCGAGCATTAAAAATGCGAGAAAAAAGCTGAAAAAAAGGCAAGTGTGATACGGCCTTAATACGGATAAACAGAGTAGGTACCAAAATTGTTGTTGAAGGTAAAATATATGATGTATATATATGATCTAATATATGATCTAATACAGGGTGATTCCCTCGCAGATGCAAAAAAAAAAAAAAAAAAAAAAAAATTTGGGTGAAACTACATCAAAAATGGAGTAAAATGCCGCCAACTGCATATTTTTATCTCAATCCGTTCTCGAGATATGATTTTTTAAAGTTTTTTTTTCAGGAAAACCGTGTTTTTTCCTTTTAAACTCAAAATTATCCACTTTACTTCATTCAAATTTAACTTTTGACCACATCTTCGGAATTAGAATTAAATTTTTTATAACAATAGTGTACTTGGGTTCTTACAAAGTACCATCCAAAGGCCCTCACATCAGCTCAAACATTGACGATTTTGAAAAAAGAATAGTTCTTAAAATCTTTAAAACTTTACTTCTCATCCAAAACGAATCCTGGAAACTGGCAAATCTCACTAAAACTGCTTCGTCTAATACTCTTTCCAACGGTATAATCAAGTTTACTTTTATTTTGTTATTTAGTGGAGAAAATGATGTTTTAATGTTAAAAAATGTGGGTTTTTCAATGAAATTGTTGGTTTTCTCGAAAGATGACCCTCCATGAACCAACGAGTATGGGGGCGGTTTCTATGTATTTTTTCACGCTGTATCGAATGGTAACATTTGTAGATCTCTCCAACTCCGTTATAACCGAGTTTTACACTTAAAATCGCAAATGTTTAGTTTGTTGGTTACGATTAAATGTATGTGTGTTATGGGGTAAAACTAGTTAATTAAAGTGTAAAACTCGATTATAACGTAGTTGTGAGATCTGCAAGAGTTTCCATTCGATCCAGCGAGAAAAAATACATAGAAACCGACCCCATACTCGTTGGTTCATGGAGGGTCATCTTTCGAGAAAACCAACAATTTCATTGAAAAACCCACATTTTTTAACATTAAAACATTATTTTCTTTCCTAAATAACAAAATAAAAGTAAAATTGATAATACCGTTGGAAAGCATATTAGATGAAGCAGTTTTCATGAGATTTGCCAGTTTCCAGGATTCTTTTTAAAAGAGTAGTAAAGTTTTAAAGATTTTCAGAAATATTATTTTTTCAAAATCGTCAATGTTTGAGCTGATGTGAGGGTCTTCGGATGGTACTTTTTAAGAACCCAAGTACACTATTCTTATAGTAAATTTAATGCTGATACCGAAAATGAGGTTGAAAGTTAAAATTAAGTGAGGAAAAGTGGAGAAATCCGAGTTTAAAATGAAAAAACACGGTATTCCTGAAAAAACGTTTAAAAAAATCATATCTCGAGTGCGGATTGAGATAAAAATATGCGGTTGGCGGCATTTTACTCCATTTTTGATGTAGTTTTACCCAAATTTTTTTTTGCATCTGCGAGCGAATCACCCTGTATATGATAAATATATGATCTATATGATGAGCAATTTTCAGTAAGATATTAAATTTATTTTTAACCGATTTTTGATAACTTTCATATTAATTGTAGCCATAAACGTTCACGTTTGTTTCCACGCAAAAATGTTTCCTCTTCCAAATCCTCTTATGTATGATGATGACAATATATTCACCATAATGTCCTTATATTCTATCTTTTAATGACAAATTTTTAGATTCCTTAGTTTAGTGCAGATTCTGAAAGTTGAGGAAAGGACAAGTTTTTTAAAATTTGAATTTTAGGTTAACTCGGTTCAAACAGGCTTGTTGTAAAACGGCTCTTTCTTACTCAGTAGATTGGGGTCATTGCTGTCAATTGACAAGAGTTATTTTCGATAATATTTGATTGGTTTGACATATAGTTTCAAGTGATATGTATATATTAGCTGATCTGGATGCTCCCTCAAGAGGCGCCATTTAACAGGCCCAACGGTCTATATGGTTTCCAAGTGTGCAGTTGATCTGGATACTCGCTAAACAACATCTTAGATCTTTTATTGTGTTTTGCGTGCGAGAGAAGTTCAAGAAGTTTCAGCCAAGTGAGTTTGGTGAAAAGGTACTCGTGCTAAGTGAGTCTAGAGAGTAGGAAGTGAAAATTGAACTTAGGAAAATTTGCTTGTAGTAAAACTTGACCTAACAACCTCTAATACAACGTAAACATGGAGAGATGGAGGTTGATTATTTTCCCGGGAATAGCCAGGCCACCAGGACAAATAATTTCAGCAAACCTTTTCATTGAAACTTATAAACTCTTGGTCAGATGATATACTTGTTCAATCTTATGAAGCAGTGCATTCAACTTCTATTGAAAGAGAAGGAGACGACTAATCTATTTTTCTCAGATGTTCCAGGCACTATGTCTGGAACACCTTATTCTATAAACATATAGGTAAGTAATATGCGTTACAGGGACGTATCTATGGATTTGATTTTGGTAAGAATGGCGAATCGATCTCGTTTTACTGTAGCCTCTATTATAAGCGAACATGAGTATGTAATGCAACCCCTCCTATCACCTCCCCCCATAATTATGAAATTTTAATTTACTGAGAATGGATCCAGGGAGAGACCACATTCAACGAGGACAATAGGAAAATAATGAAATCCAGGATTTTTCGTGCATCTAAACCAAAAGATCATGAGTTATCTTTCCGGAGTTACCCCCACCAATAAAAAATTTGAAATTTCCAAGGTTTATTACATAACTGGACCAGATTCCTATATGGGAAAAAAAAGATGAACAAAAATTGCTCGAGAACCGTTGCTTGGGCAGTGCCTAAAAGGATCGGCTATAACCCCCTCCATCCCTCAACATGATTTTGTTGCACAACTAGACGCAAATTTGGATCAAACAAAGAATGAATGACGATAAATTGGTTAAGAGTACTAGCTTGGGCAGTGCTCTTTAGGGTCGGTTATTACCCCCACCACCCATATCCCCTATGGCAGCCAAAATTTCCAAGGTTTTTCGCACAACTAGACCATAATTGGATTTAAAAAAAAAATTGTTTAAGAATAGTAGCTTGGGAAGTGCTTATTAGGATTGTATATTACCACCTCCATCTTCCTCCTCGAAGGCAAATACAAGGTTTTCAAGGTTTCGTCACACACTCACAAACTTACACCTTCGCACACTCACAAACGTACACCTTCGGTTTTTTCACGCATTCGGTCTTGGAATGGTCTGAAATGAATTTGTATTCATTCATTTTTTTCTGATGCATGAGTTGTGCCTCACACTTTTGGATCAATTCTAATAGGCGTTCCTCCTATTTACGATGTCTTATCTACAAGACATAGCTTCAGAGGCCCTATAAAATATAATATAATTGGCCCCTATGTAAATTGCTATGCTGTTAAAGCTTCAAGGCGTGTACCAATGCCATTTTTTAATCAGCTCAAGTTGGAGCTAAAGGACATGGTTTACAGAGATATAATCTCAAAATTTACTGAAGCCACTGAATGGTGTGCTCCTGAAGTTGTGGCTACCATGAAATAAGGGGTTCTTAGGGTCTGTGTGGACTACACCGAATTACAAGTGTACGAGTATAATTTGTGAGAGATTAATAGTTTACCCATTACTTTACTTTTTCTAATGGAAAAATATTCTCTAAATTAAATGCTGAAATGGATTTTTAGCAACTATGCTTAAGAATCCTATTCCAAACCTCATCAGAGGAAAAAATTAATATCGGACATCAGTCCAGAGCCTGTTTTGGAGCACTGTCTTACTAATGTCTAGACAAAGGCAGGAACGGGTCCTGGAGCTCGTTTAGGGTCACCATCGTACGTATAAGACGGACAAAATACCAGAGCCCATTAAGGAACAATCGTCTCCCCCATACTAAGGATAAGAAGCTGGGAAAGCTTCTGGAAGGAAAATTGGAACACCTAAATTTCTGGACACCGTCGGTTAGAGAAGGTAGGTAAGGTGTGTTGAGCGAAGACAGGAGGAAGTTGAAATGCGTGATTCGTAGCTGTGCCCTGCCTGCAACCAGTTTTATATGGTCAGTCTCTCCCCCTCTTGGCCTCCCCCCTCTCTTTTTTCTTTCTAGGCGTCTGCTTGCAGGCGGGTTGGTGGTTTGGCCCTGTTCATTAAGCAAAATTATAATTTACTAATGAAACTATAATTTACTAAGAAGAAACTGTTAAATAAGCAATGGATCCCGTATGTGAGTACGTATTGTGAACTGTTGCCTCATATTGTTCTCGCTCTTTCACTGCAGTTCTCTCAGGGGTAGCATTCGAAAAGAAGATCTTGATGTTTCTGGGAAATACGAAATGTTCACCTGCCAAATAGAACCACTGCTCATTCACACTGTTGGTGTGTTCAGCGGATATTGTTTTTGCACCCCAAACAATGGGAAGTGTCGTGTGCTTTTTGAGAGTGACATAAATTCCTGGGACTAGTTCCTGGGTGGTTATTAGTCAGGATGACAAGGCATCTTCAATATGCTTGAGGAGTGCACGAATGAGGTGGAAGAGCTATGCGGAAATTATAGGTTTGTGAGATGGGACAGCACCAGGGCACCAGACTGGGTATCTTTGTTGATTCAAGAGTTTATGCATCAAACAAGAAAGTTTGGTGTTTAGATCTCATTTATGTGTTGGTCATTACTCCGGATGTTTTTCTCCTTGTATCAGTTGAATAAACTGAACCCAAGCTGCAGCTCATTTTGAGTGTGAACACAAAACGCTGACCAATACCTCACGTTTCTCTCCCACAGAAGAAACTAATTGAATCTATGTACTTCAAAGCAAATGTCATGGACATTTAGGAGGGAGGAGGGGCTCTTGGTTGACTACAAAGATTCATAAAAAACCAGTATTATGTATTATATTTTAGCTATGTTGTACTTACATTGTGATATGAAGCTACTCAAAGCGGTTTTTTGTTTATCTGTCAAGTGGGAGTTTTCATAATCACCAATGAATCCAAACTATAACACAGAAAATCAATTACGTCATAAGAAAATTGATAATTAGATAATATTGCGTTAGATAAACGATATAATCACAACTTTTCAAGTAAACATCCACCAAAACGTGTGGTTTTTCAAGAGTATAAAACTCGATTGGGACAACTATTAATGCTGAATTTCTTGATCACAACAAGGGGTACTTGAAATGATATCCAATTGTTTTGGATTCTTGTTGAGCAAGCGAAGCAGGGCTGTCGCGTGGGTGGGGCGACCAAGTGCCCCAAGTGACCTTGAGTGCCACCACCTGGGTTAACAAACAAATCCTTAAATTGTACAGAAAGGCCTTTTTTGTAAAGTCTCGTTATTATTTGAACCGTCCGAATAGAAACGTTGTGAACTATTTATAAGCACTTAGAAATATGTATTGGTCTACACACACAAAATCCTTTTTGCGTAATGTACCGTAGGTTACATTACGGCAGTTATGCTGTCAAACTGAGCAGCGTTGTGGTAACTGGTAACTAGGAACCCCCGTTTTCCGTGTCTCTGAGCCTGGGGATTCTTGCTGCCGGATGGCAAAAAGAATACCGCCTGTGCATTTATTCGCTTACTCAGGGGATTTTCAATTAATTTGAATAGATCACTGCGCTTCAAAACCTTATTTGTTGTTAATCTCTGGGTTTTATTTCTTCTCATTAAACCTATGAAATAGACATTTGAAATGGCTCTTGGGGCACCTAGGAATCGTAAAGTCGGAAGCTCCCTAGATCAGCACCGTGTTTTTCTATGAAGTTTTATATAGAGTCCGATTCTTGAAAAAAAAAAAAAAAAAAAAAAAAAAAAATAATAATAATAAAAAAAATAAATAAAAAAAAAAAATAAATAAATAAAAAAAAAAAAAAAAAAAAAAGGTTTTGTTATAAAACGCGAGGTAGGAGTCGCACTGCCACTATGGTGTGTGATAGTTGAAATTCATTTTATCATTCAATAATAATATAATAACATTTAATAATAATGAAGGTGAGCTACCTACTACTTGAAATTTTTCATTATTTCCGAAAATAGAAGAAATGAAAGGGGGGCACGTTGAACTGGAACATCCTATATATATTACCTGGAATAAATTCCAGTTTCAGGACCAAAATCACTGAAATTACACGACACTCTTTCAGATGACATATCCACAGGTTTGATGCCAAAACGAGCGTTTTTTCTGTTCAAATTTAATTAAGTTCACGTTTTTGCGATTTTGGCCCATTGGAGGTTAATGAAGCTAGGGTATCATCCCCAAGAACCAGACTGAAACAAATAGAATTACGAGTTTTACCTATGGGGGGTGGGGGGTGGGAGAGGGTGAGGGTGGCAAATACAGCCTTGCCTTGAGCGCCTACAAACTACGCGATGGCTCTGAGCAAATGTACTTGTATTTATTCCTATTTAATACTGACCTTGATGAGATCCACAGAATATGGTGACTGCTCATCTGATGCGTAGTACCATCCACGAGCTTCGTAGATAACTCCAGAATCATCGATAAGGAAGTTATAGTTGAGGGCATTCTGTGTTTTATTTTCAATACTTCTGAGTATTCTAGAACAGTTCACTTCTCCAGCGCACCGTTCACATCGTAGATTGTCCACTATTATAGAGTGCACTGCAGTTCTGTTTCGAGCTGCTTTTTGTGGTGGTTGCAGTCCGTGCCACGAATCCCGTGAAACCAAAACAGGGAAGAAATTCTCAGTTGTCTTTGAGTTTGTTGAAGTTGTTTGAGTGTTTGGCGCGATCGTTTGCAGAGTCGTTGATATTTGATTTGTAGAGACACTTAGTGTAGTCACTATCGAGGGAGCATTCGTCGAAGGTGTGACGGGGGACATTGGTGTTGTGAATGGATTCCTTGATGTCGTCACAGTTTGTTGTGATGTCGTCACTGGTTGTCCCCAAGTGACCGAACCTTGTAATATTCTTTCCTGCTTAAGTACCACCAGTACTACACATGTCACAATAGACAGCCAAAGAGTGAGCCCTATAACGTATAAATGCGCCTTTCTTATTCTCCACTTTTTCTTGATTGGAGGTAAGGAGTTGTTATAACTTGATTGGCTATTGAGTTCAACTTGTCCTATCAACTTCTCGGTCACTTTGGCCACCAGATTATGCTCTCCATTTAGATTTATTTGAAAATTCTCTGCGAAAACTTTTGGTCCTACATGAAAGTCTGTACAGTTTTCAATGTTGTACTTCGAGGAGGAACTGCTTGAATCTTCATAAAATGCAAGTGATAAAGAACTATTGCTACAAGTGTCACCAGTTTCTCCGCTTGTCTCACTGCTTCTATCTGTAAAAAAAGTAGTTGGTACATATTGATTTCATTGTCTAAATTTGATGAAAAGTTTACCCAAAATGGGTTATCAAATATTTTTGGCCTAGGTTAAGTTTGATGAGTACAAACATTTCAAAAACCAAACTCCAAAAAGGTGTAATATTTATGATTATTTTTACGACCGGAGGTGAAAACGGGCCTTGTACAATAACATAAATGGGTCTATGACTAGATGAGATTTTTAGTAGAAAATTGTATTTTTGGGCTTTTTTTCCAAATGCAATATGAAATGTGAAATTTTGACGCAAGGAAAGTCAAAGTGCCCTTGACACATTAGCCTTCTTGCTCGATATTTTACATTACGGGTTTTAGTTCTTCAATTGATTTTTTCTGGAATTTATGATCAATTTCTTAATGGTTAAATGGTGAGACGTCAACGATGATAATAATGATGACGCATATATTATAATGATTTAATACTTCCATTGTTTCTTCTAGTGTCAACAACCTTGTTGTACTGTTAAAGATAAAATTTAATGTCTAGACAATGGGCTCCCGTTGTTCTTTAAACCCAGATTTCCCCCCACGTTTCGGCTTTACATTTTATAGTTTGATGGGCTTTGTATTGAGTAGAAAGAATGGTTAATGAAAACGATTTTAAAGTTCAAGGTTGCATTGCTTATTTGGTTTACTTTTCACTGTATGCTGTGCCAATAATCATTGCTGTAGTATTTATATAACACGAGTTAATAGATTATTACCTCATTTTAATGGTATGAACGTGTGAAAATATGCCTGGCTAATAAATAAAACAAATTTATTTCAATGTTAGCTTGATCGAAAAACGTAATTGACACATTTTGAAGTTGATACCTACCGTTACTTGATACACCACTTGAAGAGATGCTAATACTGTCTTCGTCCATTCTTCATTCACACGGGGTTTAAAACTACCCACCCTACCACCATATTTCACGTCTCCAACATTGTGCATCATACCCACATAGTTTATGATCGAACAAATTCCTTCAAAACTGAAACCTCTATCGATTGAGAGCCAGGCTAAAGATTACTGAGATAAAATGGGCGAGAGCACCACTTGACTCGTATTGGCATATTTACACTCATTGTTTTTCCCTGTTGGTGATCATTTATCAATCCTCCATTGTAATGAAAAATAAAATTGGAGGTAGTAATTTTCAGAGGGAAATGAAATTCCGAAAATAAAGCAATGATGGACCAATCTTTTGTTATTTTTATCAATCTGGTACTCATATTGTCCCCTATGTTAAACTGTCACAATCAAGCTCTTTTGTGTACAAAGTTTTTGTAATGGAATATTGATTTCGCCTACCGCAAAATTATTGCTGTTGGACACAAACGGCTGAAAACTCGTAGATTTCCACTCACAAACAACTATTTAATTCACATAATTTCGTAAACGTTGGTTCCTAACATTTTAATTTTCATTTTTTCCCTAATTAGCTCAGTTGTTCTTATTGCTACGTTCAAGGGAAACTCCCACAGTCGAAGAGGTTTGACTAAATCGACCTCATAGCTCACCCTGTTGGAGAGTTGTAACTAAAGATAAATTCCTTTGTAATCAAGGACTTGTTTGAACTCTATAAGGAATTTAGGCCCCCCTCCCAGAGGTGCAATGGGGGCCTAAATCCTCATAAAAAGCTAGAGGAGAGTAACAGCAGTCAGAGAGATACCACTCCTACTAATGAGCATTTAATGAGTCATGTTCGGAGTAGATTCGTTTTCCAGTCACCTGGAATCTCATCCAACGCCAAACCAGCTACCAAAAATGATCGAGAACGGCCGAGGCGCCCGTTGTTTCATCAACGGAACACCGACAGCGCTATCTCTGGTGCCCTGACGGGACCTCGATGGACCTCACAGGAGGTAACTCTGTTACAACTCTGTCGAGCTATCAAAATATTTTTGGGCCGTAACGGCGTCAGTAAGACCCTAAATAAGACGAAACAATTAATAATTAATCCCTCTTGAGCCAAAAGGCAGTAAACATCACATTCTCTGAAAGAGCATCTTCCACTTCCTCACTCACTTGAGCCAAAACCCACATCCTTGCTCGACTGCTGGACTTCTTCCACTGAGCATTTACTGAGCCAATGGCCTGCAGTTTCACTTCATGGTTCGTACGACCCCAAAACAGCCGAGACGCCTGGTAATTGACTCTGGGAAATGTTACATTCAAGGAAAACTTCCCCAGTCGAATAGGTTTGATTAAATCGCCTCATAACTCACCTCTTGGGAGCGTTGTAACTAAGGAGAAATTTCTCCTTTGTAATCATGGACATGAGTACGAACTCTGTGATTTTGGGCCATAAAATAAGATTTTTATGGACTCTACATTAGATACCTATCGGCATTTAATTATGATTTGATTCTCTTTTAGCTGATAAGTAAATGTAAAAGTAGTGTGATCCAGGATATTAATCGTAGTCAAAAAGAAGGTTTCTTAGTACCTTAGCAAATCAATCAGAAAGCAAGAAGACAGAACAGGAAGGGTCAGGACATAGAGGGACTTTCCAGAGCTAAAAGTTGGTCAAAATGCTCATGGGTTTTCAAGGTGGTAGGAAGATGCCTCGATGCCTCAAAAAAATTAGCAGATAGAGAAGAAATGTCTCAAAAAATTAGCAGATAGAGAAATTAGCCTACCTCAATGTCTCTTATGAGGTTTCCACCCATTTCTAGGGTAGCAGAAAAGCATTATGCAGGATAGGCAATGTGCTTGTACCCACATCATGGACTTGCCCTTGAATGTTCCAAGTATGGCGAGTATTTGGGAGTGAATTCCCCCACTTCTTTGGAGAGCTTAGAGCCGCCCATTGCTTACCGTGCACCCTCTTTTCAACTCTGCTTGCCCCTAGCTGCCACTTGGTCGCTGACCGGGAGTACTCTCACAGGTGGTGTGGAATGCGTGGAGAGTCAGGGTGCCAGTGCTCAACAACATCTTGGGGCACCACATGACATTCACTGAGAGCACTCGCTACCCTTTTTGAATCCCCTTCGTAAGATAAAGTGGTAGTACATTGTGCGGGCTTGTTTACAGTCACAATCTTAAGCTTGCCACTGACGATCGTTCCAAATGGAGTGGCGCGGCGCGAAATCAGGCGATATTGGAATGACGGAAAGAAGAGTCGAAAGTGGGGGTCATTCACGATCACTCCACTCCAATCCACCAGTGCCGATCTGTCTTTTGAACTGGAAGTGGTGTGTGTCTGTGATCAAAATTGCCTATTATAAATAATTTGATTTATTAATAATAGTTTGAAAAGCGTCTTCTCGCAAGATGGACGAAGAAGAATTTCTCCTTTTGGCCACAGTTGTATGCTTGTACGCCAAACAAAGAAGACCCAAACGGAAGTGGGTGAAACAGTGGTTTCTCAACAGAGGACAGTACACACACGTAAATTTACTTCAAGAGCTGCGGTCAGAACCATCTGACTGGAGAAATTACTTGCGAATGAATGAAGAGGCCTACTGTCAATTACTCCGTTTGGTCACTCCAATGACGGTTTCCCCACTCACGTTCGTTCCGTCGCGCCATCTGTCCGTACTTCCCGGTCGCGTTTCCCCATTCACGAGCAGTTGGAGTGATGATGTTTTGGGTCGGCGCGATGGCTTTTGGACTGGTTGGATTTCCATCACGCCCCGCCACTCCACTCCATACCCGACGAGTTTCGCCATTCACGTCATTCCATTGGCGCGCTAACTCGCCATTTGGCTTATTGGAACGATCGTCAGTGGCCAGCTTTAGGAATGCTTATGGAATCCAAACTAGTAGCGAATCGGGTACTGTCTCCCGTCCTCACACACTCATAATGTTTGAGCTGTGGGATCCCTCAGGTGAGGATAAAGCGGTAGGCGCAGAGACACCTCCTCTGTGTCGGGCAATCGACCATTCTGGCCTTAATGGAGAAGTGCTGTATGGCGCTTTCTCCAGTAAATGGCGGGGGGAGCCCCAGGCTACCGGTGCATAGACTTTGTCGAAGCACCACCTGCCTGCCCCTCAGTCGGGGTTGGGTTCGCGGGGGCAGTGGTTTCATCACCCCTAACATGCAGTCTATTCTGCAGATGTGGGGTAGAGGTGCGTGGGAGTTGACTCACGGGGGTCAGTCTCCTTCCACGGACTTTGGCATTTGGAGTTATGTGGGTTTCCATAAACTCGGGTACCAACCTGCTTAGTTGGTAATGTGAGCTAGAACGCATGCCTCGACCCGTAGGTCAAAACGGGTACTTGGCAGTTGTCAAGGACATTGACTGTGTGTACAATCTCCTCTCAGGAGGATCTTCCCAGCTTGTCTGGGGGGAGACCATAAGGCCTGATTGCCTAAGGACTCCTAAACACGACTTCCATTCTTTTGGAAGGAGATATTGGATTCTTCTGCCCCTGGTTGGGAAAAATACTACAATCGCCTGAATATTGAAAAAAATTCATATTGAACTTTAGTTTCATCACGTTGTGATAGTTCAATATCTATTGATTACAGCTAATCTGTGGTGCACTTCAGTGGTGTGATTTACCCTTCTTGCTTTCGATAAATGTTTTAAATTTTCATATAAAATGAATAAATTGTACATGGTAGATCCCATTCAAAAACTCTTTCGCTATTTAAACACGTTTTCAGCATTGCAAACGTTGGCACGTTTACAAACAGTCAAATTTGAATTAATTTATTAGCTCAATCTCTCTATTTATTAATTCATTTTTAAAATACAAATATTTATTTTTAAGCTCATTCTGGGTTATAGAATTTGTTTGTAATCATCGAATAATTATTACACATCCAGAGTTATAAACTTATGAAATAAATGGTACAACCCCCTACTTTTTACCAATTAAAAAGTGACAATTCCGTATTTGTTGTGGTTTATTCATTTTCTTTACAGCTTAAAGAAAACTAGAAGCTATTGCTGATGTTCTAAACATCACAGGAAATGATTTACTTGTAATAATATTATGTTGATAAACTTGATATTTGTTTCCATGCTTCAAATTCATAGATTTTAGTTTATTTTGTATGTGCAGAACTCTCGCGTGCGTTTCTGGCCTCCTTCATTCTCGTTCTTGACTTGGTGATAATGATGCAAGACTGGGATTTCCCCCATTTCACCACTACCGTCCATATAAATCTTCCTGGGTTTTCTGTCGCCACCCTCGAATGGAAATATGCCGAAGTCAACTTAACTGGTAGGCATTTTCATATTCTTCACATGGCATCATTCCAAATCGCTATGAACTTTGTGAAATCAATGCTTTTAAAGTTGGTGTTTTCTTACTGTATGGCATTTTATTTAAGAGAACCCAGTCACTTGAGTCGACTGAGTGAGAAACTTGTTCTTACTTATTCTGCTTTTAGTCCATGCAATGAAGCCCAAAAAATGGCTCTAGATTCAAATGGCAGGATCCCAGTTAATTTCTTCACGAATGTCTTCATTTAATTTAGCTTATGAACATACTAAAAGAACAGCACCCTAAGTGGTGAGCTGTAGGAAGGGGGAGGGTACAAAGGTCCCATTTTGCGGTTTTTCGCTCATAACTCGCTCTCTTTTTTTTTATGATAGCTTATTAAATTTCTCAAAAATTTGGTTCTATAAACATTTAACTAAATCCTAGTTTTTGAGCATCTAGGCTCCTGAAAAGTGGATACCCCCCCCCCCCCAGTTTTCTCACCTCGGTTGAACGGCGCATCTTAGACGAAAATGAACTGGGATAAAAGTTGTAGAGCAGGGGTGCTCAAACGGTCGATCGCGATCGACCAGTCGATCGCGAGTGCTTTTTGAGTAGATCTCGAGAAGAAAAAAATTTTTAATAAGTAGGTAACTAAACTACAAAAATTTATTACGTAATAACACTGCTTGCGGCAAAATGCTACAGCATCTGATACAAATTTCTGGTGTTTTATATCTGAAGATAAATATCCGAATCTAAGGCAAATCGCCCTTCAACTGACGGCAATGTTTGGGTCAACTTACTTGTGCGAGTCTGCATTTTCTGAAATGAAGATAATTAAGTCAAAATATCGCAATCGACTAACTGACGATCATATGTCATCATGCTTGCGATTGGCACTCAGTGGTTACGCACCATCTTATGAAAAGTATGCTGAGGACATGCAGTGCCACGCTTCAACATCCAAAGTCACTCCTTAGTTGAGTTTAACACCATATGTAACTCTTTTGTTTTGTAACAACGAATAAACTCGCAATTTTGAATAACTAGGAGTTTTTTCATTGATATTGTAGAGAAGAACTTAAGTAAATCTAACCCAAACCTTGACTAAAGATCTATATATGCTACGGTACACCCTACCTAGGTATCGTGTATGTACGACAACCCTGCATCACACATACTTGCAGCCTCTCAGAGTCGATCGTAAGTAGTCTAAAAATATTGAGGTAGATCGCCAGCAGTTCAAGTTTGAGCACCCCTGTTGTAGAGCATTGAATTTAATTTAAAATGGCTACCCTAAAAGCTATTTTGTCTTCAATGGTCGCATAGGTACCGTAGTTCAAATATTTCGAGTATTTTGGCTAGAATTATGGAGAAAAAAAAACAGTACTTAACACTGCCAATCATTCTTGTCATTTCCCTTCACTCCAGGGACTAAAAACATTGCATGGACTGAGTATATGGTGCCAAGCCTAGTTGGAGAATGTTCAAATGCAAAATATAACATTTCTTGATTATGAGACATGTTAACTAATAAAAACTCCGTGGATAGGAATATAATAAGAAAACTCATACTCAAATGCTGAGCTATTCTATTACTTTTTTCCAGGAAAATGGTTTAGCTACGGCATAATTTTCATGGTTATGATGCTGGATTTGAACATGTGGAAAAATCAAATATTTTACACGCCAGTTAAATTTGGACAATACATTGGTAAGTTAGATTTATTCTGTAGTTTTGCTATAATAATTTTAATATTTTTGAAATTTTAATAATAATAATAATTTTACTATAATAACTATAATAATTTTGCTGTAATTTTCAAAGATCATGTAAAATACAAATACTTAACAACTTTATTTCACAATAATTTTGTGAAACCTCCCTCAACTATCAATCAACCATCAACCAAACCTCCATCAAATACCATCAACCTTGTTATGGTACATTGAATGTAACAAAGCACTATAAAAATGGATCTTTTTCTTGAAAACATTTACATTTATTTGTTCATTGAGAATATCTCGCACTTGTGGGTCCAGTGACTGTATATGTAGTGAGACATGCTATAAGAACTCGTGGTTTTCCATCCTTTTGAGTCTGGCTAATCAGATCTTTAGTTACGTTTCATGAACCCATAAACTGTTTGAATACATACGTAATCGCAATGTTTTCATGTACTCCAGTTCATATTGGTGCTTCAAATTGAGGGGCGATTTTGTAACATCTTCCCTTCAGTTAGTTCTTTTCCTATGTGTTTTGGTGGATTTAGTTTGAAATAAGTATCTATATTTACTTTATAATAATTGTGCCCTGCATACAAGGTGGAAAAAATGCGAGATGGAAGTTTTGATAATGAAAATGGTTTTTCGTACTGAGGTCATCTCTTCAACTGTGCTAATGCCACTACTAGACTCAATAGGATACCTCCTTAGAAGTCGTGCGGGTTGCATAGGCTAAAACCTGAGAGGAGTAGCCTTATTTTATTTATTTATTTATTTATTTATTTTAATCATACAAATTCATTTTATAGATATGGTACAAATTGAACAACTTAAGCTACTCACTTCGATTTCTTTCCCAACGATAGGCTTGGCCCGTGTTGTTGGGGAAGGTCTTGGTGATTCGCTCATGTCTTACAATCTATCTATTCTATGATACAAACGGTACTTAAAAATATAATGTTATGTATATAATTTTCTTATAATAATTTTCTAAAATAATCACTGTACATAAATACTGCTTAAAACAGTTTCACATCCCGATTCCCCCTTTCCTACAAGCCAGGTTAAAATATGTTTTTTGTAGTTTTGTCTAGTGAAACTTTGAGCATTTTTCATATGGCTCTCTAGCGCTCTGTGGATAATGTAAATAATGAATTTCGGATTGTGAGTTGACAACGTTAGTCTTGGTCTGGGTGCAATTACATTTCCTGCGGCTACGTACCTTGTTGTATACATTGGGTTACGTTGTGAACCTATTATTTGTGGATCCTTATGGAATTGCAGAAGTAAATTTTTAACATATAATTGCCTTATAGTAAATAGCTTAGCGATATTAAATACATTGTCAGATGGAGTCCTAATCGGTAAAGACAGCATAATTTTTACAATGATTTTTTGGCGTACATGTAATTTATTAATATGGGTTGAGAATGTCCCACCCCAAGCAATTATGCCATATTGAAGTACAGATTGTAGCATACTGTAATAAATTAGTTTTATCGTATTTCTAGGGAGTGTGTGTCGAATATTATAGAATATATACATGTATTTATTAATTTTATTGTGAGTATAGTCAATATGAGGTTTCCAGTTTAGCTCTTCGTCCAAGACTAACCCAAGATACTTATGCTCAGCTACACGTTCTATTTTCCCACAGGAACAGTTATTATTTGATCTACATGTATGTAGTATGATGCTTAAATTTTTATCGTAAACATATGATTTCATTCCTCCATAAATAATTAATTTTGACTTTTTAGTGTTCAATGTAAGATAGTTTTCACAGAACCATCGTCCAATCACATTGATTGCTAGGTTTGCCTTGCTATATACATTCTCCCACGTGTCACCTTCAACTAACACGGCAGTGTCATCCGCAAATAAATACATTTTGGTATTGGGTAGTTCTAGAGATGCCACTTCGTTTATATACACCAAAAACAATAGTGGACCCAATGTACTTCCTTGAACTACACCAAAATCATTTTTGCTTTCTTCACTAGAGCACTCGCCGATTGCCACTCGTTGGGTTCGGTTTCTCAAGTAGCTCTTAAACCATTCTAAGCTGGGGCCTATGATTCCTAATTTAACTAACTTGTACATAAGTTGTTCTCTATCGATTGCATCGAATGCTTTAGCGATATCGAGTAGTATGAGAGCACCTTTCTTGTTCTTGTCCCTAATGTCGTAAAGGTCCGTGGTTAGTGCAAATACCGCATCATTTACCCCTTTATTTTTGCGGAAACCAAATTGGTTCATGTTTATTGAATTGTTTTCTTCAAGATATGAGTACAGCAGATTTTTCACGAATTTCTCCAGTATTTTGGACAGCGTGCTTAACATAGAGATTGGTCTATAATTTCCGAGTTCACCCACCGTCCCGCCTTTGAAAATTGGGATGACCTTTGCAGCTTTGAATGCTTCAGGGAATGTTGCTGTTGTGAGACTAAGATTGTATATGTGAAGAAGAGGTTTTTTCAGACTCGTTATATGGTTTTTTATAAGATGTACCTGGATGCCGTCTATACCTGGTGACGAGGATCCCTTCATAGTTTGTAGTAGTTTGTCGAGATCTGTCTCCGTCATCATTCTAAGAGAAAAGATTGTGTCCGCCACCTCATTTGAAGGCGGAGGATCTGGGGGCTTCTGAATATTTGAGAATTTTGCAGCGAGCTTTTCTCCTACTTGGGAAAAATATGAGTTTAGTGAATTGCAAGCTTTTTTACGCGCTACATTTTCCGGGACGTGATCATTTTTCATTATTTCTTTGATCAGTGGACATTCTGATTTATTTCTTCCGTTTGTTCCTCGTATTGCAGATTTGATAGTGTCCCAAGTTTTTTTCATATTACCTTGGGCTTTCTCTATTTCATTGGCAAAGTATGTCTTCTTCGCTGCTCTTATTAACTCCTTTACTTTATTTCTATAACGATTTGATTTTTCCTTTAAATTGAAATTTAGTGGGTTTTTCGTCGAAAGTTTTTTCAGTTTATCTCTTATCCTTATTGATTTAATCAGGCCTCTAGTTATCCAGGGTGTTAGTTTGACTTCTCTGCTAGTAATTCTTTTAAGTTCGGTAGCCATTTCAACGCCGGCGTTCAACAATCTTATAAATTCATTTGCAGCAAGGTTAACATCGTTGGTCTTTGTTACTGTTGACCAGTTAGTTTCACTAAGTAGTATCCTAAGTTTATCTTCATCTACTTTTTTCAAATTGTACATTTTCTTGCGGCTCAGATGGGTTTTTAGTGGCATAATTAGGGCCGTGGAAAAGTGGTCAGTTATCGTACTCTTAATGACAGCTGGGGAAAGTTCAAGTATTTTAGTTTTAACAAATATATGGTCTATAGCAGTTTTGGACATTCCTTGGACTCGAGTTGGTTCATTTATCAGTCCAATGTACCCCAGTGATAGTAAGGTGTCGGTATAATTGTCGATATTGTCATTACTACTTAGTAGGTCAAGGTTCATGTCACCGAAAATAAAAGAATGGTTACTCGATAGGGTTTCAAGGTTTGATTTTAGCTGTGAGATGAAAAGAGAAATATCATTTTGGGTTTGGGATGGGGTTCTGTAGATACCTATGATGCTGTACGTTTCTGGACCAATTTGGAAACTAATGTTGAGGCCTGTGGCTCCTGTCATGACAATTGTTTCTTGTTTACAACTTAATCTTTCATTAGCATATATGACCACTCCATCATTTCTGTTGCGGGTGGACACTGAATAAAAAGAATTGTAACCTGGAATATTAGTTAAGTTATAGCAAGAGGAACTAAAAGTTTCAGTAAAGATCAGAATGTCTGGTTTTGTTGCCGTAGATTCAAGCCAGCACAATACTTCATCTAAATTTCTACTTAGGCTACGTATGTTCATATGAAATATGAACATATTTTCCGCTAAATTAAATTTACTTACATAATCACTAAGACTGTCATATGTTGTTGAAGATGGATTTAGGTCCGTGTCGAAAACTGATGTCACTATTTGGTCACTTACAGTCTCATATGTTGGTGAAGACATGATGAGATCCACTTCAAATTCTGAGTTTTGAGATTCGGAAGCCATATCTTACAGTTTTGGGTTCACCCTATCAATAAATCTCTTCAAAGCTCGTTTATATACTGGGCACCGCTCGCTATCCACAGGATGGTCATGTTGGAGGTTTATGCACTTCCTTGGCTCTGGTGGCTGGATCCCTTTGAAGGGGCACTCTTGTGTGCCATGACTGCCTGCACACCTCGCACAGGCCTCTTCAAGCTCATGACATTTGTATGACTTTGCGTTGTGCCCAAATCCCTGGCATTTGTAACACCTAGTTACTTCCACAAAGTCCGCAACTCGACATCTGTCCATGCCAATGTAGAGAATTCGGTGCTCCAATAATGCCTTGCGCAGTGCTTCGCTGACCTGGGTGACCCATATGCAGTCCTCAATAGGTGAGCCATCAGCCCAGTCGGGAAGGATGGCTTGAACTGTTTCTCCCAATACTCTTTGCTATAGTTATCCCGTACCCAGTTATTTTGGTCCCATACGTATCCAGGTAGGTCCCCCTTAGTTATATCCCTGTCTATACCATGGATCTTCATCAGAATAGGCCTATCTGGCTGCCTTTCCTTTCTCACCTCGAAGCCCTTGTCCGTTAGTGCATTTGCCAGTTTGATCCTCTCCTCAGGCGTGGCAGCTGCTACCTTCAAAGCATGTTTGCCTGCTGGAAACACTTGTGTTACCGCCATGCCCATACTGCGGAGGTCAATCTCTTTCCTCATTCTGCGCCTCACTGAATCGGGGGAGCATAGGGCATCCCTGTAAGAAATATTTGGGGCCGAATCCTCCATTTCTTGGCCCACCGAGGGTGCTTCTTTATGTGCCTGCACAATCAGGGTGGTTTGAGGCGCTTCAAGCCTTCTCTTTGCTTTTTCTATGGCTACGTCCACTTTATTTCTGGTGGAATTTTCCTTGAGGAGGTTCCTCTCTCTCTTGGTGGTTTTCCTCTTCCGCCTGCGTGTGGCTTCCATCCACCCTCCACTCGATTCGCCTGCAGTGTTTTCTCCCTCCCGTTGCTCCTCGTCCTCAGTGGTTGATGGAGCCCAAGGGTGTCTGAATTGGGGGACTGGCTTGGGTGTTTCAATTTGGTCCCTCGCCTGCAGTCTCACCTTAGGAACTGGGGGTTCTACCGTTCCCCCCTGTGACCTCCCTTCAAATAGACTGACTGGTGCCTGTTCACTGCTCTCATTTCTGAGCACCCGCCTCTTAATCAGTTCCATCTTGTTGGATAGGGCTTTTAATCCATCTCTTTCCAGCTTGTCCACTTTGGAGGCACATGCCTCTGCCTTCCTGTCAACAGCGCTGAGCTGTGCTTCAACACTCCGGAAGCCCTCCAGCATTGTGTCCTTAAGAGCTCCAATGTATGATGTTAGCAGTCCTGACTCGCTCTCAGCAGAGCTTGCTGTGCCAATAGAATCGGATCTGGCTCTGGCCCCAGCCATTGTGCTTTCCAGATGTTCTATGGATTGTGTGAGTGTTCCTATATCAATATTGCGCTGTCGCAAAACACACAGTTCCTAAGCAGATTACTCCACACCCCATTTACCAGACTATCTACTTTAGCAGTGGCTGTCTTGTAGGGCTTGTCACCAATATTGTTAGGGTTTGACCCCCAAGCATTCCAGTCAGCTCTCCACTGTTCATATTCCATCTGTAATATGTCAACGTCTAAGAGATTTGCTTGGCATTGCTCAATGTCCCGTTTGAGGAGTTTCTTTCTTTCCCTATCCCGGTGAGTTGCTGCTCTCCTTCGTTTTCCTAGTTTCGTGATCTCCTCTGTATCGCCATAATCATCTCTGCCTTGTTGCCCCTGTTTTTGTTGTTTGTGTAGCAGTTGCTGTTGTTGATGTTGTTCTTGCTGCTGCTGCTGTTGCTGCTGCTGCTCTTCTGTCTGCTGCTGTTCCTGCGATGTAGAGTCATCCTCTGTTCCGTCATTTCCTATGCCTGCCATTCTCACCCATTGGGTGGCCTGTTGGCGTGCCATCCTCTGCACTGCTTCATCTCGATGAACACTTGTGAGGTGCTGCATCATTCAATGCTGTATCATTCTTCAACTACAGTTTCAGTTTTGTTTTGATTTTGTGTGTCATCTTATCCTGTGCTCCCCAATATAAATTATTAATAATATCCAAATTTCCAAATCCAAATTTACGACATCAGCTGAGCCTGTTAAGATCATTTTGCTGTGTAGACAATCGTAGAAGAATAAACACGTAAAGATAGCCAAATAAACACTTTATCAGCCTTCCACGTCCACAGCCAATATCTGTAGGTGTATTATCTGTTAATAAATCCTTTCAAATAATGAATAATGGCCAATGAGAATGATTCAGAACCATGAATGAGGATTAAAGGAAGCCATGAATGAATTTCTCGTTCAGTCCTTGCTAGTGGGATGAGGTTATGATGTATATAGCATCCATTTTACATAATCCATTGGTGGAATTAATTTCGGAACGAATGGCAATATAACTACTGCCACTATCAAACACCTGGATTTGTAGATAGAGACTAACAATTTATTTTATAGGTTCTGCAATTCTGACAATTTAACAATCTGTCAATTAAAAAATGTATTTCTTCTGTGACTATGTATAGGTTAGGTGCATTGTTTTTTATTCTACAATCAATTGATGTGAAAGGTCAAATCCTTTTTCACGTTGCACTATAAAGTTAGAATAGGTACAACACTTGACATAAACGAATCTAACATGCACTTGATACGAATTGTTGAAGTATAGTGGTTGATGTGTGGTTTACCATTTCAGGGCCTGATAACAAAATTTACACCGTTTCCGATCAAGCCATCTTGCAGACTGGAAATTCTACTCTTTGGACATGGCAAGAAAGGTCTAAAATTAACGAAAAAACCAAGCAACCATATTATTACCGTGAGTCTAGCCAAGCATTTAAAAAATAATTACATCATTAAAGTAAAAGGGTTTTGATTAATAAGAAAATATCACTACACCTTGGTACCTCTGTGAAGAAAATGTTGCATATTCTCAAGAAATAAAGAATTAGGTGCGATGTTATTTTGATCTCGACGGTTAGGTCATCATTATTAACGTTATTGTTTGTAACAGATGATGACCTAAGACCTTCAACATCGATCTTTAACATCGCAACTCTTTATTTTGTGGTACTATACGTTTTCTTGGTAGCGAGTGACTAGTATGTAGCTTGGTACCTACGTGATGATGAAGTGTTTTTTTGTTTACTTACTTGACCAGAAGGGTCAAAGTATTGTAGATGTTTTATTCTACTTTCCGAATCTCCGTTTGTTGTCTAGTAAACAATCAAATTTTGAGGGTCGGGATAATTTTTCCTTGATTGATTACTCAACATTCAAGATAATGAATCGAAAATATTCATGTTTCGATTTTTAACTCGAAAGCTCTGCATTTGACTACATGCCTTTTGTTTGTTAGATAACTTTTTCACATTGATTGGTGTTCCTCTTTATCAAATATCTTTGTGGCAATGACTGGAATTTTGATTGAAGGAATATTATGAAATGTTATTCAAAAGTGCCAGTTTTGTGGTAAGGTTTTTTTACTAAAGTAATCAGTAGAGGGAATCTGCAGTTTTTCATTTAGCACCCCTGTAAAAACATCTCTGTAAGAAATTTCTAGCAAACTTGTATTCTGGTATTATCTCGCCAGCGATCTCAACATCAAAATATGACTTACAGGAAATCTGACGCAAAATTATACCTACCCTCCCTTGTTACACCATCCAGCCGCACATCACATTTCTCGCCTCGCGCTATCACCAAATCTAAATACCGAAAATGTTCTTTTTAACCGACCTTGACCTCCTTTTTACTAGATTTATTTGGGAAAAAATCATCCACTCCAGGCGTAAAGTAAAAAGGTGCAGAATATATCTCTTCTCTATTATTTATTATTTATAAGTGGTTGGATCAGTGGGGTGTGTGAGCACCAATTACCGAATTCCAAAAGTAAAAGGATGGATGTTGGATTTTTCTACTCGAAGGACCACTCCCTTCTAAACGGGAGAAAAAGATATATGGATGTTGGTAGAATAATAAAAAAAGATAGAGTTAAGTTAATGCAGATAAGGTGCAGAATATAATTGTACTCAAAGACAAGGTGTAATATTTCCTAGGGTTTGCCTAAGTACCTAAGTGGCCACTGAAACGGAAAGAGATGTTGCAAACAAAATGTACTTTATATTAGCTACAACTAGTAACAAGTCGGATCGCCTTTTGTTTAAACAGTTCGTAGGGTTCGATGATCGAATGATGAAATCCTGACAGGAAGATAAGTAGGTTTGGTAGGTCGGAGAATCACGTATTCGTAATGGGTACCAAAGACAATGACGTGGCAGGTAAGTGTGAACAAGTCGGAGGTAGGAGAAAAGATCAGATATGGTAGGTACTTGAAAGCATTTACCTCGCAACGGGCGTTACCTGGTCGTCTGCTGGTTTTACCTCTGACAAATATCCTTCCTTCGTTCAACTGTCGTCTGTCCAAGTGTTGAATCGGACTCGTAGTAAACCCTCTACGGTCTGTTGGTAGTGGTTGAGGTAGGTCAGGCAATGCGGTACAGTTCCAGACGTAGAGTACACGAAAATCCCAGGAAATGGTTGGTCGAGATACTGACACCAAATTCCGGTTCACTCTTACGTCAAATGGACGACAGATGATAAAATGAAATGAAAAACTGAGGATTATTGTCGAATAACGTGATGAAAAGATATTTAGAAAAAGGCGAAAGATAGTTGTAGCTGTTAGGAGAATTCGTTTGATAATGGCGGCGATGGCCGGACGATGCGCTAAGGGCCTGCGCAGAAGGCTGTAGAATGTTCGAGAACGATTAAAGCACTTGTCACAAATTCACACTATTAATGTCCGTTTGATAGCAAATAAATTAAGTATTATATTAATATAAATGTTAATAATAATAACAATAAATAACAATGCGAATAAATTAGAATAGGTGAACAGAGAGTGGGACAAGCGGGTCTAATGTGAATGACGGATTATATCCTATCTCCCGCTCGAGCTGTGCGGAACCACAGCACAGTTGAAAACAATGATAAGAACAACCCAACAGTGATAAATAAACTATTTAAACAGGTGATAACACAAATTGGATAAGTTGAAAAACAAGTGGATATTTTGTGGTTTATTTAGTTAAAGGCCGGTAATGAAGACTTCGGAGGATATTTTGATCTATTATTGGTGAGTATTGTTACAAAACATAAAAGCGGCGTGACCATACTCCCCCCTGTTTTGGAACAGGACTCGCTGGCAGCTGATGGGGTGATTCAGTAGACAGGAGACGCACTCTGGACTGGCAGGGGAACCAAATTAACGATGGATCTCCTGTAGACTCCACGACTGGTCTTGACAGTCACCACACGGACGATGTTGTCTGATCCCGGGTGTACTTGTTGGATCCTGGCTAGAGGCCAGCTACATGGTGAGGTGTTGGAGTCTCGAAGGAGCACAACATCTCCGATTCCGAGATTTGGTGATTTGGTTGACCATTTATTCCGAGGCTGTAATGAGCTGAGGTACTCGTGTCTCCACCTCTTCCAAAAATGCTGGACTCTCTCTCGGAGTAATTGCCAGCGGTTGAGCCGTCCTGTTGGAATATGAGTTAAGTCATACTCAGGAACGGCATTGAGTGGTTGTCCGATCAGGAAATGTCCCGGAGTTAGAACTTCCAAATCATCTGGGCTGTCAGACAATGGTTGCAGGGGTCTGGAGTTGATGATAGCCTCCACTTTGGTAAACATCGTAGACAATTCGGGTTGTGTAAAAGTTTGATTACCAAACTGTTTAAACAAAAGGGTTTTTGCTAGTTTGATGTGGGACTCCCAACTACCTCCCATGTGTGGTGAAGACGGTGGATTGAAACTCCATTTAACTTTAAGGTGGCTGGTATGATTAATAATAGATGACTGGTTCTCATTGCTGTTAAACCATTTATAAACCTCTTGCAGATAACCTGAACTCCCTACAAAATTGGTACCACAGTCAGAGAAGACTTGAGCAGGCAGACCTCTTCTTGATACGAATCGATCGAAAACATCTAAAAAAGACTCCACTGACAGAGAAATGGCCAGTTCAAGGTGCACTGCCCGTGATGAAAGGCAAACAAAAAGACATAGGTATGACTTGGTAACGCTGGCCTTACGATTGGATGATGTGCGGCACATAAACGGACCTGCAAAGTCCACTCCACAGGTGAGGAAAGGACGAACACTGTTAAAGCGTGAAGCGGGTAGATTTCCCATATAGGGCTTGGTGATGACGTTGGAATATCTAATACATGTAATACATTTAGATTTGTGTAACCTCACCAGATTACGAGCCCGAGGTATCCAAAATCTCTGACGAAGAAATGCAAGCATTGCAGTTGGTCCTGCATGGAAGTTGCTTTTGTGAATATGGTCCACGATGAGATTTGTCAGATGACATCTAGAAGGTAGAAGAACTGGATGCTTCTGCTCGAAAGGTAAGGGAGAATTGTCCAAACGTCCACCAACCCGGAGTAACCCAACGTGGTCAGTGAATATGGCCAACTTCTTCAGTTCAGCTGGTAATGAGGATGAACCATGCTTAAATGCTTCCGGATAATGATGATGCTGGACCAAGTTGATACAGAGCTCTTGAGCACGCTCAAATTCCGTTGAAGTGACATTTCCAATTCGTCGTTTTATTCGCTTTCGCTTCGGGATCCGAGTATTGTGAATAAACCTACGAACATAGGCCAAGACTCGTATAAGTTTATTATAGGATGAAAATCTGTTGGTAAAATCGATAAATTCTGCATGTTGGTTTATAGTAGCTAAGGTCACCTGTGGTTCAGGTCTCAGTTCAGGGACATTAATGTCAGGGGTAAGGTCATTGAATGCGGCCAAGTAGATACAGGCTGATAACACCATTCAGGTCCTGACCACCACAGTGGATGATTCACCAATGCAGAGGGCAGCGCTCCTCTTGATCCTACATCAGCAGGGTTTTCCACACCCTTAATGTGAAACCACCAATCTGGTTTGGTGACGCTCAAAACCTGTTGCACTCTGTTGGCGACGAAGGTTTGGAGCCGGTGAGGTTGAGTGTTCAACCACGATAAGACAATGGTTGAATCGGAGAAACAAAATATATCATTGATGGTATAATACTTGATTACAGGTTCTAAAGATTTGATTAGTTGTGACAAAAGAACAGTGGCACATAACTCCAAACGAGGTATGGTAAGAGTTTTGAGAGGAGCAAGGCGAGTTTTTGCCTTCAGTATAGACATTGTTATTTGAGAATCCTGTGTCGTTCTAAGGTATGTCACAGCGCAATAACCGTCTTCAGAGGCATCGCAAAAACATACCAATTGATACGAGGTTGATGATATGGGAAACATTCGAGGCACTGAGATAAGCTCGAGAGAAGAGAAATCATTGACAAACTGAGTCCATCTGGTTTTTAGGAAATCTGGTACGACTTCATCCCATCCGACTCCTTCCTTCCACGTATCCTGCAAAATCTTCTTGGCATGAAAGACCACTGGGGCCAGATAACCAAGGGGGTCAAACAATCTAGCGATAATGGAGAGTATGATACGTTTAGTGAATCCATCTTGTGGTTTGGAGACCTGGTAACAAAAGGCATCTGAATTAGGGTCCCAACTCATACCTAATATTTTAGTTATAGATCCTTCTTCAAGACCTAGAGCCATATGTGGTTGTGAAGTGTTCTCCAGTTGAAGCAAGGGTGGGTGATTTGTTTTCCACTTGCTCAAGGAGAAACCTCCAAGGGATAACAAATGCACCAGGTCTGATTTTAAGGTAACCACTTCATTAACTGAATCTGATCCGAAAACTAAATCATCGACGTATGTGTTTTCACGAAGGATAGTTGCACAAGCTGGGTAACGGAGACCTTCATCGGTGGCGAGTTGATGGAGAACACGTTGCGCTTGATATGGGGAACTGGTAAGCCCATACGTAACAGTGTTTAATTCGTAGAAAGTCAACGGATCTGTGGGTTGGAAGCGCCAAACTATTTGTTGGTATTTTCGGTCAGTAGGTGTAACTAGTATCTGACGGAACATTTTAACCACATCACAGGATACAACATATTTGTGGCGACGGAAATTTAATATAATATTGCCAAGGTCGGCTTGCAACTTAGGGCCAGTAAGCAGGTGTTCATTGAGAGACCCTGAAGCTGTCCGAAAACTTGCATCAAAAACCACTCTTAATTTTTGGCCACCTGTTCCATCATCCTTGTAGACAGGATGGTGAGGTATTAGATAAGATGGATCACTTTTGGCTGGACTCATATGTCCCAAATCCAAATATTCCTGCATAAATGCAGAGTACTCTAGGTGTAATTGAGGGTTTTTGAGAAATTTAGCTTCCAAGGCATGAAAACGACGAATGGCAGCAGAGATGTTTGGTGTAATGGATGGATCAGGTGATTTAAATGGCAAGGATACAACGTACTGGCCAGAAGAGGTACGATAATGATGGTCTAAAAAATGCTTCTCACATGCCTCATCTGCAGGAGATACAGTAGGCTCGATACTTGGCTCCTCTATGGCCCAAAATTTTTCAATTAGGTCAGTAGTGTCAGACACTGATAACAAAGAGACAGAGTGAGATGTAACATCATCACCGGAGAATTTACCCATGACCGTAAATCCGAAAATGGTATCAATGAGGCGTGGTCCATTGTCATGGATGACAATTGGCGCACTAGTAATTACCTCTGGGTATAGGTCTGCTCCTATGAGGAAAGAAATAGGTAACGTCTGAGTGAACTGTGGGTCACTCAGTGGATATGACAGATAATCCTGCCAGAAGGCAGCGTCCAAAGGGACTTGTGGTAAAGGTGGGGTTATGGTTGGTATAACAATGGCTTCGGTTTTTAGAAGCGGCAGATCAGTTTGAGATGAAAAGGCAATATTAACTTTGCCAGATATATTGCGTAAATGCGATGAATTGACACCAGAAATGGTTCCGGTATAAGGCCGGGTTGATTTTCCCAGTTTCTTGGCGCAACTAGTGGTGATAAAACTGAACTGGCTCCCTGGATCTAAAAGCCCTCTAAAACATTGAAGTTCACCCTGGGCGTCCTCAATGCAGGCACACACAGTACCTAAAAGAACACCTCCCCGTTTTCCAGAAGAAGTGCTAGTGCCTACAAATGATGAAGGGGTAGAGGTAGATGGTGATGGTACAGAAGTTGATGGTCGGTCTTGTGTTGACTGATCTCCAGTCCTAGATACATGATCTAAATGTAAATCAGAATGGTGGCGACCCTTACAGAGGCGACAGCTGAATTTAGAGGTACATTCGTTAGTTTTATGAAACAGATGAAGACAGTTTCGACACCCTGAAAACCCTTTCAAAAGGTCTAGGCGTTGTGAGGGGGTGCTTTGCTTAAATCTAGAACAACTAGATATGATGTGAGTACCTTTGCATATGTAACACTCTAAGGTCGAAGTTGGTGTTGGCTTGGAAACATTGCGAGGACTAGTTGAATGACTAACAGTACGATCAGTTTTGGTAGTAAGCAAAACTTGTTTAGGAGGAGAAAATTTGTTTGGTTGTTTATGAGATGGTATGCGCTGAGAAGTGTTATTTGATGGTTTGGAATGAGAAGGGTGTACTTCCTCACTCATCCTAAGGGCATGGCACCTATCCTGCACAAATTTTTTCAACATATCAAATGTAGGGAAGGTAGTGTTAGAAATGGAGATTTCAAAAGCTTCCCTAGTTCGCTGGTCTAATCCTCGGAGTGCTATCTCACATAATAGGTACTGCTCGAAGTGTGGGATTTTTAGATTTTGGAGGGACATCACTGTCTCCGTGACGTTAGATAAATAGGTTTGCAACGATTCAGAAGTAGGTTTATTACAGCTAGGTTTAAAAGACAGAAGCCTATCTAAATGATGGCATGCAATTTTTCTCTGATGATCATAAGTTTTTGATAACGAATCCCATGCTTGAAGGAAGTTAGCTTCATCAACGGGAATATGTTTGATGCAATCCAATGCTGGACCATCCAAGAAAGAGATGAGGTAATGAAACCGTTCTGCGTCAGTGATATTATCATCCCCCATGATCAGAGAAACAAACATTTGTTTGAAGGTGGTCCATGTGGAGATATCACCTTTGAATGGTTTAATTTGAATTTTAGGTAGTATGGCACGAGGCGTAGAAACGACAGACTGATTGGTGTTATGATTAGAAAGGTCAGAGGTATTGGTAACTGGAACGGAGAAAATTTGAATGCCATACCCTAAAGCATCATAATAACATGCCTTAACGGATTCCAGAAAAGCATTATCCTCAGCTGTTGGGAAAGTGAGTTGATGATCCAAAGCATATTCTTCAGCTTCTTCCCATTTTTCCATAAACCTGTCATACATTCTGTCTAATGATTTATGCATACCCCTAAAAATATTTCGATCTGATAAGGAAGTAGTAGCAGCAAAACCCTTGTTGCGGATAGCTGTAATATCTGCACCGATGTTACGAATGGTGCGTTGAATCTTATTGATACCTCTAACTGCAATTTCAGGATCAGGTTCTCCCCCAGCCATAATGAATGTTCAACAGTCAACCAACGAAGAATACGGTAGAAAACTCACCAATGGTTTGAAAATACTAAATTGTTAGCAACCAATTTCAGGTTAAACCACAAAATATTACACACAAATAAATAGAAAGTATCACAGATATATATCACCAAGAAAAATCTTTCAATAAATAGACAGATAAATACAAACAAATGGATGAAAATAGCAAAAGAGAGATAATAAATATAAGGGAAGATACGAATTAAGTACCTACTTAGGTATATAAAGTGTTGGTAAGTAATTGGGTTCAATATCTATGTAGGTATTTAAAGATAGGTAGGTAAATACTGAATCCTAGGTACTAGTTCACATCCACGGCTCGATGGACCAAATGTTTGGATCAGTGGGGTGTGTGAGCACCAATTACCGAATTCCAAAAGTAAAAGGATGGATGTTGGATTTTTCTACTCGAAGGACCACTCCCTTCTAAACGGGAGAAAAAGATATATGGATGTTGGTAGAATAATAAAAAAAGATAGAGTTAAGTTAATGCAGATAAGGTGCAGAATATAATTGTACTCAAAGACAAGGTGTAATATTTCCTAGGGTTTGCCTAAGTACCTAAGTGGCCACTGAAACGGAAAGAGATGTTGCAAACAAAATGTACTTTATATTAGCTACAACTAGTAACAAGTCGGATCGCCTTTTGTTTAAACAGTTCGTAGGGTTCGATGATCGAATGATGAAATCCTGACAGGAAGATAAGTAGGTTTGGTAGGTCGGAGAATCACGTATTCGTAATGGGTACCAAAGACAATGACGTGGCAGGTAAGTGTGAACAAGTCGGAGGTAGGAGAAAAGATCAGATATGGTAGGTACTTGAAAGCATTTACCTCGCAACGGGCGTTACCTGGTCGTCTGCTGGTTTTACCTCTGACAAATATCCTTCCTTCGTTCAACTGTCGTCTGTCCAAGTGTTGAATCGGACTCGTAGTAAACCCTCTACGGTCTGTTGGTAGTGGTTGAGGTAGGTCAGGCAATGCGGTACAGTTCCAGACGTAGAGTACACGAAAATCCCAGGAAATGGTTGGTCGAGATACTGACACCAAATTCCGGTTCACTCTTACGTCAAATGGACGACAGATGATAAAATGAAATGAAAAACTGAGGATTATTGTCGAATAACGTGATGAAAAGATATTTAGAAAAAGGCGAAAGATAGTTGTAGCTGTTAGGAGAATTCGTTTGATAATGGCGGCGATGGCCGGACGATGCGCTAAGGGCCTGCGCAGAAGGCTGTAGAATGTTCGAGAACGATTAAAGCACTTGTCACAAATTCACACTATTAATGTCCGTTTGATAGCAAATAAATTAAGTATTATATTAATATAAATGTTAATAATAATAACAATAAATAACAATGCGAATAAATTAGAATAGGTGAACAGAGAGTGGGACAAGCGGGTCTAATGTGAATGACGGATTATATCCTATCTCCCGCTCGAGCTGTGCGGAACCACAGCACAGTTGAAAACAATGATAAGAACAACCCAACAGTGATAAATAAACTATTTAAACAGGTGATAACACAAATTGGATAAGTTGAAAAACAAGTGGATATTTTGTGGTTTATTTAGTTAAAGGCCGGTAATGAAGACTTCGGAGGATATTTTGATCTATTATTGGTGAGTATTGTTACAAAACATAAAAGCGGCGTGACCAATAATAATGAAACTCCGTCTGATTGTTTGTCTGTTTGTCCATGCTAAGCACGGCCAAACGGCTGAATGGGGGGAGTCTACGAGTGGGGGGATCTTCTTGGGATTTTCCAAAAGTGGGAGCGAGCGAATTTAAAATTGTTTAATCCCACCCGAACCATGCGCCGTAGGGCGGGAGGGGGGTCGAAGTAAGAATTAATGTGCGCTTTTTGGACTTCCCCGCTTCCCCTACCCCTCTAAACGGCCGTCGAAAATTCCGGAAAAATACCGATTTCGTAGGTTTTTGAACGAGGAAGACGACGGCGCGATCGGATCGCAAAATAAAGTATCGGGAAATGCGTCAAAAAAATGCGAGAGTACGGACCCGTTTTCTCGAAAAGTCCGACGAAAAACAACGTTTTTTCCCATTAAAATATACCCCGTAAAGGTACGTTTTTTGGAACGGTTTTCGCGGGTGAAATACAGCTTTGATCCCGCCGAATCTGAATCTGTAATCGGATATCGAAAAAAGTGACGGGAACTCGGTCAAATTGCGAGGGGAAGCGAGACGAAGCTATTAAAATGAGAAATTAATTGTGCCGTGGACGCGAGAAGGCTCTCGGAAGATGTGTTTGGGGTTCGATGACTCAGGTGTTTCACAATGTTGCGAGCAGGTACACATAGCTATAACGCACTTACGTCTTGAAGGGACTTAATCACTCATTTCAACGGAATAAATACGGGTTTTTTCCTACAACATATACAGGTATACCTTGCGAGCGAAGCGAGCAACATCTCCTAATAAACTTTTCGTGGTTCCACGTAGTTTTATTAGATTTAATTTGTTTGTAAGAATTTCCAACCGAAAAAAACGTCTGCCAAGTTGAGTGGTGTTATATAAAAGAAAAGGTGCAGGCTGGTTTTACACACCACTCGAAGGTTTTTTTCTCGGGCACTAAACGAAAAGGTGATCATTCGATTTTGTTCAGGGGTGCTAAATGAATTAGTGCAGACTCCCTCCACTATAATTTTTCTAAAGATCAAATCACTAAAACTTTTGCTCTTAATATCCATCATTCAGCCAAAAAGACGATATTTTCCCACAGCTTCTTTCTAGATTCTTCTTTACTTGTGATCACAATAATCTTCACCCACTCAAGTTCTGGACACACGATAGTTATGTTGTAAAGAGTAATTATTAGTTTAAATTACAGATGACATGAAAATGAACACGAGATTCATGCACTACCCGTTACATGTGAAGTGCCTGGCTTTCATCCCGTCCATGGTCACGTTGTCCATATATTTGTGGCTTATATATCTGTATGGGCGTTTTCCGCATAAAAAAGTGAGTATGACTGCTTTATTCCCCAATGCCTTTAACGGGAGTTTTTTTATAGGCCTGTAATTTTTTTAGAACTCCCCATTTTTTGAAAGTGGTGTCTATATTTTAGTAATATTTATATTAAACGAAAGAATCATAGTTCTAATTCCAAGTTGTCTAAGGTTTTCTAAAGTCCAAGCTGTTCAAGTTTATTCCTGGTCGAAGGAGTCTACCTACCAAACTTTAAGTAGATAGCTCCTAAAATAGCGGCCCGTATCACGGAACAGATACACACATGCGTGCAAATACAGTCCGAGTCGAAGTAGAGACACACTTTGTCCGTCATGTATATTGACCCCCCCCCCCAAGCGCTCCGCGTACAAAATATGCCAAGCCACAAAATGCATAATATCACCCATTTTGGGCCAAGTTAATAGTCGGATTCTCTCACTCTTTTTGACTGCGTTTGGGAGTGAGACGCTTCTTCAACGGTTTCTCTCACTGATAACTCTGAATTCGATTTTTTATCTCGAAAAGAAAACGATAAGTATTTATTTAAAAAGAAAATTGAATTTTATATTTTAAATTTTGTCCCCCTGAAGAAGCCCCAGTTCCTGGGGAGAAACGTTAGTGAATAATAAAAAACCAATTCAAGGACAGAAAGGCTTCTTTTGTAAAGTCTTGTTATAATTTGAACTGCCCAAATAGAGAAACATTAAAAAGAAGGAAGTCTGAAAACAAGCAATTCGCCGCCTCGTTTTAGCTTATGTAGAATCGATCTTCCGTTACCGAAGTTCTACTTTGTTACTTATCTCGACGCGTTTAGTTGCAATGGTTTATTGAAAGCTTAGCAATTTGAGACTAGCGTATCGCTTGTCGTTGAGAAAGTGATATACGCATTAGTTCTGGTACATATTATGTACCTTTTATCTGTAGGATTGTGATTTTTGATATTGTGACAGGCTTTTAACTATGTGAGGCAGATCAGTGTCTTAGCGTTGGTTATCTTTGGTATTTATTTCGTCAAAAATGAATTGAGTCAGTTCGATAAGTTAAAATAGGAGTGAAACAGAACCGAAAACAGAAGAATTATAAAATGACTAAATAGAGGACGAAACGGGTATAGGTAGGTAAATTTCATTCTATCGGACAAAAAGTGACCCTAGCTTATGAGGGCCACACAGAAAAGCTTGGTGGGCCGCAGGTTGAGTATGGCTGTTTAGAGGTATGTGAGCCGGCATTTTCTCTTCAGTACGTCACCTGGCTAACAAGTTTGCTGGAGTCTTCGCCAATTTTATAAAAACATTACATTTCTTATATTGAGCAACCTTTTTTTCTTCTTATCCGAAATTATGTTTTGGATAAGAGTCACAAGTTTTTCTTTTCTTTTTTATTATGTTACATTGGAAAATAACACTCAGGGTGGTACCTTAATACAAACAAAACGAGCAAGTGCTTTGGCCGGAGTGCGTTCGTGAGAGCCGACTTTTTTTCAATCGCGTTTTTCTCGAAATGACGTTTTCTGCACTTTGGGAACATTTTTTGACCGGCCTGTTTGTCGTATCGGATCTATTCCCACACTTCTCACGGTAATTTAGAAAAAAAAATTACCGTGAGAAGTGTGGGAATTGAATGACTGAAAAAAAATACTGGAAATTTCCTGGGGGCATGCGCTGGTGGATGAAGGAACGACATGATAAAACCTCCAATTTTGCCAACTCATGCAAACCATCATGTAGTATCGTATACAAGAAAATTCTCCAATCAGTCGAAAGATGACAACATGAAGAGTGAATTTAAAAAAAAAATCAGCTCAATTGAACGAAAAATGAGGGCAGGGTCCTTCCTGAAGTACCCCCTTTTTTACGTTATATTGGTATTACCCCCCCGCCTCCCGTTAAGCAAAAATTGGAGAAAAATTTTTTTGTAGCTATTAGGAGCCTAAAGGCATAAAATAAGCGAAAGCCTACCAATAATTACCTTAAAATTAAGATAATAAAAAGCCAACTACTTATAGAATTGGACATCTGGATGGGCCATGGGCTCTTATCAGGTCAATTACTCGGTCTATATCTCGAAGGAAATTATGAGGAAGACTGCAAAGGAGACTGTGGGACGAAAATATTGACTGCAAGAGCAGCTTGAAGGCTACGATTTTAACAGTTGAAACCTGAACTTATAAGCAAAATATAAATCATGTGACTTATTTCTCGACAAAATGATCAAAACCGGCTCGCAATATGAAAATTTTATGTTGATTGTAGTTCTGAACTAAAATGGTTTTGTTAAAGTGGTTGAAATAGTAACCACGCCATTTTTTTTTTTAAATAGTAACCACGCTTAGTTTCTATGAAATAACACATTTGTGACACATTGTATTCTGTCTGAAAACGTAACTTTATGAATCATATATAAAAATACCTATGTATATCTAAATATTCTGTTTGTTTGTTACTGTGTGTGTAGATGGTTAAAAGCAGTCCGACTTCATAAACACCCCTGTTGCAGGATATATAAAAAACGATTTCATTGAAAAATCTTTGAATTTACGTTTTATTGTCATTCAATCAGCTTGAAAACGACTTTCTTCGTCCTTACCTTTCTTAATGCTTACCTAAAATTTTATTGGTTTGTACTTTCTAGGATAAATTGACTACCAAAACAGATGTTGCTGACGATGAAGGTGTCAATTCAGACGATGGAATAACGGTTTGAAGAAGCCAAGTTTGAATTCGCCTATCATGCAAAAAACGTTTCGTTCCCAGATGAATCTTTTCTTGCTTCTAGCTACTTGTAACTTCTCTTTGTCGTAGTGACCGGATCACATTGTACAGCGAATGGTGTTCACAATTTATTGTCGTTGGTTCGCCACACACTTTTGTGATTGGGGTTATGAAAAATTACTGGTAACAGGCAATTAGAATGGTGAAATTGACTATAGCCTGTCGGTAATGAAAAGAATACGTAGGCGTCGGTGACTGGCGGCGAAGAAGCGCATTAAAGCCAAGCGCTCGGGAAAAAAGAGGAACTTTTGTTGTTGTGTTGGCGAAACTGGTTCACCATTTGTT
Organism: Adelphocoris suturalis; assembly: GCA_030762985.1. NCBI lineage: Eukaryota > Metazoa > Arthropoda > Insecta > Hemiptera > Miridae > Adelphocoris > Adelphocoris suturalis. The sequence goes on from CM061050.1 coordinate 13,459,703, forward strand.
TATGATCGAGATTTTCGTGTGTTTGTGTGTTGTGTGCTGTCGTTTGGATATTTTCTTGTGTTTGAAAGAGTTGTTTTGTATTTGGCGAGAGGTGTTTTTTTGTGAAATGGAACCATCAGTTACTCCGGGTACTTCACGAGCAGGGAAAAGTGAGAAAGCAGTTTGGAGGACTGAGATAGGAATTACCCATAATCAACTATCAGAGCCATACTTATAAATTTTTGCGAGTCGATTCAGTGCTGACGTTTGCAGGGAAGAAAACTCCTGAAAATCATGCAAACGGGAAAATTTCCCCACTTTTTGTTTAACTCCCCCGCCACCAGGCACTGACGCCTACGTATTCTTTCCATTACTGACAAACTATAGTTTTAATACTTTGGGGGCATTCATGCCGGGAAGCTAACACCGTCACCCTGTGTTAAAATGTTCAATTTGGTAAAGTTTGGGACATTGACTTACTGATCGGTAGGTACCTTTTGTGTGTTGAAGCCCTAATGGAGCTTAGGGCGTGTTAATTGCCGAGAACATGAAATCGAATTCAAATTATCTAGATCAATATGGAAAAGTATAATTACATATGAGCCTTTGCAAGATTAGGTGCCTTTCTATCACCTTTATTTTCACCCCTGTTTTGTCTAGATCTGATGTACGGTTCTTATTTTCTGCTTTCGACAGACATCATAACAGAGCCTATTTTCCTTCACTAAATGATGCATTTTTCAAATCAAGTGGGAATGTTTCACAGAACTAAGAACACAGCTCGGTCAATTGTGGGAAAATCGTATACTATATATTTACATATATAAATCAGCTCCAAAAAAAAAGAAAAACTTTTTTTTTGTGTCGTGTGTCCTGTATTAATTTATTTAGCATCCACTTGTAACGGTTAAGTATTTTTGTCAAGTCAAATTGTATAAACTTTAATTGGTGTCGTATAACTTGAAGTTAGTTCGACCGTTTACGAAAATTAATTACAAAAATAATACCTTATTTAAAATATTTTGTTGAGTTGTTGCCTACCAACTTTCCCTAGGTGTGGAACTTCTGGTTCTCTTTGGACATTTATATTTAGTACAACTGAGGAGCTGGCAGAGAAATGCACTCAAGTCATAAAATCAAATTTCATAGGAACTCCCTCTGAACTCTTGTTTATAAGATTTGTTGTACATAATCTCTTCTCCATGCAAAGGTGTCAGGACTTTTCACAATGCGATCTAGCGACTGTCGCCAAAACTAAAATATTAACGGGAGGTCGTTGGTGTGACTGCTTAATAGCATTTCGACGAACAATTGTTTTGGATTTTTGGACTTAAGTGCATTTCCATGTCAGCTCCTCAATTATGAACCAAAAATTTGTTGGTATTTTCCTCTAGGCATAAGTTGATAGGTTAAAATATTGTTATTGTTACTTGTTACTTCTTAATATAATTTATAGTTTCATAAAAAAACTTGTTATATGTTATAATATAATATTTTTAACCATGTTATAATATTTTAAAATTTATTTGCAGTTTGAATGATATCTTCCAAAATTATGGTATAGAGTTTAATCTGTTTAGTCTACTCTTGTGAAATAGATATCTCGATATTATAATTTATATAGTTGATGGGAAGAAGATAGAAAACAGCTGTTGAACTATGAGAGTGTTTATACTGAGCCTTTATTGATTTCAGTATTTTTTATTTACTGTTGTACTCGTCTGATCTCATGTTTCTTCAATTGCCTTGGGCTTGTTAGGGATAGATGATTACACTTTCTGAAGAATATTCAATTTATTTTTGTTAGTAAATATAGATTTCAATCTTTAATTGTTTATTATTATTTTATGCAACTCTAAATCTAGCAAGCCCAAAATCATTCACTTTGGTATTAATTTATGACCAATGAACGTCCAAACTATCCTACTGTTCCTAATGAGGAAATAGGGCATCCTCCATTTTGAGCATTTTTTCATTTGTTTGGTCTGGTTGGAGGAAAAGCGATTAGAAGTATTCTCCATACTTATTGTTATATACTCGTACATATTATGCTAGGCATGCATAATGCCTTGACTTGTATCTATTGATGCGTACCTGCTATACTTGGGTTTTTGTCTTTCCAAAAAAGCCTTTTCTTGGGCTGTTATTCGTGAAACGTTTTATTAAATGTACTATGATACTTGAATTTTAAGTGTATTGTTAAGCATTTGGCATAAGGCCCCTTTCACACTGTGGATTGAGTTTATTGATAGCAACTGAGTTAATTAGGCAGGTGCAAGGAGTGAAAAGGAATGGAAACGCTACATGGCGGATGTCCAAGGGTCACAGGTGAGCCTGTTAGTGTCTCATCCTACATCGAAATCGGTCACACTGTCTCGTAGCTGCATGCTGACGTTCAAACGATGTTGTGGGTTGAAGATAAAATAGAAGAAAAAAATCCTTAATCAGGTTATGGAGTTCCTCTAAAGATGACTGGGGCATGTGGAAATAATTGAAGAATTTCAATTACTTGATGTACATGTTGGGTACATTACGTTAAATGTTTCCAAATTCCGATTTTTAATGTTGGATTAACCCAAAGTTTTTGTTGTTCTAGCAGTTTTTTTTTTACTCGGGTTTGTGCAATCGAAATTGCCAAAAGCGATCCAGTCTCTTCTTGTTCTAGCATTATACTGAAAAAGCTATACAAAATCCCGTTTGTGCTTTGTTGTCTCGTCGGTGACTCCTCGTTTTACATCAGAGGCATTTCGGTAGGAGTGTCTGGAGACGGACTGCCAGTGGCGCCGCCAGCGCGTTCTGTCGAGAGTTTATGCAACTTCCTCTTATCTCTACCTACTAACTCCGTTTCGTTATCATTTTGCACTCGCAGTATCTGATGAAGCAGATATTCGCTATCGAAAGTTAAGGGGTTGAGAATCAGAAACTTGAGTAGGTACCTATGGCTGGACTCCTTCCCGTCTGATTTCAAGCGATTCTGGGAACCACCCTCCCCCCCAACCGTGATCTATTTATGCAACTAACCTATATTTTACCAAAACGATTGATTTAGGATATTACTCTATTTTTGAGATGCGAGCTTGCTAGCATCCAGACCACCAAAGAATACACATCATTCAGACCTATTTATCGGAAGCATTAGCCACTCGGCTACAGAAGACTCACCAATACTGCTTTACTAAAGTACCGTCATTGCCGGGCGTTAATGAAAGGGAGTTCGGTCGGACGGAGATAGTTGGTAGGTACGCTGTAAGAGGTAGTTGCAAAAACTCTCGACAGAACGCGCGAGCGGCACTCGCGAGTCCGTCTCCAGACACTCCTCATTTCGGTTGCCTGTGACAGCTCTTGCAAACTTTCAACCCAACTCCTTAGTGCAAAAGGGGCCTTTGTTGGCCTTTTTAGTACCTAGATATTAGTTCAATGTCATGTTGAGCTATTAATTGAGATTAATCTATAATTCATGTTGTGGTGTAGTTTTTTAATCGAAAAAAAAAAAAAAACATTTGTTTGTTGTAAGGCCACCTGGAAGCCTAGATACTTGTTTGGCTTGATTTGCTGTGATAATATTTTATACCAACCTGCTTCCCATGCCAGCTTTGTCTAGGTTATATCTCTAAAATACTCAATAAATAGCGACAAATTTAAGAGCTGGCGCTTTATGTAAAGAATATTTTAAACCATACTAATTAAGTTAAGAATAGAAGGCACGCAATCTACCAATTCCAATTCACAGTTGGTGAAACTATTTAAAAAATTCCTAAACGGTTCAACCATTTCATTTTATATGTTCAACAGGATGTTCTCAGCCTTTTATTGAGGTTGCGTTGTGAAGGGTCAATAATTAGAGGAGGGATGGCAAAACGAGTACCTACCTATTGCATTGAAAATTACCTTTGGGTCTTCAATTTACTGTTTTTTTAAATTTATTTTTTTATATTTTTATTATTTTCTAATTTAAAATTGTTTCAGACTACCGAACTAATTAAGAAATCTGAATTCATTGGGTAAAGTCACAAATCTTTTGCATGAACATGCTCTCCCTCCTCACCTTAATCTGGAAATCGTCCACTACATGACTTTCAGCTCTTTTTCTCCATTGAAGAAGGTGCTTTAAACTGATATCTACCTGTTGCACACTTCAAAATACAAAGTTATTGATGATCAACCTCATATTATTGTTTGAACATGGATACTTTTCATGCTAAGAAAGACTAGAAGAAGAAATACGTTTATTTTTACAAAACACGACCAAAATGTGAATAAACCCTTCTAAATATTAACAATACAGCATGGTTGAGCACGTACTAAAATTAATAAAAACTGTTTAAACGCATCCCATTGTTGTTATAAAAATTATACATTTAAAAGTAGCTTGTAGGAGAAAGCACACTTCACACAAATTAGATGAAAAAATGCATTATAGCATTACTGAATACAAAATTAATTCCTTCTTCTGGGTTTAACTAAAACTTGAACTGTTCTACCATATGTTTTCTGTAACGACTGGCCATCATACAAAATTTTATTAAATAATTCCATCCACTACCTCATTTATTAGGAAAATGGCTCCATCTCGGGAGATGGTACCACAACCAAACATAAACCATCTGAACTCCCAAAGAACTGAGCAGAAATATAAAGTGGAACAAGTCCTCCTGATTGTGAAGATTGCGCAGAGCGTTATTCTCTCGGGCTGGTACTATAAAGCCTTGCATTTACTCCCAGAAACTCTTAGTGTAGCTCAATCAGCCGAAAGGCCTCGAAAAGTCCCACCCCCATCTGCTCTCTGCCTGAAACTAGCAAATTTTTCCTTCCTCAGTTTCCTCAGTGGCCAAAGCCTTATGCTGGCCTTTCATCTAAGATTTCCACTGTGTTGGGGAGACCAAATCTCTCAGTGTTCCATTACTTTCTGCTCTAAATATCCCCACTTGGTTGATCTCCATTAATACGATCCTTGGCAAACGATAATCAGGCATACACACCAAGCGAGAAATACAGGGTGATTCCTTCGCTGATGCAAAAAAAAAAAAAAAAAAAAAAAAAAAAATTTGAGTGAAACTACATCAAAAATGGAGTAAAATGCCGCCAACTGCATATTTTTATCTCAATCCGTTCTCGAGATATTATTTTTTAAAGGTTTTTTTCAGGAAAACCGTGTTTTTTTCCTTTTAAACTAAAATATCTCCATTTTACTTCATTTAATTTTAACTTTTGACCACATTTTCGAAATCAGCAATTAATTTACTATAAGAATAGTGTACTTAGGTTCTTAAAAAGTACCATCCAAAGGCCCTCACATCAGCTCAAACATTGACGATTTTGAAAAAAGAATATTTCTGAAAATCTTTAAAACTTTACTACTCTTTTAAAAAGAATCCTGGAAACTGGAAAATCTCATGAAAACTGCTTCATTTAATATGCTTTCCAACGGTATTATCAATTTTACTTTTATTTTGTTATTTAGGGGAGAAAATAATATTCTAATGTTAAAAAATGTGGGTTTTTCAATGAAATTGATGGTTTTCTCGAAAGATGACCCTCCATGAACCAACGAGTATGGGGTCGGTTTCCATGTATTTTTTCTCGCTGGATCGAATGGAAACTCTTGCAGATCTCTGAACTAAGTTATAATCGAGTTTTACACTTTTATGAACTAGTTTTACCCCATAACACACATACATTTTATCGTAACAAACAAACTAAACATTTGCGATTTTAAGAGTGAAACTCGGTTATAACGGAGTTGGAGAGATCTACAAATGTTACCATTCGATACAGCGTGAAAAAATACATGGAAACCGACCCCATACTCGTAGGTTCATGGAGGGTCATCTTTCGAGAAAACCAACAATTTCATTGAAAAACCCACATTTTTTAACATTAAAACATAATTTTCTCCACTAAATAACAAAATAAAAGTAAACTTGATTATACCGTTGGAAAGAGTATTCGACGAAGCAGTTTTCATGAGATTTGCCAGTTTCCAGGATTCGTTTTGAAAGAGTAGTAAAGTTTTAAAGATTTTCAGAAATATTCTTTTTTCAAAATCGTCAATGTTTGAGCTGATGTGAGGGCCTTTGGATGGTACTTTTTAAGAACCCAAGTACACTATTCTTATAGTAAATTTAATGTTGATTTCGAAAATGTGGTCAAAAGTTAAAATTGAATGAAGTAAAGTGGAGAAATTTTAGTTTAAAAGGAAAACGACACGGTTTTCCTGAAAAAACCTTTAAAAAATCATATCTCGAGAACGGATTGAGATAAAAATATGCAGTTGGCGGCATTTTACTCCATTTTTTATGTAGTTTCACCCAAATGTTTTTTTGCATCTGCGAGGGAATCACCCTGTATATCTAGGGGCACTGAGAGTGTGTTTTTACAACAATTATTGTAGTGGCCCCAACCACGTGCAGGGCAGACCTGGTTTAAAAGGGAACAAATACCGCAAGATATATTTTTTTCACCACAAATTTCGATGAAAATGCCACGCCAAACTTCTGCAAAAATTCACGGTTCAACAACCGTAGTTGAAGGAAGTTGATTAATCTACAATCAACTTCTTGTTTCGTTATTGTTGACAGCCCAGGCGCACGCTGGATGGTATGGCCATGACATTTAGCAGGAGTACTACGCTCCTAACTCCATTTATCTCTATGGGAGTTTGTACGTTCTAATTTAACTGAATGATTTTTTGTTGTTAAGACATCTGCAAGCCTTCGATTGGCTTGATTTGCTGTGATATTATTTATACCATTCTGCTTTTCACCAGAAGGACTTTCTTTTCTGCTGAAGGACTTAACCAGGGAGTATTGGCTCTTTTCGACAATACATACATGTTGTTATTCCAGTTGATTCAATGATGGGCTTAAGTAAGTGGTTTGGAAATTGTTTGCCTTGAAAGTAATTTGTACTTTCCGTTTTAGATGTCATTTAGGTGCTACAGTTTAAATTTTAGTCAATCACTGTCCTATTGTAGTGTTATGATGATGTTGTACTTAGTTTTAGCACTTTGAATAGGTATAATTTATTGCGATTCTTATTTAAACTTCTGAAATAACATGAGATTATTATTATTAATCTAAAGACCAAGCCAAATACCTCATTTGTCTTGATAGGTAATTTTAAACAGTTTTAAGCTGAATCTCTGTGATATGATCCAAATTCTACTGATGATCTCTTTGGTTTTAATTATTGTTACAGTATTCAGTCTTGTAATCAGATTTATCCTTATAAATACCTAGTCACACTTGTTCCTATTTCGAACCCAAGGCTTGAATGATCAATTATTTTATACTCGAATAAGCCCTGGCCAATCCTTCATTAATTATATATTTCTTAATAAACTTTCACCAAGTTGATGAATTATAAATCAACAATCAACACATCTTCAAGTACTACAAAAAACGTGTCAGGTTAATAATTTATTCTGCCGCTGAAATTCGTTAGACAGTAGCATGCCATCGAGTAGAAAAAGTTGTACAAAATTTTTATAACTTTGATCAATTTGATATTTCATGGATTTTAAAATCCACTTTTAAATGTTGGATTTTATCTAATCCACATTGACGTTCAAAAGTTCCGTTGGAAGGGAGGTGTCAACTATGAGTAGGTGAGTAAATTTTATTAATTATTTTGTGTTCTTTATCAGTTTATTTATATATTCATCTTTTGAATGATTTTTATCTTCATCTTTTAGTTCTTTGATGGGACACAAAATACAACGTACGTAGGTACCTAATCAATTACAAAAGTGAGTAAACATGAATATATATGACAATCGCAGTTGTCACGAAATATTTCGAACTTGTTAGCAATTGGTGGCAAGCCCTTAACACAGTTTTAGAAGAATGATCCTCTGATTACTCAGTCCATTACCATGCTCAAACAGATGACCCAATTTATATTAGATTTGGTGTTACTTGATTTCAAAGTTGTAAATTAACTGAATCATAAAATCTTGGTATTCTTGCAACTGTTTCCCTCATCTTCCTCTTGAAGTGAATTTGGACGAGCGATTGAAGCTCTTTTACCCAAAGCCTTGTAATAACTTATAAAAACCGCGAATGTTAGCTTGTACGATAACAAATTGACGACTACCAAATTATATTTACAGCCATCAGTTGTGTGGTAACTACATTATTGCTCAAATAAAAACCGTCTTGAAGGTTCCAAGCCTTAAGAAACTCTGTAATTATTTTCCTACTCGGTACTCACGGATTCCTCTTTGTTATTACTCCTTCTGACCACTGACCAATTGAAAGTTGTTTAGCCCTTGAGGGCAGGTTCTCGCGTGTTTATGAAAACAATACTTATAAGTATTTTTTGCCACTCAACAATACTTAATAAACAAAACTTGATCTTACAATTAAACGCATTTTAATTGCCTGGATATGCTCTATTGCAATGGCGGCAATGAGAAGTGTACGAGGCAGTGACTTGAATTTGACTTAAAATTATGGTTTGATACCTTTTACCAAATGTGATAATTTTTTGTTCCTGAACCAACTCTCACTATCAAATATGACTCAATCGTATACCTTACTAAATGTTAGTGAAGGTTTGCAGAACATGAAGCTATTGCAGTGGTTATACCTACAATTTAATTACTACTTTTTGGAAAGTTTTTTTTTTTTCGTTGCCTACTAGAGTGGAGTTTCAATGTTTTCCGTTGATGAGGATTAAACAAGTTCCTTTGCGGGAAAAATCGCAATTTCAAGATTTAAAAGAAAAAAGGTGTTTTGTAATGTTGCACACCTTCGCACATCCACCACTGTTTCATACTAAGTAACGCATGTATAGGTGACTTAGTGGCTGGTGAGTCCTCTTTCTTGGTTATCATTTTAAAATAACAAATTGCAAATATCTTGCGTATTGAACTCACCGAAGTGTGGCTTGCCGTTAGCGTAGTTCTCAACAATACGCATTTTTATGATATCGGCTTTCTACTCACCTGTTGTAACCCTGTTTGTACATCTGTGTGTATAATTCACAAATTCACTGATACAAGGAAAAATTAAGCAATATTGGACATGTAATTTATTAGTGCCGTTAACGTTTAATAGCATAGAAGTACTTGATCTTAAAATAGTAGATGGGTAATTTGTAGAGATAAAATTTGTTTCTCAAAACCTCGGTAAAAATGTTAACTTTTACATTCGTTCAGTCCTTCTTTATTTATAAGAGTATCATAAATCTATCAGTTGATGCTGATAGTTATCGTTACCTACCTTACTAATAAGATTTTGCTTCAATAACGAAATTGACCTGCCCAAAGTGACCTTAGTTTAGCTAATCCTGGAATCGTACCTAATGTTTATTAATAATTGCAATTAGGTCGAATATCTCGGTAGCAAAGTCAACTAGATACAAGAATATATTATTTTATTTCTTTTGAAAATATTTGCACACAAGCTTTTTGTTTTTTATTCGAACCTACTGTGCTTTTGTTGTATGACCGATGTTCTTCCATGACAAATGCCTCATGAATTCGAAGTAAGGCGTTCACTTCGCGCTAACTTGGCCAAAAAAGATGAATTTGGGATCATTAAAATGTGCTAGAATCTATGCTTAATCTATTCTGCCAATCACTGGCCCGTTGAAAATCCGCTCACGTTTACATAATGCAGCAAGATTGGAACTTTTAATGGTATACAATTCTCTTTAATCGATTGTTTAACCAACGTAGGCTGATTTCCTTGTGTGCAATATATTTATGTACTTATACATTTCTACTGTCGATTGGAAACATATAAACAGTGTTGAGCTAGTTGATTTTTGCGGCTATTTTTGTTGTTAGTTGAAAGTACATATTTTCTTGAATTTTGAACGAGAAAAGAGATTTTATGCTGGTTGTTAATGTTGAAATATGCACATTTAGAACAATAAATAGAGTTTGAAAATGAATTTTTTCTGTGTTATTAGTACTTACCTATGTTTTCTGAATTATTAGTCTACAACTTATTACAACTGTAAATTCCTCGGATGAACTGTTACAGAATTGATTCGTGAGAATTAAATTTTGATGTAATTCTATTACGAGAGTTTTTACACTGGAGTGAAATATCCTCTTCAATATTTTGTAACACAGTTCAATTGGTCACGAGGCCACCTACAATTCGAACAACGGTTAGCCTTGATGAAGCTGGTGGTTGCCATGTCGCATATCACGTTTTTGTCAGGTCCCATTTCTTTGGGCAGATCTCTGCAACATTGGGCTTCTAATCCCGCCACAGTCAAAACATGAGTCGAATCTATAGGGAAACCATAATAATAATGAATTATTGATTGGAAATTGAAAGGGTTAAATTATTTGGGACGATGAAAATCACAAATCATCTCAGGCCACAAAAGTTAATGTGTAATATTAAAGTGCAAAAGTACCTACTTATCGCTTACCAGTACTTATATCTATATCAGTATTCCACGTATAACATGAAACACATCTCGTAAAAATCAGCATACTAATGGGGGCGCAGGAAACTCGCTAAGTCTCCAAAGGGTGTCTCGGGTTTATCCCAGCAGGATGTCTACAAAGCTCGACAACTTCTGTAGCCAAACTGGTATAGAAATACCTGCTGGTCTCACACAGAGTGCATTTACAATGCATAAAATAATGGATGAACATCCCTCGAGAAGAAACCCCAAGGAAGAAGGAGCAGGGCCACACTACCTACTCTACCTACCAAAGCAGCCTGCCCCATGAAGCAGCTGAGCTAACAAGGATCAAAAAGCCTGAAGGCTTAAGTCGTACTGAATGTTCGATGTACGAGGGGAGTTGGAGCTTTGCCTGAGAAGAAGCTTCCTTGGTGTACGGAACAGGTGTCTTTTGTCTGGCGTGAAAGATCCTAAGCATCCAGTTGTATTCTTCATAAACTGAAGCCCCGGTGGATGAAGCCAGTCACTAATGAAAAAGGTACCAGACCTTCTCGAACGATCAAGTTTGTCCCCCACCCCGGCAACTACTTGAAACCGTTCCCTACAAGAAGAACTATGAGTTCTTGAATGAATTCTCACAAGTAGAATGCACATGAATTCGCACAAATAGATCAGAATTCTCTGTGTATAGGTTGGTGGTCTGGATGCTCGCAAGCTCGCATCTCAAAATTAAATAACATCAAGTAGTCAATCCCTTAGTAAAAATACAGATCAGTTGAAAATGTTGGTCAGAATGATGTGTGATAATCTAAGTCGAAACAGATTGAACGGAATTGAAGAACTCACAGTTCTTCTTGTAGGGAACGGTTCCAAGTAGTTGCCGGGGTGGGGGACAAACTGCTCGTTCGAGAGGGTCTCGTACTAATGAAAAAGGTCGGAATAAAAAGGCCCCGTCTCCATGACAGAATTTTAACATGGATATGCTTTTGGGCTGGGGGGTCATTCTAAAATTTGCGTAACGACACCAAAATTTGTGACGACCCGGCACTTTAGATTATTATTAACTCGAAAAGTGAAGGCTAGGTAGAATTTCTATTTTTCACGTACAACCAATGAGTTACTAGGGAAGAGTAACTCCCATAGTTTTCATAGTAGGGAAATCGTTCGCCACTTTTTGGAATGCTCTCATTTTATCACAACATCTCATGACCTCTAAGCCATTGTAGTGTCAAGGAATGCTGATTTATTACTCTAAGTTATAAACTAATATTGTTTTGTAACCATAATGGAATAATCTTGTGAAAAGAAGGCACTACATGGTTGGTATACAATTGAGTAGTAGGCACCTACTGGTAAGCAGTTGTTTTTCCCATCATGGGAGAAATTAAAATGCTTTGCGAGCGCTTTCTGGTTTCTCATATCTTGGGGTGTTTGTCTCCAAAAAATCAAACGGTTGTTGTTTTATATCGGAAACCTCAGCTCTTTTTCAGATGAGTTTGCTATGTGCACAGGTGAGAGCTATTTGTGCCAAAAGTTGTTTCATTATCTAAATGCCCACTCGTAATTTTCGATTTATTCTTCCAGAATAATTTGATTCCATGTCTGTATGTGTTCTCGAATCCTTGCCACTTCCATAACTTTCACAATTTTCATTTGATTTTGATCAAGTTTTGAGATTTTTAGTTGGTTAGGACCTTAAAGTTCCTCTCAACTATCATGGTTTTATATCTCGTTCACTATCAATCATATATTAACCCAAATTTGGCGACCAGTTTAGGATAAAATAGTTTTCTATGAATTGTCGCATTCCAATTTTATATAATAAATAAATTTGAGAAGGTACTCACAAAGTTTCAGAGTGTGTTGCGTATCGACTTTTCTTAGTAATGAGCGTTAGGTATCCACGTATTCATTTTATATTTCAAGTGACAATGGATTCATTTGATCGAAACTTAAGAGAAACTTGAGAGAATATCTCAGTATTAGGTAATTTCAAGTTTTTTAGGTAATTCAAGTAGTAGTAAGTGCTTACCTTTTTGGATGTATTTTACAAAGCTTGAAATTTGTGCCTGTGTTAGATGACTATCAGAGTAATTCCCAATGAATGCAACCTGAAAGTTAGATTACTATCAATTTTATCATTAGGATGGTATATCAGGTTTTCGTATTGTTAATAGGACCTACCGTTTACTTGAATATGAGTAACTATTTTAGAATAAGTACACCAGATGAGTTTTAAGCAGAAAGGTGATATTTTCAACTTGAAAAAATTGTGTTTAAACTAAATTGAATTGAAGTAGGTAATGGAACAAGACACGAGAAAAACCCATGCTTGGTTCAAACCAACCCATTCAATCAAATAATATATATATTTTTTTGTTTTTACTTTTTCAGCAACTTTAATTATACCAGTTTAGTAACAGGGGAAGCCACGAAGTAAAAAAAAGAAAAAAAAAAAAAAAAAAAAAAAAAATCACTCATGCAGCATGATCGTATGAGCGAATTTTTGTAAATTATCGTATATAATACTTTGCATTGTTTTTGAAAATTGAGGACTGAATGAAAAGGAATTGCTAACCACCAATTTCATTGCAAAAAAACTCGTTCTAAATAATATTCTGCAATTCAAATAAAATTTTGAATTTTTAGATTTTTTTGCAGTTTTATCTAATTTTCTGCCAATATTATTGGAATTTAAGTACATTTTTCAGGATGAATTTGTGCATACAATTTTTTATGCTCTATTTCATCGTTGATAAACTACTTTTGACAAAAATTCTGTTAAAAAATATAAATTTAACAATTTTTAGTTATTTAGCCATTTTTAGTGATTTTTTGAGCACAATTTTTGAAATGTTACCAATTTAGTGTACTCAAAAATTGATGGCCAAGGACCTCGCCCTTTCGTTTGGAAATCTTGATTTTTTGGCGCAAGAACGGAATTTTAATAGCAAACCTAAGGAAAGTTATCGTCTGGAAAGACACATATATAAATAAACACACACACACACACATGAAAAGTGTTAAACTTCAGGATTCGTTTCAGAATGCTTTCAAAACGGATTTCAATGAAGAAAATTTTCGAAAATTTTGGTTTTAAAATGTTTGGAGGTATTGCAATAGCTTAATTTTCTACAAAAATTCGCTCAAAAAAAACTATAGGCCTAACCAACTTACCCGACACAGGCGCGAGTGTATAAATGTGTATCAACCCCCACTCCTCCCAGAAAAATAAAGAAGGGGGGGGGGGTCCACATTTAGGATTGAACCCAGGATCTCTCACGTTCCCTAGTCTTTTATTTTATCCACAGGTACAATCTTATGTCATTCGAGGTATAGACAACTCGAACATAATTATGCCTTACATATTGAGTAGCTACCTAGCTAAAAACTTGCAGGTAGGTACCTATTTCATTCGTCATTCGTTATTGGCGTTTGAAAATCTCCTTGATTGCGCATACACTTATTTAGCCATAGCATAGAATGCGATATTGTTGGAGTGTTGTAAAAGTTGAATTTTATTTCTATAAATTATTACAAAATCTCGGGAATTTTTACTGAGGTTATCTTACCTTGATTGTAGTACTGGAATTCGCGTCGTCTGATTCGTAATCCCATCCTCTCGCTTCGTACACGTTGCCAGAGTCATCAATAAGAAAATTGTAGTTCAGCGATACATTGTCTGCCTTTCTTGAAAACAATCAAATTAGATGCTTAGAACAAAGTTAGAAGGGGTTTCAAGTACTACCTACCAACAAAACGGAAGTTAGTGAAAAACGTTGTCTATTTCCACAAAAAATAAAGAGTTACACTGTTAAATCGATTTCGACGGTTAGGCCATCATCAGTAACAAACAATAACTGAAGACACATTAGAAAGGACACAGCTTTTATAGTAACAGGTGAAGGGAGATTGAATCCCATTGGTCAAGAGAAAGGAAAGGGGCAGGAGGTACAACCAATTAAGTGCAAACTAGGTGACGGGGGATTATAGCTAATTAGATGAAGTGAAAGGGGGAAAAAATAACTAAATATGGTTTCAACATTGTGAAGGGATAATTCCAAGCTTTATAAAAATGGACCTATCAAAGGTGAAATATATTGAGGTATATCCTCATTTAAACATTTACCAGATCTGTCACTTTTGATAATTTCGAATTTTTCAAGTACATTCAACATACCTCCCTTCTGACAAAAATGAAGAAATTCTACAAACTGTCTATCTGTCAAATCAAAATTGTAACTATGATTGTGTAGTGGATTTATATATGTTTTACTTGGTGTAGGTAGACCAAGTGGGACATTTATATTCTGGTTATGCGGGTTAGTCCCTGAGGTATTCCTGTAAGGAATGTGAGCGAAATCGCCAAGGTCAGCTTGCTTGGCGGGAGGAACTTGAGGATAGTTCGTGTCGCAGCCGCGTGGAGCACTGGGCTCGCATAGTGGGTGCTGGGTTCGATCAGTTTGGTGCTGAGCCGTTGTGTAATATTCCGGCCTAAGATTTATATCTGTAGGGGGAATATACTGGGCTTGGTTGAGGTACTGAAAAGTATCCTTTGTTTTTAGCACGTTTGGAGTGTGTTTGACACTCGGATCGGCCGGGTAGCCTTGTGTAGAATATCGTGGATATTCAGAAATCTTTGTCGAATCATGATGATTGACTTCAGAGCGGGTCTGAAAGGTATCCTCGAACTTTTGTGTGTGTGAGGCTTGACCTAACGTTTCCTTCATGAATACGTTAGGTAAGAAGGCGATCTCTTCGCGAGAATCGAGCCTTTGTCTGTCGCTAGGAACAGCGGACGAGTCGAGTAGCGGGTAGGGAGCGCTGCGTGGGCTAAGGCCGCCAGCCGCGCCGTGTTCTGCTTCCTCTTGCATGAGGAAGTAGGACGGGCGGCGCTCCATCGATGTACCCGAGTTTGTTAACTCGTTCTCGATACCTCTACGTATAGGATAGAGGGTTTGGAAGGTGGACTCGCTTGACAGAGCTTCTTTCCTTTGCTCGGATGTCAGGGTCCTACCTTGTAGTCTTGAAAAAGGCTTCCTTGGACGATAAATTAGAGCGGATGAGCTGAGTAATTTATCGGCGTGCCCCAGCGGTCGGTGACGAGCTTAGTGCTACGAAACCCGGGCGACACGTCTCGGAACGTCCCAGCGGGCGTACGATCTAATGAGAATATCAATAGATGTACCGGGTGGCGTCCTGACAGAAGAACTACGTTGGGCAATGAGCAGGATAAATAATCACTGGACTCGTAGATGCCAATGCGAGATCTGTGTGGAGAGAAGGTATGCCTTGTAGAAAGCAGTAGAAAGCCGTTCTGAGATGAACTCGTGAGCAGAAGGGTCGTCAGCGTAGAGCGTGTAGAATCTTCGTACTGCAGAGTGTAGTCGTCGAGAGCGGTGAGTGGAATGAATTTCGGAGGGCTCCGAGCGGGGTAATTATAGGGAGGTGGCCGCCTCCTGCCGCCTCCTGATTGGTCCGCTTAATTTCATTAATTCAACTGTGTTATCTCATTGGCTCGCACATTGTTTTCTCAGAATCTGCGAGTATGATAGCTGAGTTGGTCCTCCGGGGGTGGCTTCCCCGCGTCCGTCGCTGCGACGGGGTCCCCAGAGGTGGCTTCCGTGCGTCCGTTGCGGAGACAAGGACCTTGAGGTGTCTTCCCTGCGTCCGTCGTTTAGACGGGGTCCTCGGGTGGCTTCCCTGCGTCCGTTGTTCAGACGGGATCCCCGGGGGTGTCTTCCCTGCGTCCGTTGCTGAGACGGGGTCCCCGGGGTGGCTGCTGGACCAGAGGTGGTTGCTTGCCGCCTCCTGGTTGGTTCGCCTATTGTCTCTCGTGCAATCATTGTTTCTGATTGGCGAGTAGGCTTGCTAGAACTGTCCTTGTTAGTTTTAGAGGACGTTTGATTGTCTGTTTGAGTTTTCTCATTCAAGGCGACTTGGTTCAAGATACTTGTCGCGTCTCTCTCGCCCAGTAAGTGTTTAGGGAGGTCGCCTTGTATGTTATTTGTTAATATTTCCCTTTTGAGAGAGAATTTCGTATTTTCTCTCTGGTGAAATATTTTGTTTGACGGAGTTATAACTCGACGTCTTATAAATATTTGTGTGTCGTGTCTACCTCTTTTTGGTAGCCCTGAAAAGGGCTGTTGAAAAGAGGGGGTGGTTTTCACCACAGATTGGATTCCTTAAGATGTTTCGCAAATTACTAGACTTACCCTTATTTTCCCTGAAATCCTCCTGATGCTCGTCAATTCTTTCCCTGAATTTCCTACCAGTTTGACCGCAATATTCGTAACCACAAGAACATTTTAGTTTACAAACCCCACTTTTATCCTGAACATTGATTTTGTCCTTAACGGATCCTAGTAATGCTTTAAGACTATTTTTAGTTCTAAAACCTACTTTGTAACCTCTCGATGATAGAATTTTGCCGATTTTATCCGAACGAGTGATTTAGTTCGTACCTACCAACAGTTAGAAGCAGCGAGTGACGATCTCGAACAATCAAGTCGAGTCACGATACTGTGGACCCTGACTTGCTCTTTAGTTCGACTACCCACTGCGTGACATTCCCAGCGCTCCAGCCGCCTTGAGATTTTACACAGATCAGTTTTTTGCTTAGATTAGTGGTCTTAAAAATACATAACATGTAGTAGTCAATCCCTTAGTGAAAATTTAGATTAGTTAGTCAGGGTCTAGAGCATGGATTCCCAAACTGAGGGGCGCGCCCCCCCTGGGGGCGTAAAGACGGGTTAGGGGGGGCGTGAGACCATTCGACCATTCTTTGGGGCAACATCGAGCCAACTCCAGGAGCGAACTCGTTTTTGCCCCAAACTATCATATATCATCCTTGGGGCTGACAGCAGGAAAAAATTATCTCAAATACCACTGTCCGACAATACAGTGAAACGTCGTATTGATGATATGGCTGAAGACATAAAAAACCAGGTAGTCGATAATAAAACTATCACAATTTTCTGCCATCCAGCTAGACGATAGTACAAACGTTGCTCAATGTTCTCAGTTAGTTGTATATGTTCGATATGTTGAAAATGAATCAATAAAATACTAGCTACTCTTCTCAACAGAGCTGGAGACCTCTACAAAAGCTGTTGATGTGATGAAAGCCCTCCGGCGATGTCCACCCCGCTGCGCTTATCTCGTCCCACCGAGGCACGGGCACGTCGCCCGAGCTGATCCACTTGCGTGGAACCGTGGGGAGCTGGTGAGCGGGTGGAGCCCTGGGCAGCTGCGGAGCGGGTGTAGCCGGCGTTGTGAATGCGGCTGGTGTCCTCCACACCACCTCCCTTGGAGCGCTGGCGTCCGCCGGTCCCTTCTTCTCCGGCGAAGGTGGTAGCGGGCCGATGGGTGCCGGAATTTCCTCTGCTAGGAGGAAATTCTCCACTTCCTCTGTGAGCATGTCTTCTTGAGCGTGAGTCGAAGCTGCCATGGTCAAGGTTGGTATGAGCTCCGGGCTTGGGGTGTTCCTTATTTATATCTCCCACTGTTCCTACCCGAGAAAAGTGGGCGTGGCCTGCTTCGAGTGCAGTCACCCACTTCTCGTCGAATTTGGTAGAGGGGACGCGCCCTCTGGCGGATTTTCGGGGAGTCTCCTCCTTATTTTCTGCCTGATTTTTGCTTAGTGACACAGCCTCGTCTGTTTTTAGAGTGTAAGCTGGTTTGATTTGCTGTTTGGGAACTTTTTTTGTGTGTTCGCCAATTTGTACTGTAACCGAAAACTTATCTCTTTTAACAACTTTGAATGGTCCCGTGTAAGGACATTGCAAAGAGGAGAGCTGTGTGGGCACTCTGATATAGACATGTGTACATGTATCCAAATTTTTGGGCATGTTGACGGCATATTTCGTATTATTATGTTTAATATGCGTAGGTCGGAAGAAGAGAGGCTCAGAAAGGTTTGTAGAAGTTACGAAAATGTCGCCTGGGAGCGGCACGTCAATTCCGTAAACTTTTTGGAAGGGTGTAGTTTCCGTTGCTGGGTCTACTGCCGTACGCATGGCGAGTAGTACTTTTGGAAGGGCGTCGAGCCAATTTTCGTTTTGTGCTTTGAGAGCCTCTTTCAAGGATCTATTTCTGCGTTCCACCATTCCGTTTGTTGACGGTTTGTATGGTAACGTGTGAGTATGTTTTACTCCGAGACGTTCCATAATGGAATGAAATAGATCTGATTCGAATTGTGTGCCCTGGTCACTTGTGATGTATTTTGGTACGCCTTTTGAGGCTACCCAAATATTGATAAAGGCGTTTGTGATCGTGGACGTTTCGATGTTGTTAAGAGGGACTGCCTCTAGCCAACCCGTTGCTCTATCTACCATCATTAGGATGTAACGTTTCCCTCCTTTAGCTAAAGGTAAGGGTCCGGTAATGTCAACGTGTACGTGGGAGAATTTGTTTGCCGTTTCAAATTCGGAGTAAGGGAGCTTCACGGAGCGAGTGATTTTTGCTCGTTGGCAAGTCTCGCATGCTCGGACCCAGTTAGAGACATCTGCACGAAGGCCGTGCCAAAAATATCTTTGTTTTACTTTATACACTGTAGATTGTATGCCTGGGTGTCCCAAATTGTTAATTTGGCTGATTATTTCGTGCCTTATTTCGTTTGGAATATAAGGTCTTGGGTGTCCTAAGTCTAGGTTACACCAAATCTCTCCTTGAGGGAATTCAACTCGTGTGAGTTTTAGTTTGTCCTCTGCGTTAGGAGGAGAATGAATCTGTGCATTTGAGATGTGCAGTAGGAGATTGCACTCTATTGCGGCCGTAATTTGTGAAATTTCGGCTATGGACGGACCCTCGTCAGTTTGGGTTGAAATTGACTTTGTTTGAATTTCAACTGGATCGAAAGGTCTGGAGAGTGCGTCGGCTACGACGTTGTCTTCTCCAGGTATATGTCGTATGTCACTTGTCATTTGGGAGATGTATGTTAGCCATCTCAATCGCATTTTAGAAAAATGTGCGTTTTTCTTAAGCATTGTGCCTAGCAGAGGCTTGTGATCTGAGCAAATATGAAAAGAGCGGCCGTCCAAGTCATTGTGCCAATGAATGCAAGCTTGGTAAGCGGCGAACATCTCTTTGTCGAAGGAGGCTTTATTCTTCCATTGTTCCGGAATTTCTTTACTGAAAAATCCCAATGGTTGGTAAGATTTCGAGCCGTGTTTGTCTGTAATTTCCTGCTCCAGTGCCGCTCCGATGTGTGTATCGGATGCGTCGCAAACTATTCTCCACTCTGCTGTAGGGTGTGGATGAGCAATATTGTGCAATGTAGCTTTTATCATTGCTTGTTTTAAGCTGTTGAAAGCTTTTTCTCTCTCTGATGTCCATTCGATAGGTGTTTTGTCATTTTTTTTGTTTGACTGAATGGAGTCATACAGAGGTTGCGCTGTGTGAGCGAATTTACTTGAGCAAGCTCGGTAGAAACCACACATACCTAGGAATCTGCGTAGGCTTCGTACGTCTATTGGCCGAGGGAATTGCTCTATGGCTTCTATTTTATCTCGTTTAGGACTTATCCCTTCTTTCGAGATAGTGAAACCTAGGAAATCGACGGTAGGTTTTGAAAAAATGCATTTATCAAAACCTACTCGAAGTCCGTGTTCTCCTAGTTTGTCGAAAATTTGTTTGAGGTGGTTCATGTGTTCTTTATAATTTTTAGAAGCCACCAATATGTCATCTAGGTATACAAATGCGAAATCGAATTTTCGCATGATGCTGTCCATGTACCTTTGCCATGTTTGAGCCGCTCCGGCCAAACCCATGCTCATTTTTTTAAACTCATAGAGACCGAAAGGTGTAATAATTGCTGTTTTATGAGCGTCATCTGGGTGCATCGGGATATGGTAATATGCCGATTTTAAATCTATTGTCGAATAGATTTGTGTATTATGTAAATTCGCTTGGAAAGAGCGAATGTGAGGTGGCGGGTAGGCGTCTTTCTTAGTTTTTGCATTGAGGAATCGGTAATCTCCCGTGATTCTCCACGTTCCATCCTTTTTGGGCACGCAATGTAGCGGAGAAGCCCATTCAGAGTCGGAGGGAGCGATGATCCCTTCTGTGAGCATTTTGTCGAAAGTACTTTTAACCTGAGCCCGTTTTTCGCCTGCCATGGGTCTTGCACGGAAGTGTACTGGTGTTCCTTCCGTGGTTATACGGTGGTAAACCCCGTTGTTTTTCCACTTTCCTTGAAGTTTGCTCATTTTATCATTGTATTTTTCAATGATAGAGCGTATGTTTTCGTCTTCTGTGAGCTGTATGTCCTCTGGTTGAGGGCTGTTGTCACGATGAGGGATAGCAGCTGCTATTTGTTCGTCAGTAAATTTTTTGTTCATGACTGCAGCGATTTTTTGATCGGCATAGCTCTTTATTTTATCTTTGTAGATATATTTGTGTTTGACCCGTATTCCGATATCCCAAGACTCGAGGAATGGTATACCGAGGATCGCTAGATCAACTTTCGTGATCATGAAATCGGTGGTCATGTCTCCGAGGCCGATGTTAATTGTCGTGTCAGCACGGCCTAGTGTGTCTATAGGGGCGCCGTTAGCTGCTGTGAGCTTGACGTTGGACTTACGAATTTTTAAGCCCAATTTTTTGGTGACATTGTGGGGCAGAATATTCACTTCTGCTCCCGTGTCAATGAGAAATTCAGTGCCATTTAGTTTGCACTTGAAAAAAAGCCTTTTATACTCTTTAGTCTGCCGGTGTATAGGCTCAGATACACTGGCAGTTATTCGTTTTCCAAACTCTCTGCGTCGGAGGTTGGAACGGTACTTTCTTGTATCGATCTATGAGTATTTTCGCTTGAAACCAAGGTTTTAGGCTGGCTGATAGGCGCTGCCTTTTTGATAGGTTTGGAGGCGGTATCTGCCTTCCAAGTGCAGTATTCTGGGTCTGCACACTTGCGAGTTTCTCTACCGAAACGGGCGTGGTTTCGGCAGACATAGGCCGTCGGTTTGTGAGACTTACTCTCTACTTGCTGAGGTTTGAAATCAGCTTTTTGTGAGAGGGCCTTTTTGAAACCAGTCTTCGTAGGTTTCGAAGTAGATTCTACTCCTCGTATGTTGAGAGAGGGGTTCGCTGTTTTGTACGCGTGTAGCGTATCAGCTAGGTCGAGCCGGGCATTCGTGGTAGGCTGTGCTGCGACCATGCCTCAGGCTTCGATAGGCAGTTTCGATCCACTTTTGAGTGATCAGAGCCTCTGAGAAGTACCCAACAGCCTTAGAGTACATTTCATGGTACTTGGTGCTGGGTTTTTTGGCGAGAGATGCGGGGTCCTCGAGCGCGAGGAGCCTGTCCTGTAAGGACAACCCGTATTCTCGTTGTAGGCGCTGTTTGGCCTCTTCATAAGGTGCGTGGGGTGCCGTGAGGTAAGCTGAGTCAATAGCTTCCCGCATTTCCTCCGGTACCCACTTGTAGATAGCTGAGAAACATTCGTTCTGCGTTCTCAGGTTTTTTCGCACGCAGTATTGATCGAACTCGGCGAGTGCACGATCGATATTCTTCTTTTGGAAGATAGGTCTTTGGTAATCTCCCATTTCCTCCAAAAGTGCTCGAAAGCCGCCTTGTGTAGAGGGTTGTTGTGTGAGATGTGGGGCGTATAGGCCCGGCGGGGGTCGCACGCCCGCAGTGGTTCCCTGAAATCCACTAGCTTCATAAGAGGGAACGAAATGCTCCGTGTTAAGCCTGTTCAATGGCGGGGTCACCATTTGTAGTGGATTTAAATATGTTTTACTTGGTGTAGGTAGACCAAGTGGGACATTTATATTCTGGTTATGCGGGTTAGTCCCTGAGGTATTCCTGTAAGGAATGTGAGCGAAATCGCCAAGGTCAGCTTGCTTGGCGGGAGGAACTTGAGGATAGTTCGTGTCGCAGCCGCGTGGAGCACTGGGCTCGCATAGTGGGTGCTGGGTTCGATCAGTTTGGTGCTGAGCCGTTGTGTAATATTCCGGCCTAAGATTTATATCTGTAGGGGGAATATACTGGGCTTGGTTGAGGTACTGAAAAGTATCCTTTGTTTTTAGCACGTTTGGAGTGTGTTTGACACTCGGATCGGCCGGGTAGCCTTGTGTAGAATATCGTGGATATTCAGAAATCTTTGTCGAATCATGATGATTGACTTCAGAGCGGGTCTGAAAGGTATCCTCGAACTTTTGTGTGTGTGAGGCTTGACCTAACGTTTCCTTCATGAATACGTTAGGTAAAAAGGCGATCTCTTCGCGAGAATCGAGCCTTTGTCTGTCGCTAGGAACAGCGGACGAGTTGAGTAGCGGGTAGGGAGCGCTGCGTGGGCTAAGGCTCCCGGCCGCGCCGTGTTCTGCCTCCTCCTGCATGAGGAAGTAGGACGGACGGCGCTCCATCGATGTACCCGAGTTTGTTAACTCGTTCTCGATACCTCTACGTATAGGATAGAGGGTTTGGAAGGTGGACTCGCTTGACAGAGCTTCTTTCCTTTGCTCGGATGTCAGGGTCCTACCTTGTAGCCTTGAAAAAGGCTTCCTTGGACGATAAATTAGAGCGGATGAGCTGAGTAATTTATCGGCGTGCCCCAGCGGTCGGTGACGAGCTTAGTGCTACGAAACCCGGGCGACACGTCTCGGAACGTCCCAGCGGGCGTACGATCTAATGAGAATATCAATAGATGTACCGGGTGGCGTCCTGACAGAAGAACTACGTTGGGCAATGAGCAGGATAAATAATCACTGGACTCGTAGATGCCAATGCGAGATCTGTGTGGAGAGAAGGTATGCCTTGTAGAAAGCAGTAGAAAGCCGTTCTGAGATGAACTCGTGAGCAGAAGGGTCGTCAGCGTAGAGCGTGTAGAATCTTCGTACTGCAGAGTGTAGTCGTCGAGAGCGGTGAGTGGAATGAATTTCGGAGGGCTCCGAGCGGGGTAATTATAGGGAGGTGGCCGCCTCCTGCCGCCTCCTGATTGGTCCGCTTAATTTCATTAATTCAACTGTGTTATCTCATTGGCTCGCACATTGTTTTCTCAGAATCTGCGAGTATGATAGCTGAGTTGGTCCTCCGGGGGTGGCTTCCCCGCGTCCGTCGCTGCGACGGGGTCCCCAGAGGTGGCTTCCGTGCGTCCGTTGCGGAGACAAGGACCTTGAGGTGTCTTCCCTGCGTCCGTCGTTTAGACGGGGTCCTCGGGTGGCTTCCCTGCGTCCGTTGTTCAGACGGGATCCCCGGGGGTGTCTTCCCTGCGTCCGTTGCTGAGACGGGGTCCCCGGGGTGGCTGCTGGACCAGAGGTGGTTGCTTGCCGCCTCCTGGTTGGTTCGCCTATTGTCTCTCGTGCAATCATTGTTTCTGATTGGCGAGTAGGCTTGCTAGAACTGTCCTTGTTAGTTTTAGAGGACGTTTGATTGTCTGTTTGAGTTTTCTCATTCAAGGCGACTTGGTTCGAGATACTTGTCGCGTCTCTCTCGCCCAGTAAGTGTTTAGGGAGGTCGCCTTGTATGTTATTTGTTAATATTTCACTTTTGAGAGAGAATTTCGTATTTTCTCTCTGGTGAAATATTTTGTTTGACGGAGTTATAACTCGACGTCTTATAAATATTTGTGTGTCGTGTCTACCTCTTTTTGGTAGCCCTGAAAAGGGCTGTTGAAAAGAGGGGGTGGTTTTCACCACAGTAACTATGATTGGATTCCTTAAGATGTTTCGCAAATGACTAGACTTACCCTTATTTTCCCTGAAATCCTCCTGATGCTCGTCTATTCTTTCCCTGAATTTCCTACCAGTTTGACCGCAATATTCGTAGCCACAAGAACATTTTAGTTTATAAACCCCACTTTTATCCTGAACATCGATTTTGTCCTTAACGGATCCTAGGTAATGCTTTAAGACTATTTTTAGTTCTAAAACCTACTTTGTAACCTCTCGATGATAGAATTTTGCCGATTTTATCCGAACGAGTGATTTAGTTCGTACCTACCAACAGTTAGAAGCAGCGAGTGACGATCTCGAACAATCAAGTCGAGTCACGATACTGTGGACCCTGACTTGCTCTTTAGTTCGACTACCCACTGCGTGACATTCCCAGTCGATAATAAAACTATCACAATTTTCTGCCATCCAGCTAGACGATAGTACAAACGTTGCTCAATGTTCTCAGTTAGTTGTATATGTTCGATATGTTGAAAATGAATCAATGCATGAGGAAGTAGGACGGGCGGCGCTCCATCGATGTACCCGAGTTTGTTAACTCGTTCTCGCGCTCCAGCCGCCATGAGATTTTACACAGATTAGTTTTTTGCTTAGAAAAGCATGGATTCCCAAACTGAGGGGTGCGCCCCCCCCCCCCCCCCCCTGGGGGCGTGAAGACGGGTTAGGGGGGGCGTGAGACCATTCGACCACAGGAGCGAACTCGTTTTTGCCCCAAACTATCATATATCATCCTTGGGGCTGACAGCAGGAAAAAATTATCTCAAATACCACTGTCCGACAATACAGTGAAACGTCGTATTGATGATATGGCTGAAGGCTGAAGACATAAAAAACCAGGTAGTCGATAATAAAACTATCACAATTTTCTGCCATCCAGCTAGACGAGAGTACAAACGTTGCTCAATGTTCTCAGTTAGTTGTATATGTTCGATATGTTGAAAATGAATCAATAACAGACGAGCTACTCTTCTCAACAGAGCTGGAGACCTCTACAAAAGCTGTTGATGTGATGAAAGCCGTATCTGATTTTTTTGACAATTATGGACTCTCGTGGCAAAAAGGCAAAAACTAATTTGCGTATGCACTGATGCCCTTCAATGCTTGGTTCTCGCTCAGGCTTCGTGCAGTTGGTCAGAGAAAAAAACGCTGATGTGACTGGGATTCATTGCTTTATACACCGACAAGCCTTGGCCACCAAAACTCTTCCAAACGACTCAATGCTGTCTTAAAATTATGTATTAAAATAGTGAACTACATAAAAAGCAGTGCTAAATACCCGACTGTCTGGTTTTCTTTGTGAAGATTTAGGAACTGACCACAAAACACTGCTATTTCACACAGAAGTACGCTGGCTCCCAAAAGGAAACATGTTGGCAAGACTATTTGAGCTCCGAGATGAAGTAACTTCGTTCTTGGAAAACCAGAAGCAAAATGAGCTAAGCATGAACTTCAGCAAACCTAGTTCTCAAGTAATGTTGGCATATTTGTCAGATTACCTTGATTCGTTAAACAGCCTTAACTTAAAACTGCAGGGTGGAGACTCAAACGTCATAACTCATCGTGACGACATCAAGACGTATGTTGAGAAACTACAACTTTGGAGACGAAAAGTATCAGCAAACCCCTGCAACTTTTCAAATTTCCCAAAACTAGTATCAATCTCAGAAGAAACACGCTTCAAGGAGGTTTTTGAAGGATGAAACTTGTCAAAACAAGTGTCAAACCATTTGGAGACGATCACTGATGAATTCGGGAAATACTTCCCTAACACTGCTGACGAACATATTTACAGACTTTCAACAGATCCTTTCCATGTCAACGTTGAACATGTTCTAGAAGCCCTGCAAGAAGAATTTTAGGAAATAAAAAATGATTCTTCTGCCAAACATGACTTCGAAAAAATGGAAAAGTCAACATTTTGGATCAAATACTTCCAATTGTATCCCAGAGTGTCACAGGAAGCTCTTCGGGTATTTTTGCCTTTCTCAACCACCTACTTGTGTGAAAAAGCATTCTCAACACTCGTATCAATAAAAACAAAGAATCGAAACAAACTTGATATTGCCAGTGACTTACGTTGTGCCCTTGCCAAAACTTCACCAAGAATACCAGCGCTATTAAAGAAAATGCAAGCCCATCCATCTCATTAAGATTAACTTATTTTTATCTTAAAGGCTACTTCATAAAAGCTACCTACGTGTTATCAAATCGTGTTTTGTATAAATAGCAAATAAAAACTTGTTTTCAGTGTAAAACTTGCCTTTTTTTTCACATCCATTCATTAGTTATGTAAGGGGACGTGGGAGGCTTTCATTTTACCGCAAAGGGGCACGGTACAAAAAAGTTTGGGAACCCCTGGTCTAGAGTCTCGTGACTCAACTTGATTGTTCGCGAACGTCTTGTAGAAGTAGGTAGGTAGTTACTATGCAATAACATCATTTTCAATTACATCCCTCCTTCCCGTTCTGCTTTGTTTGCAATAGGGACTCATAAATGCCAATAAACTCAATTCGGCTTCGAAATATATTGCCAAGTGCTGGATGGGTGACCGCCCAGGAGACGATCTCCCGTCCAAGTAATTTTCACGCTTCTGTGCGGCGAACTCCAATCCACTCAAGGGGGCGAGAAAAAGTGAGTAGCTTTAAGCAAAATCATCAAAACGGATTCTGAACCTTCATTTGGAGAACAGCTGATAACGTCCGCGACAACCGAGGAAGTCGGACGAAAAGCCCAACCTGGAATGGTAGTCTAGTAAGGAAAGGGTTTTCCGAGAACAAAACCCCAGAAGTTTTTTCCCAATATTTCCTTGTGTTTTTCGGCGTATGTTCAAAAATAACAAAAAGTATCCAACATTTTTCTGTTTTTTGCTTACATCTTGAAAACTATGCAATTTTCGAAAATGGCTACTATTATAAGATTTAAAGTACCTAGACAAAATTTTCCACGAAATGCACTAGTTAACTTCGAAATTTGCACCACCAGAATTGGCGCTACAGCTTGTTGAAAAATCGTCCTTTTTTGCTGTTTGGAGAAAAAGTTGATAATTAAAATTTAGAAGTTCGGTAGCGCCTATAAATAACTTTTAAGCCTAAAACTCATTATTCCTCTGGTTTTTTCCACAAATAGTCAGTTGTAATGAGTTACTGAACGCCATTGAGGGACCATTACACAGTGTATGTACCATGTAACTAACTATTCAAGTCATGTCAGCGCTATAGGGGAAGTATGGCTGAAGAAGTAAAATTTGATGAGAAGAAACTTTATCGGTTCTCTTTTGCAATTATACGAACAAAGGACACAGTCGGTCAAAGTGTTGGAAGAGTGATCTGTGAAATAAAGAGAGGGAAATCTTGTAGATACGAGTAGATAAAATCGTATAGTACGAAACAACCGCGCAGAATGTAAGTCAGCATTTGAGGTTCCTAATTGAAGGGGTATGAAAAAGTAACAACGATACTTATGTATGTGAACCAGTGCAATTACTAGGTTGGGTAGCCATGGCAGGACTTTGGGTTTGATGGTCCATCAGATGGTCCAGACTCAATGTTCATTATCAATCGGTCCATCCATCCATTTGGAAGTATTGAAATCAAAGCTTGTGAAAGCTCGGCTTGTGAAAGTTTGAAGCTGGGTGTTGTACATTGAGTTAGTAGATCCTTTATACATTCACGTTTTTAATTATATACAGAATTCTTAATCCATTCGGAATATCTTATCGATCACACAACCACCACTGGCCATACAACACTTGTTCTATTTCATGTCAAAACGAATGCGAAAACTGAAAAGTCTTCAATATCAGTGAGGCCAGAGCTCGATGAGCAAGGAGGTGGGCTCTAACATCCCTACCATAAGCGTACCTGTCATAACTTTTTCTGTACTGAGAACAATATAAATTAGGTTGAACACATCGGTTAGGCTGCTCTCTTCCATGATCACCCCACAGCGCCCATAAACGACATCAAATGGTAGAAGGCCCCCAGACTTACACCCCCCAGGGTGGACAATCGCCTGAGAGATTTTCCTTGATATCTCTCGCTTTAAGATGGAGAGGTTTGTCGAAGGTTAAAATGGAGATTTGCTGACCTAAGGATCTCACTGTTTCCTTACTACGCATCAATATGTAAGTTTAGTATTGTAATCGCTTGGAGGGAAATTAATGAATGGCTGGTAACCAATGAAAGTGATTTCATAAGGCAATGTGATTTCTCGTTACTTTTTCCATAAAAACATTCCATTCACCTGTTCCTGAGAGCTATGTGTGTGTTGTAGAGTCACAGCAAGAGCGGTTTGACCACATTATTTGGACTAAAGTAGGGATTGAAGGGATTGGTAGGAAACTTGTCCTTGGCTTCCATCCTTCTGTTCATACATTTACAAGACACCAACCACTAGGTGTTATTTGACCCGGGACAACTGCAGATTTAGGGGTCACTAAAAAAAAAGCCACCCATTGCATGGAACGTCTTGTTGGTACTTCTAAGTCAGCATTATCGTACATCAAATGGGAAAGGGCTTCACTATGAAGACACAAGTGTGGTTGGACGGAGGACATTCCAAAACGTTTAGCCTCTCCATGTCGAGCAGCACCTTAGGGAGATGAGATGCGAACTTCCTGTACGCATATCTACGCTGATAAGCCCACTTGAAGAGGGAATACGTAAGACTGTGTTCAGATAGCTGTGAGTAGACAGTCAGATATAGCTCATTATTTACTTTACTTACTAGTGCTTACAAGTGCCAGCCCTACTTTTACCAATTTTTTGTAGAAAATAAAGCTATTGTATTGGCTCCAAAAAATTTTTGAAAAATTTCTTCGTGTAAATCTGTTTTGAGGCATTCTGAAGTTTTCGCTTTTTGCTATACAGGGTGCCCTCCCTCCCAGTTAAAATCGTTAATAATGGGCCAAAAAATAGGTAAACTTTTTTTTTCAATCTTAATTTTTTTATAAGGATCTAAAAAATGACGAAATTGATTGCAGATTTGAATTCTACGTGAAGTGTCATGAAGAAATGACCCATCACTCGATTTTGTGGGTGTGCGGGAATGGGTGCAATTCCGTTCCAAAAGTGTGCCATTCCGCTCCAAAAGTGCGCCATTCCGCTCCAAAAGTGCTTGATTCCACTCTAAAAGTGCAATAACTGTGTTTTTGAAAATCAATTACCACAAGTAATACATAACTTTTGGAGTATTTTTTCGTGCTGAACCTCGTATTGATGTCCATTTATTGATATTTGCAACACCAACTTGGAAAAACACCGAAAAACTACATGTTAGTACGCTTTGTGCTTCATGGAAATGTGTTAGAAAAGTGCAATTCTGTTCAATTTTTTGGTGTTTTTCCAAGCTGGTGTTGCAAATATCAATAAATGAACATCATTACGAGGTTTAGCACGAAAAAATACTACAAAATCATGTATTACATGAACGCAGTTGTTGCAATTTCAGAGCGGAATTACGTAGTTTTGGAGCGAAATTGCGCCCATTTGCGTTTATCATTTATTGATATTAAATGATGATTTAAGGGATGTTTGTAGCAAACTCAATCTGTGCTGTAATTGTTTTCAGCCTGACTACCTACGTGATGTTGATCTACGTTCTACCTGCCGATGAATTGAACTTCTAATCTCCTGGTTCAAAGAACAACTGGTTCCAACAATGAATGGATTCCAAAAATTAATTTATTGTCAGTATTTCAAATGAATGCATACCTAGTATCCGCTCCCCGGGTGACTTTCCAGATGATGTGAGGAGGACCCCTGGGACTGAACACGTAGTCCCACCAGCGCACATTGAGATAGGTAAGTAGATATCTATCAATCTATTTAGTCAACCCCGAAGTTCTATATGTGCATCTATTTCGCCCTCTAATCATCCAACGACTCCAAGGCCTCACTCCATGATGACCAGCAGCTTTATACCAATAAGAGGGCAAGCTCTGTTCAAAATACCTACAAGCTGCTTCCTATGCTCAAATGGCGGCAAATCTCTCCCCCAAACCTTGCGCCTCCCAATTCCATTCTCTTAGTCCTCTCTTCAACACCGAGGTAGTTGTTAAGAAAATGTTATTCATTAATTCATTTTTTTACATAAAAACAATGCACTTATCGCTCATTGAAAGAACAATTTTTGCAAATTAATATTTTAATTTTGTACTTTCCTTTTCTTATTGTAGATATACAAAAAAAGTCCAGTCATGCAGCATGACCCCATGAGCGAATTTTTGAAGAAATCTCCGACATTTCAGTCGCTATTGATCGTGTAGAGAAATTTTAGTTTATGATTTTGGTAGACAAACATAGAATCAAATTCTATCTACAGCATGGTTCTAGCCTTAAACAGCATGGTTCTAGGATTGGTTATACAGGGATACTTCCATAAGAGTAGTTTAATCTGAATTTGGACAATGTTTCATGCAAATATTACCGATTTTTACAACTAGCGAACGGCATTATTTCGATTTTTGACTGATTTTTCAACTTTGAAATTTTTGAAAACTTGATACATCTTCTTATAGGAAATTTTATCCGATCATGCTGGCCAACGAACTTGAACTTTCGTTTTGAGTCCTTAACATTTAAAAATTTGTTTGAAGTTTCTAGTACAATTCTACGGACAGTTATCGTCTGGAATGACACATACATACATACATGTATACATCCATACATACATACATACATTAAAAAATGCGTTAAACTTCAGAATATGATTCAGAATAGCCTGAAACGGATTTCTGCATAAAATGTTTTCAAAAATTCACATTCTACAAATTTTGAGGCGAGAGCAATAGCTTAATTTTCTTCAA
The DNA here is from genome assembly GCA_030762985.1 of Adelphocoris suturalis. NCBI lineage: Eukaryota > Metazoa > Arthropoda > Insecta > Hemiptera > Miridae > Adelphocoris > Adelphocoris suturalis. Next base: position 13,490,534 of record CM061050.1, read on the forward strand.
AAATTCGCTAAAACTCTCTTTAAGCCTTTAGTTGAAAGGCCGAATTTCGGTAGGTCTACCTACTCATTAAGAACCAAATATATCTAGCACGAAGATGAATTTAAAATTTTAGAGAATTTAATTTAATAAAATTTCATCTTTGACATACGTTTTGGAGCATTCGTTCGTGATCAAATTAGGAAAGAATAAAAGGTCGGTAGGTGGGGGTCGGGTAGGTGGGTATTTGTCATGATTCGAAGGTACAATTTGGTTTATGACATTTATGTAAAAATAAACAATACGATTATAATGACAGTAAGTTACCTACCTTTTCACGCTGCTGGAGAATAATTGAGCAGGTATCTACCGAGGAACAGCGATCACCCTGTAAATTATCCAGAGCTACATGCCACGCCATTTGAAGGCTTCTTTGCGGACTCTGCGGCATCTTCCCGTTCCAGGCGCTTCTTTCAATCAATTTGCCGTAACTCGGAGCTGATGTTGGCGGGACAGTACTCCCGACATCAGTGGGTTCAGTAACTGGCGAAATTGGGAAAGTAACAAAGTAACTGGAATAGTTACCGGAGCCTGTGAAGTAACTGGAATAGTTACTGGAGCCTGTGAAGTAATACTTCCCGTAGTGTTTTCTCTATCGGTACCTTGGGATTTTCTACCAAATAGCAATCCAAAAAAGACAGAAATTCCAACCAGGATCAAAATAACAAATAAAACCAGGAAAAGCTTTTTCGGTCCTATCTTGGGAATATAAGACCATGGTGCTCTTTTGAAATTCCAACTAAATGATGGATTATCATAATTTTCGCCGGTATATGTGTTTTTTATTTTGGCATTACACCATACTTCTTTTTCCAAATCTCGGCTACCGTAAATGTATTGAAAGTCTTTTGGGTTGCTTAATATTATATTTAAATTGTCTGCTATGATCCGTGGTCCTATGTGACTATCTTGACAATTATCCATGTTGATAGTACCTATGCCATTAAAAGACAAAGGTTCGTCTACATTTTGTACTGGTCCGCATGTCGCTGTGCTCCCTGTGTCACTGGAACCTGTGGGATCACACAATTAACATAATGAATTCATAGGTAAGTACCTACATACGCATTGAACATTATGACTTTTGTGTCGCAGGCCAATAGTAGTTGACTTTACTTATTCCGAGTAGTAGTAATCAGGTAAGTACATATTTGAGTTATAGATATATAATTAGGTAGGTACCAAGGTATTTATGATTAATTCACTTGGTATCTTCAAAGTAATGGTAAACTCACTTGATGGAACTGTGAGGTCGCTATCTAAAATGTGACGATCATGTCATTTGAACTCGTTAAAGAATATCAGGTGATTCGGTTAACTTTTCTCGTTGTTTTAAATAGATGAAAAAAGGAGGACGATTTTCAACGAGATATGATTATTCGGACGACATTTATTAATTTCATTCTAGTTTATTGCATTCAATAATAAGTATGTATTTTTAACAGATCAAGCAAGAAACTAAATGTCTGTACGTACCTACTTTGTCCTTCAAAACTTTTTTCTTCTAACGAATCAAAAGTAATTAACGATTCAACTAAAATGTAAACAAAATAGGTAGTATAGAACTACAATAACAATTCAACGTTTAAATAAAATCAAAATGTTAGATTTATAATCAACCCCAAGGGCTAAAGCTAAAGTTCGTAAATCTTTAGGTACCTATTTCAAAAAAGTTCGTGAAAAGTTTTTTTTCCACCTTTGTCGAAGAAAGGTTTGAGTAATCAGTTAGATGAATCGAATGAGACCACCCGGGACTTTATACGACCCAACCGTCCGCACTCTAGAAGGGTTTAAGTGGCCGGTTTTATCGATTTTTGAGCAAATTTTAATGAATTTTAAGTACATTTTTCAGCATAATCTTGTACATGAATTTTCGACTGTTCTATTTTATGGTTAATAAACTTTATTTGAGCAATATTTTGTCAAAAAATATAAATTTAACAATTTTTAGTCTTTTTTAGCCATTTTTAGTGAGTTTTTTGGTACATCTCTTGAATTTTGACCACTTTAATCTGCACAAAAAGTGCTGGCCAACAAACTCATCCTTTCGTTTGAAAAGCTTGTTTTTTTGGGCGCATGAACGGAATTTTAATCTCAATCCTAAGGAGAGTTATCGTAAATGGAATGTCACATATAAATATAAAAAAAAAAATAAATAAATAAATAAATAAAAATGATTAGATAAATAAATATATATAGGTATATGAAAAAGCGTTAAACTCTAGGATTCGTTTCAGAATGTCTCAAAAAGGATTTCAATGAAGAAATTTTTCAAAAATTTTGATTAAAAAATTTCTCTAAATGTGCTGAAAATTTGCTAAATGTGCCAATAAAAAATCGATAGAAACGGCAAAAATGGTAAAAATCCAAAATCACTTTTTAAATCGCAGAATATTATGTAGAATGGGTTTTTTTGCCATAATATTGGTCGTTATCAATTACTTTTCCCTCTGTCCTTAATTTTTAAAACTATGTAACATAATATGGTACGATAATCTACGAAAATTTGCTTATAAGATCATGCTGTATGACTGGAACTTTTACTTAGCTAAATAAGGAAGAAAATTATATTTTAATGTTGAAAAAGAGGTTTCTTCAATGAAATCGTCAATTTTCTTGAAAAACGACCCTCAATGAACCTGAGTTTGGGGTTAGTTTCAACGTATTTTTTCATGCTGATTCGAATGGTAACACTTGTAGATCTCTCCAAACTCCATTACGTATAAAGGAGTTTTACACTTCAATTAACTAGTTTTACTAATAAAAACACAAACAATTGAGCAACAAAAATAAACTAAAATTTATTTCATTAATTGACTTGTAAGTGTTACAAATAATATATGTAGGTACGTATTAAAATATTGTAATTTGCAGCCCTACAGATTTAAACCTGAATTGAATGAAGTTCCTGTTTTAATGTCCCGTATATTATCTCAAAATCGGAGGAAGGATGCATATCTAGGTACCTACCTAACTACCATCTATACTAGTTCTATCTGTTCAGATTCTGTTCATAACAATATATTCACGTTGGGCATCAGATAAGAAATGCCATCACGCAGGCATCTATCTTATGATAGGTAATAATTTAATTTAAATCATCTTGTGTATTTCTATGCTTAATCACCTTACCGGTTTCGTCATCTTCGCCATCACTGCTGCCAGACGTAGATTCCACAGCGATGGAATTCATTGTTGAGAAAGGTCACCTTAGTTCCCCAGTGACTTCGACCACAAGTCGCTAACACAATAACACACTACATGTTGGTACGCTAGTTAGGCATCAATACATGCTCCTTTTAACTCCTTATTTTTATAAAGTACCTACAATTTTAAGTTAAATGAGTTCCTCAAGGCTGTTAGCCTGAACGATAACAAGATTAGTTGTTGAGATCCAGGTTTTAACTGGGGACTGGCAAGATAGTGCGTAGAGTGGGGCAATTTACGTTGTCAAGGCCCCTTTAGTGATCTGGGTACCTACATCGGACATCGATAGGTGTAGGTAATATTGGCGGTGACCTATGAGAGGGAGTTACGTTATCTCTCTATCAATGGGACAATTTTTAGCAAATATATTTTGATATCGTAATCACTAGAGTATGAGGTTGCTTTTAGTCCACTCAGCTCTTCTTTTTTCTAATTTTTTATTCGTGGATCTACGAAAACGGAAACCAGACTTTATGGGCGAATTTCCGTTGATTTCCTTATTTAGCGGATTTTATTTAAAGCAATTTTGGTTTATCTCTTTTGGCAATGAACCTTTGTAATCGACCAAGGAAACCATGTTCAAAAAAAAAAGATAAAAAAAAAAAAAATTAATTAATTGAAAAAATTATAAATACATATTAGGAAAATGAAAATAAAATAATAAAGAATATAATAATAATAAATAATAATAAAAATAAAATCAAGTAATCAAATAAAATGAAAGAAAAATCCTATCAGAATGTAATGGTATTCTGGAATTATATTAGGTTTGTTCGCAATACCGGTTGGAAACGGTTGCCAACCGTTTGGCGACCAGATTTGTGATTGATTTAGTGCGCTAATTTCTAACCGTTGGTAAACAAATCCTCACTGCGGACGGGTTTGACTGAAGTAAGCTGTCGTGTAGCCTCCAACTGCTGTAACCGCTTGGAGGGCTTGTGCCATCCTTTGAATAGGTAAACATTGGACTTATTTACTCCTATTTGTAGGTAACAAATTCCAAATGTACTTAGGTATGCTAAGTAGGTACATACAAAGTTTTTCTCTATCTGAATGAGGAAACACAGCAGCATAAAAACAAAAATGAACGTTCTTACCTTAGTAGTTAGGTACCTATTAGACACCAGAAAAAAGTTTTTTCCAGTGTCTCTAGTACCCTCGTAGCGTCTGACCAACTCCTCCCCATTCAAAAATGTTCGAAAAATGTACGTTCATCGTACAGGGTCACGGTCGTGTCAAGGAAGTTGGCATTTTTGTGAACGACTCTACTTTCTTCTTTGTCGTCAGAAGAGCAAGAAATATTCAGGGGAGAAACGGGTTCTTCAGATGAAGATTCCCATTCAACGTCGTCACCAATAAGATTTTCCATATCACACAACTCAGAGTAGGAAACTCTTAATAAATAACCGTAGAAGTAAAACGAGGATAAAAGCAAAGGCAGAACTTAGTAAACAGTGCACGACACGCAGATATCCGACGGCTATATTATCTCCTTCGGCTGGCTTATCTTATCTCTACGGTAAACCCTCGCTGAGCTTCCGCTGCCCACACATCTCGCAGTAGAATGATTTGATGAGTTACTTCGAATTGCGGTGTGGTGGGGGCCAACCGTCATATCGGTCAGCAGAAATTTCTCTGATTGGTCAAACCGATTCACAACTTGGTTCAAACTGGTTTGGTGGTCATTGCGAACGGACCTAATAACTACCGTGACGGATCCAACAGCTTGCCCCAGTCCATGCGTCTTGCGTACCAATCGGCGAATGATCCCCAGGCAATCTCAGATTTATTTGCTCTCCACTTTTTTCAGTCTTTGAATTCGACACTGCTGAGTACAGCAGACCACATGTTGACTTTGATGTCTGAGAGTCTCTGAGATGTCATTCGTGCACTGTGTGAGCTCGATATTTCGAAGGGAATGGGGCCTGACGGTGTGCCTCCGATCATCTCTGGTCACCTTCTCTAACCGTTATTTTTAACATGTCCCTCACATCGGGAGTGTTTCCCTCTGCGGAAGTTATACTTCGTCACGCCGAATCATAAACGAGGAGATAAAACCGATATTTGACAGTTTCGTCCAGTATGCTCCATATCTACAATATCCAAGCTGTTTGAGAGGTTGGTTGTTATTCAAATGTCTCCTCTCTTCTCGTCTTATAAACTACCCGAACAGCATGCATTTTTCTTGGAATGTCAACTGTCTCAAACATTGCCGAGTTTCAAGGGTAGGTACACTTTGCAAGCATTCCAGTCGATCCTACAGGTTTATACTGTCCCTCACCGGCTTATGCTGTCCGTGCTTGTATCTCTGGGTGTCTTTGGATGGTTTTTGAGATAGACCACGAGTTATCTGGTGGGCAGGTCAATGATCGTTCGATTGAGACGTCCAGTCGAGGCTATTTTCAGCCAGTTCAGGGGCTCCCACATCGTCCCATTATTGTTCTTGTTTGTTATAAACAGTGTCGGTAATTTACTGGAGGGAACTAAGTACTTAATTTTCGCAGACTACTAAAAAATCTTGGACTATCTTGCTGAAAGATCGTCCTCTGATTGCCGTGTATTGCAGACAAGCCTCGACTCCCTTCTGGTTTGGTGTTCTTCAAACTGTCTAGCTATCAACCCAACAAAATGCTCAGTCATGACATCCCACCGATCTTCATCTCCATTCTATTATTCATATTTGATTGGTGATACCTTATTAGCAAGAGTTTCCACCGTTTGGGATCTTTGAGCGCTTTTAGATTGTCAGCATACCTTCTCAGATCATATTTCTGCTGTATCAATCAGGCCAATTAGAATGCTGGGCTACATAAAGCGGAATTCAGGGGAGTTCGATAGTATACAGGCAATGTCACCCTTTATTAAGCCTTTAGTCTTCCAGTTCTGGAAAATGCCTCAGTGAGCTGCTCTCTACACTACAGATGCCACATTAACCAATTGGAAAGCATTAAAGCTGCATATTTCCTAGGATTCTGTGAACTACTCTACCTTGAATGCGCATTGCCGAACAGTCAGCCTCCGTGACTGAAGATATTTGTCTGACATATCCTTCTTCCATAGGCTTCTGATCGGCTTCGTGGATTCACCTTCACTACTGTCCCATATAAGTTTCCTCATTTCTCGTTAAGTTCTCGTTCTTACAGTATTTTCTGGATGCCCTTTTCGGCCACCAATTACGCGCCCTCTATCAAGATTGCCGTGACAGGCCGACCTTATGATTGATCAGAATCCTGAAATTGACTTTTTTAATTAATCTGTGTCAGCCGTACGTCATATTATCTTTAATAATATGTGCCAAAGTACCGATTAGCCAGCAAGATTGCCTCTTAAAATTGTGGTGTGTAGTTTTAGTTTTTTGTGTGCGTATTTATAACTGCTTCATCTCTAATTTCTCTCATACCGCGGAAAATTGATTCATTCAAACTATTATAATCTCGTTTCAATTTAAATTGTATTGGGCTTGCCCGTTTTGTAACAATAAATAAATAAATAGATACAATATAGGCATTGTTCTAAACTTTCATATAGGGTGAGGTTCTAATAATAAACTCCGATCTCAGTCTGGACTCGATGGTCTCAATACACACTCCGACCGTTCGTCGTCTTGCGCATGCGCACTTAACATATACGTTAGGCCTATATAAGGCCGAGGAGGGTCCGGGCCGGCATCCATGGCATTCATAGGGCATCTTCCTGGAACATATACCCAACGATCCCCCGATTTTGAACGAAATCGGACAAATAGATGATGAGAAATAGACGTTATAAGATATTCTCTTTTACTCACGCGTACAGGGCACTGTTTATCAGACGGCTATGAAAGTTATAGGAAACCGTCTAGAAGCTAACTCGCACAATCTCAGAAATTTTCATCAAAATAGGACTAAAACTTGGTATAGTTTTGGCCGTGACAAGGATTTACCACAGACAGACAGACATTAGGTAGATAGACAGACAGAAACGGAGCCAAAATTTATCAGCAATCTCTGAAACGCAAAAGCAAGTGGCAATGTTGATTTTGGAGTAGGTACACAATATTTTTCGACTCTCGCACGAACTCAAAGCTTTCCTTACCAAAATATATTTCCTTTCAACCAGTTCTACTACTTCTCTCTACTTCAAGGAAAAACTTGAATGTGCTTGAATAATTTCATTCGTCTACTTACGTCCCAGAGAGTCTCAATCAAAATTTCAACTTCCTAAAGTGTAGACGAGAGAACTTGGATCACTCTGCTAGTCAACAAAGAGCGCATAGTTTCAATCTTTCTTCGATGTCGCCGTGAGTTTCTCTATCAAGTTTTGACTTTCTGGAGTGAACAGGAGAGAATTTAGCTCACTCAGCTGATCTGAAAAGAACTCATCATTTCATTTGTCTCTTAATGTTCCAGAGGGTCATCCTATCAAATTTCAACTTCCTAGAGTAAATAGGATCGAATTAGCTCACTCAGCTGATCAGCAAAGAGCCCATCAATTCAGTAGTCTAGAAAGTTTCAGAGAGTCACCCACTCAAATTTCACCGTCCCAGGATGAGCAGGAGAGAGATTAGCTCACTCAGCTGTTCAGAATAGAACCCATAATTTCGATAGTCTTTTAATGTCCCATAGAGTTTTCCTATCTAATTTCAACTTCTTAGCGTGAACAGGAGATCATATAGCTTACGAAGCTGATCGAGATGGAGCCCGCGATTTGATTCGTCTGCTAGTGTCCCAGAGAGTCTCCCTATCAAATTTCAACTATACGTAGGGGTAACAGAAAATAATTTAGCTCACTCAGCTAATCAAGGAAAAGCTCATAATTTCAGTCGTCTCTTAATGTCCCATATCATATCATCTTTAAACTTCCTAGGGTAAATAAGATACATTTTAGCTCATTCAGCTGATCAGCAAATAGGCCATAATTTTGACAGCCTCTTAATGATCCAGAGAGTCAACCACCCGAATTTCACCGCCTCAGGGAAAACAGGAGAGAGATGCTCACTCAGCTGATCAGGATGGAACCCATGATTTCGTTAGTCTTTTAATGTCCCATACAGTTTTCCTATAAAATATCATCTGCCTGGCATGAAACATAACATTTTTTTTTTTTGCACAACATCAAGCAGAAAAATAGTTGAATTTCTTTAATATATGCTGAAAAATTGACAAAAACTGCAAGAAAAGCGAAATTTCAAAATTTCCTTTGGTTCGCAGAATATAATTTATAACTAATTGTTTGCCATGAAATCGGTAGTTAACAATTTCTTTGCTGTCAAAGTGCTCAATTTTCAAATCATTTTAACACAATGTAATTCGATAATAATTTTTCCAAATTCGCTCATTCGATTATGCTGCATGAACTTTTTTGAAGGGCGATGTGAATCCAAACTAGTGGTTCACAAGGTGAGCTTATCTGCAGCACGAGAAAGCAAATAAAATTGTTATCTTGGGTTCTGAGAACTACGTCCTGTGTGTGGGTTGTCTCCGTAGTAAATAGAGGTATTGATTGAAGATTATGGACTAAAGATTCTGTCCATAACTGACTAAACATTCCCGAGGTTTTCCTGATCAGATATTCTTTGTTTACGAGTTTTAACTTTACGGATTTTATCGAAAATTTCTTGAGAACGAAGGAAATTAGTGATGAAAGGTTTTTGTGTAGTGTGGGCAAAGAAGTAGATGAGTGTATGTAGAATACATACATACATATATTATATATATATACCTAGGTATATATATTAATTGCTATGCAATTCTTAGGCCGACACCCAATAATTTTTTGTAACGTCCCAAACGAAATTAAAGATGATTTTCACGTACAACCGAGTAGTTGATTAGTTGCTATAGATTGTGTCACAATTTCAGTGTTTTTCACGTACAACCCAGCCGTTGTTAGGGGAATGAAACTTCCGCAGTTTTCATCGCACAAAAATCGTTCGCCACTCGTTGAGCGTTTTCAGGCTAAGATTTGCATAGCAAATTATCCACGTTTCAAGCTATGCAATTGTTATCTCTATATATAAAAACTGGCTCAAAAAATAAAGTAGTTTTTTTCTCTTTGGTACATTTTTATTCGTTCATTTTACATAAAAAATGGATATGAAAAAATTTGGATATAAAAAAATTTTCAAGCCTGGCTCGGATTCGAACCCACGAGGCGCGCGAACGTGCTGCTTGGAGGTGCTGAGATTTTCGTTACGGACGCGACAAAAAAAATTGTTGGGGGTCGCGCCTAAGAATTGCATAGCAATTAATATCAGGAGACTATACTCTTGAAATAATAGTAGTTTAGTTATGTACTTACAACAGGATGCCCATTTCTAAGTACGGAGGGCAGTTCCGGATGTTCCGTAGGTATAATCTCAATTATTATCAGAAAAATTTCTCTGTAGATTCCTGGGCTTTCTTCGCCTGTACAGAGCAAAGAATAAACCGCGTCATTCCGACAAGCGCCAATAAAACAATAATAGTCGAGATTTGAGTTGAAAAAAAGAAAGAGTTTATTAACTTCACGATAGATTTGAAGATGATGATGATGACTGCGCGTGATTGAACTTCAGAGGGAAAGGGTCTGAGATGAAATTCGCTCGCTATACTTTGAATGTATTTTTCTCTGACTCGAATGAGCTTCATCAGACTCAATTCAGGCCGATGTTGAGGTCGCTGAGCGATTTTGACGGGTATAGATTAGACGGGGACTGCTTATTGCATATTCACGTTTGGTCACAATTCAGTAAAATATGATCTATTCGTCATTCTTACTAAAATCATATAGGGACTTCACTGTAATGCATGCATTACTTAAGTACCAATATATTTAACAAATATGATTTTCATAATATACGTATCTCAACATATTTTAAGGGGGTTCAAATCTATTGTTTCTTGGTGTTTTACAAAGGGTCACTATTGAAAATATAAGTTGTGGTTGTGAGTAACATGGGAAACATACGATGGCCGTGACCATGAGAATAGGTTGACGCCCTCCCTATCGTTATTTGACCCCCTGCTATCTTTGACATGGAAGTCGAATTCATAGTTTTCATCTTCCTCTCGTAATTCGTGTTTACTACCACTCTTTCAGATTGTCTTCATCAAGACAAACCGGCATATTATCTTTCCGACCTCGATCTCTATTCTATTTGACGGAGAACCCCAATTTGACCTTTGGCTCCCTTCAATAGTTTCAGTATTATTTGGCTCGTCTTGAGTAATTCTCCGAGTCTGATAGAGATAAAGCCAATCTAGCCGTCGATTGCCTTCGCACCCCTTCAGTCAATTTGGTCTCGTTGCCCGAAGAAGATGTCTCCCATACTGTTCGCTATACTGTTGGCTCTGTCAGCATCACAGGTAAGAACTAGACACTGTGAACGTAGTCCATACTTATATTTGGTTGTCAGTTCAACTAAATTTTATCGAAATCCCACGGGTAGTTTCAAAGGTGGTAGCAGCGTATTTCTAGGCTACGAGTTTTCGCTAGAGGAGTCGGGCTTTTAGCGAATTTTTGAAGAAAATTAAGCTATTGCTCTCGCCTCAAAATTTGTAGAATGTGAATTTTTGAAAACATTTTATGCAGAAATCCGTTTCAGGCTATTCTGAATCATATTCTGAAGTTTAACGCATTTTTTTTATGTATGTATGTGTCATTCCAGACGATAACTGTCCGTAGAATTGTGCTAGAAACTTCAAACCAATTTTAAAATGTTAAGGACACAAAACGAAAGTTCAGCCATGAAATGTCGAAGATTTCTCAGACTGAAATTTCGAAATATCAGCGACTGAAATGTCGGATTTCTTCAAAAATTCGCTCATGGGGTCATGCTGCATGACTGGGCTTTTTGTTCATATTCTAAGAATATGATTCTAAGAACATGATGATGAATACAGGACCTCCAGTCATAGGTAGTCTCTTTTACCGCTGATTTAATGTTTTATAAAACTTTTAATTATTTTAAAATTCATAGTTCGAGTGAATTTTCCCTTTCAAGTAGGTTCCTACCTAACTTACTTATTCCCACATAGGAACAGACATAACTCCTTTTTTACAGAGGCGAAAAATTGTATGCCAACTTTGAAAAGCGCATCAATTTTCCTTTCAAACGATACTAACTTGAAGAGTTTGTAGTTTAATCAATTGAAATTTATTCTTGCTTGAATATTGGACAAATGAGAAATCTTTGGAATACTGATAACACTTGGATAGCATACCTCTGAAGTCTATATGAAAATATGACTATCCTTGAAGTATGATTCCGTCTGGAAAGTTATTTTAGTTTAAAAAAGACTCCCGAAAAAGAAAATATGAAAATTCCTCTTGTTCGGAAATTATTGCAAAACTATTTCCGTTTTCACACTTCTTAAAACTTACAAGTTTGATGTTTTTAATCATGTGTTTAATCAAGTTTCAAATATGGTGCTAACTAAAATCTCCTACAAAAGAGTGAGCAAGTGAGAAGAATAATTATATTTCAAGGATTCTACAGTTGGAAACCTAAAGTTTGGAGTTGAAGGAGTTTTGTAGGTACTTCTTGCTTTTTGAGATAGAACTGTTCAACTTTTCTAGAATTTGCAAAAAAGTTCGCTGGAAAGATTAATCCGGTGATAATCTTGAAATTAAAATCAATAAGGGAAAATTTCAAAACAATCTATGTATTCTGGAAGGAGACTGAAGGCTTCACAAGAGCCTATCATTAATTTAGTTTGGTAATTGGCGTAAACAGGGGTTCCCATTTGAAAGATGCGTCAGTAGCCGTAGTGCCACGGTGGTGTATGATAATCAAAATCTAATTTCAAAAATGAATAGTATTTAAATTAATAAAGGGGAGTTGGCATTTTAAGTTTTTTTAAAATATCTTCAAGGATAAAACAAATAAATGGCTGGGCCATTGAATTTTAGGCGCCCTGCATATGGTGCGATAAAGATCAGTGTAAACTTCTTGTAATTTGGGGCTCTCTTGATTGGAATTTTAGAGTACATTATTTTGAACTTGTTTGAGTGTGTGTACAGAAATTTCCAATGCAAAACGGCGTTTCCATTGTATTTGGGGTACCTATGTATTCAAAAATTTTCCAATCCAATATCCTGATGACAAATATTAAGGGTATTTTTTCACGCTGAATGCTGATATTCGCATTCTAACTTGGAAAACACCGAAAACATGATGAGAATCATACATTTCCTCATCAGCGTTGAAGGCCCTAACCATTCATTTTTTAGCGTTTTTACAAGTTGGTATTGCCAATACCAATAAATAAACACCATTAAGAGACTCAGCGTAAGAACATATTCCGAAATCATGAGACAATTTAATACCTCAAAAAACTCGTAGTATATACTTGTATTGCGGACACTTACTTAAAAATAATGTTTCCGTTAAATTTCACTTGGAATCCGAAACTGCTATAAAAATAGGGGTTGTACTGTACATTCATACACTGCTGGTGTTTGTACCTTATCATACACACCATAATATGTTTCTACGAACTTTTCTTGATTTTGACAGGTCTTTGGAGATGATGCCGATAAAGCTCAACATGATGAAATCATGGAAGTACTCACTTCAGTCAACAAAACTGTCAACAAATTGTACGATATAATGGCTACACAGAAAGATAGAGACATCGAGTTGGTGGAAAATAAAATGAAGGAAACTTATGAGCAACTGAGGACCAAGAGGGAGGCTCCAGCCGAGTGAGTACCTACTTATGGAACATTAAATATTTGTTATCCCAACGCATGATAATGTCGTTCGAATTGAAAACGTAAACCTATATTTTGCACCTGAACCCTAAAAATTATCACTCTGGGCACCTAGCTGGCCAAAACTGTTCAAAACCCATCCACCAGCTGGCCAAAACTGGTCAAAACCCATCCACCAGCTGGCCAAAACTCATCCATGCTGTTACGTAGAAGATGGCAAATATAACATATTTTCTCAAATTTAACAAACTGAGAGCTGTCTCCTCGATTCCATGATGGGAAGATGTGGTTAATAAATTTGTGTTTGAGGCATTCTGAAAGAGGATTTTATCGCAGCAGGAGGATTTTTTCTTTAGCAGCTAAAGAAATATATTAAAGTTATTTAAAACCCTCCTCAACGAAGTGCGGCCAGAGTTTGGTTGATAACTTCGTAATGTATGTGAACATTATGGTGCACACATGGAAAGAGTACAGATGTGCATTATGATAGTACACATTATGATATTGATATATACTTCTATCTAACTCACAGGGGAAGCTGGTGCAGTAACAGTAACAAAGGTAGCACGAAGGTGATGTAGTCAAAGAAATCGTGTACTTTAGGAAAATTATTATGTGGTACATCCTAGACTCACTCATAAAACATCTCATCTGGATCTTACCAAAATCCCTTACATAACGCTTACATTGACACACTCTTCTCCCTGAATACAGGGTGTTCCGTACTTCTAGAGCAAAACCCGCATATGGGCGTCAGATACAATTATTTTATTAGTATTCAGGTACATACGAATTGCGACACTCCACATCCAAATAAGAATTTATTTCATAGTATTTTACGACTCGTGACGTCTTGTACGATTTCGGAATCAGTGGCAGATACGATTTTTCTTCCCATGTATTTTCTCATGTCGGATCAGATACGGTTTTCGGAGGTTGGAAATCACGATTTTTTCAGTCTTATTGCTAAACAAAACTCGGCCCTTCGGGCCTCGCAAGGGGCTCCGCCCCTTGAACCCGCCAGGGGGCTTCGCCCCCCTGGACCCCCCCGGATGTTATTACTTTGAGCCTGACTGCTAAAATGTAAAAAAACATGGAATCATGTTTTAGCTCCTCGCAATCATGTTCACAATATCAATAATTGAGAATGATCACCTGTGTGTAAACAATTATTCATATAACCATGCTCATAACTCAGCTTGTTGGCCACGCACTTCGCAGTAGTTAATATAGTATGGTTGGATAAATCGAGAGCTTTCGAACGAATGGTCAACATCGTATGTGAACCAGGAAATTGCCTAGTACATAAATATGTCCTACACTTTTTTTTGTTGCAATTTTCTGACCAAAATAATGTTTTTCCAGCCACACTACGCGATTCACTGAGAAATTTCCTTTGGAATGAGTGCTTTTGTAGCTTGAGACAGCGTAAAATAGAGCTAATATCAGGAAATATCGACTCAAAACCTAGAGACGCATTTTCCCGAATGTAGGGTTTGGTCAGATATGGGATCTATTCTTAGTATGACAGTATTCAAATAAGAAATATATGTTGATTATACAAATGTAAAAGATTATTGTGATAATATTCTGTTTGTTGTTGTCAAACACTGTGAACTGTTGACCTGGGCAACTGTAACATGTGGCCAGTTGATTAGCTGATTTGCTACTGTAGGAATATTCATTATTGTGATAATATTCTGTTTTTTGTTGACAAACACTGTGAGCCGTTGACCTGGGCAACTGTTACATGTGGCCAGTTGATTAAGGCTGCTACACACGTTCCTTTCCTACCTCCTCAAAAAGGAGCCACGCCCACGAAGGAGGTAGTGAAGGAACGTGTGTAGCCATGAAGGAGGGAGGAAAGTAGGAAGCTCCTACGTAGGAAGAAAGGAAGCTCCAGCCCGTCCTACCTTCCTACGTAGGAGCTTCCCCCACTCTTTCAACCTCCACGGAGGAGCGTGTGGAGGCATTTTTGCTTTCCTTCCTTCCTACTTTTCCCTGTTTTCCCCGCCATGTGTACAAACTCCTGTTATCATCTGTTATCAATCATCCAGTGGCTGTATGTGGTCCTGTGCAAATACAAAGCTTTAGACCACAACCTCCTCTTTTTCCTTGGTCTCTGTGTAGTACTTGCTACCGCGATTGCAACCAGAGTTTGGGGAAATTGTTAGCTGATTTGCTACTGTAGGAATATTCATTATTGTCAACGATTACAAAGGTTCATTATCGGAAATAATAAACCAAAATAATGGATGTCACCAAACGAATGTACGAATAGAGTAGGTAGTAGGTAGATACGTAAATAAATTCAAAACAGAATTTAGTCTTCTTTTTAAAATCAGTAAAACTGAAATGAAAATAGCAGTAAATAAAGAGGGTAAAATATCAGACAAATTCGATGACGAGGGTGGCTGTACATAAATTACATCCGCGTACTCTCACAAGTTAACGCTGCCATGAGTTAAAGGAAACTAAACATGTTATTGTGAGTAAAATTCTATCCACTTGAACATTCGTGAGATTTTATTTATCAACAAGGACGATATTATGAGACCTTTGAATACTCTTGCCACACTTGGGAAATCACGACAAGACCTGTACTAGACACCGTATTTTGGTAGGTGCCTACTGTTTTTTCGCATTCAAACTTAAATTTCTCCATGAAATTCATAAGGAATTGTAAGGTTGACCATACAGGTAGAAAGCTGATTAAATTTGCAAGTTTCCCTGAAATTTGACAGCTTCCAGCACAGGAAATGCAGTTAACGTACAAGTATTTTCAGAAACTTTTTTTTTTCTTTCAAATTTCAATGTTTGAACTGCAATTGCGGTCCTTAGGAGTACGTTTTTGATTATGAATGTGCACTAGGCGTATAGGAAATTTAACGTAGAATCCAAAAATGTGGTAAAAAGTTGAAAAAAGTTGTTTTGTCTTAGTTGATTCGTTTGCTGCAATCGTATCTCCTACTTGCCTTATTTTCTCTGCTCGTGACCATCGCACATGGGGGCTTTACCCTATAAGTAGATAAATCCTCAATTAAGTCAACTCAATTATTCTAAAGTTTCACCAATTTAGCGTTATAGCTAAACAAAGTAGTCTAAATCTACCGTTCAGAGGCATCAATTTATTCTAAATTAAACTGTGAGATTACAAAATTCTATGCTCCCTAAACCAACTTTTCTGGGTTCAGTATTACAGAAGTGGTGAAAGCCTGAAATATAATTGAAACACCTTGCGTCATGCAAGATAATATATGAACTCTAATGAACTCAACCGATTTATGATTTACAGGAACTCCGAGGCCCTTGACAAGATTCAAAACGCATTCAAAGGTTTCCAAGAAGGTCTTCAATCCTTCGTGAAGAACGTAAGCGCGTCTGACCTCTACAAGCAGGTCCAGAAATTCGGGGACGAAATTCAAACCAGAGGGAAAGAACTTGGAGAGAAGCTTCAAGAAACTTTAAACAACGCTAGGACCGATGGCAAGAAGGAATAAATGAAATATGATGTTAAAAAATAAGTATATTCATGTTTGAATTTCTCACCATTTATCGTAGTATCTCACCTGAGATACGGTACCTATATGAATCAATGTTGAAAACTGCAAAATAAATAATCAACTAATGCAACGTCGAGTATTTTTGCGAGTTTATTAGTAAATTTTAACCGCACCAACAAAGGACTATAGATAATGTTGAGCTGATGCACAATTTTCTTTTACTGAATTAAATAAATTGGTTCATATAATGGGGTAAAAAATTTCTCCTTCATTCCCATCTCATGTATTGCGTAACTGAAACGTAGACAATGTTACATTCCAGAGCAACAATATTTTTATTGTGACTTATCAATCATTTAGACTTATTAGTCAATTAGTGAATGTCTAATTTTATAATATAACAAAAATATCCTACATTTAATGTCTACGTTACACAGTACATACAAGAGAACAAGTGAAACAAGAAGAAGTACATACTTGGTGAAACGTGTTCCACATTTCAAGTAATCTATTCTGATGGTTTCACGTTGGTTAAAATTTCAATTATGTATTTTTAGTTAAAACAATAGTAACAGATGAAGTTTTCATAAATATGCACTTCTAGGAAAATTAGGGTAGTAAACCAGAAAATTAGGATTTAATAATACTAGGTACTTTTAACTATGTAACACGTTTTGACAATAATACCTACCTACGTTACTTTTTTGAAGAATGTTAATCGGTTTAATTTTATTAGTCCTCGTACCTATAATAATACTTTGGTAACACAAGAAACAGGAAGAGGCTGAAATAGTTAAAATTATTAAATTAAAATTAAAAGGAATGAGTCGATTCCCGATACCGATTCTCGATACCACCGATTCTTAGGCGTTGGTATCGGTACCGCCCGGTGATGGGCGATACATTACATTACGGTACTATTGCAACCATCAAAGTACGAAGATGGTTGTACCGTGCAACTGTTGTGTGAAGTTAGCAGTTGCGAAATATGAATTGTCCAAAACACAACTTACAATTATAACTTTGTTTACAAGTAGGCTTGTGTTATTTTGTTTGTAACAACAGAAGCATTAGACAAAGCTATGTTTTCCAAGTACAAAAGCCTAGAGCCAGTCTTATTTGGAAATACCTTACAGTTACCGACGAAAAACTAAAAAACCAAGTCAGTCTGCTTAACTTGTTTTATTCAGAAAGAAATCAATCCTAGGCAATAAAAGTTGCCTATTAATTGATACTTGATAGATAACAAAAAAATATCAAATTTTGTATTTGCACAAATCAAATTAACTAAAGCCTTGAATGAAAATATAAATCTGAAATTTAGAATTTTTAATAAGAATTAATCTTTAAAATTTATTTAATTTTAATTTGTAACTAAAACATTAAAGCTTCATTGGAACAAGACCTCCTAATGACAACAAATAGAGATGGAAAATAAATTAGACTAATAACGGAACGGTAAGCTATTGGTGCCAGTATTCATTGCGAGAGGCTATCGATAGATGTGCAGTAACAACTTGCGGAACGTAACAACTTTGTGTAACCGTCCCACGCTCGTAGTGTAGCCGTTCCAGCCGCAACCGAAACGTAACAACTTCGCACACCTCTAATAAGCAGTAGAAATTTGAATATATTACTAGTTCAAGGAGAATTTTTGTTTTTCACCTACAGGTAAGTTAGGTATTATGCGCTGATGGTATCGGTATCGAGAATCCGGAATCGATTTTTTAGGTATCGGTATCGGGAATCGATAAATTTTGGTATCGACTCATCTCTAATTTTAACATAGAGGTAGCAGTAGTTCATTCCAATGAACCTATTTTTCTGAGGCATAAGTTTTGAGATTCCCTGTTGACTCTCGGTTCCACAATTACTTCAATAGGTATAGAAGGTCTAATGAGGACGGAAGGGATGAGTTTTACGTCTTCCTCTTTAGTTATGGACTTGATTTTGCAGAATCTGATAACTGTTGAAAGTATAACCTTGATTTCGTACATTGCGAATTTCTGACCTGGAAAATCAAACATCAACAGCGTTTCCACTTTAACCATTAAGAGGAATTTTTATCGTTAAGAAGTCAAAAGGTAATGAAGAAGCAAATACAAAAATTAACTTAGTTTTCATTCATATTTTGATGCTCATTCCTATATTACAAAGTAGAAACGCGGACAGGTTGGCTGGGCAGTGTAGGTTTTTCACTTATTGCAACATGAACGTGTAGAATTAGTTGAAGGACAATGCACCAGACAAAATACATAAAATACATGCTAATATGCAAAACAGGACCGTAATTCATGTTTGCGCAAGTGCTAACCATACCCACAACCCAACGGTATTCACAATCCAAGTCAATGGAATGGAATGGCTGAGGGCCTCTTAGGAGGATTTGTTTTTCTGATCGACCTTCTGAACTACATTAATTGCAATAAAGGATTTTATGCGCAAAAAACAAATAATATAGTTTCAAATCGATAAGCAGTATAAGCAAACCTTCTCCATCGTGGAAGATGACTAACTTTACCATAAAACGTTTTGTTTATCAACATTCACTAAAAAGAGGAAAATTAGGGGGCCTTGGCGCAATGAATGGGCGAACTCTTTTGCAAGGCGCACTGTGTCGGGTTTTGATAATATACTACAGACTGGTTTTAATAATGATAGACCACTGATCTGCGTAGAAGGGCTAACTAATACAGATATAATAAAGCTTTGTGTAATAATTTGGAGCGTTTTGGATTCTAGGCACCTCGAAACGTAAACCTACAAATTTTGAGGGGTCGTTAATTTTTTTCTCGCCCGATTAATTTAATTTATTATTATTGATTATTATGTATTATAATTGATTAATTATTTATTTTTATTATCTATTGAAAATAATAAACCAAAATTGCCTTTTAAACTCCGACAATTGTATCAGCTGCTGTTCATTCATTTATTTCGTTTATTTGTCGTCACAATAAATTGTTTGAGAATTGTCAGTACTTAACAATTAAATAAAAATGCTGGTTATAATAATTTTAAAAAACTCAGATAAAAATGAAAATGACTAAGATAAAAAGATCTCAGATAAAGAACTAAGCAAAGATGCTGGCCAGAGGCGTCTGATCCCTAGGTGAAACTTGATAAACTTTTTTTGACGTATAACAAACATTGGTACACGTAGAGGGCAGGCATAGTCAAAGAACCAAGTCGGCGAAAGAAGCCTCTACAGCTCTCATGGCCACCGAGTCCGAAAATAACACGAATTTTTCGTTTCTGCTGTTTGAAAACTGCCTCACTCTGAGAGGAGTTGCCCCATTAGAGAAAACAATTATTAAGCCTGCTCAAGAAACTGGCAAAGTATACAGTTCTAACAATATCAAATGAAACTGAGCACTTCAACTGACGTAACATAAAGTTACAAGACGCCAACTCAACATGAGCCGCCCAAGAAAGTCGGTTGTCAATAGTCAACCCCAGAAAACCAACTCTCTGATGACAACCACCACCAAGACCGAAAGTCAGCTCCTGCGTTTTTTCATGGTTGAGAACCAAAGCATTCGACTCACGCCATCGTTTAATAATGAATGTAGATCTATCAGAATTTACGTCGGCCTGGTCGGGATCAGAGCCAGTGATAAGTGAGGTGATATCGTCCGCGAAAAGAAATAGTTCAGCGCCATGTACAGATGGGTTATTTTGGCGTTTTTCCAAACAATTTTTTAAAAGTATCAGAACAATTCTGGTTTGAAGGACCGATACTTTATTTAGTGTTTCTGGAGAATGTTGTATTGGCTGCTCGCAGCCAGTGTTCGTTGAAATTATATTAATCACCAATATGCATCTACACAAGACTACCCACCTTAAGTTGGATAGGAACGTTGTATTTCTAAAATTAGTTACAAGACCAAAAATGTTGAATCCTGGATTTGTAAGATCAACTTCTAATAAGACGGCCTTTTCTTCTACACGAACATTATCACCCTGATAATTATGATTCTCTTGAGATAACAATTCTCAAAACGTCAATTTTTCGCATCCTGTTTAATTTTGTTTGAATTCGTAAGACTCAGAGGATTTTCTATGAATTTAACCATTGTCAGATCAATAGTCAGTGCGTACGTACAAACGTGTTCTTCTCATTTGATTTTCATGGGGTTTCGAGTTGTTGAGACGAATGATGTTACAGTCTTATTCCTGATTTTTCTCTTCAGCACGTCAATACTTATACTTTTGAAAGTTAGCTCGAGTTCGAGCTTATGGCAGGAGATCTTCCTGTGCTAAAGGATATGAACGATCGATGAATGATGCAACTGCACCTAATACTTATTGCTGAGGTAAAAGTAATTGGTTCTTTCCAAACTGGACGTCTTGGTGAAGGGTCCTCATGATGATAGGCACCGTTGGGAACTTTCTGAGCGTTTCTTTTATTACCATTTCTAAATAGTTCATTTTGATTAAATCTTCAGTATTCACTTCCCGGAGATCGTCACCAAAAATTTCATACTGATAAACTTTATCCTATAGAATCAAGATAAATTCATTTATTACAGGATGCAAAAATATTTTTCAAGGGTACTACTGAATCCTATTGGAAAAACTCCCAACAACAGTGTTAGGTAGTTACAGTAACAACATTCTAGCTTTTACCTGGATTTCAGTATTTAATCCCAACATCCAAACAGCAAACGCCACTGTAACTGAAGAAGTATCGTGCCCCTGCAATAAATTGGATAAATAATAATTGACGAAATACATAATGGTGCTTACATTAAAAATATCAATAAAGTGATGCGAATCTTCGCAATACTTTCCAAACAATTGATTACATTTGGATGGGTTATTTTGGCGTTTTTCCAAACAATTTTTTAAAAGTATCAGAACAATTCTGGTTTGAAGGACCGATATCTTATTTAGTGTTTCTGGAGAATGTTGTAAATATGATGGATAACGGATATTGTTCCCTTTTATGAATGTTAACAGCTATTTTTTCTGTAGCAGTTAGTTCTGAAAAACGGAATTTTCTGGCAATGTTCTGGTAAGTTTTAGACTCTCAATCAGTCACAAATTCATGTAATTATTTCTCCTGGACATATATTATTTTATACACACACAGAACAGCTGATCCACCTTCTCAAAACATCCACTAGGGCATACTGGCGTCATTTCATCGCTCATTCCCACGCCAAAAACCCGATCTGAAAGGTATGTTGGGTGTATTTATATCTACGTAGTTTTAGAATTTTGGAAGCGAAATGAATAGTGAATTTAGTGCATACGAAATCAGTCTTTTTGTTTGGTTAACAGTTATCAGTGAATAAGATGAAGTTGTATGGTTGTTGCATAACTATTGTCTGTGAGGCGGACATGTAGGATACAACAATTCCCCCTACTCGAACTAAAGCATAACAACTGTTACTGTAAAAGCCCAAAGTGCGGTAAATGCTAGGATTTACCAGAAAATCCTAGCATTTCCCATTGTTGTTGGTAAAAGCCCAGTGTTGGCACTCAAATCGGACTTTTTCCAGTAAATCTTAGGATTTTCCAAGAAGCTTGGTAAAAGCTAGCATTATTCCAGTTATGTAGCGTGTTTCGGACTTTTACCAACTGATTGTGGTAAATCTCAACATTTACCAGCGTTAGGCGGTAAAAGCTGAAATAAAGGTGAACGATACTAACTTTGTAACTTTACTTCCACTTTACAAACTTGTGAATCAACTATGTAAATGTGCTAACATTGTAAACTTCTAAACTTTATGTTCACGTAGTGAAATCAAGTAAAATCACAGCAAGGAATTTGCAATAAATTACTTGTTGCAACAAGGTAGAGAATTATCGCACTTCATATTTGCTGCCTTGCAGAGGCATTTTTTAGTAGAGCACTTTATAAACAATTGCATTTCTTGAAAGCCTGGCTGCCGACCAATGATTGTTTCCAAACCGCGGTACAACGGCTTATTTCTTCATCAGGTACATCTTTAGGGTATACGAAGGTCTAGGCACAAGTTTCGAATTGATTACGTGAATACAACGTACACAACTTTCCTAAAGATGTTCCAAGTTGGTAAAAATCGTCTTCTTTGGGTCGATTTTAGGACGGTCAACATCTGCAATTCCGATTCTAACGTTCTGGCCAACTTCAGGTTCGGGAAATTTTTCGTTTGAAGTTTTTTTTCTTTTTTTTCCTGTGACTCGAATCTTTCCTTAGCGGATTCGCGGATTCCCGTGAGCGTACAAGCCTCTGCATGCAAGCCTCTGTAGGTATTACATTTACCAACGAGTCGTGGGAAATCCGCTCATTTGCCAAGACAGATTGGTAAATGTCCGAAATGCCCCATTCACACAAGGTTTTTTGAGCATTTACCAAATTGGTCAGTCAATCCAAAGATTAACCAACTGTCAAGCGGTAAATGCCTGTTTTCCATATAATTTTGTGCTTTCACCAACAATATTGGGAAATGCTAGGATTTTCTGGTAAATCCTAACATCTACCGCACTTCGGGCTTTTACAGTAACATAACAATTAAGCTTAAACAATATTAAGCTTAAAGGCTTTTGAAACAGTAAGTAACAATGAGTCTCTTCCACAGAGTAGAGTCTCTTTGAACTGTTATGGTTCAGTTGTAATCAGCAGGTGTGAATCTTCTTGGTAGACAGCGTTCTCTGTCGGATCCCCTGATCATTGGCGTGGCATCTGGTGGTGCAGAATGCGAAGAAGGGGCTCCAGTCGCAGGCCGGGGTGTTGAGAAACCCAAAAACGGAGGCGAGTGGTGTGGAATGGCATGAGGAGGGCTCAGCGGGTCTCTCAGGATGGGTTGCTCGGTGAAGTGGACTCTTTTGGTTGGAGATGAGTTTGCCTCAGGCTTTTCAGGCGAGCTAGTCAGTTGGCCTGTAGACGGGGTTGTAGGATATTCCTCTCCTGGACGGGCTTTAAGTTGGTCAACATGCCGTTTGTGGTAATCTTTGACATGGAAGTCGAATTCATAGTTTTCATCTTCCTCTCGTAATTCGTGTTTACTACCACTCTTTCAGATTGTCTTCATCAAGACAAACCGGCATATTATCTTTCCGACCTCGATCTCTATTCTATTTGACGGAGAACCCCAATTTGACCTTTGGCTCCCTTCAAAAGTTTCAGTATTATTTGGCTCGTCTTGAGTAATTCTCCGAGTCTGATAGAGATAAAGCCAATCTAGCCGTCGATTGCCTCAGCACCCCTTCAGTCAATTTGGTCTCGTTGCCCGAAGAAGATGTCTCCCATACTGTTCGCTATACTGTTGGCTCTGTCAGCATCACAGGTAAGAACTAGACACTGTGAACGTAGTCCATACTTATATTTGGTTGTCAGTTCAATTAAATTTTATCGAACTCCCACGGGTAGTTTCAAAGGTGGTAGCAGCGTATTTCTAGGCTATGAGTTTTCACTAGAGGAGTCGAGATTTTTGTTCATATTCTAAGAATAAGATGATATTATACTGGACCTCCAGTCATAGACTCTTTTACCGTTGATGTAATGTTTTATAAAACCTAATTACTTTAAAATTCTTAGTTCGAGTGAATTTTCCCTTTCAAGTAGGTTCCTACCTAACTTACTTATTCCCACATAGGAACAGACATAACTCCTTTTTTACAGAGGCGAAAAATTGTTTGCCAACTTTGAAAAGCGCATCAATTTTCCTTTCAAACGATACTAATTTGAAGAGTTTATCGTAGTTTAATTAATTGAAATTTATTCTTGCTTGAATATTGGACAAATGAGAAATCTTTGGAATACTGATAACACTTGGATAGCATTCCTCTGAAGTCTATACGAAAATTTAGGAAACACTTTTCCAAGACTTTTAACGCTATCCTTGAAGTATGATTCCCTCTGGAAAGTTATTTTAGTTTAAAAAAGACTCCCGAAAAAGAAAATATGAAAATTCCTCTTGTTTGGAAATTATTGCAAAACTATTTCCGTTTTCTCTCTTCTTAAAACATGCAAGTTTGATGTTTTTAATCATGTGTTTAATCAAGTTTCAAATATGGTGCTTAATGAAATCTCCTACAAAAGAGTGAATAAGTGAGAAGAATAATTATATTTCAAGGATTCTACAGTTGGAATCCTAAAGTTTGAAGTTGAAGGAATTTGTAGGACCTTCTTACTTTTTGAGATAGAACTGTTGTTCAACTTTTCTAGAATTCGCTAAATTTAATCTTTCAAGTGATACCTAATCTTGAAATTAAAATCAATAAGGGAAAATTTCAGTCTATGTATTCTGGAAGGAGACTGAAGGCTTCACAAGTCCCTATCATTAGTTTAGTTTATCCTCAAATGCGGGGTACAAGAAAAAAGTGTATCATGACGTTATGAACGTTGTTTAAAATTATTTTCAACAATTTTTTAATCAACTTTTTTCTGAAATTTGAGTATGTAACTTTTCCACTCAATAATTTCTAGCCCCTCTAATATATAATACTACGATTATCACTCGCAACGTCTTCTAACTTACGTTTTTCAAATGGGAACCCTCCATTATTTATTGCAGATTTGAATTTGACGGGCAAATTGTGAACTATTGAGGTTTTTATGATATTCAATTGCCACACGTGATACACGATTTTGGGGTATTTTTTCACGCTGAATCACTTAGTAATGTTCATTTTGACATTTTATGTCTTTGCTATGGCACATAAACTAAAAAAACGTCACGGAAAATCGCTCACGAAAATATTTTGATGATTTCCGCTTACAACCGAGTCGTTGCTAGGGAAATGGTACTTCGTCGTTTTTCATCCCACAAAATTCGTTGACCATTCGTTCGAAAGCTCTCGATTTATCCAACCATATTATGTTAACTACTGCGAAGTGCGTGGCCAACAAGCTGAGTTATGAGCAAGGTTATTTGAATAATTGTGTACACTCAGGTGATCATTCTCAATAATTGATATTGTGAACATGATTGCCACCGCTTGTTAATTTCTGATGATTTCATTGAGCTGGTGTTTCGATGATTTGTTTCATAGCAGGTGATCCGAATATTGCGAGAACGGTTTGATTTGTGAAGCGGTGGTTGAATCATTTTAATAGGTAATTTCTATGCTTTACACTCTAGGAAGCTGTAATTTCGTATGTAGTCTCTTTAGCACATTTACGTAACGATGCCCAGGGTCCGGATCAGCTGAGTGGCTCTTAGAGCTTGCATACGAGCCTGCAACACATAACTTGTCTTCAACCGAAGGCATAAAATGTCCCAATGTGTTGCAGACTCGTATGCAAGCGTTTATTAATTTTTGTAGTACAAAATTGAGAAAACATCGAAAAACGGCTAGAATTACACATTTTCCCAATAATTTTTACACAGCGCAAAGGTTACTAAAATTTCGTTTTGATTTCACAATCGCACATACTTTTTGCGCACAATCGTGCCCTTTTTTGCGTACACAAAAATTCAACGATGGGTCTGTAGATCCTGTAGATTCTGAATCTGCAATAAAAATGGGGGTTGAAGTGGCTCGTTTCGCAAAACTTAGATTCAGTTTTAGTTCCTAGTATTTCTGTGCCCCTACCTACTTAAAAACGAGAAAATCGTGGTTGCCAAATAAGTAAATTTATACACCAATTTCGTTGGTACATAGCAATAAACAACAAATTTTATTAATAAAATGGCAGTGGAAACAATAATAGTACAAAAAGATAAATTTTAAATGGACTGATGAGCTCGCAGAATTTATTATAGGTATACCTAGATTAGATTAGTTTTAGGATTAATATAGTTATAAGACTTGATCCAGTTAATATTTATGTAAATTCCTAAAATATAACAGCCTCCACAATTCTTGCAATAATATGTTAATTTATTGTGCACTTTTCGAAGCTTTTGTTTTAGAATATTAAGAACTGACCTCTTTTCCGGTTAAGTACCTTGAAGCCCTGACCAGGGTAGTGCTATCTCGTCTTCCGGGTGGCTCCGATATAGTTTCAGGTGATGAGCCGGACGAGAAGAGTGACAAATCGGGGATAGCTGCAAATTCGTCGTAAAGAACGTGGTTCAACATAGATTCCAGGACATAAGTTCGAAGCGTACTAACAGCGAGACGACGGCGCTGCGACGGCGACGAGGCAGTGGGGAGAGAGTGGGATATAGCGATAAGGACGAAACATAAACAGTGAGCACGATTGAATCGCCAAGAATGCTGAACCTTGGCGTAAACAGGGGTTCCCATTTGAAAAATGCATTAGTAGCCGTAGCGCCACAGTGGTGCATGATAATCGAAATCCAATTTCATAAATGAATAGTATTTAAATTAATAAAGGGGAGTTAGCATTTTAAGTTTTTTTTAATATCTTTAAGGATAAAATAAATAAATGGCTGGTCCATTAAATTTTAGGTGCCCTGCGTATGTTGCCATAAAGATAGTGTAAACTTCTTCTAGTAATTTGGTGCTCTCTTGACAGAAATTTTTGAGTACATTATTTTGAACTTTTTTGAGTGTGTGCACAGAAATTTCCAATGCAAAATGGCGTTTCCATTGTATTTGGGGTACCTATGTATTCAAACTTTTCCCATCCAATATCCTGATGACAAATATTAAGAGTATTTTTTCACGCTGAATGCTGATATTTGCATTCTAACTTGGAAAACACCGAAAACATGATAAGAATCATACATTTCCTCATCAGCATTGAAGGCACTAACCATTCAATTTTTAGTGTTTTTACAAGTTGGTATTGCCAATACCAATAAATAAACACCATTGAGAGACTCAGCGTGAAAAAATATTCCAAAATCATTAGACAATTTAATACCTACGACAATTCGTAGTAGATACTTGTATTGCGGACACTTACTTAAAAATAATGTTTCCGTTGAATTTCACTTGGAATCCGAAACTGCTATAAAAATAGGGGTTCCTGTTTGAAAAAGTCAAGTACGCGCGTAAAAATGACATATTTAGATTCCGCGCTACAAATTCAGGAGATTAACAATTGGCGGTGGTGTGGAGGGGGGAGGGGTAGTAGGCACTTAGAGAGATACCCTATATGAATCCTCTCCTTAAAAATGTACATTCATACGCTGCTGGTGTTTGTACTTTAATAAACACACCATAATATGTTTCTATGAACTTTTCTTGATTTTGACAGGTCCTTGGAGATGATGCCGATAAAGCTCAACATGATGAAATCATGGAAGTACTCACTTCAGTCAACAAAACTGTCAACAAATTGTACGATATAATGGCTACACAGAAAGATAGAGACATCGAGTTGGTGGAAAATAAAATGAAGGAAACTTATGAGCAACTGAGGACCAAGAGGGAGGCTCCAGCCCAGTGAGTACCTACTTATGGAACATTAAATATTTGTTATCCCAACGCATGATAATGTCGTTCGAATTGAAAACGTAAACCTATATTTTGCACCTGAACCCTAAAAATTATCACTCTGGGCACCTAGCTGGCCAAAACTGGTCAAAACCCATCCACCAGCTGGCCAAAACTCATCCATGCTGTTACGTAGAACGTGACTAATATAACATATTTTCTCAAATTTAACAAACTGAGAGCTGTCTCCTCGATTCTATGATGGGAAGATGTGGTTAATAAATTTGTGTTTGAGGCATCCTGAAAGAGGATTTTATCGTCTAGCGTAAGCAGCTAAAAAATCGTTATGAAATTGAAATATATTAAAGTTATTTAAAACCCTACTCAACGAAATGCGGCTAGAGTTTGGTTGATAACTTCGTAATGTATGTGAACATTATGGTGCACGCATGGATAGAGTACAGATGTGCATTATGATAGTACACATTATGATATTGATATATAATTCTATCTAACTCACACGGGGAAACTGATGCAGTAACAGTAACAAAGGTAGCTCGAAGGTGATGTAGTAAAAAAAATCGTGTACTTTAGGTAAATTATTATGTGGCACATCCTAGACTCACACTCATAAAACATGTCCTCTGGATCTTACCAAAATCCCTTACATAACGCTTACATTGACACACCCTTCTCCCTCAATACATAGTGTCCCAGAGAGTTTCCCTATCAAATCTCAACTTCCAAGGATCAACTGGGAGACAATTTAGTCCATTCAACTGAGTAGGAATGAGCCAATACTTTCAATCGTCTCTTAATGTTTGCTTCAGAGCTTAAATACGATAGAAATCATCAGCTTTAGGAGCACATCTGCTGATCAGAGGTCTATGCACTATCTAGTACCCTCTGCTTACAAGTACCTACTACTCAATAGTAGACCTACCATGTACCCAGTGCCTTCTTTTCACATGGTTAGTCCATTATGGTTACTTAGCAGTTTAAGTTTATGACAGCATAATAAATCAGTGATTTATGATTTATAGGAACTCCGAGGCCATTGACAAGTTCCAAAACACACTCAAAGGTTTCCAAGAAGAACTTCAATCCTTCGTGAAGAACGTAAACGCGTCTAACCTTTACAATCAGGTCCGAAAATTCGGGGACGAATTTCAAACCAAAAGGAAAGAACTTGAAGTGAAGCTTCAAGAAACGTTAAAGAACGCTAGGACCTATGGCAAGAAGGAAGAAATGCAATATGATGTTAAAAATTAAGTATATATTCATGTTTGAATTTCTCACCATAATGCTTATTACCGTAGTATCTCACCTGAGATACGGTACCTAAATGAATCAACATTGAAAACTGCAAAATAAATAATCAACTAATGCAACGTCGAGTATTTTTGCGAGTTTATTTGTGAATTTCCAATTTTAACCTCACCAACAAAGGACTATTGATAATGTTAAGCTGATGCACAATTTTTTTTTAACTGAATTAAATAAATTGGTTCATAAAATGGGGTAAAAAATTTCTCCTTCATTCCCATCTCATGTATTGCGTAACTGAAACGTAGATAATGTTACATTCCAGAGCAACAATATTTTTATTGTGACTTATCAATCATTTAGACTTATTAGTCAATTAGTGAATTTCTAATTTTATAATATAACAAAAGTATCCTATATATATGCCTAGGTTACACAGTACATACAAGAAACTTGGTCAAACGTGTCCCACATTTCAAATAATCTATTCTGATAGTTTCACGTTGGATAAAATTTCAATTATAAATTTTTAGTTAATACAATACCAACAGATGAAGTTTTTATAAATATGGGTACTTTTCCGTTATCCCCCCCCCCCCTCCCACCACCAAGTCAATTTGTCTTCAACACGCCCGCCCGATGTTTCTAGGCATTACTTCTTACTTAGATTATGTTACAGACCGCCAAAGTATACACATCATTCTGACCTACATGTCCAACTAATCTGTATCAATAACTTTATAACTTTCACTAAGGGATTGACTACTTGATGTTATGTAACTTTGAGATGCGAGCTTGCGAGCATCCAGATTACCAACCAATACACAGCGGGTTATTTCTCTTTTCCTTCTTATTTTTTTAAATAATATAATTTCTTCCCACCGCTTGAACTTGTCACCAATTCTACGTAAATATGTAATATAAGTAAGAAGGAATGCCTAGAAACATCGGGCGGGCGTGTTGAAGACAAATTGACTTGTGGGGGGGGGTTATAACGGAATAGTACCTAAATATGCACTTCTAGGAAAATTAGGGTTGTAAACCAGAAAATCAGGATTTAATAATAGGTACTACTTTTAACTATGTAACACGTTTTGACAATAATACCTACCTACGTTACTTTTTTGAAGAATGTTAATCGGTTTAATTTTATTGGTCCTCGTACCTATAATAATACTTTGGTAACACAAGAAACAGGAAGAGGCTGAAATAATTTTAACATAGAGGTAGCAGTAGTTCATTCCAATGAACCTATTTTTCTGAGGCATAAGTTTTGAGATTCCCTGTTGACTCTCGGTTCCACAATTACTTCAATCGGGATAGAAGGTCTAATGAGGACGGAAGGGATGAGTTTTACGTCTTCCTCTTTAGTTATGGACTTGATTTTGCAGAATCTGATAACTGTTGAAAGTATAACCTTGATTTCGTACATTGCGAATTTCTGACCTGGAAAATCAAACATCAACAGCGTTTCCACTTTAACCATTAAGAGGAATTTTTATCGTTAAGAAGTCAAAAGGTAATGAAGAAGCAAATACAAAAATTGACTTATTTTTCATTCATATTTTGATGCCAATTCCTATATTACAAACTAGAAACGCGGACAGGTTGGCTGGGCAGTATAGGTTTTTCACTTATTGCATGACATGATATAACGTGAACGTGTAGAATTAGTTGAAGAACAAAGCACCAGACAAAATACACTCTTTTGCAAGGCGCACTGTGTCGGGTTTTGATAGAACACTGATCTGCTTAGAAGGGCTAACTAATACAGATATAATAAAGCTTTTTATAATGATTTGGAGCGTTTTGGATTCTAGGCACCTCGAAACGTTTTAATATGGAATCATGTTTTAGCGATGGATCCCCCGCCGAAAAGTGAGACTATAAAGTGAGATGAAAGTAGCGCCAATAATTGTGATGATTTCCGCTTACAACCGAGTCGTTGCTAGGGATATGATACTTCGTCGTTTTTCATCCCACAAAATTCGTTGACCATTCGTTCGAAAGCTCTCGATTTATCCAACCATACTACTCGTATATTAACTACTGCGAAGTGCGTGGCCAACAAGCTGAGTTATGAGCATGGTTATATGAATAATTGTTTACACACAGGTGATCATTCTCAATTATTGATATTGTGAACATGATTGCAACCGCTTGTTAATTTCTGATGATTTCATTGAGCTGGTGTTTCGATGATGTGATTCATAGCAGGTGATCCGAATATTGCGAGAACGGTTTGATTTGTGAAGCGGTGGTTAAATCATTTCAATAGGTAATTTCTATACTTTACACTATAGGAAGCTGTAATTTCGTATGTAGCCTCTTTAGCCTCTTTCTATAATAAAGTGAATGTTTACTCGCGAGTTTCTATTAGGAGATCATCATCTCACAAGAGCTCAATCGTCGTGATCATTTCTATAATAAAGTGAGAGCGAGGAGCTAAAACATGATTCCATGTTTTTTACATTTTAGCAGTCAGGCTCAAAGTAATAACATCCGGGGCCTGAATCAGCGAAAACAGCGAGGCCTGAAGGGCCGAGTTTTTCTTGTCCGATTTATTTAATTTATAATTATTGATTATTATGTATTATTATTGATTGATTATTTATTTTATTATCTATTGAAAATAATGAACCAAAATTGCCTTTTAAACTCCGATAATTGTATCAGCTGATGTAATTAAAATGAAATTGTAATTCTATTGGAATTAGGTACTTCACGAAATCGAAATCATTATAACTCTTGGCACTCATAGACGGACTATAAAGGCCTACGTAAATTTCGATAGGCTTTTTAGATTCTGATGTACATTGTACCTAGATCAGCTCTTGTAACGTTCAGAGGGACAAGTATAATGTAGACCTGTGTTTTATTTCATTTCATTAAATTCTCCTCTGTTGGCATCTAGGTCTAATAATTACTTTGAATAATCTAATAATAATAATAAATTACAATAAATGAATGAATGTTCCCGGAACCTTTATTGATTCAGTAGCAATTAATTACTTAGCGCAAAACTGGGACATTTAGCTAAATTTGAATTCAAATGACTTACCAATACAGCTCCTTGGGCCTGCACTAAATGGAATGTAATTAAACGGGTGTCTTTTTGCACATTCCTCCGGGTGAAACCTCTCTGGGTTGAAGACGTGGGGTTCAGGATATACATTTGCGTCCATATGTAACAGAAACGGGCTGATGATGATGTTGGTTTCGGCTGGAATCAATGGCACGCCTTCTGCAGGATCAGAAAAAGATGCCGTCAGCAGCAAAGTTATTAGGGCTCACAGCCAGTGTTCGTTGAAATTATATTAATCACCAAGCATCAATATAATTATTGCAATAAATAAGCATCTACATAAGACTACCTATCTAAAGTTGTATTTTCTATGAATTTAATCATTGTCAGATGAATAGTCAGTGCGTACGTACAAACGTGAAATCCTTGCAATGCCTTGCATATATAACGTCCATTATTATCATTTGAAATTCATGGGGTTTCGAGGTGTTAATTGGGATAGGCCTTACATACTCTGCTACTTAACTCAACGCTCGTGGATCAAATGTAATATCAACGCAAGCCAACGTCTGGGACAACATGAGACGAATGATCTTACAGCCTTCTTCCTGATTAGCTGAGTGTGCAAAAACTTTGACTTCGAGCAAGCATTCGATCGTCTGTGGCACGATGGTATAATGCTGAAAATGAAACGTTACTCGCCCAACAATCTCTTCTCACTCTTAAAATCCTACCTTCAAGATCGAACCTTTGCTGTTTCAACCCAAAACGAACTTTCAACTATCCGTAGAATACTTGCAGGTGTACCTCAAGGTAGTATATTAGGTTCTTACCTATATTCATTATATTGCCACGATATGCCCCTGCCAGAGGAACGTGACTTCTCAGGCCTTTACTCAGACGACTTGGTGAATTCAGTTTGTGACTGCGGCTTAGCCATAGCAGCGAATAGATTTCAACAACATCTAGACGCACTAGGTCAGTGGAGTACAGTATGGAGGTTGAAGGTGAACACAACAAAATCACGTATTGTCACTTACACTTACAGATTAAAACATGAAAAAACCCTCTCTCTGCTTCCTCAATGAGACCATGCCATCAGCAACATCCTACAGGTATCCTACATCCTACAGGGCGTGATTCTTGACCGCTGTCTGACATTAAAGAGCACGTAACACAACTCCTAACCAGATTAAAAACGCAAACATACCAGTTGAAATCCTTACTGAATAGCAGAAACGTCTCACAGAATAAAATGGTGATTTATAAGATCTTAATACGGCCCATATGGACATATGCCGTCAAAATCTGGGAAACCTGCTCTTACTCTCAGTTCAAACGAATCGAGCGAAACCAAAACGGTTCAGAAGAATGTTCTACATGCGCCTCCATTCGTACGAAACAGCACTATCTATAACGACTTTGCTCTGGAATCACCTCATGGATGCTTAATCCGGCAACTACCAAATAGGGACCACTCCAACAACCTCGTCAACGACGGATTCAACACCACAGTAAACCGCAGACTTGGACGCCCTAGTCACGTTCTAGATTTGTTCCCACGAACCTGAAAACAGTGCTTCAGCAATTACATGACTAATGATCTAATATTAACCTAATCACCCAAAAATAAAACTAACTTTAAACCAAACTTTCTTGCATTACTACAGCTGCGTTCTGTAGAATAATCCTTATAATACTTATTTATTATTGTAATGGTCTCTAACAATAAACACGAAAAAAAAAAGTTTGTCGTCTATTTAATTAAAAATTCAAATAGACAAATTCAAATTTGATAGGGAGCCTCTCTAGGACATCAAGGGACAACTGAAATGATGCATTCGTACGTAAATAGTAAAGCATTTTGTAAACAAAATTTTCAGTGGTTAAGACAAAATTACTACTATTCGCGGTTCACCTAGCGACAAATAATCACTGAAATTCGTTTAGCTTATTTTTCTCTTCAGCACGTCATACTTACACTTTTGGAAGTTATCTTCCAGTTGTTAGCTCGAGTTCGAGCTTATGGCAGGAGATCTTCCTGTGCTAAGGGATATGAACGATCGGTGAATGATGCAACTGCACCTAATATTTATTGCTGACGTAAAAGTAAATGGTTCTTACCAAACTGGACGTCTTGGTGAAGGGTCCTCATGATGATAGGCACCGTTGGGAACTTTCTGAGCGTTTCTTTTATTACCATTTCTAAATAGTTCATTTTGATTAAATCTTCAGTATTCACTTCCCGGAGATCGTCACCAAAAATTTCATACTGCTCTTGATAAACTTTATCCTATAGAATCAAGATAAATTCATTTATTACAGGATGCAAAAATATTTTTCAAGGGTGCTACTGAATCCTATTGGAAAAACTCCCAACAACAGTGTTAGGTAGTTACAGTAACAACATTCTAGCTTTTACCTGGATTTCAGTATTTAATCCCAACATCCAAACAGCAAACGCCACTGTAACTGAAGAAGTATCGTGCCCCTGCAATAAATTTGATAAATAATAATTTACAAAATACATAATGGTGCTTACATTAAAAATATCAATAAAGTGATGCGAATCTTCGCAATACTTTCCAAACAATTGATTACATTTGGATGGGTTATTTTGGCGTTTTTGCAAACAATTTTTTAAAAGTATCAGAACAATTCTGGTTTGAAGGACCGATATCTTATTTAGTGTTTCTGGAGAATGTTGTAAATATGATGGATAACGGATATTGTTCCCTTTTATGAATGTTAACAGCTATTTTTTCTGTAGCAGTTAGTTCTGAAAAACGGAATTTTCTGGCAATGTTCTGGTAAGTTTTAGACACTCAATCAGTTACAAATTCATGTACTTATTTCTCCTGGACATATATTTTCAGCTTGTGTCTACACATAAGGAAGTGAAAAAACCATAAGCCATGATCGACCTTATAAGAGTTTCATCATAGGAGAATAGCAGACCGGGGTATAAGTACAGACTCGAGAGTGGCGTGCTCAAAGAGGACCTAGGGAGACACGAGATCACCACATGGATCAGCACACCCTTCGGGAGGAGAGGTATAAATGTGACCACGAGAAGAATTAAAAGAAGAAGGGCTTTTTCCCAAGGAGGAAGAACCAAGAACAGCACACCAACCTGATTACCTCGTGGAGGTTAACAGTTTTATCAAGGAAGTCCATTGAGGGGAAGCCTGTCAAATCTAATAACCAGGGTTTGAAGATGGAGGCTTTCAACAGTGCGATTAGGCTGAGTAAGAAAAGTGAGAAGACTGGAATTATACTCAATATAATAGTCTGCCTGTTGATGCCCGAGTTGGAAAACTGGAACTACCTATGTAGTCTGAAGTCTCGTTGATGTATGGCACCTATACCCCGAGACATGGAAGTGTTCAATATTTTCTACTGATACTCTTTAGAGGTACAACAGGAAGTCATGGAGGTCAAACGGGGAGTCAAACTAATTATCAAGAAGACCCTTATACCGTTTTGAAATAATTTCGACTATGCTTCCAAGCCAGTGATACAGAGAGAAGTCGGTGTAGCAATGACCACATTGACGGTTATTTTCAGAACGTAAGTCTTTTTCAAGGCGAGAAATGGGTCATTGGGCCACTAACTACTAGGTAAGTATTCCTAAAAAATAGTATATATATATATACAGTTTTTCAAATTAATTTTTATGGTTTTCCGTAGTTCTGTTCTGCTAAGACCACTAGTCTTCATCGCCTGTCTCATTTTAAGTGCTGTCTGTTTGATTCTTATCTATTAATCGGTAATTTAGTTTGGGAAACTATACGGTACATATTCAGTTTGAATATTTTCTAATAATACAGTAGGTTCACTATTCCTTTTGCACTTACAGCAAACAGCATGGTGTCGACTTCTTCTTGAATATCCTCAATTTTCCAGGAACCCGGTTGAAGTAGATTCAGTTCAATAAGAGTATCCAAAAAAGGCTGCCTCCCTTTTCCTATTTACAGCGTTCAGAGATAACAGTGAAAGTAACGAGTGTAAAACAAGAAAGGAAACAATATACATAGGTAACTCATTTAAAAATTTAAAGGTACCTAATGTATTCTCAAAGTTTGAGAAATAATATTAAATAATTTTAAAGCCATTCAAATTAAGTCTTGAGTTAACATTCTGAGTAAACAGACAGTGTGGAACATTGTACAATAATTAGTTGTTTGATTTTATTGAGTGGCACATCCTCTCGTATCTCCATTGTATTTAGCTCATGAGACAACCAAAATTGTAGGAATATAAAGGCAATTTAGAAATCGAAATTTCTACTTCTCTTGTATTCACTTATTTTGCTTCTTGAAGCCGTCCGACTAATATATGTTATGTGTCTACATATCCTTGCATATATACGTATAACCATAATTTTTATCCGATTTTAATTTCAGGGATTTTGTTCGTTTCAGGTATGATTAGTTATATTCCTTACGTTCCTAAGGTTAGTGAGCACAGGGCTTGCGCAAATGTCATTAGTAATGGTTATTATTTTTTTGTAAATAGATTTGGAGAGAAAAAAATGATTATTGGGAACATTTTTCAATAGGATGTACTTGTAATTCAAAGTACCGTAAATCGATGAAATATTGGCATCAACAAAGGAAAAGAAACATCGAAACCAAATTATTTGGTACGATAGTTGAATGTAATTTGCGGAACGATTTGATTACCTCCGGTCAGTTTATCGGTGTCATTGCCGTTTTCCTCTTTGCATGGGTTGTAGTTGCAAATTCTTTCTCTAACGATCTGAAAATTTGTAACAAGACATAAATCAATTCGTTGTAAATCCAATCCTATACTCTGCTTAATGTAATCCAGCAAATTTCGATCGTGTTACATAAATGTTCATACTTTCCCATTGAATTCTTTTAAAATTTTGACGTCTTTGTTGAACTGGTGGCCTCGAGGCGTCAATCCCCATATCCATTCTCTCTTCAAATACGGGTTTAAACCTCGGAATAAGACATTTTTCAGTGTCCTGGAAATTCAGCCATACAACCTATCATGTACTAATAAAATCGCAAATATGTCTGTCTGAAGTACCTCCTATGTTGATAAAAATAATGGAATATCGAGTTTATTTTTCTTGGTATTCGATAAGGAAACCATTAGGTACCTATCTAAAATGTCCACCTCTAAATTTCTCACTGTCTTCAGCTTGAGTCTGTTCTTTTATTAGTGCGTTTTTTGCAGTCCCAATTTTTAATCTTCTACCAGTTGATCGGAATCTTCATATGATTTGTATCAGTCTAAGTTGGATCATAAGATCTTCGAATTTTTTAAGTACTGAGACGGAGGAGATGCTTAATTTTCGGGCATGAGGCATTTAGGTCATAATTATCTAAACAAGAGATGGGTGAGTTATATTCGTTTCATTTAACTTAAATTAATAGGTAACATTACAGGTAACTATTTAGCAACTTGTAACAGGTAACTATTTGAACTTTTGGTTCGTGGGAGGGCTTTGTGTTCGTGTGAGAAGTCAACAAGTTGCCCTCCAAAATTAAAATGTTCACTCGTTTTTTTTATTGCGTTCCAGAGCGTTCCGTTCAATTATGGTGTTGTGTCTGTCTGTCTGTCACGCGCATGCGTAAACGAGAATTTCTTAGAACGCTGATTTTTTCTACGATCAATTCGTAAGATTTCATTCAAACTCGGGGGGTAGATGGGCATAGAATTTAGGATAGTGCCCTGTGAATTTTATCGTGATTGGTTTGGTAATAACAGTCGAACATTAGCAAAATTAAAATTGGTTGACACTCGTGAAACTCCTAGACTAATGGACCGATTTTTATGAAATTTCCAGGATTTGTGTTGGTTAGCTCTTAGTAGATTCCATATAAATTTCATTGCCATCAGATTAATAATAGCTTGAACGCATGCGAAGACGTTAATTTGTTAAACATTGGTTTTTTATGATCTACCTGTCTAATTTCGTTCAAATATGTCAAAGAAGTCTCTGAATAGATTCCTACTAATTTCTATACGAATGGTTTAGTAACCTTTGTGAATGCGCAAACACGAATTATAGCCCTCTTTTGCAAAATAGCATGTATACACACTTATATTTGTACACTTATATGTATACACCATTTTATTTAACATTCAATCATTTTGACCCGTACTATGTACTTCAACTAATTCTACACGCCCATGTTACAATAAGTGAGGATATAATACACTTCATCCAAGTTGGTGGTGGTTTTAAAACTCCTAACTTTCAGGGTTAGTTGTGGAGTGAAGGTTGCTAGATCATTAATATGAAGTTTGTGAGCTGGTATTTTTCATATTGAGCACTCATTTGCCCAGACCGGTCTTTAGATCCTTAAAACATTCAGAGTATGGAGCTTCATACTCAGGAACCTATGAAAAATATTACTCATTTTAATATTATATAAACCTATTGAAAAAAATATAAATTTTAATATTATATTTAAACCTGTTATGTAGTATGTACGGTATAGTATGCGATAGTTAAAAATTTATTTGCATTCAATCTCAAAGTCCAAAACGATTTAACATTATACAATACGATAATATACGAAAATTCGCTCGTACGATCATGCTGCATGACTGGAACTTTTTTTTTTTTTGTCAATAGTCTTCATATTAAGGGATGGTGGAGGGGAGGCGAAACTTCCCTTCGAGACCTTCAAGCTGATGGAATAAAATAGGAATAGGTTAAATTGCCCATTGGAGTCATCTTTGTGAGGCTGTCATTTAGTCCGGGCAGATAATACCGATTTCGATATAAAAATAAAAGTACGAAACTGGCTGTTCCCCACCAGCCCTGGTCAATGACTGACTAACGGGTTCGTGTTACCAAATCCCTCCTTTGGAACAACTCACTTCTGCACCACTTCAATACAGGCCTTTTCTACATTCATATTCTTCGATGGGATGACAAAGCCATATATACGTATTTGATAAGGTCCTAGTTAAGCTGACGTAATGCTTCTATTCTGAGTGCGTATATGTTTACAATGCTAGTGGTTGGAAGGTGAAAGTGCAGTGAATGGGTATTCTCAATAGACAGATCCTTATGCGAAGGTAGCCCAACGTTTTAATGCGATCGGCCTGAGAAAAAAACTTTCTCAAAACTGACGTTTATTTTTTCATCGATCGTAGTTTTAGTTGGCTATTTCGTCGTTTGCAATTAGGTACCTACTAAATTTCTCTTTTTGGGGCGTTTCTCATTGGAAATGTAGTTGGAATGACGAAATCAAGTAAATCAATCTTTTGATTTATCAAACTTTTGTAGAACTATTCTTGATTCCATATTAGAAAGAAAAAAAAAAAAAAAAAAAAAAAACACGAATACAAACTATTGCCCGCAGCAAAGTATGAAATGACAGAACTACCTACATTAAAAAAAAAAAAACTTAAAAATAAAAATAAAAAAATAAAAAACAGCAAAACCAGTTGTGCAGAAAAGAGCGTATAAAAGAAAGAAATGTTTCAAGTAAAATTATACAATGAGTATATTTTTGTTAGAGAAATTACTTTTGAATATTAAGAATTGAACATTTCTAAGTAAATAGCTATTCATCCAGAGGGTTCGGACTCCAATCCGCTGAAGTAATGCAATTTTAATTTATGAATGATTTGCATTCTAGATGGGCTGGATAATTATTCATAACATCCTATACTTAGTATGGTATAATATACAAAATATGCTATGGCTTGTTTAAGCTATAATATGTTTATGGGTATTACAGTATAAATAAGTAATAAATATCCGTTCTCCTACGCCCCGCTTCGCCCATAACGCCGTACCCACCTCATGGTGCCGTGGTGGTGGTGGTTATATGGGTGTTACTTGTAAAAGTATGTAATATATATCCGTTATCTATATCCGTTATCGGATATATATCCGTTACGCCCCTGGCTGGGTTCAAACTTTTGTAGAACTATTCTTGATTCCATATTAGAAAAAAAAAAACATGAATACAAACTATCGCCCGCAGCAAAGTATGAATGAATAGACAGAACTACAAAAAAAAAAAAAAAAAAAAACCAGTAGTGCAAAAAAGAGTTTATAAAAGAAAGAAATGTTTCAAATAAAATTATACAATGAGTAAATTTTCCCATCCCCCTCATGACACTATGCCAATGTTTTCATCATTCCACTAAGGGTGCCAGGCGTGCGCTCGTACGTCAGTGTAACACTCAAAGCCTCGAAAAAGACACTTTTTCACCTATTTTTGGCTCATGGGTGTGGAGCGATCGAGCTGGCGAGAAGTTAGGACCAACTAGACCCCAAGTGGAGTCTATGTGCGAAAGAAGTTTTTAAGTCAATTCTAAGGCCTTTTATGGCCCGGACGGCGAACGGCGGAGGGCGGACGGACATTGCAAATTTGGATTCTACGCACTTTGAAACGTAAAATGACAAAGTTTGAGGGGGGGTTATAAAATTTTTTTGCTATACGATCACATAGGCTTATTATTGAAAATAATAAACCAAAATCTATTGGGGAAATCTATCCACTAAACTAAAGGGAACTACTGGACCAAAGTCTATGAAATTTGGCTCAAAAGCCGGAAATGTGCCTGAATCTCGGAATTACTTTTGATCAACTTCAAACATCCTCCAACATTATTAAGAAAATGTTTAACTTCCTAATTAACTAACTCCTACTTTCTGATTTCTAATTAATGAAGTAGTCCACACTGTACAAGGAAGCTAACATTATAAATGAGGCTAACCTTGAGTAGATAAAGTAGTATATTATGCATGAACTAAGAACACGCAACGCACGAAAACTGCTAAGCCCAGTGATCCGAGCAACTCCCGAGAAATCTGCTATCTGCAAACGCAGTAACTAGGAAATCTCTACTATAAGTAGTAATTCTAACAAATAATTAGCCCCCTCTGGACGGGACCTATAATATTAGCAACCGTAACTCATAGCGCCATTCGAGTTTCCAACATAACAAATTTTTAAAGAGGCATGTATTTTTAACAGATTCTGATTAATGCATTCTAGCAAAATTTTCTAAAAAGTTGAGCCGATTAAATGGGTCGAATAATCCCTTCAAAATGTAAAAATTCGAGTACCCAGAATCAAATTTTGACATACATTTGGTACAAGTATCTATGCATATGAATATATAATTACTTAAATGCCCTTCAAGTTGACCTGGCGATTTTAAAATTAAGCAAAAGAAAGCTAAAGTTCCTTCACCTAAAAATCAGGCATAGTAAGATAACACTATTTTGCGCCCCAAAAATGAGCTATAAAAAATCACTTAGTAGAATCATTGACTACTATCTGTCATAACAGAATATAATTTAGTGAGGGTTTTCATATCATAAATTGGGAACTGGAAGATTTTAGTGCTCAAAACTGTGCCCATAAATATACCCAACTTCCAATGAAATCTCTGCACAAATCAATCAAAACAAATGAAATAAAAATTGTTATTATATCAGAATATGACTTAGGAAACGATTGTTTAGAAGAGTACATTTAAACTTAATAAATATTTATGTACGAAACTGTGTTTTAAAGTTGTGTTCAACACTGGTAAATAAATTGATATAAAATTGTGAAAAAATCATGCTTGTGTCATTTTCGTTCAACAATCCCATTGCTCTTAGTGAAAGTAATCAGTTCCAATCCATTATGTAGTTCAAAAATAGAAGATATTTTACTAGGAGGAAACAAGAAACTAAAATGAACTCTTATTTGGGGAAATACATGTTTTTTAAATTTGACATATGAATTATTGTAAATATTTATTATTTTACCTGTTGATTGCATTGGTGTACTCCATATTTTGTAGTTTTTGAGAATTCAGCGTTACCCCCATGGCGGTTTCTGGAATTGGGAAGTTATAATGTTTTTGGGTTTAGAACAATATTTGTCACTTTTATATATAATTTATTATTATAGCTGCACATAACTATCAATATTTAAATATGAGTTAAGGCAAAGAAGGAAATTAAGGTGATAATGTTGATACTCTATCGAGTGTCATAACAGCCAAATACGAGGAGGGGTTAATAATGCGCAGGGAACGGCACTAGGTCCGAGTCTCTTCATTCTTTACATGAATGATATAGTTAATTTAAATTTATCATCGAGCTTATATTTATTTGCAGATGATATCGCTCTAATTGTTGATGAGAATACGTGGGATGAAGCGAAAAGCACCCTTGAGGTTGATCTTATGAATATTAAATTGTGGATGAGTTTGAATAAATTCAATTTAAATGCAAAAAAATATAATGGACTACCCATAGTTTTGACCGAGAAACAATGGCCAGATACTTTGGAAATACGTATTCATACCGAAAGTTGTAGTAAAGATAAATGCTCCTGCACTCGTGATCATCTAAATTTAGTAAAGAGTGTAAGATATTTGGGGGTTTATATGGATTATAAGTTTAAGTGGGATGAGCATATTAAATTTCTCTGCAATAAAATAAGAAAAATAGCATCGATCGTGAGAAAGAATAAATTCTTGGGTGACCAAGTTAAAAAAACCGTTTATTACGCCTTAGTGCAATCTTTATTACAGTTCACCATTATAATGTGGGGGTGGGGGGGTACCTTCGGTACTGTGCTGGACCCACTTTTCATCTTACAAAAAAAAGTATTAAAGGTTGGGTTTCACAGACATATGAGGCATTCAACTCTTGCCTTGTTCAAAGAATTGAATATTATGAGCGTCCACCAGCTCTATACCTTTAATATGGGGAAATACATATTAAAGAATAAATGTAATTTTAAAGAAAATATTAGGTATTTAAGAGGAAAACCATATAGAATGGAACTCCCTAAAATAAAATGTTCTTTCTTCTCACGCAGCCCTAAATATCGCATGATTGTCGTTTTTAATTGTTTATTTGATGTTATTCATCCTTTATTTATCAATGTAAATCTTTACCCTTTATACAAGTTGAACAACGCTCTAAAAGAATATGTTCTAACAATGGATAATTTGATATTGTATACGAATGAAGTAAGATACCCCAAGTATGCGCTCAAATAATATAAAGTGGATTATTGTTACAATAGAAGAGCTTGAAACAAAATCAAAACAAACAAGAACGTTTTTTCTCTCCATATCATGAGTAATATTAAATAGTTAAATAGTTCTAAATCGGATTGCTGAATTTGGCTCATGTATGCCAGCACAAGCTTAGCTTTAAGGCAAGCATGGCATGGCTTGGCTTAGGCTTTGTCCTTCAATAAGTGGACAAAGAACTGATTTATTTTTAAACACCATGTAGGTATTTAATAATTAAATTTATGGTGAATAAGATGATTTTAGGCTATACACTATGCGCTCTATTCCTGGCAGATGGTTCTTTACAGTGCCACGCCAGGGTTCTAGTTAAAGTAGCCTTTACTCACCTTAAACGCAAACGAGTGATCCAGATGTTGAAACCTCTCTAGGGGTTTGTAAGGCCTGCTCCCAATTACGGGTAGAAATACGAGCGGGATTATCTCTGGTGCAAGTAATGACAGTGTCGAGACAAACGATTACGCCATTAATTCGATTTCACGAGCTTACTTCAAAGTGCAATTATCACCTATCTCTAGTAGTAGGTCGGCAAATGCACCTACCTTATGAAGGTTCACAATTGAGTGTTTCTAAAAGATGGGGTACCATTAAATGTGCTCCTGTATAGTTTATAATTATACAAAACAAAATGAAAATGCCGTAGGTACCTTTAGACAAAATGGTTAAGAGCCGTCCCTCCATTCACTCAACTTTTGTAAAAATGTCCTGCTGGGTTTTATAATTTTTACTGAAGAAACGCTGCTAAGAAGCAATTTCTTGACCATTTCTTCCACGTAAAGAATATTTTTCATGAAAGATTGTTGCCGAACTGATTTTGCGAGGCATCATTGAATATTTCAGTGACAGCAGGATGCAGGGATATTGAGAACTCCAGTTTGATGAACATGGAATGCTTTGTTAGGCCCTCTGGGCTGGTTTATATACTTCTGCCGAAGAGGGTACCCTCAGCCGGGCAGGATTTACAATAACAAGCTCCACGGGTGTGGTGTTCACATCACAATTTCCATCTGAGAATGACTGAAGAATGGGTTTCCCCATATGTTTGGATTCTTATCTCTAACAAATTTCAGAACGATATACAAGGCCATAAGATAAATCGGCATTCCAAGGAATGAAACCTGATCCTATCTACGAATAATTGATATTTCAATGAGATTGCACACTAGTCAACTTAGGATAAGACCTTCCAGTTCTGAATCGGAATTCGATCCAGATTAATATATTGGTACTAAAAACTTGATTGGAATCATGTTCATGCGTCAAATTCACTCTCAGTATAGAAAATAGACCCTGCAGTCATGAAAAGGTGATTACATTCCCTCACTACCCGAACTAAATCACTCGCGACGAAATTGTGGAAACCCATTTCAAAACGGAAGTTAGTGAAAT
Organism: Adelphocoris suturalis; assembly: GCA_030762985.1. Classification (NCBI taxonomy): domain Eukaryota; kingdom Metazoa; phylum Arthropoda; class Insecta; order Hemiptera; family Miridae; genus Adelphocoris; species Adelphocoris suturalis. Next base: position 13,534,967 of record CM061050.1, read on the forward strand.
TTCGATGTTGACATCTGTCTTTGGTAGCAGTTTGAGTTTGTCTTTCTTATTATTGCTATATCTTCGCATACGTTCACTGGCTGTCATCTGCATAATGAAATGGGGTTGAGTTTAATCATAGGAAATTTGCAAATATTATGTTAGGTAAAGCTTGTTTTAGAAGTAAAGTGTAAATCAAGCATTTTAATTTCTCCCTTGATGGAAAAAACAAAAGATCATGGATATGTCTAGTACCTACTGCTTACCAGTTGGTACCTACTACTCAATTGTATACCAACCATGTAGTGCCTTCTTTTCACAAGATTATTCCATTATGGTTACAAAACAATATTAGTTTTTAACTTAGAGTAATAAATCAGCATTCCTTGACACTACAATGGCTTAGAGGTCATGAAATATCGTGGTAAAATGAGAACATTCCAAAAAGTGGCGAACGATTTTCCTACTATGAAAACTATGGGAGTTGCTCTTCCCTAGCAACGCCTTGGTTGTACGTGAAAATCAATAGAAATTGTGCCGGTCGGGAAAAAAAAGTGTCGCGAAAAATTCCTTGACCCCCAGCCAAAAGACATATCTATGTCAAAACCGTTGTCTATTTCCACGAAAAATGAAGAGTTACAATGTTAAATCGATTTCGACGGTTGGGGTCATCAATCATCAGTAACAAACAATAACAAAGTTATCATTAGTTAACTTAAGGTTAATGTTTTTTACTGATGATGGCTTAACCGTCGAAATCGATTTAACATTATTGTTACTCTTTATTTTTCGTGGAAATCGACAACGGTTTTTCACTAACTTCCGTTTTTTCCCTCACAACAATAGAGCACCTCTTAGCGAGTTGGATAATTTGCTGTGGTTTTTTTGTTTGATGAGTTCCTAGGAGAAGGACTCTTAATTTTGATCTTACTTTGTTTTCAATTAGTTGAATTTTATTATGTTCAAGTTTTACTCCTGTAATTTCGCTCTTTTTATGCTACAATGAATGCAATATACTAGTTTATGGCTAAAGTAAAACGATCTCTTCCAATGAAACTTACCACCAATGATGTCGAGAGTACATCTGCATGTGTATTCATTTATTTTGACTGGTGCACTAGCTGTATCCAGCAAGCAGTACACCATATAAGATGCATTTTTCCAAAAATTGCCAACGTTGTCTTCCAGGATTTTTACGTGAAATGTATTATTGAGAATTTTTCTCCTTGCACGCCATTTTTCTCCTGAAAAGTAAAAACGAATCACCCTCAATCGATAAAAACAACTTTAAATGATTAAGTGACACAAACCTTTACTTACCGTATCCATTAATTTTATTGTACGCTTCAAGTACTTATATACTCGTAATTAATGCTAATGCGTGGAAAGTTTAATGCTATTCACTATTGAGTTCACCAGCTCCTCGAAGTAAAAAGGCTATATTTTAAGCAACAGTAAATATTTACTTGTTTATAGCATTTATTTGAATATGAAGAATAGAAAAGTAGGTGTTTACCTTGACTGGTGATGAGTCCTTCAGACATCCATGATTTGAAGAAGGCATACAAAACTCCTTTGTCTATGTGTTGCTTACTGCTGAGAATCATCTAATTATAAAAAGTCGTGTAATTATAAATAAACAAAAACAATCAAACCTTATCTTTAACGTGCAGGCAGATCTTGGTACATGTACTCCTGGACCCCTTTGTTCCTATTAGCTTAAATTTGTATTGCATATACTCTTGAATTTATCAAAGGTTTTACGTGAATATCGACAAATGCCGTAACTCTATATGTCCTATCTACAGTGTCGGAAAAATTATTTAATTAATTATAACATGTTATTTGAATGGAAATGGTCTAACCTTCACAAGTTCTGGATCAGAGAGGACCACAATTGGGATACCCAGTAGATATGCTCCAAGAACCCTGGGGAATTGTTTGACGTACTTGTCAATAATCAACATCATTTCTGAAACGAATTGAAAATAAGTTATCATAGTTATAATATAAATATAATAATATGTAGTCCTAAACAAATTATTATGGTCCGACTTGTATTCCGAATAGTTTTAACCAATAACCTGATGCTTGTCGGCGTTGCTAGTTCAAACAGACACGAAATAGGTACATTGAAGCGATATGGCGCTACCAACCTACCACCCTGCGGTGGGTGGTTGTCCCTTTGCGGGTGAAACACCATGTATATTCAGATTTGGCTGACTTGACGGTATCACTCTAAAGCCAATTCTTGCCTTATTCACTTCGATCCACACACCTTCCTTCTTAAACTCAGGCCACCGATTCCTTCACTCTGGCCTTATCCTTCGTGGGACACAGTATGATCCAAAGCCCAAACTAGAGTTTTATTAGTTGTGACAGAGTTCCCGTCAGAATCCCAGAGAAAGCGCTGCCGTTGCTCCGTTGGAAAACAACGGGCGTCGCACGCCTCTTCTCGTGTTCTTGAAAGGCTGAGTTTGGCGTTGGATGGGTGATCCAAGACCTGGAAAACCAATCTACTCCGAACATAGCACATTAATGCTATTAGTAGGAGTGGTATCTCTCTGACGGGATACTGTCATCCTCCTCTACCTCTTTCTCGAGGATTTGGGGCCCCATTGCACCTCTGGGGGGCTACCTAAATCCTTGATATGGTAGCAGAGCGTGGTTAGGATTATGGATGGCTAACGCCTAGTAATCCAATCCACTATTTTAGGGGCTTTAATGTTTCAGAAGAAACACGGCCCGGGGTTCCAGAAGGAATTCCCATTAATTGGTATTATTTGGCATATAAATAATTTCATTGGTCTTTGACTTATAATTTCTCCTTTATTCCCCTCTTATATTCTCAATTTCATACCTATGGTATACCTGGCCTTTGCCATTTTTATTATTATTCTTTACATCCGGGCATGGTTCCCAATTATTCAAGGGCATTGTTCCCAATTATTCAAGGGCATTGTTCCCAATTTCCAGGGCTTAGTTCCCAATTTAAGTTCCCAATGTGGGCATATTAATTTATATCTATTTTATTTTCCTTAAAGTATAAGTCTCCATAGTTGAGCCACCGTTTATTCCCGATTGTTCCAATCTTTGATTGGGGGTTAATTACCTAATGAATACTTCATATGAAGATTCATTGACAATCCATCCTGTTTTAATTTCTCCTTTCCCATCCTCAATCGCCAATGCAGCTATTTATTAATGAGCATCAGTTCTCAGCCAGTAAACTATTCCACCTGGTTAACATACTTGCTCTTTAGGGGGGGGGGGGGGGGGAGTGTGACAGAGTTCCCGTCAGAATCCCAGAGAAAGCGCTGCCGTCGCTCCGTTGGAAAACAACGGGCGTCGCACGCCTCTTCTCATGTTGTTGAAAGGCTGAGTTTGGCGTTGGATGGGTGATCCAAGACCTGGAAAACCAATCTTCTCCGAACGTAGCATATATGCTATTAGTACGAGTTGTATCTCTTATGGTACTACAGTATCCTATCATAACACCATCAAATCTTGACATAAAATAAAATAACACACCGACGTCATATGAAAGAAACGCATTTCCACAGCCAATCGATGATGAGGCTTTATATTAGTGATATAAAGTCAGTTGAATTAGAATCTAGTATCCTACAGCAAGAAACTGACAGACAAACTGTAGTTTCTGTGCATCTATTGACAGCCTAAATTATGGGGAAGTGTCACTTGGGTTTTCCGTAGCAACAAGAAAGAAATTGAAACGTTTTAAACAAGAAAGAAATTGAAACGTTTTAAACAGCATGGTTCTAGGATTGATTATACAGGGATACTTCCATAAGAGTAGTTTAATCTGAATTTGGACCATGTTTCATGCAAATATTACCGATTTTTACAACTAGCGAACGGCATTATTTCGATTTTTGACTGATTTTTCAACTTTGAAATTTTTGAAAACTTGATACATATTCTTATAGGAACTTTTACGCTGATTCCGAATATACCACATGTTAGTATGCTGAAAAAATTATTTCGCACAATAAATCGCAAAAAACAGGCTATTTTGAAATTTTTGACTACATTTTTGAAAATTTCAACCCGAAGATGTAATCCGATCATGCTGGCCAACGAACTTGAACTTTCGTTTTGCGTCCTTAACATTTTAAAATTTGTTTGAAGTTTCTAGCACAATTCTACGGACAGTTATCGTCTGGAATGACACATACATACATACATACATACATACATATATAGATACATACATACATACATACATACATAAAAAAATGCGTTAAACTTCAGAATATGATTCAGAATAGCCTGAAACGGTTCTGCATAAAATCTTTTCAAAAATTCACATTCTACAAATTTTGAGGCGAGAGCAATAGCTTAATTTTCTTCAAAAATTCGCTAACATGAAATACCTTTTGAGTGATCGGTGGCTGGGATTTTCCATGGAAAGCATTGTAGCACACCTGATGTTGTTCTTCAATAATAATAAAATAAAATTATATGATTTTTTTTTTCAAATTAAAACTATCATTTGTAAAAAAATAAATGCTTTGTAAATAAACAATGATTGGTAAATAAAATAAATAATGTAATTATAAATAACTTGTATATTGTAATATTATCCCCTCAAAACAGCTGGGGTGATCAGGGAGGGTTGAAAAATAAGTTAAGTGCTATATTTGGGCAAAAATAAGTGCCATATTGCCATATTTTTTAGGGCCCTATTAAGCAAAAATAAGTGCCATATTGTGAAGGGCTCTGATTATAACTCTTGTCAACTGTAGATGGATTCAGAAGCTCAGGTAATTGATTCATTTTATTAATTTTATATAATTAATATTCATTTGGTGGGTCAGCTAGCGTTAAATACTTGGAAAGAGTGTATGGGTTATTTAATTTAGTTAATTTCTGTTCAGTTTAGGAGTCTTCATTTATGAAAAAATATTTAAATATGTATCTAATGTATAGTACACTTAGTTGCATAATAATAGATAGGTTGCCTATGAAGAAGGGCTATCCAATATAGAAATAATACCTGAACCTTCAAGTAATGATTTGCAGCTTTTAAGTTTTGAAACCATCGCAATTACTCGATTTTTTTAAAAGGAAATTTCGCTAAAAGTGAATTTGATTATTTCAAATCAAATTATTTGGGAATTAAATCAAGGTCACATTTGATTGAGTAAACCATTCTTAGGATCTGAAAGCATCAACGGATGTCGAATCAAAACCGCTACCTCATTCGGCTTCGGTCAGTCTGTGTACGTGTGGAAGAGAAAACTCACGTAGTTCCACAATGGGACAATTAGTACGACCTTTTCGATTGGCCTACGAGTCGAAAGTGATTTGGAATCGGCGTCATATTTCCGTTGGTCAAAAATATTGCAACTGAACAGAGTTATTACAGACGCTGCAATTATTTCACGGTTTATTTTCATTTATTTTATTATTTTAGAATTTAAGCTACGTCGCCGCTGGGAGGACAGTGCTTTTAGTATATACGTACAATGACAAAAAGCTCTTGAAAAGTACTTTCCAAGTCGTACTTGTACTCCAAAGCGAGCCAGAACAAGTATAAGTATTTTTAATTAGAAGTCCGTTCAAAAAATAGAACTTGCACTTTTCGGCTTTACTTTTAAGTACAACCATTGTACGTGACACACTCTGGGGATTGGTGAAACGTTTTCTCCTTTTCAAGAAGGGTCACCTCCTAAATATAGCCAACTAAAGAGGAATTTCGCTTCTCAACACCGTTGTTAAAATGTTCACGCAGGTATTACATAACCGTTTATTTGGTTTTACCAACATAATTTTCTCATCCCGGAAACCCAAAACGGATTTTGGAACGGAAGAGGCTGTTTGGGTAAAGTTTTTAGCGAATTTTCGTTGAAAATGAAGCAATTGCAATGGCTCAAGAATTTTGAAATAAACGTGTTTGAAAATTGTTTCTAAGGAAATCCGTTTTGAGCCATTCTGAAACGATTCCTGAAGTGTGTGTGTCGTTCCTGACAATAACATTCCTTAGAATTGAGATCGAAATCCCGTTCTTGCGCCTAAAAATCAAGCTTTCCAAAAGGATGGATGAGTTTGTTGGCCACCTTTTGAGCACATTAAATTGGTCGAATTTCAAAAAAATTGTTCTAAAAAAATTCAGTAAAAATGGCTGAAAGCTTCTAATAATTTATATATATATATATATAATCTCTATTATATATATATATATATATATAATATAAATTTATTATTATATATAATAATAATATATATATATAAATTTAAATTATTAGAAGCTTTCAGCCATTTTTACTGAATTTTTTTTAGAACAATTTTTTGAAATTTGAGATTTTGAAATTTGATTATATATATATATATATATATATATATATATATATATATATATATATATATATATATATATATATATAAATAATTCTATATATATATATATTTCTAGTTCTTAATTTTGAAAAAGGCAACTAAAGCCGAAATATAAAAAAATAGTTTGTGGTGTAACTTTTTGTTTTATCTAAAATTTGAGTTAATTATACATGCTCTTGTAGAGCCACTTCATTGAATTGAATTATATATATATATATATATATATATAGGTATATAATATATGTATATATATTTTTTTAGCAAAATTTTAGTCAAAAGAAGTTTAACTAGAACATGAAAAAAATAAGCTCAAAATTATGACGAAGAATGTACTTTAATTTCATTTTTTGCTGAAAATCGACGATAACTGCCAAAAAAGCTATTAAATCCCAAATCTCATTTGAATTGACGAATATTATTCAGAACGAGTTTTTTGCGATAAAATTGGTTGTTAAAAAACTTCTGTACACTCAAAGTGCTCAAACTTCAAATAATGTAACGCTATAATTTAACGATTATTTACTAAAATTAAATCGTATGATCATGCTGCATGACTGGAACTTGTACCTATTTATTTATTTTTAAGCTTAATACATACACAGTATACATACACTGTTGCAATTTCGGATGGTCTTCTGTGCTTTTGCAGATTTTTTTCCAGCTTTGACGGAATTACTTTGGGAGAAATCACTGATAATCACGGTCAGTGCTAGATTGGTGTGTAGGAAAAACCTAATCTAGGAAGACAAAATTTGCTGAATTCGATCGTGAAACTCGTTTTCCAGGATCAGCTGTAATTTTTGAGATATACACGTTTGAATTGTCAAAAAATCGCTCAATTCCCAACTTTTTGATCGAAACATGATTGTTAATCATGTAGGATGTTTCGCGCTCAACAAATCTATGCCACACATAAGAGCTGTTTTTATAGACAACTGGTCTATTGTAAAAACAGGGACAGCTTTGAAAAGCTCGGATGTCGGAAATTTCCGCGTTTGCTCGCCAGTATTTTTAATATGGCTTTCTGACACGTGAAAAGGGGGTTCTGATTTGGTTTTGAATATGCCACCCCATGCAACCATTCCTTGGGTTATCGTTGGTTGAACTAATATGATGCCATGTATGATTATGGTGAGTGTTGAACGGTTTATAAAATTCCTCAATTTATAAAAAATTGACGGAAATCTTCTTAGTTTGTCAATTATCATGTTAATGTGGTTTTCCCATCTCAAATTCTCATCAAACCAAACTCATGATATTTACAGCATCGCTCTCTTGTCAAGACATCTCAGTTACATGTACCACAATAATCACATAAGTGCATTTTCAATTGTAGAGAAACCTCATCTCAGAAACAGACAGAGAAAATAACATATATTTTGACTTGGTTGTATTCACAGCTGGCATTCTCGAATACCTCCCTCCACGTTTTTCCCATTACATATCAGCGCACAATCATCGGCGAATAATGGTACGATCGTTATGAAACTATTGGAGTAATCACATCGTCATTTCCAAATTACCCATTTGCAAACTCATTTTATATTAATTTTTGCTGACGAAAAGGCCGTGAGAAATTGATGCAGTGATGCTGTATGGATTTTAAATTTACGCATGCAATCAATTCAAATATTTAATTATAGTAATCTTCATGGATTGTTACAATGAAGTGCGGAGTGTAGAAATATAGGTACATAATATTTATACAAAATCATCGACGCCGAGACATGAGTATGATATGGTTTAATTTGCTTGAAATCGCAGTTTCAGCTCAAAGCGCTGGCACGGTACGGTTACGGTTTGCGCTGGAGACTGACGCGAATTCAATCACGTGGGTCCTTTCACAGAAGCTTAACATACAAGTAACGAAGTAAATATATTGATGTACGTAATCCTAATTTTTGGACTCTCCCAAGCTCTTTTGCCAACTGTTGAGAAAGTTAGGTGATTTCTTGCCGGTATAAACAACAATGAATAACAGGGTGATTGACATCTCACCAGGAAGTTTTGATAATAAGGCATTTAAAAGTGTTTTACGGACTTGATCCATTTGAATATCGAGACAAGATATCTACTCAGTAAAGTATAAAGGCGGGAAAAGGTTTCAGGCGTGTTTTTGTGAAATTTGGAGAAGGTTACCCAACAGAACCTCGTGTTGTAATTTCTTTGGTGCCGTTTCTTGTGATTTTGCTAAGGAGGTAAGCGATTTATTTTGCTTTACTATGCCCTCCACATTTTCAAATTCGATTGTTTCCATTGTTTTTCTTAATGAGTTTTTTTGTGCTGATTGCAATTATGCTATCAATCTTTGGAAATAGTCAAAGATAACATGTGAAATGCAAATATCAATTACCTACTAGTTCCCAAACTGATGCTCCCCTCAGTTATTGTCAGTGCTGTCAAAAAGTATCTCAATTCGTTCTTGTCATTCGTTCTTTATTCATTTTATTTATATAAATAAATAGCAACTCACAAGCTGCTAGTTTACCATTAGAAACGTATTGTGCCTATGGTATTGAGAAAACATTGTACCTATTTTGTGATGAAACACCCGGTGATATTTTCAACTTTGTCTCAATGAATACTCAAAATATATTAATTTTATATTTAGATTAAAAATTATTTAGATTAAACTAAGTTCAAATGCTCAAATTATTTGTAAAATGTTGAAATAAATATTTTGTTGAATTATTTATTGCAGAAGAACTGCTGTGTCAATCATAGGGTGTCAATCACATGTACTGGGTCAAAAAACTGATTTCGAAAAAACGAATTTATGGTATTTTTGGCTTGAATTAGTGGTTTTTTTCAATACCACGCAGTTTGAGGACATCCTGATGCAGCAATATATGTAAGATTCAAGTTTGAACAAACGAAAAAACATAACTTAATTGCTTGTCAAAGTCAAAATGTCTGTTACGGTGTCAAACACTGGCCCCACCATCCTTCGGAACGAAACGAATGCGACCGTCCGCCACGACGTTTAAACCCGCACTCCGAGTTCGCGCATACAGCATTGATTTATAAGTAATGAATCTGTTAGAGGACCATCTACAGCTAAGCCACACATTCCCTAAAAATTTCATAAAAATCGAATGGAAACTGTAGAAGTTATGCTGAAAGCGAAAACAATGCTTCCTCTACCTGTAGGTATAGATTTGGAAGCAAAGCATTAGTCATTTCGAAAGTTTACGATGCATCGATTTTTTAATATTTCAACCCTTCATCCTACCCTTTGGGTTTGATCGAAAGTGATGCCGAGAACTACATTCCAACTAGATCTCACGTGTGATTTTTGATAAAAGTTCCATAAAATTTAGTCCAGTACTTTATGACGAACATATATTTTTTAATTTGTTTTTTGATTCAACACATCTTGAAACGTAAACCAAAAAAATTTTAGGGGGTTTTAAAAATGTTCTTCTGCATAAAAAAGGTTTATTATTGGAAACAATAAATCAAAAACTATGATTCACACGAAAAAGGTATATTTCTCCATAATAAATTTGTTACTTTTCTACTTTTAGCGAATTTTTGAAGAAAATTAAGCTATTGCTCTCGCCTCAAAATTTGTAGAATGTGAATTTTTGAAAAAGTTTTATGCAGAAATCCGTTTCAGGCTATTCTGAATCATATTCTGAAATTTAACGCATTTTTTAATGTATGTATGTATATATGTATGTATGTATATATGTATGTATGTATATATGTATGTATGTATATATGTATGTATGTATATATGTATGTATATATGTGTCATTCCAGACGATAACTGTCCGTAGAATTGTGCTAGAAACTTCAAACAAATTTTAAAATGTTAAGGACACAAAACGAAAGTTCAAGTTCGTTGGCCAGCATGATCGGATTACATCTTCGGGTTGAAATTTTCAAAAATGTAGTCAAAAAATTTCAAAATAGCTAGTTTTTTGCGATTTGTTGCGCGAAATAATTTTTTCAGCATACTAACATGTGGTATATTCGGAATCAGCGTAAAATTTCCTGTAAGAATTTGTATCAAGTTTTTAAAAATTTCAAATTTGAAAAATCAGTCAAAAATCGAAATAATGCCGTTCGCTAGTTGTAAAAATCGGTATAATATTTGCATGAAACATTGTCCAAATTCAGATTGAACTACTCTTATGGAAGTATCCCTGTATAACCAATCCTAGAACCATGCTGTTTAAAACGTAGGTAGTAGGTGCTTGTTAAAAAAAAAAAAAGTAATCACAACTGATGAGTTTACTCTGTGAAATATTCCGTCCTCCGATTCTCTTGGTCGCTCTCTTTAATTTGATTCCATGTTTGTCTATCAAAATCATAAACTAAAATTTCGCTACAAGATCAATAGCGACTGAAATGTCGAAGATTTCTTCAAAAATTCGCTCATGGGGTCATGCTGCATGACTGGACTTTTTTTTCCGTCAAGTTCTTATGCGAATCACTCTGTGCAATGAACGGGGAATATTATTAGTTAGTGGTGGTTATTATTAGTTAGTATTATTAAAAATTATTCAAATAAATCACTCACCCCATGGCTCAGAGCGCACGAGCTCCGTCGCGACTCCCAAAAAAGGGACGAACCGCGGGCCCGGGAGCTTACGGAACAGCCACATAGTCCTCAAAGACGGTAAAAACAACAAGTGGTGGATTATCAGAAGCACTGCAACAGCGCCTAGTAAAACGCACATCATCAACATGCTGTTAGCTGAAATTTAACGAACCGGTGACAGTGTGGAGTAACTGTTATTCCCGACAGTTCTTTGAGGGTGTACGCCCTGTTAGTGACGGGCCAGCAACCGCGGCTGGGGGACGCGGTGACATAGGCCGTAAGAAAGTGGAAGAACGAGAGGGGGCGCGGACTGTGGGTATATAATGAACGCCACCTGTGCACCCTTCATCTTAAAGAATTTTCTAAAAAAAAAAAAAAAAAGTAAATCAACTACTAGAGGTGGCTTTAAAATTATAGAGAAGTCAATTTTCGAATATTTTGATTCAGTATTTTCAATTATGAACCTTTATAGTAATGCTTATCTTAAAAGATAAACCATCCAATAAATGGTGTAAAAATCGATAATCTTTAATAGCACAAATGAAACGATTGAGTTAGATGTACCTTCTGTAAAGATGTAAACTAACACACTTTTATTATTATTATTATTATTTTTTTTTTTGGAATTCGTGTGTTTTTGTTTTTCTTTTTAGTTAACAAATAAATTGTTTGGTACCTAGTTTGCTAACTAAACCATTTACCAACACCACTAGCAGAGTAAACAAAGACAAGGCGTTACCAAATACTTATGCATCCATGTACACAAATTTGATAAAATGTCTCCATTCATGGAAAAACAATGAATCACAGATCTTTGGGTAAACATGTTTTAATGTTGAATAACATTGCCCCCTCCCCCCCACCCCCCAATGAAATCGAGGGTTTCCTTGAAAAACGAACGTCTATAAAAATACGAGTTTGGGGTTGGTTTCTACGTATTATTGTACACAGAGGCGAACAGTAACACTTGCAGATCTCCCGAACCCCGTAATATCCAAGTTTTACACTTTAGCTAGTTTAGCTTCAACTAGTTTCGCCACTAAAAAACGCATAAAATTCATCATACCAAATGAACTAAAATGTGTGAGCTAGTGTAAAACTTGGTTATAACGGGGTTTGGGAAGTGTTACCATTCGGTTCAGTGTTAAAAAAAAAAAAAAAAAAGTAGGAACCGAGCGCAAAATCGTATTTTTATGGAAGTCACTTTTTCAAGAAAACCCTAGATTTCATGGAATTTTTTTTTAATTTAGAAAATTTTAAACATTGAAACATAGTTTTCTCCCCTAATTAGCAAAGTAAAATTAAGATTGACTACACCGTTGGAAAGGTGGGATCTTGGCGCAATTTTTACCGTTCTTGCGTCTTGAAAAAATATGGGTTTTCATAGTTCAATTCCCGATTGGAAAAAGTCGAGGGTTCCCAAATTAGGTAAAATTTTCATTTCAGAGGGTTTCTAATATCTCAAAACTAATTTTTCAAAAAGGGTCAATCTATCCAATAAGAAATTTAACGTTCTTTCCAACGGTATCCTCGAATTTGAATTTACACAGTAAATTAAGGGAGTTTTGATCGTTTTAGTGACTAAAGGTCGAAAACTCGAAAACAATCCTTTAAATTAAATTAAATGAAAACTGAGAGTTTAAAAATAAATTTCTACGAAGGGCTTTCAATCGGGAATGAGGTTTGGAATTGATCCCTGGCCTGTGGTCCTTCCTTCACTTTTACAGGCTGTATATTTTATGCAACCCTTCTACATTGTAGGAATACTGACACTGTCACAAATCTTCTTGTATAGAGTGAACCTATTTGAGAGGAACGGAGACCCGAGTGTCGATAGCAAGTATACTGCTAATGGGGTTTAATAATTATGGACAAGTAATCTGCGTAGAAGGGCACAGAAATAATATACCTTTGTGTTATAATTTGTAGAGTTTTTATTAATAGTAATAGAGGCTCTGCGACAGAAAACAGGTGTACGAAATCGCCCCAGTTTTCGGCCCCCACTTTGATGGTTGGTTCCCAAAAAAAGTTATGTCACCAGCTGATCGTGACTGACATTCCACCAAAGATCCGTGTTTGCGCATGATCAATCCGATGATGCAGGAAATGGATCAAGGGTCCCCCCCGACTCTTTCTTAGCCTGTCTATTGTTGCCTTTGTCACGGGGCCCGGCCCGATGTGTCAACCGATAGCGATATTGTGTAGTCCCGAAAAGAAGGGAGAAAGAAGGCGCGGCCGTGACTTTTCACCACGTCCTCGTAAGAATGGCACTTGACAGGCGAGAAAGTGACTTGGCTCAATGAATTAGTTACCTTCCCGCTTTTGATCCAATTAAATTTTCCAATATGGCATTTTGATTAATCAAATTCGTGAAATCTAGCTCAAAAATAACAGGCTAATCGGGAATTGCTGATTGTGACAAATTTGATATGTCAATCTTCTATTTTGTTATTAGTAATGGAAAAATATATCAATTATACGTTCATTATGCTTAATGTATAAACATTTACGAATATAAAAATTTTAAAAAACAGCAGATATCAAACCTTTTTGATATGTTCATGTCTTTACTTTGGCAAACAGGGAAATTTGTCGTTTAAATTTTGGAGGAAGACAACCTTTGCAGACCGAAAAATTGTCACGAATTGACACGATATTGATATGACCTCAGCGTCATGACACTTGAGTATTAGCAGCAAGATAGATAAAGCCAACGAAAACAAATCCGTTACAGGCCGTAACAGAACCGTTTTCGATCATGGAGATGATTCGAACCAGGAAAATCCACCAAGTAGGTACAACAATATCTCCATCATTTTGGTTTATTATTTCCAATAATAAGCCTATGTGATCATGTAGCGAAAAAAATTTATAACCCCCCCTCAAACTTTTTCACTTTACGTTTCAAGGTGCGTAGAATCCAAATTTGAAATGTCCGCCGTTCGCCGACCTGGCCATAAAAGGCCTAAGAATTTACTTTAAAAACCCGTTCTTTCGCACATAGACTCCATTTGGGGTCTAGTTGGTCCTAACGTTTAACCATCCTGATCGCTTTACTCGCATAGATGCTATGGGTCAAAAACGGGCGAAAAAGTGTCTTTTTCGAGACTGAGTGTTAGACGTGTTAGACGCACGCTTGGCAGGGGGTCACGGTGGGTGGTGAGGGGGGAGAGCGGGGGTGGAGTGAGAGGAGGCGCCGCGGCACCTTGTGGTGGCTGGAGTGGCCAGGAACGTAGCAGAGGGGTGTAGGAGAATGGATATTTATTACTTTTACGTGTTATACATGTGAATATTGTGTATGTGTTAGGCATGAATATATGTTTTTTTCTAGGTCATATTTGTGTGTTAATACCAATGCTTTTCCTACGCATATTTAATAACATATCCTCTCGACTTTTCGTACGTACTTAGATAATGATATTATTAAGGCAATAACTATTTGAATAGATAGGAGCTCAAATCGAGAAATATAAACATGCGTATATAATTATAGAAGTATAGGTTGTGGCAACTCGAAATAGGACACGCCGAGGAGTCTGGACGGGCCTTATGACGTACCTACGCAAGCCAACTAAAACTACGATCAAACTCAATTGAAAAAATAATAAACCTTTGTGAAATAATTTGCAGCGTTTTCTATTGGTTAATGAAACAAGTGGTTTCCTTAACCTGGTTACTATCAAAATGACGGAGTTGAAATTCTCTAAATGGTTCCGTTGTCTAAACCTTTGAAAAACTCGGCTCGGTGGACCCCTCGATTCCCCCCAGTACACGCTTTTATCGCTTGTGTCGTTAATAGAAGCACCCTACCAATTTCCAAATCCTAGGGTGAGAAAGAGGAAATTGAACTGCGGCGGTTGATTCAGCTGGTGAAGATGGAGTAAATCTTTTCATTCGACACTTGTCCTAGAGACTTCCTACCAAATTTCAACATCTTTTGATGAACAGAAGATGACAGTTCAATCAGCTGATCAGAATGGTTCCTGTAATTTCTATCGTGTCTCTACTAAATTTCAACATCCTACAGTAAACAGGAGAGAATGTAGCTAATTTAGCTGTTCAGGATAGAAACTGTTATTTCATTTGTCTCTGAATGGACCAGGGAGGCCATACCCCCCTACCTAACCTCCATACCCTCTTTACCTAATGGATTCCGAAGCATTCAGCGTCAAAATATGGGGATGCTCTCTCATGGTTGCTAACTTTTTGCTCTTTCATTAAATCTGGACTTTAGCGTAGATTTTGTTTAATTATTATAGACAACATAGAGTTCTGCGTTTAGGATTCTTCGCATCTTAACTCGTAACCCATCTACAATTCATTTACAAATTATTGAGGGATTCTGATCAGCTGTGTGACCCCTAAAGCTAATTCCTTTTCTAATCAACTGACGATGCTGAAATTTAAGATTGAGCTCTTTTGGGACACCTCGAAAACAATAACGAGGCCCGGAGGCGCACTGATCAGCTGAGGGGCCTAGGATGGTAATTTATTTTCCAATCGACTTGAAATTTCGATAATGAAATTTGAAATGGAGCGCTTCTACAACACGTAGAATAAATTATAAGTTATAGAGGTTTAAGTTATCGAGGTGTTAAGTTGAGGCCATTTGAACGGCTTGAAAACAATGTTATTAAATATGGAAGACAATTTATCAGCCTCTGGGACTGTTTTTTTCTCTAATCAACCTTCTGAAATACATTAATTGTAATTAATGTGCAAAGAACAAACGTAGTTACAACATGCAGTGTATGCAACCCTTTCACTTGACGGAAAGATGTCTTAGTCATAGATGATTTTGTTCCTCAATTTTACTAAATCTTCAACACTTCTACATCTTCAAACGTGAACCAACAAATTCGAAGGGGGGTTCATGGTCGATTACAATTGTTCATTATCCAAAATAATATGGAATAATAGTTATGGACACGAAACATTACACTTAGGTGACTGGTACAAACATTTTGACGTTTTGAAGTCTTCAATTCGGCACACGAGGAAATCTCGCGCTATATTTTCGCATCGCGGAAAAAGAGGCTTTAGATCATGGATATGTTGATTAAAACCAGACAAATACTTCTTAATTGTAGTTGCTCTATCATTAACATAGGGCCTCAGTGACAAATCATACACATTTGCGATGAATATTTACGAGCAACCTCCATGTACAACAGTACCCTCTGTTACCATAATTGTTATCGATTTTCTGTCAGTTAATAAAACAAGTTGTAAGCCTGCCTATTCACATCAACTGCAACAAGCGCGTATAACTGGCAACACAACAGGTTACTCTGATGAGGTGAAGTAGATTAAGACGGCGTACCCCGGATGGACAGATTATTTTTTATTCGATTTTGGGATTCTACGCATCTTGAAACAAAAACCGAAAAATTTTGAGGGGGGGTTAAAAAACATTTTTCCTTGGTCGATTGCAAAGATTCATTATTGAAAATAATAAACCAAAATGGGTATGAATAGAATATAAAAACATATTTTTAAATAATGGATGCATTACTGGGACGTCCTTTGACGTAGAATGAATTTACCTCCATGAACAAGAAAACAATGCTTACGATATAATGAGAAGGAATAGCCCCCCCATCCAATTAATTCATTCTATCATACTTTGCTAACTAATTAGCAATCCTGTTTGTTCGCCATCATTGTTCGTCATTTGTTAATAAATCATTAAATAATTAATAGTCTCAAAGGAACAAATTGATGTTACTCATTTGATCAATCTATTCTAGTAAGAGGTCCACTTTTATTTTTATTAATTTATTCGCTTTTTAAATTTTTGTTGGAAGCGTAGGTAGGTGTTTATTTTAATATTTCATTATATTCTGATAAAAGGTGTTAATATCTGTGTTGATAAACTTAGATTCTGGTGAACCATTGTACTTATAACGTGCTCACACCGTACTCAAATTTCAAAATTATTTGACAAGAACTTTGTTTCGATTTTTTCCAAATGTGCCCGCAAATACAACCAATACAAGTTACAATACAAGCTAGGGAAGTATAATTACTGACCCCAGGCCAGAACATGTCAAAACGCGACATGTATAACCAACGCAACCTGGCAGTTGTTTCGCCTCCAAGCCACTCAAAATTTATGAAGCAATTTCATTTTACTTTACTTCAATTTAATGAGGTAGGTAAACAATTTTTTTCTCCTTAATCTCAGGTTGTCTCATTAATAACCTCAAGACTGAAGTTCGCCACCTTTCTGTGTGTGTTTCGGGCGTTTCTGAAAGTTATTAGTCATTGTTCATTTTTAGTAGAATAATTCACATTTAGTTCATGGTATGTTCGGATGACCATGGGGTTATTTCAGGTAAAATAGTCAGAAATGTGATTACAAATAGTCAAAAACACGTCACACTGTGTTTCTCGGTCGTCACCAAAAATGATAAACACTTGACAGAAGAGGGAGAGGTTCATAAGTTGGAAAACAAAATATTGTATCTCCTCTCATCTCATCAAGTTCCCATAGTGTCCCCCTACCTATTTCATGCTGGTTCTTCTGTCAAGTGTTCATCACCTCTGATCACTTCTGACTTTGCCGTGTCTTCAGTTACTTCAATTGCTCGAAAACTCGATTTCCACTTGGCTTGGGAATGCTATCATTCGATTAAGCTTAATAAGTTACTTCAGGTACAACCCCTATCACTTTTCAAGTCACGAGAAAGTATTTTTTCGTGGATATCGTAGATTTGCCTACAATTTTCCATTTTTTTTTGCACCAAATCACAATTTTCTCCTCCACTTGAAATTTAAAAAATAAAATTGAGTATACTGTTGGAAATGGGGGATTTCGAACAGGGTTTTCCAGTAATGTGCACGATTGGGATTATGCATGCAGTCTAGGGGGTTAAAAAATACGTAGTTTTTCATTTTTGACAATTTTTTCACTTCGGGATAAATTTCCGATTATTTTACGTGCAAACTGTAGCACGTTAGCTCACCCAAAAGAGAATTTTCTTTAACGACTTAAGGTCGAAAACATGAAAAAATCTTCAAAATCGAATAACTCGAAAACAAACCAAAAAAATCTCTAGGAAGAAATTTTGAACAGCAATTATGTAGTTGTAGAATCGAGCCCTAGGAGGTTCTGGACCAAAAGTGTAAACACCCTACATACAAGTTTAATAATGACAGACCATTGATCTGTTAGATGGGGTGCCTAATACAGAAATAATAAACCTTTGGTAATAATTTGCTGATTTTTTCTCTTGTTCGGATTGCTGCATTTCATTGCATCAACAATATTAAGGTCAAAACGCGTTTGTCTGCCGGCAGTTTTGGTAATCAATGGGGTATTTGCATGATTATTTTTTATTTGATCAATAGGGAGATCTGAAAGGGAGCTTTCCAAAAAGGTGCTATATGATGGGTATCTGATCAGGAGTACGGCTCTTGAAATTCATTTGCATGATGACGTCACGACCCCCGCCTGCCTGGGGGGAACCCTCAGCCACCTTGCTCTACTACGTCAAGAGTGATCTTCCTACCCGTTTATTGGCCAAACTAAACGGTTTTTTGGGCTGAAAATTGGCATTAGGAGGTTTTCAAGTGCGCTGAATCTGAGGTCGAAATTATGAAATTCCAAAACATGAAAGTTCCCCATTCTTGAGACTCTACAGCGGAAATTTCGCTTGATTCTCTTCATGACCAACGGACAATTAACCCCGAGTACCTACTGTTGTCAGCTCTTTGAACAACTGAAGCCTACTTATCGATCAAAGCGGCGACGACAACCCACAAGAAGTGTCATTTCGCGCTCCATCACAACGCCAGACCGCACACAGCAATCCGAACAAGAGAAACTGTAGGCGGTCCCCTATCAGTTTCATTATCTCACAAATCAATACTTCACTTAGAGCATGATTTGGACCCCCGTTTCATAAACGTTAGTTCTGTAGTTTCAGAGAAAAGCACTGGATGGCGTACGCGGTCGGAAGGAATTTTCAAATTAGTTTTTTTGGTTTATTATTTTCAATAACGATATTAACGAACCTTTGTAATCGACCATAAGGGCGAAAAAAGAGACAAAAGAAAAAAAAGAAAAAAAAAAAAAAAAAATCCGTCCGTCCGCCGTATTTTCTCTAAAACTGCTGGTCCTAAGTCTATGAAATTTGGCTCAAAGATCATACATTGGCCGACGATGTGCCAGAAGCATAAATTTTAATCAACCATAAACGGTAGTAAATAGGGGCTGAAATATTGAAAAATCAAAAACTCGAAAACTTTCAAGGTAACAGTAATTTTTTTTTGTGTGTGTGTCTGCTTCATTTATAGACATCACCCCAAAGAATGGGATGAAACCACTCGGGTCGCTATACGTTCATCAGTTTGATCTCCATATTGTACAACTTACACAACTCTTGTACAACTCACTTGAAACCTCTACAAAATGTCCAGAATGCTTTAATTAAAGTGATATTATGTAAACCTATGCGCTATCCTACTGTGCTACTCTATAAAAACTTTAACGTATTGAAGATTAAGCAGTGCTTTCTACTATCTCTTGTTTGAGAGTATTTGAATCTGGTTTATGTAGTTCACTTATTTCAAATTTACCGCATTCTAGAACTGCTAGCAACAGCAACGTAAGGTTACCTTTGACTAGAACTGAATTTTATAATCGGAGTTCTTTTGTGCAGGCCATTAAATTCTTTTACTATAATAGTATTAACCCTACGGATTTTACCAGTGTGAAACATTTTAAGAAGTTTTTATTATCAAAATGTATTTTTTTCTCTCAATAGCTTATTCTGTACATTTTAATTTTCTTCTTTTTTGAATTGATGGCATTGTACAGTGCTCTACCGGCTGGATGATTTTAGGCTCTGCCAGTTTACACAAGTTCCTTTGAACTTTTTAACTGGCAGGCGTATGTTTATTTACAACAAGTATTTGTATTTTTTTTTATATATTATTTTCATATGCCAATAAATGGTTCTATTCTATTCTATTCTATATGAGCTAGAACTTTGACAGGAAAAAATCAGCAACATAGGAGCAAATCACACCGGTGGAAAAGAGCAAAAATCGCCTTGTAACTACGACGCTCGTATCAGCTGATATAATTCCAATGGAAATTTAACTTCACGTAACCCGGTTTATTGTAACTTTTGTCACCTGCAGGTGGACTTCCGAAGCTCAGGTAGGTGATATATCTATGTTATATATTATAATTGATTGTATGTTGGATTGCCAACTCGTGTTAAATACTAGGAACGTGTAGGTGTTTTACTTAATTTAATTAATTTCTCTTCGTTAGGCGTCTACACCCATGCAGATATATTGATAGGCACATATTGTATAACAAATTTCGTATAATAATTACTGACAGGTCTTCTGCGAAGAAGGGCTATCCAATACAACCTCTGTATTTGTAGCATTTTTGGATTCTACACATCTTGAAACTTAAACCCACAAATTTTGAGGGGGGGGGGGGGGGGGGGGGGGTCGACTAATCTCTTGGCCGAATACAAAGTTTCATTATTGAAAATAATAAACCGAAATCGGGCAATTTTTTGAAGTGTAAACTTCTATAGGCGCACCGCGTTGAAAAATTTAGCAGAGTGTGAATACGATTTTACCGTCACGTTTTTTTCCGTCACGCTGTTTTTGACATTTTATGTCTTTGCTATGGCACATAAACTAAAAAAACGTCGCGGAAAATTGCTCACAAAAATATTCTGATGATTTCCGCTTACAACCGAGTCGTTGCTAGGGAAATGGTACTTCATGGTTTTTCATCCAACAAAATTCGTTGACCATTCGTTCGAAAGCTCTCGATTTATCCAACCATATTATGTTAACTACTGCGAAGTGCGTGGCCAACAAGCTGAGTTATGAGCATGGTTATTTGAATAATTGTGTACACTCAGGTGATCATTCTCAATAATTGATATTTATTGTGATATTATTGTGAACATGGTTGCAACCGCTTGTTAATTTCTGATGATTTAATTGAGCTGGTGTTTCGATGATTTGATTCATAGCAGGTGATCCGAATATTGCGAGAACGGTTTGATTTGTGAAGCGGTGGTTAAATCATTTTAATAGGTAATTTCTATGCTTTACACTGCTTTACACTCTAGGAAGCTGTAATTTCGTATGTAGCCTCTTTAGGACATTTACTTGATGATGCCCAGGTTCCGGATCAGCTGAGTGGCTCTTAAAGCTAATTTCTATGTTTTACACTCTAGGAAGCTGTAATTTCCGTAAGTAGCCTCTTTAGGACATTTACTTGACGATGCCCGGTCTGGATCAGCTGAGTGGCTCTTAGAACTTGCATACGAGTCTGCAACACATACGAGTCGGCAACTAAAGACATAAAATGCCCCAATGTGTTGCAGACTCGTATGCAAGCGTTTCGTTTCTTTTGATTTTCACGTACAACCAAGCCGTTGCAGGGGAAATGAAACTTCTTTATTTTTCACCGTACAAAAATCGTTCTCCACTCGTTGGAAAGCTCTCGATTTATCACGCATTTCTTTCGTACTTGTTCTTCTATTCATGCCGTAGTTTTATATTTATTTATGTTATAAATGGATATAGTAAACAATGCCCCTTGTTTTGTTTTCACTTGGTTGAGAAGTTAACATTGCTTATAGTAATTGTAGACGCGCACCATAACAGAAAATTACCTACACAAAATTGAGTCAAGAACATTTATCTCTTATTTCAGTTACCATGAGCCAATAATTTCTTTTCTAGAGTCGTCAGATGATTGTAATAATGATAACACTATTGTTGACGGTTAATGAATAAAGAATAAAATAATAATGTAAACAGAAAATATAGAAACAATGTTGTGACTAGTTTATGTGTAAGAAAAGTTTAATAATGTTTGAATAAAAATTTTGTATACTTTGAAATTGGTCTTTACAAGATTTTTTCGGCAACCAAAATCATTTCCATAATATATTTTATATTTATTATATTTAGCAGAAAATCATCATAGAAGTTTACACTTCTCCCGTGTGGTCTTTAGCACACCTGGTTTTTTTTCTGGGAGATTAAAACATCCGCCTTAAAGTCAGGACCTTTCTCCATACGATTTCCACATGTTTACTACTCAAAGAAGTATTGGGGGGTCATCGTTGTGTGATGATACTGCAGCGGAAACATTTAACCGCAATTGTTCATTCCTTACTATTATATATTAACTTCTATGATGACGGGTTTAAAAAGCTCTCGAAACGCAGGGGAAAATGTGTTATGATGCTAGATGATTATGTGGAAAAATAATATTTAAAAATAAAGGCTAAAAAGTGATGAGCGTAGAAAACGTTTTTATGTATTCTACGTGAAAATTCGCCATTCACAGGTTAAATAGCGAAGAAGTTAGCTCCATAGGTTGAATAGCGAAGAAATTAGCTCCGGAGATCACCAGGTAATGGTAACACAAAGCCTTCTTGTACATATGTCGTGTGGCATATTTGCCATGTTTAGCGAATTTTCTTAGAAAATTGCAATGTCTTCAATAATTTTAGAATTAAATTTTTCGAAAAACGATATATATATATATATATATATATATATATATATATATATATATATATATATATATATAAAGTATATATATAGCTCTTCCTAGAATCGAGATAAAAATTCAGTTCTTGCGCCGAAAAAATCAAGCTTTCAAGAATGAGTTTGTTAGTCAGCATTTTTTGAGCACGTAAAATTGGTCAAATTTAAAAAAAAGTGCTGAAGAAATCACTAAAAATAGCAAAAAACGGCTAACGACTGGTTAAATTTATATTGCTCAAATAAAGTTTAACAACTGTAAAATAGAACATTCGAAAATTAATGTACAGAATTCTGCTGAAAATGTATTTGAATTTCATTAAAATGTGCTAAAAAATTGGTAAAAACTACAAAAAAGTTAAAAATCTGAATTCTTCGTTTTGAATTGCAGATTTTATTAAGAAAGAGTTTTTTGCCATGACAATTTCTTTTCACTCGAAGTCTCCAATTTTCAAAACATTCTAACATAATATAGTACAATAATTTAACGAAAATTAGCTCATACGATCATGCGGCATTACTGGAACTTTTTTTGTAACGTTGTTAGATTTACAATGTTTTTCTGCAAGGAGGTCACGGTGAATCCTTATTCTACGTTAAAATATTTCTATCTTAGAAAATAAGAAAAATAAATTATCGTTTATATTCATTTTGATCCACTATCGTATTATACTAAGAAACGAAAATTCTTCAAAAATTCAGTCATCTACGATTGATACCTTGTATTTTACAACATCACCAGATTACAAAGACTCGCTGTGTAGTATGGTCCAACACTGAATCTCCAAAGCATATAAAAAGTCAAATTTGAACCTGAATGAGAACGAATTTGATTTGAATAAATAGTCTTCTCTTGAATGGGACAGGTCCGCGAGTGAAATATCGGGCCCCAAAGTGCGAGTGTCCGGACTGCGGTTCATCCATCGGCCTCCCGCTGGAAATGGAATCTGAAAGTGAGCCTTGTTTAATTACCCGTATTTCGAGAGATTGGACTTTTTCGTCACTCTCCTTCCCTCTCATCGATCTCACGGAAGGGTTATCGAAGGCTTTTTAAATTGCATTTCTGAACGGTTTTGTGCCAATTGGAACGCTCGGGCTCAGGTGCACGTTTTCAAATGAAACCGCTGAAATGTGAGAACCGCTTCAAGATATAGGAAATATCAGTCATCTGAATAATTATAACATAAAAAAACCTATAAATTCCTCTCTTCAATTGACCTAGGAAATACTTGAATCATTGGACAGTGTTTCAGTTTATTTCAAAAAGTTTTAGACGTTCACATTATCGAATGAGCGATTTTATAGACTCCATTTGGGATCTAGTTGGTCCCAACGTTTAACCATCCCGATCGCTTAACTCGCATAGATGCTATGGGCCAAAAACGGGCGAAAAAGTGTGTGTGTGTGTGTGTGTGTGTGTGTGT
Source organism: Adelphocoris suturalis (assembly GCA_030762985.1). Lineage (NCBI taxonomy): Eukaryota > Metazoa > Arthropoda > Insecta > Hemiptera > Miridae > Adelphocoris > Adelphocoris suturalis. Next base: position 13,558,823 of record CM061050.1, read on the forward strand.
GTGGGGGGGGGGGGGGGTGAGCGGGGGGTGGAGTGAGAGGAGGCGCCGCGGCACCTTGTGGTGACCAGGGGCGTAGCAGAGGGGTGTAGGAGAATGGATATTTATTACTTTTACGTGTTATACCCATATAATACACCGCGGCACCATGAGGTGGGTACGGCGTACCTTCGAGGCATGAATGTATGTTTTTTCTAGGTCATATTTGTGTGTTAATACCAATGCTTTTCCTACGCTTATTCAATAACATATCCTCTCGACTTTTCGTACGTTCTTAGATAATGATATTATTAAGGAGAAATATAAACATGCGTATATAATTATAGAAGTATAGGTTGTGGCAACACGAAATAGGGCACGCCGAGGAGTCTGGACGTACGCAAGCCAACTAAAACTACGATCATACTCAATTGAAAAAATAATAAACCTTTGTGAAATAATTTGCAGCGTTTTTCGCATTATATTCCTGTCTATTTTGCTTCCGAGTCTACAAGGCAGCGGAAGCTTTGTTTTCATTTTCGAAATGAAAAAAAAATTTGTGCCTCAAAATCAAAATTTCCACACGCATTTTCCGTTTCATGGCCTCTTGGTTTGGAGTCTGTCCGTCCGTCCGTCTGTCTGTCCACATTTCCTTGCAACAGCCATAACTTCCACAATTTCGATTGGATTTATATGAAATTTCTAGGAAAAATGCGGGTTTATCCCTAAACGGTTTTCTATCAGTTTCATCATGAATGCAGGCGCGAACGTGATTTTCTTGTTACACTCATAAGTCCGTCAATGTTGAAGAGATTTTGGTCTGATTTTCAGGGATGATGCGGAGAAGGTCCCTTGAAATCCCTCACGACATTTGTCATGATTGAATCAGCGGTACGCTGTGCGTATGCGCGAGCGTTTGTTGTACTATATTTCTTTGCCACAGCCATAACTCCCACAATTTTAATCAGATTTCAATGAAATTTTCAGGAATAGTGTGGATTTAGCCCTAGATGACCTCCTATCAGTTTCATCATGATTGAATCAGCGGTACGCTCAGCGCATGCGTGAACGTAACTTTCTTGTTGAAGTCACGTTGAAGCCACGAGGAAGCTTCTGTGCCATGTCCTTGGCAGTGTATTTTTTTAAATTAGTAAGTACGGATTTTTAAATATCACAATTATGAGGAGAGGTACCGTCTGAAATTTGAAATGGAGCTACTTTGCAATATCTATAAAACAGTTAAGAAAGGAATTACTTTGGTGCTTTATTCAAGCCTGGCACAGTAGGCTAGAATGGCCATTTAGAGCACAAAAATTCAAAACACGCTTTGATTTGGTTCATACTTACATTCTCCATGCTTCGGCAGTCGCTGAGTCGAATGCATCAATTCATGAGCTGGTAAAATATCATGTTTTTGAGAAATAATCAAATTTATATCAAAATTAGGAGGGAAACAAATTTTCATTAGACTTGTTGCGTTTCGAATCATTTCTCATGGTTTCCTTGAATCAAATACAACAAGGTTTGTTTACAATTTATAAAAGTTTATTCAGTTTATTTGCTAAAAGAGCAATTGTTTGGAGAAACGTTTTAATTATCGTCTACTGGTAACAATGTTACGTCATTCCTCATCACAGTAACTAGATAAAAAACGTAAAATATAAAATATAGAAACTGTTTTTTATCCTTTTTTTTTTTTTTTTTTCAGCAGACACTAGGTATCTAAATATCTGGATATCATATTTTGAAGTTGGAAAACCTGCCTCATTTTAATACCTTTTTGATTTTTGGCTATTTTCCATATTATATCATTAGAAAAGCAAGCAAAAAATATAAATTATTCAAAAGCAATAAATATGGGCTTTTCGACTTACCTTGGGCAGGTGATTCCATAGCAAGAATAGAAGTGAACAACACCTGGATGCCTCGGCAATCGAACACGTAATGAGGTGAAAAATAAGGAAAACTAGTATGTGGCAGATTCACGTCTCATCCCATGCGTCCCAGGCTAAATATTGGAGCTTCCTCTTTCGAGGTCAAGTTCCTCAACAACAGCTGTTTGAACCCCATGTATAAAAACCACTGCCCACTGACTTATAAGACTCAAGAGCAGCTCCCAATATTTAACAAACTCCTGGAGGGTAGGTAAATCTGGTTCATCCCCAGCTCCCACCAGTATACCACCGTAGCTACACAAGCTGGATATCTCCTCCAAAACCTCTGGAGCCGCTGGTATTTCCGACTTCTTGCTTGTTTTGCTGTTCAGCGACCTCTGCAAGCCACCAAAGAAGGAGAAACCCCACCCTGGTGCCCTACCATGGTCGCTACCTCAACCTGCGGGAAGATCATCTGCACATAGGCCGCAACCTTGTATTCCAAGCCATCAGACACCCCAACAGCCCAACTTGCCTGATCCCGCAGGTAGGAGCTCTCATAACCTTCAATACGGCCTACATTCTCCCCAAGCCTCAACACTTCAGTCACGCCTTCAAGAAAACTGGAGATACTGGGGGAGAATTGCTGAACAGTAGACTGCTGCCCAAGCCTGTAGGAAATGTGGGAGAGACCCCACGGCATTTGCCAGGATTGCATCCTGGACAAGCTGCTTGTAGTGCTCAGGCGGAAAGATTGAATGGCAGAAAGTGTACGCATGGGAAAATGTTGCTGCAATTTGATATTACGTACCCCATTATGCTCCGCCTCTGTCTCCTCTGCTGCCATTTGTCTCAAATATCTGGGCTGCTAGCTCTATTTCATTAGCAGCTTTGGCTTCTTGGGGATGCTTCTTCCAGAAGTGGGCGTTGTGGTCACGATTAGAACTAAAGTCTCTATTGCAATGGGCATTTACTGGGGTCGTGGAAGAAGGATAGGATGATGAGGATGATGGAGTGTATGGCCGATGCTCTGCCTGGGGGGCCCCCGAACGTCTCCAATAGAACCCCGCGTGCCAATGGGCCGGCGATGGTTACAAAGCTCTGTTATTCGTTGGATTAATAACTGGGGGAAGCTTAAAATAAGGAACGGGACATTTGTTGATATAAGCCTCCACCCTAACTTTACCATACGTGGTTCATGTGACCCGCTATGGACAAAATTCATGTCTTTGGGTTAATAAATGTTTTATTATTATTATTATTATTAATCACCAGCGGGTCATTCTGCCACCTGGCCATACTAGACGTATGACCATGACTTAGGTAGGGAATGAAGGAGCTCCGAATTGATAAAAACACCCCCAATTGTCCTGCCCCAGCATCCCCCTCTCCCTTACAAACGCACATACACACAATATACACACAGACCCCCGCCTATGGTTTTTTTCACAGATTTGTTCTTTGAATGCTCTGAAACGGATTTCTATTCGGTTATGTTTTCTCATGAATGGTTTTCCCAAACCCTCATGAATCAATTACAATAGGACGTCCCTTTAACATACGATGCCTTGCCTATATGACCTACTTCAGAGGGACCTCCTAAAAAGGTAAAAATGTAGGTCATGTTTTGCAATTTTCTCAAATTTTTGACAGGCTTTACACCTTGTACGAGCCAAGCGTATTATTGAAATTTGGGTTAAGTACTCTTGGTTACATAATAAATAGGTGAGGGACCTAATTATAAATATCCATATAAATGTTATACACAATAAGCACCAATATAAGCACAATCTCCTTAATTTATTTCAGTTTTGAGGATGATGTGTCACCTGTACAAATTCATCGTAAAATACGTTTTAATTCGGATTGAACACCCCAACAAAACATTTTTTGAGTGCAAAATTTTACTGCGCTGGAGCTGTATAATATTTGTATGTTGCTAAAAGTCTTCTAATTTTGATTCAACCTTGGTGACTTTTCTGGTTACGTTAGCAATTTTAAATTTAAGGGCTCGTGAAAATTAGAATTGAGAGAGTTGACTTACATTACGTTTGTGATCGAAACTTTAACAAATATCATTGTACTTACTACTTCGTTGCCAGCCATCCATTGAAAACATAGGTTGCAAAGCGCCCGGTGTATTAGAAAGTAGGTAGCCCGCAATACATTTAAGCAATGCAGAATGTATCCATGGCCAGTTGGGACCCTTCATAGAACGGCTCTAGACAGGACCTTCCTGCATCCATCCCTATGTGTTCATACTTCATTATCTTAACTCATGGAAAAACCTTTCCGAATTTTCGAAGACGTGGTATGTCTTATAGCACATGAGTAATTTCATGATATGGGTTGCAAAACTCTCGCTTTTCTCAGGAATTGCTTAGCCTTGACAGCTAATACATATTTTGTTTTAAACTTAAACATTTTTACTTGAATGCGTCGAGTGCTTTTCCCGAGATTGCTGGAATTATATTTTTGACATTAATTTGAAAAATAGTCTAAATGTAATGTACTGGAAATGACACTTCAACATTATATCTCAACCCTGGAGAACTTTTCAGCTAAAATGGCTCGACAAATCCTAGAGAACAGGTAAAAGTATTAAAATACAAGAAGCCATCTAGGTCAAGTAGTTCATAAGAACTGGTTCATTGAATGCGCAAAAACTTAATTTTTCAGGAGAGTACGTTTATGAAAAGTAAGCATTTCCGGTACACGGAGGTCCTCGATCGGATTTGACCTCAAAGTGCTTGCCCTTCAAATTTTCTTTCGAAAAATGATTTGGAAATATGTTACGATTATAATTCAGCAAAAACTGAAATCATACAATGAGCCGTTTTTTTAAATTCAGTTTTTAAATTTTTATTTCATACTTTAATCATGAAAATACGCTATAATCGCCAAAATTCGGAAAATTTCTATTTTGTGATCAAATATAATTAGAATAACAAAATTAACAACATTTTATTGAACAATGTAATGATTATATTTGCATGAAGCTCTTAATAAATGCCTGTGAGTATGCGTGTGATTGATACTTTAATCATGAAAATATAATCACCAAAATTCAGAAAAAAATATCATTTATGTGTTATTGTACAATAAAATCTTCATCTAGTTTCATAGTTCTGACCTATTTTGTGATCAAATACAATTAGAAAAACAAAAATAACAACATTTTATTGAACAAAATAATGATTATATTTGCATGAGGCTCTTAATTAATGCCTGTGAGTATGCGTGTAGTATGTGCGGGTGTGTCTAAGTGTACGCTTGTGTGTGAGTTTATAATAATTCATTATATACATTTAATTATAAAATATGTATCTAAAGTGAATAGAAAATAAAAATAATGGCATTTTAACATTTTACATATGCAGAGAATTATATTCGCATACAGCTTTTAATAAACGTTGTCCATATTCAAGATTGATTCGCGATACTTTATATGATCACGGCATCCATAGCCTGTTCACTGTAAAAGCCGAGGCCATTTCCGCGTTTGGTACAAAATTCTTCCACATGAAAGAAAACCGTGTGAATCCATTCAAACCGATTAATTTTGGATCTAATTCCTCCACTGGAGTTACATTTATTATTAGGAGTCGTAAACACCTTGTTCTCTCACATGTCCAAATAATTTGAAGCCGAAGTTCTTCTTTGGGCAGAGCGTTGTAGTGTTCAGCGTGAAATGACCCATGGGAGCCCTTCGTTCAAAGGAAATAGTTGCCGCATTTTGCTACAGAAACTTGATTTGTTGCGTTCAAACTATAGCATAGGTTGTTTAAAAAATGTTGATACTTTCCAAGAGTTCAATGAAGTTACAGTGAACAGGCTATGGAGGCCGTTCATCATGATTTTTCTGCGACGTGGGCCAAATATAAAGTATCACGAATCAATCCTGAGTATTTTTTTTTTTTTTTTTTTTTTTTTTTTTTTCATAATATTTATTGCACCAAGTAATACAACTTATTAGCAACATTTCTTTGACAATGAATAATCGGTGACTGAAACAAGACTGTGATACATAACACATCCTATACATCATTTCAGCTATTTAGTGTCTTCAATGAACACGATTTGCAGGAGCGCACATCACTACACTCACTGAACAAACTTTCATGAACACATCACTCCCTATTACCACAGGTCGTGAGGTTTTCGTCTTTTCAGTCGTCTGAGCAGATCATCAACGTCCTGCAGCTTCACAACCTCCTCGTTGATATGACCTTGGAGCCTCTGATGATGGGCTATCGCTTGAGTTTTTATTACTTCATTTATTGTGGGAATTTTGAGGTCGTTATGGATATCATTATTGGTCGAGTAGCGGTACGCATCGACGCATGACCGCAGTACTTTGTTCTGGAATCGCTGTATAATATCACGATTACTTTGAGAGGTGCAGCCCCAGAGCTGTGCACCATATGTCCAGACTGGCTTAAGGACCTGATTGTATAAAGTTAATTTATTTTGGATAGACAGTTTTGATCGTCTACCAATCAACCAATACATTTTTCGAAATTTGGTGTCCAATTCTGTTTTTTTGTTTTTTACATGCGCTCTCCAGCGGAGCCTTGTATCCAGAGTCATACCCAAATATTTTGCCTCATTGGCATAAGGGATGACTCTGCCATTCAGATAGATTGGTATATTTTTGATTTGGCGGTTGGTGAAATCAACATGGACTGATTTTGCCTCATTCATCTTGATTCTCCACTTAATTGCCCAATCATGGAGATTCTCGATGGATCTTTCAAGTTTTGAGGTCGATTCTCGATTGTCTTCACCAATGGCAAGAATAGCAGTATCATCTGCAAATGATGCCAGGGTGTTCCCCTCGTGTTCAGGCAAATCGCTGGTGTAAAGGACGTACAGTAGTGGGCCGAGTACACTTCCTTGTGGTACGCCAGCATTAATTATTTTTGCTTCCGAGTAAGCATCATCTTGTTTGATCCGGAAGTATCGATTTGATAGATAAGAGTGAAGCAGTTCAACATATTTGGCTGGAAGCATTAGTCTGAGCTTATGGTCAAGTCCCTTGTGCCAGACTTTATCGAACGCTTGAGTAACGTCGAGGAAGACAGCTGAGCAGACTTTTTTATCTTCTAGGGCTTGTTCAATAATATGAGTGATACGGTGCACCTGATCTATAGTGGAATGCTTATGGCGGAACCCAAACTGATGTTTGGGGATGAGGTTTCTTTCTTCTACGATTTTAATTAGACGTGCATACAGCACTTTTTCAAAGAGTTTTGACAGTACTGGTAAAAGTGATATTGGTCTATAAGACTTTAGCTCTTCAGGAGGTTTACCTGGCTTCAATATCATAATGACTTCAGCGAGTTTCCACAGTTGAGGAACATAACGTAACTTGAGAGAGGCATTCATGATTTGCATGATCTTTACAAGTGCTTTTCGTGGTAGGTGTTTGAGAACTTGACCGGTGATCAGATCATATCCAGGTGCCTTCTTCGGATTGATCTTGGTATTGATGGTGTTTTGAACTTCTTTGACAGTGATCAGTGGGATGTCAATTTTTTGTTCTAGCAAGGGAATTTCTTCAAGGGATTCTTCGTCACGGCGGCCAGGATTGGGCATGAAAATATCTGCAAGATGTCGAGCAAAAGCATCAGCCTTTTCTTGGTTGCTTTTTATCCACTTGCTATTAGTTGTATCTTTAATAGGTGGTGCCTGGATGATAGGTCTCTTCAGATGCTTTGTTGCCTTCCAGAGGGAGTATTCAGTGTCTCGATGATTGGTGAGCGATGTGAGGTAATCTTCTTGGGTTTCTTCTTGTATCTGCTCCATCATTTTCTTCAATTTGTAGTCGAGTTGGTACCATTCAGTTTTGAGAGCGGGGATACGTAGTTTTTGCCATTTACGCCTGGCTTTTCGTTTTTCTCTGATCATATTTATAACTTCACGTGGATAGTTGAGGCCCTTCAGCTTTTTCTGTTCCTCAGGGGTGTTTTTCCATGCCGCAGTTTGGATAGAGTGAACGAGTTGACTTAACTCTCCATCAACTTCAGCTGGAGTTGTTAGTGGCACACTGAGATCTATATATTGATTTAAGTTGACTTTAAACTGATCCCAGTCTGTCTTTTTGTTCACCAAAACTGGATTATGAGGCTTTAGAATGATGGTTTCACTTAGCGTTAGAAGTATTGGCGAGTGGTCAGAGCTGAGGTCAAAACAGTCCTCAACAAGTGCATAGTTCGCTGAAATATTTTTCATGATAAAGAAATCGATTAGATCAGGCTTCTTCTGGATATCCCCTGGCCAGTACGTTGGTTTCCCAGTTGACAATGGAGTACAGTAATTTGATTGAACATATTTAAGGAGCTCTGTACCACGAGGTGTACAAAGTCGTGAACCCCAATGCGTGTGTTTTGCGTTAAAGTCACCGCCGATTATGAAGCGATTTCCAAGTAGGGCAAACACTTCAGCAAATTCATTTTCTTTTATGATATGCTTTGGAGGAATGTAAATACTGGCAATATTAGCTTCAAAGGATTTCGTACTAATGGTGATTGCACAGCTTTGAAATTTTTCTGTCTCTATTTTGACACATTCATGATGTTTTATATTATCTTTGATAAGTACTGCGCTGCCCCCTCTTGCATTATTGCTGGGATGGAGAGCATGATAGCACTCGAATCCTTTTATCTTAATGCGTGACTCCTTAGTAAAGTGGGTCTCAGAAATTAGACAGATGTCTATTTTGTTTATATTAAGAACCATCTCCAGGTCCAATTTTCGGGACAGGAGTCCATTGGCATTCCAACACATAATTCGTAGGTTGCGCATCATTGGGCTTTCTTTCGTGAATGGCTGCGATCTTTTTCTAGGGCAATTAATCTTTGATTAACATTAGATAGGGTGTTTTCCATTCGGCTTTGATTTGCAAGTATGTTTTGCAATAATGATTGTATAGTGTTATCAGGCTGCAAGGGTGTTGGCTGGATGACACTGCCACTTACCGCTTGGGCGTATGAAGGCTGATGACCGAAATGTTGATTTTTCTCATGTATAGGGGTTTTCGGGATGAAAACTTTCCTAGTTGTATTGATTTTTTTGGTTTCTTTTTCGATATTTTGGGAGCCAGCCTTCAGACCTTGAGATCGTTTTTTGTGAATCTCGGCAGCTTCAATAGCCACTGGACATTTGCGGTAGTTTGCTGTATGCGAGTCTCCGCAGTTTGCACATTTGGCTGGGGTGTCGCGAGGTTTGGTGCACTTTTCTGTGGCATGGAAGCCAGCACATTTAACACACCTCTCCATTTTCGTGCAGTAGTTTTTGGTATGTGCCCATGATTGGCATCTCTTACATTGTGACACAATTTTATTCGGTTTAAGGTTTTCGAATTTTACCTTCGACGAATAAAATTTTGTGATTCCATGGATAGTGTCAGGATTAGTTCCGGGGGCAAAATCAACTATATACATATCAATAGGTTCTTTTGTTCCCCATTTCAATTTTTGTGTCACATTCAGGACTTGTAGGTGTGGGAATTCGTGGGCAAATGCGTCTTTGAGCTCTTGTGGAGCAAGCCCTCTTGGAATTCCTTTCAATATCACTGTATACGGTCGTTCTTGTTTATTTTGGTAAGTCGTGAACGGGCATTTTTTATTGATGAGCTCCGATCTAATGGCTCGGAATTCATCTGAGGTTTCCGTGTTAATTTTAACTTTACCGTCACCAAGAAGAGTAAGGGTGACATTTGGTACTAACTGTGTTAGCCGTGCTTTAATATTTTTGAAGCCCTCAGCATCTTTAAGTGCTTCTAGCATGAAAGGAGGAGGTTTTGGTTCTTTTTTTGGTTGGGGTTTTTGTACCTGATTTTGAGATGTAGTATTTTCAATTTTCTTTCGGATTACCTTCACTGGTTTAAAGTCTATGCCAGAGACATCGTATGAGCGAACCTCATCGTCCCCAACTTCATTGGCAAGATCACTTGAGTCTGTATGAAAAGACATCTCATGTTCTAATTTTTCTAACTTGTCTTGAAGGTCTGAGACTTTTTTCTTTTCTGCCAATACATGTTCATTACACCCAGATAAATAACCACTGAGGGTATTAATTATGGAGTATAACTCACTGAATGAATTTCGGATCATGAGTATGGACAACGTTTATTAAGAGCTGTATAATAATATAATTCTCTGCATATGTAAACTGTTGAAATGCCATTACCTATTTTTATTTTCTATTCAATTTAGAATTTTTTATAATTAAATTTATATAATGAATAATTATTAACTCACATACAAGCGTAGACACGCACGCACATACCTACTACACGCATACTCACAGGCATTTATTAAGAGCTTCAAGCAAATATAGGTAATCATTATTTTGTTCAATAAAATGTTGTTATTTTCGTTTTTCTAATTATATTTGATCGAAAAATAGGTCAGAACTGTGAAACTAGATGAAGATTCTATTGTACAATGACACATAATTAATATTTTTTTCTGAATTTTGGTGATTATATTTTCATGATTAAAGTATCAATTAAAAATTTAAAAACTGAATTAAAAAAACGGCTCATTGTTTGATTTCAGTTTTTGCTGAATTATAATCGTAACACATTCCCAAATCATGTTTCGAAAGAAAATTTGAAGGGCAAGCACTTTGAGGTCAAATCCGATCGAGGACCACCGTGGGTAGTTACCTAGATAATTTTGCGTTGTCTGATTCATTCTAGTTTCAAACTCTATCTTAAATGTGGAAACATTTGTCCATAGTTGTTGCTGGATTATAAAATAAAATGAAGAAGAAGACAAAATTAGGTTTTGGGGGAAAGGTTATACATTTTCTTTTTGGTGAATATTTTCAAGTACCTACCTTGTCCGTAAATTTTCCAGTAGCAGCCCATCATAAGTTGTTGGCGTTATGGTATAATGATATGATCACTATTTCTATTTTCTACTTTGCAATATACATTGCAGAAAACGGCTAGATTTCATGAAGGAACCAACCATGATTTAAACGGCTTCAAATTCTCCTTTCTAATTATACTGTTCTCATTGAAGTGATTGTCTCATCGGTAAATCTCTCATCAGTAACAATACACAATTATTGTTCAGTGTTTCTTCATTCATGACATTTTTGTTAATTCTGGCAAGCAGAAATTTATCGTATCGGTAAAAGCAATTCTATTAGAAAAAAAAAAAAAAAGACTCTAATCGTCAATGAAATAATAAAATTAGAGGTACCGACTCTATACGTATTACCATTTTTACATTCAAAACTTAAATGTCTCACTGAACTGGAATTATTATAGTATTATGACCAACCAAGATGCATGATCCATAGTTTATAATCTATTATGTTGCTGTGTAGTGTGGGGTAAGGGTTGGTACACATTAACAGAAAGATTACTTCAAGAACATTCATTGTACTTCAATCAAAATGTCTTCTCTAACAGAATCAATGCTGCCCTAAAAACTTAACAAATGTACAAAATCCATAATTAAAAGAACAATACGATACGAAACCTCAAGGATAGCATTAATGTTAATCAGTACATTTCATCAAAGTTGAAATTATTCTTCTCAAGACCATTGAGATCACAGTTTTTCTCAGCTACACATGGCAAAATAAACTAGTAATTTCATATCTGGAACTATTTACCATTGACATTGTTGTAATAGTAAACTTCTAAGATCGATTTATTAATTTAGGTAATTTTGTCCTAGATTTCATTGGGCTAAATATATACATTTTCTATGTTGATATGTTTCACGTATAAGCTTTGATTACTAGAGCAGGGCAATTTCAGTAACTGATTTTTCTCGCCAAAATTGATTTGTTTGTTATAATAAATATTTCAGACTAGGTTCTTATAAACATTATCATACACACAATGCGGTCGCTATTCTATTTAGTAAGCTGTCACTTGAAATATTAGGAGTGAGTAGGTTAAAACCAATATATATATTCTGGTTCTATATATTAAAACTTATATATAAGTATATGATACATTAATGGTATATCGAACACATATAATTATATACCCATTTTCTAGGAACCGTTGTTGTTAATATCGCAAAGTCCTTATTTTCAGCAAAACTGAATATTTATGTAGTTCTAATTTCTAAAATGATTTTAATTTAGTAAAAAAGTAGTGATGTATCTGCAGATTGTAGATAAAATAGGTAGCCAGGTTAAGATAAAAACATATTGCTATAAAAAGTGGTATAATGAAATAAACTTGATTCGTGTTAACACGACCTATCTCACTCCTGACATTAAAGTTCCCATTTCGCTATTCTAAATAAAGACTACAACTGTTTTGTAATGTGTTCCTTACACAATACGCGACCGCCTCTCTCCATATAAATATATATAATATTTACATATAATATAATTGTACACAAGCCGAGGGCCGCGGTTGCCCCGATAAGCTTTAGCGAAGTCTATAATTGTTACTCCTTCAAGCCCCATTTTCTTAAAATCACGGTAACGAATCGATTTTCGCATGAAATTGCTTTTGCGATTTAGGCGGCTGCACGGAGTTCTTCAAAACGGCGTTAGTGGAGCTTCCAACTGTTTGCTGAAACATGAATAAAATCACTAGATAGGATTAAAAATATAAATGGCGACTTCTAGACGTTACAGTGTATTGCAGATTGTAATTATGTAATGTACGAAGCCTCGAAACTCTTTAACCTTTTCATGAGCTGTACTTTAAATATTTTCTGTTGTTTGTATAATCTAAAGAGTAACTATTATTATGAAATGAAAAAACGTTTGCCATGTTAGGAGTGGCACATAGCTTCCTCGTATCATCATGAATGTATATATCATTGAAATATTTTTGAGTAAAAACATTTTTCATATTCCGAAAATGAAAATAATGCTTCCGCATGAAGCGACAGGAGGCGGATTGCCTCGCACGGCGCATACGCCACAGTGTGTACACGCACCTTTTGGTTCAACGGTTCAAGCCAGGAGTTCAATGCCAAACCCCCTACTATAGGTTCACAGGCGTCTGGTATCTCCAATTATCAATTCTCTCTTTACTACATTGATACAAAGCCCAGTTCCCAATGCAAGGGTCAATACACCACTCTGACGGATACAGTCAACTAACAAGAGGGACTGAGCTGTACTGGAGAGGCAGTAGCTAAAATGTTGATGAAAGTTCCTAAAAGCAGAATTAATGTCTCATGATACATTATCATATCTCATGATACATCCTTCACTATTTCAGTGGACCAACAGGATCATACTCCTGAATATCGAGGATCCTTATTTGGGCAGTGTGAATGGCTCTTTTCAGAGCCACCAAATATACACAGAACTTCAATGAAGGCAAAGGGCCAACCATCCTTCAATCCAAACTCCTCCAGAGGAAAAGGTTTGCAGTTTTTCTGGGACTTGATCCAGTAATTGAAAAAGAGAGTTTTCTCTGATCCCTGAAAGAGGGAAGAAACAGAAGGGGCGATTACTAGGCAGCTTTTTCTCGAATACATATTAGCTCAATTTTAATAAATTTTACAGCTCCTCCCTTATAAGGAGTTGCTCTTATCACCTGACGCGAAGTTTTTCTGTTTTGAGCCCCTGTTTTGTTCCCTGAAAGAGGGAAGAAACAGAAGGGACGATTACTAGGCAGCTTCTTCTCGAATACGTATCATCTCAATTTTAATAAATTTTACAGCTTCTCTCTTATCAAGAGTTGCTCTTATCACCTGACGCGAAATTTTTCTGTTTTGAAATTGGTTTCCGATAGGTTTAAATAAAATACTCAGTGAGCTTACAATTCCTTTTCTTCACGAAACTCGAGGGAGCCCTCTTATTCCCTTACCTCTTGGAGAACAGTACAGCAGCTTTTCTGGCCTCCTGGATCCAGGCATACGTTTCAGGTGCCCGTACCATTCCAGGATCTTTTGTTATAGCCGAGCAACAACTAATTCTTGCTGATTGAATCTTCTGATGACTTAATTTCCCGTATCCACCCTTGAAATTCTACCACTTCTACGGAGACCATCCATCTGAACAGCTAACAACCACTCACTAAGACCAGGCTTCCCTTCATACGATAGGATACTCTCAACAATGGCATGCAGTCTTCTTCCAGAGTAGATGAGACTTAGGGAGCGTGTGGCAGCTTTGGCTAGCTCAAATCACTGACTGAAATATCACATTGAAAAAAGAATCAGGAACTAAAAATCAAGTTCAGAAAGATGTACTGGTTGATGGGAAGGAACTCCCATCTCTCACTACACAATAAATTACTCATATATAAACAGATACTGCGCCCTATCTGGACCTATGGGATTCAGCTTTGGGGTTGTGCGAAAAAATCAAATATTAAAACAATCCAAACCCGACAAAATATAATACTGAGAAGTATAGTTCAGGCCCCCTGGTTCATGCGGAATGATGATATTCATCGAGACTTGAGGGTAGAAACGGTCACCGAAATTATCGCCAAATATGCAAGGAAGCACGAACATCGCCTCCACAAACACGAGAACCTGGAGATGCTCAACGTTTTAAACAACGAAGGAGAACTTCGGCGACTCAAGAGAAATAAACCTCTGGACCTAATTGTGCTGTGCAAATAGTGCAAGTGTAATCCAGTGTTTTTAACTGTACTTGATACAAGTATGGGCCTGGTTTTGCTGTAAACAATATCTGACTGATAGTTGCTAGATTTATTCTGGACCAACCCGAAGTATTTCAACATCTCCATAGACTTGACAGTTCCTAAAGGAGGTATCTAACTAAATCTCAGAGGTAAGAAGATGTGTTCAAGCTATTTCACTCGGGTAAACTCTATAAATGTGTATGTCACATTAAGTCATGATTGTTTTCAATGCGCTTAGGCAGACTCACCTTTGTAGTACACTTCCTTGTACATGCTTGGGCACTGCTTCGCTCCCGCCTGCAATAGATATAATAATAAGTTGCTTTAAATTGCATCTTAAGTAAAATATTGTGATATTATTTAATATATATGTCTGAAAACTGTGGGCTATAAACTAGCGATAGTTGATATGGTTTGCAGTATTAGGGAGGAACACAGTAAGAGGATATAGATAAATAAAAATAACCCTGAATTTACAATTTCTGATTTAATTTTATACACACTCTTAGAGAATAGAGTATTTATGTGTTGTGTTTGCGCTCTTAGTACCAAAGTTTGACACAGTAACTCACAGGAACCCTTTGATAATTTTCCCATGATCTAAAATACTTTTGTAGAAATTGAATTGTGGTATTTTCCAAACTTAATAGATACCTATGTTGTCAACTTGATATATTGGATATCTTGATTAAATTAGCGACATTTTCTCCACCACCGTTGCCTACGCGGATCATGAATGTGAGGCGAAATTTCGCTAATCTCTCGGTATCGTGACAACGGATCGCCTAGTGGAGGCACTTAGAGCTGGGAACGTTACACTGTTGGATGGTGTACCCCATCACTGTACAAGGGATTGATTTCAAGAGAGGAGCGCGAAATGACAGATAGGTCCCACTAGGCCCAGTAATTCGAAATGGAAATGTAAGTCCGCGAGAGGTCATTCGAATGATTGACCCAACTCATATTAAGGTTCGGATATTCGGGGAAATCAACATCACAATATTAATGAATCACATACAACTATTTCACATTTTATAGCAATAGCAAATTTCCCTAGTGGCAGGCACTAGATATATTACCTGTCGCAACGCGACCTTTTATATACAGCGACCCGCACGTTAGTACCCTTGATGGGAAGAATCAATATTCCATTACTAGAGTAAATCAAGTAAATTCATAAAAGATATAGTTTGCTACCTGGTGCTCTAAAAATATCGTACAACCAACAAAAACGCAGGAAACGAGTTTAAAAAAGTTCTAGCCCTATATAAGGACATATTCTCGCTCCTCCCCCCCCCCCCCTCCCTCACTACATTTTTAAAAGTTTGAACAGTATTTGTGTTCAAGAAATCTGTTTTATTTTTAATTTTGTGGCAAAGAAACGTTTCTAAATCTCCACAGAAACAACTGATTTCAAGGATGAAGACCGCTTAAGCTATTTTTAGCAATTATTGTGGAGCACATTTTATTGGGCTTCGAGCACAGTTTGAACAAATATTTTTAATGATCAATTTGCGATGAACAAAATTTTCCTTTAATTCCATTACAAATATTTGAGGACCTTTTGTTCATAACAATTGCGGTAAATTATTTTCTGTAATAAAACTTTGTAATCGACCAAGAAAAAAGTTTACCCCCTCATTTTCAGAACTTCACGCTCGAAAAGTAAAACCGAAAAAAATTCCATTTCAGAACTTTGTGCTAACTTAAAATTTGTAGATTTAGAAAAAAAAAAAAAATAAATAAAATAAAATAAATAAAAGGAATGCCTACAAAATTCCAGCTTCATAGGTTGAATCGCAAAGAAATTTGCTCCGGAGCTCACTCAGATGATGAAAGAAATCTCTTGATGCCTCAGAAAGGCCCCCTGTCAAATTTCTAGAATTTACATCACTTAGCTGATCATGAATGAGTTGATCATTTCATTCATATCTTGTTGTCCTTGAGAGGCTTAATATCAAATTTCATATCCTACTTTGAAAAGGAGAGAACTTGGCTCAATCAACTGATTAGGAAAGAGTACCTGAGTCAATTCGTATATTAATGTCCCAGAGAGTCTCGCTATCAAATTTCAACTTTCTAGGTCGAACGGGAGAGAATTTAATTCATTCAGCTGATCAGGACTTGGTCGTAGCGGCACCAAAACAACAAAAGACACTTCGTCAGATCTAATGTAGCCTATGTTTCAAATTTCATCGAAATAGGCTGGAGAGAACTGGTCGAAGCATTGTGACGCCTTGTTTCAGCTTAAATATAAAATCGATTTGATCTACCGTTCATATCTGGCATCAGGCGACTGAGGGGGGCATGCCCCTCACAGGATATCAAAAGAAAGGTAAGTTTTAACGGACATTGTGAGGTCGGGAGGGGGCCAAAGTTGGGCCGAAGTTCTACTTTGTTACTTATCTCGGCGCGTCTCATTGCAATGGTTTATTGAAAGCTTGGCAATGCGAGACTAGCGTCTCGCTTGATTTATAGGTACCATAGTAAAAAGTGTCTAACCTCAAGAATCGCTTCAATACGTTTCAAAACGCATTTGCTCTATAGACGTTTTCGAAGATTTGTTTTTTCATTTTTTTTGTTTAGTCACTGCAATAGCTTCATTTTCTTCGAAGTTTTGATTTAAAAAAAAAAAAAAAAAATTTTCAAATTTTTGTAGCTATTGCAATAGCTTTATTTTCTTCGAAATTCTGCTAAAAAATATGATGATATTGGCAAGAGTTATAAACTTTGTATAACAAAACCACCATTCAAGTTTTTTGTTTTGAGTAACTTGGTACCCACCTTGACAACTTGGTCCTCTTGTACTTGAAAATGACAACATGAAAGCGCGAAAGAGTTATTTGCGAGTTGTGAAAGCTAGTTTAAGTTTTGAAAGATAACGTTTACGTTCCGGGCTTCACGCAAGTGTTTACAGACTTTAACACAACACCTAGTTGTATTTTCTTCCAGGCAAATCTCCACAGTGAAGTGAAGATTTTTCGGTGATAACAAATTCTCTTGCTAATGGAGAAGCCATGACCGTATTAGTTTTCCACCGTCAAAACAGAGGAATTTTACGACTCCTTTGAGTTGGAACAATTTTCCCAACAACCTGGTGGGTCAAAGAAAATATGTGCTTTTGGTTTGAAGAGAGTTTATCCGACCCTTATCCCTTGGCTCAATCTGAACCAATATTTTTGTGCGAGTCAGAGAAATGGACGTGTGATATGCATATATCCGTTTGTAACTGGGTAAGAAACACATTTTCACCCCACTATTTTTCAATGTGTATTCAACTTCCGCTTAGTGTTGTTGGTTTTTTCTTAGTAAAGCCAGAAATAATTATAATAAGATTTAAATTCTAAAATATAAGATATCGCTTAATAACCTTAAGAGTTATTCATGAGGGCTCCATCAAAATATTTGGAATTATTTGGGAGAGAAGCAGACAACCCATAAACAGACATCTGATTTTTTCTACGTCTTAATTTCGGATATTACGATTAGTTTTTTGTCGGTCCGTGATAAAGTGCTCTACATACAAAATCTTGCTTTTTTCTCAATTGAAAACTAAAATTGACTATAGCAAGACAACCAAAAACAACTGGTTTGTACATGATGTGCCAAGTACATGATGAAGAAGGAGGCCGTACTAAACAACCAACAATGCTATCTTATACGAATCCAAAAGCTCTGTTGAGGCCTTCACAGGCTAAAGCACTAAGTGAATAAACACTTACAAAATGAGAAGTCTATCAAATCTCACCCTCAAACTCAACCTACCTACGTAAGGAATAAGGCAACCCACCATTAAAGTTAAACATCCTAAAAATCGAACTTGAATTCCATTAAAATGTGTTAAAAGTCGACCAGAAATTGTTTAAAATCCTAAAATTGTTTTTTGCAGCAGATTATTACTTAGAAAGAGTATTTCTGCTTTTATTAACGATTAAATTCTGTGTATATAATGTTCAATGAAACATAAATCAAACGTAAATATATTTCAAAAATTTACAATAACAATGAAACATAAATCAAACTTAAATATATTTCAAAAATTTACGAACTTTGGTCTGTATGATAATATTGCATGATTGGATAGTAAAAAAACACAATACCTAAACAAAATATTGGTGTACGCATACTGTTCCATTAGGAAGGAAGGACTCTTAGCGATATACATATACATGAATGACAAATAGACACAAATGCGCGCCTTCTGAATTATCTCAAAGGACAAGATTACCTTCACGAACTAAATCACTCGCGACGAAGTTGTGGATACCCATTTCAAAACGGAAGTTAGTCTATTTCCTCGAAAAATACAGAGTTACAATGCTAAATCGATTTCGACGGTTAGGCCATCATCAGTAACAAACAGTAACTGATTATTGTTTATGAATAACTGGTGATTGTTCGTATGTTCAATGTGTATTTGGGGGATGATTTTGTAGAATTGGCTGTATCATGATTGCGGATTTATCTCGTTGAACGTTTCTTTACAACCCACTCCTACAATAATAGTATTGCTAGCTTTGTTACTTTAAAATGGGTTTATAGACTAATCATATAATAAAGTGAAAAGTACACTTCCCCATCGCGTAAAGTTATGCTTTCGGTTTAAACCCATTATCATTTTGGGAAAGGGAATTTTGGGATTATAGCTTTATCACATCGATAATACTAGGATAACAGCAACATATTCTTCTGCCACTGTAAGCAAGTCTCTAGATTCAATTCGGAATCTTATCTTTTGCTTCGGATCAAAACTTATAAAGGATACCTTAGATACGCATATCATGTAAAGGTACTTAAGTGCCTCATCACTGGATATCTTAACGTGAAACGATCGTACCTAACTAGTTTTCAATCCTACTCACAAAGAAATCATTAATTGACATTAGAATGAAAATAGTATTTTTACTCTCAATTCGCCAGAACAACATTCAACTACCACCATATTTCTTCAAGCCTGAAACTATATTAAAATTGAATATGATTGACCAGATAAATGAATCATCGCGCAATAATCATTCAGAGTGAGGGGACTTGGAGTGAATCAATGAGTATAAATATTCATAACCTTTATCAGAAGTGCGACTGGGCAGTGGTGACAGTTATCTTGCTAATTCGATTTCAGTTGGAAGTCTGAAACATGCAAATGGTTCGATAGCGATCTCTCCCTTCGCACGACCCGTGGATTCATTCCAATTTGCCGTCAATGATTGACGTGAACTTTCGCGGTGAGTGTCAATACGATTTTGTGTATTAACGCACGCGTGAGTACTGTGCATGTATAATATTTTATAATCAAGTTAAATCTTATAAAAATAAAAGTAATTTTCTTGTAAATAAAATTTATCATTATTGCAAGTTTTACACAAATGAATGTAACCTCCTTGCTATTAACATTAACCATTTTAGAAATATAATAAGTCTTCTTGCAAATAAAATTAATCTCTCGGCAAATGAACTGAATCATTCCTCACATTCGTAATATATTCCAAGATATTAGATATTCTTCTAAGATATTTCAATACTGAATGAAATTAATGTTTCAAAAATGTAGTTGTACCACATTTATAGTTTTATATATATAAAATCAACTTCATGAAATCTTTCACCTTTCTGTAAGGTGTTCATGGTGCTTGATATCATGATATCAAGACGAGTCAGAGCTTTGGATAGGCGACGGAAGATCGGGCCCAAATCCAAGTGGAAAATTCAGCCCAACCCAAAGATTACCTGAGTTGAAAGAATTGGGGAGTAAAAAACTGAGCCCACAAGTACATTTTCAATATTTATTGGTACACATTTTCTCACTTTCGTTAGATAAGCTGTAGAGACAAAATATATATCACATCTTAAACAAATTCAGTCAGAAATGACTAGCGTCGATGGGGAGCCGAGGTAGGTACCTATTTATGCCTGAAGGGCGTAGTGGTTGCTCCTATATTTTACTGAATGTCCTGACGCCCCCCCCCCCCCCACCAATAGGCGAAATGGGCAATAACCCATAAAACTAAAAACTAAAAAACGCTGCAAATTATTACATAATGGCTTATTATTTCTGAATCAGATAGTAACCAGCATGCTCTGGGGCTTTCGCCAGTCTCTTTTCTAATATCCACCTCTGTTCTCGCGTTACAGGCTGCGCTCCCGATGGGGAGCAAATGGATGATCGTACAGCCACCCGAGTGGTCTCATTCAATCCACGGAGCTAATTTCTATAGGAATCAAACTAAAACCGTAGGTACACTGGATTCCAAAAGCATCTGGTACATATCCCAGTCGATTCTGCGTCCGAAATTACTTGGGTGACGACACCTCACTTACCCATGGCAGAAATATAAGTAAACAGTTATTCATCCAGAGGGTTCAGACTCCAACCAGCCCATGTAATGCAATTTTAATTTAAAAACGAATTGCTTCGAACTATCTGAGAAGATTTTGGGAAGAAGAAGATCGAAGGATTTTAGATGGGCTGCATCAATTATTTTTGTAAAATACTAAAGTATGATATAATATACTAAATATACTAGTGTGTTCAAGGTAGGTTAAATGTTATATGGGGTAAAAGTAATGAAATATATATTCTGTTCCGATACGCCCCGGACTCCTTTCTGCTACTCCACTATGCCCCTAATGCCGTACCCCTCTCAGGTTGGCGCGGCGTATTATATGGGTATAACAAGTAAAAGTAATAAATATCCATTCTCCTACACTTCTCTGCTACTCCCCTGGTCCCCCAGCCGCCACAAGGTGCCGCGGCGCCTCCTCTCACTCCACCCCCCGCTCACCCACCGTGACCTTCTGCCAAGCGTGCCAGGCGTGCGTCTAACACTCAAAGTCTCGAAAAAGACACTTTTTCGCCCGTTTTTGGCCCATAGCATCTATGCGAGTAAAGCGATCGGGATGGTTAAACGTTAGGACCAACTAGATCCCAAATGGAGTCTATGTGCGAAAGAACGGGTTTTTTAAGTCAATTCTTAGGCCTTTTATGGACCGGACGACGGACGGCGGACGGACATTTCAAATTTGGATTCTACGCACCTTGAAACGTAAAGTGACAAAGTTTGAGGGTGGGTTATAAAAATTGTTTGCTATACGATCACATAGGCTTATTATTGGAAATGATAAACCAAAACTAGATAAAATACCCCTGCCTTGTCTATTTGGAACCCCCCTTCCGAACCACTAACCCCTTCCACTATGCCACCCCTTACACTCTACCCCCCCCCCCCCACCCCCTGCTTCATGAAAGCCCCGAGAGTGTGATGGATAGGAGTAGTTCCTCCTTCTCGGAATAAGCTGCATCTAGGGATATGCCTGACGGTTTATACAACCAACAGGACAACCTCTGGGTGTAGCAGGTTAATCTCCTCTCACCTTTGAGGTTATATCTCTTCCACCTCAAGTTATTACAAAAATTTGTATATTTTTTGTACATTGTGAGCGTACAATTCGGATTTTAGTTTTTAGATTTTTGGCAATAACGTATGATAGTACACTTACCCTTCACTCGTTTCACATCCTATACAAACTTCGGTACTACTTGTATAAAATAATATTTCTTGGTTTCTGCAACATGTTTAAAAAGCATAATCTACTTTTTTCAATCCTTCAATTCTTCAATCAAACTTCGGTACATGTTTAAAATATTTCTTGGTTTCAGCAACATTTAAAAGGTATATTCTATTTTTTTTCAAACTTGGAAAGGAACTTGATCAGTGGGGCCACTAGTTTTAATAAGTAGGTAACTACTATTTTTCCCCCTTTTCAATTTTTCTTTCTTGAGGACGTTGCGACCCTCCTGGAACCTCTTCGGGAGCCAGCAGTCGGTCGCAACTCATCAGTTGGGAACCAGTATTATTCTTCCAAAGAATAGCTTAGGGAATAGCTTCGGGGCTTACGCGTACGATAACAAGAATAATGGAGTTGTGACCTCGGTGTCCGGGAAGACCTGCTCGGACAAACCTCCGTTAACTATTAGTCAACTGCAGCCCCTTCGTGTTGGTAAGCAGTTTGCTTAGACCAATTAATACATCCATCGAGCCTTTGTGCTACCCCCCCCTTCTCCTTTCCGCCACTCTCCAATCTTCTCTTCTCACCACCACACCACCGTTGTGTGCGACTCTAAGGAAAGGGGGTTTTCCATGAGGATCGTGTCTCTAAAACCCCACCCCGTGGCTCTGGGAGGAGCTCCGTTGACAGCACTCTGACAAACAAGGTTGAGACATGAAATCTGATCTAGTCCCAGATTTATGGTTCAGAGCGTCTCAGTAGATTTATTAATTGTCGGTTTTTTGTTCTAGGCAAGGAAAAGTTCCCTATCTCCATCAATATGATAGCAAGTTATAACATCAAACATAAACTAAAAACACTGGAAATTATTACAAAAAGTTGTATTATTTATGTATTAGATAGCCCTTTAATTAAGCGAAGTCTATTATTCATTATCTAAATATGTCTGAAGAGGCATAGACGCCTACCGAGGAGAAATTGAATTAAAAACTCCTACATTTTACTAGTCGTTTGACTTTAACACAAGCTGACCCACCAACTGAAAATTAATGATATAAAATAAATCAACTACCTACGCTTCACAGCTCCATTTATATGTGAAAAAAGTTATAATAATCTGAATTCCTTTGGAATTATACCTGCTGATACGATCGTCATAGTCATAGGTCATTTTTACTATGTTCCTCCAGTTGGGATTCATCCAATGTTGATTTTTTCCCATTTAAAGTTCTATCCCTTAAGGAGGAGAGGAAACCTATGAAGTTACAGCTACTTGGGTGGTTTCTTTAGATTATTTGGGATGATATCTATGAATTATTATTAAGCCTTTCTCCATATCTTATTTCAACTTCATAGAATGAACAGGAGACAATTTAGCTCACTCAGCTGAGTAGGAATGAGCCAATCATTTCAATCGTCTCTTAATTTCTGCTTCAGAGATTAAATCATCTGCTTTAGGAACACATTAGCTTTAGGAGCCCATCAGCTGATCAGAACCATCGTCTAGTACCTATTGTTTACAAGTACCTACTACTCAATAGTACACCTACTATGGACCTAGTGCCTTCTTTTCACATTGTTAGTTCATTACAAAGCTTTATCACACGATTACAAAGTCAACAACAACTACAGGAACAACAAGCTCAAAAGAATCAACATTTCATTTAAATTCCACAATTTCCGATCTATTTCCGACAACAACAAGGGTCTAAATATTGAACAACTCAAAGGAGTTTTCTTAAAATTACAATATTCAAGGATTTCCAATCAATATCTTTTAAAAATAACTAAAGGGAACTGAAGTTGAAAAAGAAAAACGTCAGTCAAGTTGAGTGGTACATAGCTTCCGCGTATCCATAACATGAATGTATAGATCATTAAAATGTTTCAAACTATCTTAAAATATCTAAAGAGGGTTCCATTGGATTTTGAGCAAAATCAGTTAATCAGGCAATAAGAAAATGATACTTGATTACGACTTCATCGTTATCATGTCTTTCCGTATGAATTAACTTCCAAAATTAAAGTCTATTAAAGTCAGAATTAAGTACTTGAATAAATAATTACAATAATGCAATAAATGTTTGAATGGACTAAAAATTACTGTACACGACAAAAGGATTTTTTATTTTGACGTTTGGGTCCTATGAGTCTTGAAAAGTAGAAACAAATTTTGAGGAGGAGGGGAGGGGGTGAATAAAATTGTTTCATTGGTGGAACACAAGTGGTCCAGGTCAAAAATGGAAGTAGAAATCTTTGGAGATAAACCAACAATATTCTTTGAACTCGAATGTAAAATGGGGATGGTCCTATTTTGATTTGCCGTGTTGTTTTAGGGATGTTTAGGGAGAAGAGATATGTGTCAGATGGGCTTGATAAACACATGTAACAATCACGCAGGTAAATGTAATTTCCGTACAGCAATAATTTATTCGTTCCGAATGAGTCCGGTCCGAAGTTTGTTTCACGCTTACTCTTCACCAATTAGAAAGCCCAATTAGCCTCGTCGCAATATAAGCAGTAGAATAAACGTGGATTCAGCACTATAGCGTAATCAAGTGCGTGGAACAAAGTTAGCGATTCGCCCGGGCTCCCTTCACGCTTTCAGGAGAGGAAATTTCAAAGACCTAGTTATTCGTTAGGGACAAGCAACGCGCCCTGAGCAAGCGGAAGGGCTGTGCACAGGCCTGGGGTGAGCAATTGCATTATGCAGGTAATGCAGCGTGCAGGAGTCTCTAACTCACTTTGCCTCTATTTACCAGGCGAGATAACCCATCCAAGGGTTCTCGTCCTCGACCGCAAACTGTTAGCAAGGTACCGTCAAAGGACTCCCACTTATGTTTAATACCTCCAAGACTTTAAACGCAATCTTCCTCAACTTAATCATCTTCATTTCGCTTGTTTCACTTCGCTTTCAAAAAGGAAAGGGAAAAGCGAAGTTCCTCAACGCGGGGCCAAGAAAGTTCGGGAAGTTGTTGCGAACTGTCGCTTCCTTTTGTTTGTTTAACAAACAGGGTCTTCAACAGTTGCATCCACAGAAGATGTAAAAACTTCTAAGAATACTCCTCCAAGTTTTCAGTGGTTGCGTCAGATTACCTAGCTATATCGCCATCCAGTAATAAATTCAGATAAAAATACAGTCAAATCAATCAATAATAATGATTAATTTTACTGATTATTAGTTCATTATGGTTACTTAGCAATATTAGATTATAACTTAGCGTAATAAATCAGCTTTCCTTGACACTACAGAGGCTTAGGAATCATGAGATGGTGTGATAAAATGAGGGCAATCCAAAAAGTGGCCAACGATTTTCCTGCTACGAAAACTAAGGGAGTTAACTTCTCTACTAACCCATTTGTTGTTCGTGAAAATCAATAGAAAATCAATATTTTCGCCGTAACGGGAAGTTCGAAAAAAAGAAGAAAATGTCCTGTTAATCATTATTAAATGATAATAATAAACATAACTATCCAATAATACCTTACGAAAATGGGTGCCATTTGTAAAAGAGCCCTTGCTTCATCATTAGGAAAATTTTAATGGAGAAATGAAACCTACCACGTAGGACTTGTCTACCACTAAAAATACAATGTTATTTCTCCTGTAGATTTTTGGAACTGTGGTATTAACGAAGTCATTATACTTTTTAGAAGAAATTATTATATCCGATGACAAGCAATCAATGACTTATGATTTAAGTTAGAAACAAAGAAACTATTGTAAATTGAGGAGTGGACGTTCCAACACTTCCCCTCACTCGACCAATCACTCTACAAAACCTCTCTTTCCTGGGATATTGTAGGGCTTTGGTGAGTAGATCGGCCGGAATTGATTTTGTTTGCAGGTATCCCAATTTCATATCACATTGCTCCAACACTGCGGATAAAGTGTTCCTTAATTCCAATATGCTTCGACTTGGCACTAACCATAGGATCCATTGCAGGCTTGAGCGGCTTTATTGTCAAAAAAATATGAACTTATGGCTTTTTCTTTTGTACATACTCGTATTTAAGATCATTAGACGAATAATAGTGAAGAGCACTCTTGTTTAGGTGTTAGTTTACTACAACTTCACTTCAATTCACTTCACTTCCAAAAGTTGTCAATATCACTATGTTGTAAATGGTCTCATTCTACACAAATTCTGAAGCCTGTGCGTCGTCCTTCTGCAGGTCGGAATTTCGCACCGTTTTTTTAAATTGACTGGGTGAGCAAGTACCCAATATGTGGAGAGCATGGGTCCATATTGGTCGTGTAAGGACATTTTGGGACATTTGGGTTGAATATGGGCATTTTGTTGGAGATGGGTACATTCTTATTGCAGAGACCATACACAGTCCTATTTTCCAGGCGTTTCAGCAGCTCAGTGATGTGGTCAACAAAAATAACCGTTGATCAAGATTTACACCCAGGTAAGTATGAGATTTGGCCTTGGGTATAGGCTCATGTTGATAGTGAAATGATGGTTTTATCTATTTCCGATTGTATGTAAACGTCACAGCACGGGACTTGCTCGCGTTTATTTTAAGGACAGACAGGTCTTTAATTTGAATGTTCTAATTTATTTTGAGTCTCCACTTCGTGCACCATTATTGCCCCGGTTCATGTATATGGCGTACATTCGGTTCATGGGTATGACGGACTTTTGGTTGACGTTTGGAGTATCCCTATGACATTGTCTAGGTTTTTTATGTAAATACTTTCCTATGCTGCTTCTTCAAAGCCAAAAATTCACTTTTAGCAGTCAACAGTCAACAATGCTACAGTTACACATGGTGTTTGCGCTAATTGTATATCTAGATTTTTTTTTCCACATAATCGTGAATCATCAGCTATCATGCTTTTTCTCTGTAAACTTTCATAGACCATTCATCATAAACCGTCATTAATAGCTACTATGCATGAGCGAGATTCCTTGAATAAGGCAAAATTGTTTGGTAATTTCTTGGAAAACTGGAAAAATTTTCCTGGAAAAACTGGGACTGAACAGATTAGCTCCATAAAGACCCGCCATAAAATTCTTCTTAGATAAACAATTGAACGTGTGCAATAGATGTTTCCAAGTGTAAATTCCACAAGACGAACGGTCAACATTTTTAAATTCGTTCAAAACCCTATCGCGATTGGCAGGTTTTACAATGATTGTTGTTAGAGGCATATTTCGAAACAATTCCGTCAATTTGGATGAAATTTTAGGGAATTAAATGAATTGGCTCTACCAAAGAAAAACAAGGAAGATAAATAATAACACAATCGGTGATATCGTCGATTTACAACAAAATTAATTTTGATTAGCCTCAAGCTAACACTGAAACTTCAAAAATGTCAACTTCATTAATTTGTTCCCTAGGAACCCTGTCGGATGATATAATACAGCTGTAACAAGTTGGATAGTTATTTCAATAAGTTTAAACTCATTTACGTAATGTAGTTTTTTTGAGAAATGTTCAATTAACTACATCCCGAAATTTACGCAAACAAAGATTGCTTAATGTAGATGGGCGATGCGTAACATTTCCATTTTTAATCTTCTCGAGTTTAAAAGTTACAGCAACACCCAAACAATAGTGTCAAACAGTGCTGCATCGATGATTATTGATGGGATTCAAGAGAAACTCATTTCAACAGTTCAGTGTAGGGTAACCTTACAAAAGACTGCCGAAATTGCAGGAATAACCGAAATTTCCTTTGAGGATTCCTCCCTACGAAGCGAGTTTATACTTGTAGGTAATTTGTCAGTTGAGTGTAGAAATTGTCAATTTTCACTGCTGCGACTACTTTTATTAAATTTCAAAACCATTGTTTACATTCCAAATACCTCAAGTTTAATGTGTCTGAAGATTAGTAAAAAATATAAAACGTAATAAAATGACTATTTAGGGTGTCTCATATTTGCTTGCATCACTGGCTAGCGTTCAATTTGACAACTGATTTTCAAAAAAATTCAGTAGGTAGTTTGATGTTAATGTTTTATTATATCAACAATAAAGTGTAATACAGTTTAAAAAAGAAGAAGAAAAAGGAAGAAAGAAAGACGAAAAAAAAAACATCTACAGACGTCTTCTTAAAAGTCCAGTCATGCAGCATGACCCCATGAGCGAATTTTTGAAGAAATCCGATTATTTCGATTTTTGACTGATTTTTCAACTTTGTAATTTTTGAAAACTTGATACATATTCTTATTTGAAATTTTACGCTGATTCCGAATATACCGCATGTTAGTATGCTGAAAAAATTATTTCGCACAACAAATCGTAAAAAACAGGCTATTTTGAAATTTTTGACTACATTTTTGGAAATTTCAACCAGAAGATGTAATCCGATCATGCTGGCCAACGAACTTGAACTTTCGTTTTGTGTCCTTAACATTTTAAAATTTGTTTGAAGTTTCTAGCACAATTCTACGGACAGTTATCGTCTGGAATGGCACATACATACATATATAAATACATACATACATACATAATAAAAATTTTTCAAAAAATCACATTCTACAAATTTTGAGGCGAGAGCAATAGCTTAATTTTCTTCAAAAATTCGCTAATAATTTTCTTCAAAAATTAGCTAAAAAGTCTTTCTAAGAGAGATATGCAGTCATTTCGATTTTATATTCGTGCCATGTCATTTAAATGGCCATAGCTCCCTTAAATTATAAAGTATATACTAAAAATTGAAAACACGATTGGAAATATATATATGGAGGTATATGGTCGTTCACTCTGACCCTAGTCTTGACGCACTGCACGAAGCGCGGTGATATCGTTCCCTTATGACTTCATTCAGCTTTCCTCAAACTTCTCTTTGGCCACTTCCAATCACCCTCAATCTGACCTATATTGAAAGCTCACAACATGATCTTTCAGCTGAAGGAATAAAATAAAATTTGTGACTTTGCCAATTGGCACAGAACTTTGAAACTAGATAGATATTCTTCGATTGGAGGAAGTTTTAAATCTTTAAAATGCATAAAATTTTGCTCACCTGTTTGACGTTGAAGTCAATGTTCGTCCTCAATGGTCGGTGGTGAAGAGGCTGAGGAGGCCTGTAATTGTTGCCCAGCGGAGCCTTGGGGTCCGCGCCATCTCCTTGCATCAACCTTCTCAGCCCGTGGAGCTGAAAATTAAACTCATTTTAAAATATTATAATCATTTTAGTATAATACAACGTGTAATAATTTCTGATCAGATGTAGAGACACTGGAACCAATGTTTACTTTTGTGTGTTATGGCTGAATCACTTGAATTACACTGCGGGATGAGCAATTAAAATCAATCTGCATGGAATAGGAAGACTATAAGAATATAATAAAATCTAATAATGATTAAATCAATTTGGTTAACTAAGGGAAAAATCATCAACTGAATCGATTTTGCTGTCCAAAATTTTTGGTATACCACTTAGTACTTAGCAGAGAGAGCAGGAAAAGCGATGGTCGGAATGTTGTGACAATTATCGTGGGGGTAATCTCCTCCATTTCAATCCAAATATGGACAAAATTAAGGTTCATATACCGCATGTCTTGCCACTGGTAGTGGGGTAGCTTCATGCATTGATACATGTTGGTACATTCCTTTGTAACAGCTCGATGACATCACGATTACCATGAGCAGTGGCTCCCTCTCAACTGCACTTCATAAGTCCACTGTGGCCTTCATGTTAGTTTTTTTTCTGTATCAATAACACAGGCCTGCGAAATTCAATTTTTTGAAAACTTTTTGTAACATTGCTCCTGATTTTTGTTTTTTGGGGTGCGGAGTCCGACAGTGACACTCGTTTTTCTCCATCACCCACCATTTCATAGAAAATGTCTACCCCAGGATAGTGGGATTAGTGGGTTTAACGAATAAAAGTGGAGTAGACAGGTTGCCATGACCACAATCGATTCTTTTTCTCACGTTAATCAGTTGTGATTGACACTAGAAAGGTTTTCGTGTTAAGAGAAAACACTTGTTTTCTGAAAACGTTGTTAGGTGTTATCCATGGATGGGAAATGTTGAAAAACTAAGTCTTTTAAGGGCTAAATACGAATTTTGTTTTGAAACAAAATTGTATAGAAAAATAGAAGGTGATGGGGCAAAATGGGTGTGATTTTTGGATTCAGTGCACCAAGAGACAGGAGGTCTAGGTGGAATGGTGCAAAAAGTTTTTTGGTCACAGGCCTGTGTAATTGAGCGACCTCCTCTCATTGTTTTGAATTCGAGGACGAATTCTTCCTTTTTTGACGCACTTCTTCCATTGCATCTTTTCATCAAATATTGTGTAATGATATTTAGCATAATTTTCTTGTGACATTACTTCATCGTTAAGGTGTACCTGCAATTGGCCGATCGGCTATCGATGAAAACAAATTTTGGTATAATTAATATTTTCAATTAAAATTACCCTTCGTAATAACCCAAGGGGGGAAAAAATCGACCCCCTCCTCAAAATTTATTGGTTTTTGTTTCAAGATGCGTAGAAACAAAAATCGAAAAAAAAAAAAAAAAAAAATCTGTCCGTCCGCCGTATGCAGTCTACCAAATGCCAACCGCAGCTTTTCTCCGAAAACAGGACCAAACATTATGAAATTCGGCCCAAAAATCACACATCGCCCGGGAATGTGCCTGTAACATTGGCATTAAATTTAGTGAACCCTAAAGGTCTGAAAGGGCTGAAATATTGAAAAATCGAGATTTCGAAAACTTTCAAGGTAACAGCAATGATTTTTTGGGTCTAATTTAGAGACATCATCCCAAGGAATCGGATGAAACCACCCGGGTCGCTGTACGTTCATCAGTTTGCTCTCCCTAAGGGCTAGAACGTTGGCAGGGGGCAAAAAATCAACAACATGGGAGCAAATCATAGTTTTTGTTTGTTTTTTAGATGCATTGAACCATTCGTGGTTGTGGGCAAAAGAGTAAATCATAGCTGGCTTAACATAGCTAAAATCCCCTTGTAACTACGATGCTCTTATCAGTTGACAAGTATAATTCCAATGGAATTTCTATTTCACAAAACTGTGTTTTTTTTTTTAAATAACTTTTGTCTGTTGGTGGACTTATGAAGCGTAGGTAGTTGATATATGTTAAATAATTAATTTCAAGTTGGTGGGTCAACTCATGTTAAATACTAGGGAAAATGTAGGTGTGTGACTTTATTTAATTTCTCTTCGGCAAAAGTCTACACCTATGCAGATATTTTAAGATACTTAATGCATAATTGACTTCGTTTAATAATTATAGAGCGGTCTTCTGCGTAGAAGAAATATCCAATACAGAGACAAAACCTTTCTTAATGCATAATTTACTTCGTTTAATAATTATACAGCGGTCTTCTGCGTAGAAGAAATATCCAATACGGAGACAATAAACCTTTGTGCAATAATCTTCAGCGTTTTGATTTATCCCCTCGTTTTGATTATCCTTGGCTGACCATGACTTAAAATAATAATAAAAATACTCTCCGTTCATCTAATAATGTAGAATCTCCTCTTTTCCATTTAATGCTTGTACTAATAGTTGGCTTCATACCACTTGTGTGTTTATGATTTACAGCGGTCCGAGCCGAGCTTCGGGTGCCTGGGATCGGTTTTTGAAAGTTTGTCCAGTTTTCCTCCGAATTACAGAGAATAGCGATTTGCTTTTCCGAAGCCGGTGGAAGGTGGTTGTGGAGAGGAGTGGGAGGGGGGTGCAGGAATTAAGGACTTTACAACTACTTTGTGCTTTAGGAGAGTTTAGTTCTTCTCCCTCCAATTTTCCTTCAATCGATATCACGAAAGAGGGAAGGGAAAGGGTCTATTTGTGTCCGTAATCCTGTTTAATAATCCAGCTTCTCTCTCCTACAGTTCACCCAACTGTTAACTGTCCTCTAGGGGTAAAAGACTGTTATGGAGCCGCGGATTCGAGCTAATGGAAACTCAAAACCCAGTGAATTTTGAAGGGAAATAGCTTCATTTACATTCCGAAAGTTAGTACAAAAATTTTACTTCATGTTGGCGATGTATATATAATTGGGTGTGTTATTCCTACACGCAACACAGCTGTAGAACAACAATATTGTAGACGTTTACGTACTTCTAAATGTTTAAGTATGTAGCTAGTAGTGTGGAAGAGTATAATATCGTTGGAAATTGAGAAATCACAAAACAATTCTGAGTTGTGATATTGTACAAATGTTATTCTGTATTTGGTTTATCAGAGTTTGGTTTCCGTGCGTACCTTGGCCTATAGTGACCCCTGACCATCTTCTGAGCAGGCGAAAGAAATGAAAAAATATAATTATCTCACCCAATCAATTTCAAGACGTGTATTCTCTGTGATATGGCCACACCCCTGATGGCATACCAGCATAGGTCTTCCATGGGTTTTGGGATATTATTTTTACCCACGCATAAATTAAATTGCAGGAAATTGGGTCTTATAAACACGGACACGACCAAGTAAGAGATGAGTTTGCTAGCCTAGCATTGCAGGCATAGGAAGGAGTGGCTACTGAGCCAGCAAATGCTTCTATGCTGGTAGCTGACATTAAGACGTATTGAAGATTAAGTTTTTTTGGGAAAGTGGGAGATTAGCGTACTTTGGCATATGCATAATAAATGCTGACGCCCTATCCAACCGAACCCACGAATGAAGCCTGATTTCTGATTCAGAAGGACGGGAAAAACATAATAAATATAATAGAGCGGCAATAGTTCTCCGTGGATCATTGACCCTTCTAATAATTTCTGGCGACGGGGTTATGTTCAGGGTGTTTGTAGTTTTCTTGAACAGATTAGCATTCATTGTCAGACAAATGGAACGAAACCTCTCTTCCAAGTGTCGTCTAGGGTTAGAATAAACAATTCAACTGGCGTTGGCCCGTCTCACTGTGGTTCAGACACGTAAAAAACGCTTCAAATTTAAATTAGTGTATAGATTTCCCGCGCCTGGTGGGTTCTTGGTGAGTTTTGATGGGTTTGTGGTTATTTTAGTTCAGTAAGCGTACCGATTTTCTAAAATTAGGCACGGCTCGTTTAAAATAAAACCAATAATTATCAGACGTTGATTGAATGTAAATTTCATTGCCGTTGGACAAGCTCTACATTATATACTTCGAATAATTCCGTACTCGTATTTAGTCAGCGATTTATCCAAGTACTTAGGGAGTATGGCTTCCTCAAATTATGAGAAAGTTATACTTTCAGTAGTATACTTTTTGGGGGACCTAGCCCGAAGTACTACATAGAACCTACAGATGTACTACATTGTCAAAACGTACTACACAGCCGCCTCATGACGGTTCTGGGTCAATGTGAAGTGCGTAGCTCTCAATGACTGGTCATGTCAGCTCAGCTGTGTGTGTTTCGAGCTGGTAAGTAGTTATGCCAACGTGAAATTTGAAAAAGGTGAAGTTGTGTTTGTTGAATTTTCAACACTCTATAATAAGAAAGACAAAGAGCTGAGATTGCTGACAAACCGTTCAAAATGTTTTCCTCATTGAATGTAATCAACTCCCTTGGTAAATCCAATCAGGAGAAGTTTAATGAGTTGAAAAAGTATTCTGAACTAGAAATTGGTAAATTATATAGTGTTGTAAAACTGAAAAAAATTCAAACAAAATTTGGTGAGAGACTTATGGTGTTTAGTGATGGATTCCGTTGCTTTTTACCACCGAGACTTGGATCGATCGATAGTGAAATTCTTGATGATCTAAACAAAAAACCTCATCTAGTATTCAGAAAATGCATAAATGGTGGAGTAGAATTTGATCAAACCGAGGACTGCGTTGGTTAGAAAACACAACTCCCTCTCGTGTAGATATCAGTTGAGCGGAGAGGAACGCAGAATCAGCAGATTCCTCAGTCGCTGTAACACCGAGGCAGTCTCGAAATCGAGCATTGATAGAACTGTTCTCAACCCACACCCCGCTAGCCCATCACCGAATCCACCTCTCCCCTAGTCATAAACATAACCTGCAACCATTCGACTCTGTGGAACTAAGGATCTTTTTTTTTTTTTTTTTTTTTTTAAATAAGAAGATATACAAATTTTGTATAAGAGTACCGATTATACAAAAATCATGACGCTCTTCAAAATAACGGGCAGAGGTTCGAATTTGAGGTTGCGATTAGAACAACCTATTCATCTAGATGAAAATAAGGAATATTTACTAGGTTTGACAGGATTTTATGGTGGAAATTACGTTCTAAATGTTCCCGAGCCCATTCAAGTTAACTTTCACAACTACGAACCTGAAACTGGTGAGGATGACGATCATCAAACATTATACATAGGTAAAGGGAATTATAAAGTGAATAATTTTGAGAATTTGTTCTTGGATTTCACTAAGACAAAGTATAAAACTCTTCCTGGGTTTGATATTGATGAGGATTCGTATTATCTTCGTATGAATGAAATGACTGGTAAAATTGAAATGAAAATGCCTGCTGACGTAGATTTATCGAGTCTAGGTTATTTGCTGGGGTTTTCTCGATCAAAGTCGTCCGTGCCGAGTTATTTCAAGAAACAAACTTATTACACAGCTGAATCATATCACAGATTAGATCCTTTCAAAGTGATAGAAATCCATTGCAACCTAGTAAAACCAGCAATCACTAATCACTACACCAACTCTAATACTCACAAAGAAGAGGATATACTACACACATTCTGTCCTAAAACGGAACAGATTCGTTTTGGTTCATTAATTACAGAACAGCCAAATGAAATCAATTACATTCCCATTAATAAGAGCGTGAGATCCATTAATAAAATAGAATTGGAACTTAAGAACGAGTCAGGGGTCGAACTCGATTTTTCAGGAGCAGATATTATTGTATACTTGAAATTAATCGAAAAATGAAGGAACAACTTTATTGTCTCAAATGCAAGAAAAAAACTGATAATGTTAATTCATCGATTGTTCAAGCATCGAATGGTTCTTGGAGAAAGATGGCAAAGTGTAAAGTATGCACTAGTCAGAAGAGTCAATTTTTGAAGAGGGAATGGAAATCCAATCATAATGATATTAGTACGAACGATAGACAAACAGAAGCATTGGAGTTGTATAAACCAATCATAAAAAAGTTCAAAAAACGTAAAGTTGTGACTTTGGGGGTAGATGATTTATGGGCTGCAGATTTGATTGTGATGGCGAGCTATAGTGATGAAAATGATGGTTATAAATATATGCTTAATGTGATAGATACATTTTCAAAATATGCTTGGAGTGAGCCTTTGAAAAAGAAGGACGGAGCAACAGTCTCTAATGCTTTCCAAAAAATAATATCAAAAGCCAAAAGAAACAATCATTCGTCCCCCAATCTCCTTCACACGGATAAAGGATTAGAATTCAAAAATAAGCACTTCAAAACCATTCTAGATAAATATTCAATTAAATTATACCACACAGAGAGCTTGGAGAAATCTTCTATAATAGAGCGTTTTAATAGAACGTTAAATGGTAAGATGAAAATACACTTTTACGTAAATCAAAGTTATAGATGGATTGATGTATTGCAAAAACTCATCAAGGAATACAATAATAGTTATCACAGAACTATACGAACAAGCCCGGCGGACGTTGGTAAACACAATGAAAATACCATTTTGAAGTTACTAGGATACCAACAATCCTCAGTGATTCGGAGTGATATTGAAGTAGGAGATCGTGTGAGGATAACTAAGGAGAAGAAAACATTTGGCAATAAATATGGTAGTAACTGGACGAAAGAAATTTTCATTGTTGATAAAATTGTTTACACAGAACCCATCACTTACAAATTAAAAGCGTTGGATGGTGAAGAGATTATTGGTTCATTTTACCGCTCGGAAATTCTAAAAACAACGTTTTAATTTTATCATGACATTTTATTACCTATTTTGTTTTCCATAGTTGCCATTCTTCCAAAAAGCATAGTTTGACCATCTTTGCGAAGAGTCGGGAGAACGTCTTCATACACCCAATCAGTAAATTTAACAGCGTCTGGCAACTTAGAACGAGTTATTAAGGCGTATAAACCGGGTTCTGATATAAAAATGTCGCTGGGCTGCCAATTTGACGGGATTTCGAGGGTACGGTGATTTATCGTATCCTTTAATTCGTGCCACGTTTTCTTCCATTTTGGTTGCGCATGTGCTAAAATAGGTCGTTGGGCCCTTGGGCCGAGTTTTTTTTTTAGCTCACAATACATAAGAATATACTAACTAAACTCAAAGCTACAATGAAAAAATCACAAAAGACAAAAAACGAGTACGTTGTTACTCCTTTTGGTTCACGACCGCAGAAGAACAATAAAAAATTTCCCGATATCATGAGGGCGATAATAATTGGTTCCAGTAACTGTGGTAAAACAACATTGCTTATGAATTTCATATACAAGAATTGGATCGATTACACTTATTTATACATATTTAGCAAATCACTCAACCAACCTCTTTATCAGGAATTGCTCGATCGCTATCGTTCTGTAGAAAATGAAGTAGGTCAGGAAATTTGTTTTTCGTTCGCTAATTGCGAAGATATAATTTCAGTCGACGAATGTCATCCTGATTCATTAGTGGTTTTTGATGATTGTCTTCTCGAGAAACAAATAGAAATTAAAAATTATTTCACAAGGGGGCGTCATAAAGATATATCCTGTATTTATTTGGCTCAGTGCTACAACTTGGTTGACAGGCAGGTGATACGCAATAATGTCAATATTGTGTTTATATTTCCGCAGAACAAATATTACTTGAAAAACATATATAACGACTTCGTTGTTGGTGACATGACAATGACCGAATTTTCTAAGCTTTGTGCGCAGTGTTGGGAGAAGGACCACGGATTTATAACAATTGATTTAACCAAGAACAAGAAGTGTGGGAAATACCAATGTCAGTTGAATGAAATAATATTACCGCGATAAATGAACGTTCCTCCAACGACCCCTGAACGACCCTCGAACGTCAAAAGAACGCTAAATCACGTTATTTTAACGATAAATGAACGTTCCTCCAACGACCCCTGAACGACCCTCGAACGTCAAAAGAACGCTAAATCACGTTATTTTAACGATAAATGAACGTTCCTAGAACGACCCCTGAACGACCCTCGAACGTCAAAAGAACGCTGAATCACGTTATTTTAACGATAAATGAACGTTCCTCCAACGACCCCTGAACGACCCTCGAACGTCAAAAGAACGCTAAATCACGTTATTTTAACGATAAATGAACTTTCCTGGAACGACCCCTGAACGACCCTCGAACATCAAAAGAACGCTAAATCACGTTATTTTAACGATAAATGAACGTTCCCAGGACAATAGATCCACTCGTAGAAAAATTCGAGGTTGTATGGAATTCACTTTTATGGGTGTATGTAGTCGGATATAATATCCTAACGTAATCGACTGGTAAACTCACGTGCAATTTCTCCTTCAGTGTACCTAGTACTTCACTCAATAGTATAGAATAATAATAAGAGAGAAAGATCAAGATGGATAAACAAAAATTGATTACCAACGCTAAGGAGGCCGAGAAATTGGATATCCTTAAAAAAGAGTTAATTGCTAAGTTTAAACGTGCACAGAAGAAACATCAAGATCTCAACATTTACAGAAAAGAGGAATATAAACCTATAACAAGTGCTATAGAGAATCTCATAGAAAAGGAGGCAGCTAATGACTATAAACCTATTACAAACGCTATTGAGAATCTGGAAAAAAAATTTGAAACTCAGCTTGTACCTTTCCAAAGATCAATAGCTCATTTTAAAAATCAATATGGTGATATTGATCAAGTGGATGACGAGGAAAGTAGTGTAGAAGAATCTAACGAAACTATAAAATTTCCTCCGGATACTCATCACAGTACACCTGTAAAAATGATTTCAAATAAACCAAATATTGAGGTTGAACCAAATCCTGCAGCTGAGGCTTTAGAAAAATACCCTCAGGTAGATGAGAGTAAAATATACGATACACCCAGTGATAGAACATCTAAACAAATGGAGTTGGGGAAAATTGTTACAAAGTTTCTACCAAGAGCCAGTGATAAATCATTTGGTCTTTATTATAATGAACAAATAGCATCGTACATGATTGGAAATACACCTGTTGTGTTCGATAATAATGATATTATAGTAGGGACCAAGAGGTATACGGGCACTTCAGGTCTTTGGCGTTTGTTAACTTATGAGAAGGCTCCATTCGAACAGCACTACAAGCAGCAGGATTTAGAAATTTACGAAAAAATACTTATAGATACAGAATCTATGTTCCATGGAAATAACCAAATATCCAAAAAACCAAAGTCTAGCAAAGCTGATAAATGGACATGTCTACTTAAGCATATATGGAAAAAATACAATGATGAGAACAAAACTGAACATGTTGGATCAGGGGTGTTAAAGTTTAATGAAAATCCTATAGAACATAAATATATCGATAATTTGAACGAGCTGATTGTTCGACTTCATTACATATACAGCCAGGAAAAGGCTGGGAACAATAACTTTCATAATGAGAAAGTAGCCATCCTCAATTTCTTCAATGATCGTCTCGAAGAGATTATAGACTCTCCGAAAGGTATAGAATATTTAATCCGTTTCGTTTCAGCAGTACCAACGAAATTTCTAAAAGGAGCTCAGGTAGGATCGGGTTTGTTCAATTCAATACTGAAAAAAATTCCGTTCGAGATCCATGCTCCAGGATATAATTTTCTGGGGCCGGGGACTAATTTGGACTCTCGTTTACAGAAGGGACAAGTGGGTGTGAATAAACTCGATGAAGCCGCGAAAGAGCATGATATTTTCTATAGAGATAACCCTAAAACCGAGGACAGACACCTTGCTGACAAAGTTTTGGAGGATAAGGCATGGAGCCGATTAAGATCAAAAGATGCTGATTTGAATGAGAGAGTTTGGGCATTAGCGACAGGTACTGCAATGAATCTAAAACAAACATTTGGGATGGGGATTGAACCACAACTTAAATTTTAATAATCATATAATAAGAAGACGTTTCGAATACCTATTGAAACAGCAACATGAATAGTTCAATGAATTGTTCATTGACTTCTGGTCAACGAGCCAAGATCCGAGCGGCATACAAACAAGGAAATGGGGTTATCATACAGTTGAGTAAAGAACAATTGTTACAAAACAATGGTAAAGACAGAATTAGTCTCACACATAAGCAACATAATGAAATTTCTAACTCTCGAGTAAAAGGGAAAGGGTGTCGCTTGGTATTATCAAATAGACAGTTACAAGAAAATTATAAGGGAGGGTATTTACCACTCATTTTTGCAGGATTGGGAGCTCTTAGTGGGTTGTTGGGAGGAGGTGCTGCAGTTGCTAATTCTGTGATTGATTATAAAGATAGGCAGAAACGCTTGGAAGAAACGATCAGACATAATAAAGCTTTGGAAAACAAGAAAACAGGTGGAAATGTTAAACACCGTCCTCAATCAAAATCAAAAAATTTAAAAACGAAAAAGCGAACAAAAAAAATTTTGAAGCGTTGAGTAACTTCAACATCAACTATTATGCTTCATCGAGTAAGCTAGGGATAAATAATTTTAGAGGAGTGTTCATGCGAGATACATTACCAAAAACTCCTAACATAATCGAGTGCGGAATAATAAATCTTGGTGACTCAAAAACGAGAGGGTCGCATTGGACTTGTTTTTACAAAGACAAAATGGATAAGTTTTATTTTGATTCTTATGGGGATGCTAACCCTCCGAAAGAATTAGTTTCGTATCTTGGTGGAAGTCGTTTATTCTACAATGAAGACCGGATACAAAATTACCACGACCCGCCTATATGTGGGCACTTGTGTCTGGTAGTTTTGTTCTTGTTGGCAAATGAACGAATTCCATTCAACTCTATATTACAAAAACTGAAAAAAGACAAATATTTTTGGGATAGTTGGTTTTAATAGAATTTTTACCCACCTCTGCTTTGCTTTTCAATTTTTTTTTACTTATAATAAGAGGGAAAACAGCTGAGAGAAAATCTTTGGTAAACGAAACAATGGGGAACGTATTCTCAAAATATATGAAGGATATTACTCGCTCCGAGTACAAACACTATTATCCGAACAGTACTCAAAATTTCAATTCACCAAACAAAAGGACAGAATTTAACATCGATTACGGAGATGGATTTTCCATGTCCAAGTACCAATATTTCATCTCTGGTACGTTGAAGAAGGCTGATGGCACTGATTATTCTGCCGATACAAAGGTGAAGTTGATTGATAACTTTGTTCCATATTTGTTTTCTAGAATCGAGGTGAAAAAGCACAATTACTTGATCGATGAAGTTGAATACCCTGGTGTTACTAGCACAGTTAAGAGTACTGTTTCATACAGTAACTCAGAAATTAAAGCTCTTTCAAATAACGGTTCTACATCACTATGTAGTGCGGAGAAAAATACGTTCTACGTATGTGGGAATCTGTCACATTTAGGTCTAGGGTTTTTTGAAGATATTAAAATACCAATTTACAAAGGAGGATTCGTAATTTCCTTTATCAGAGATACAGATGCTAATGTTATTTACCGATGGAAAGTGAGGAAACAAGATGGTACTGTAACTGACCTACCCGCAGAAGGAAAAGTAATCATAAATGAGTTTTTGATACGAGTACCACTAATTGAATTTGATCCCCTATGCAAAATCAGGTTGGTGAAGGAATTAGCTGATCTAAAAAATATACCGTTCCATTTCAGGAATTGGCAGTGTATCCAAAAACCGAGTATCAACGGAAATACTTTTACATTTGATGTAACTAACATTTTTAGAAACATTCAAAATCCTACATTCGTGATGGTAGCTTTCCAATCTGAAACGGGTCCTCAGTTGCAGGATTCTTCGGTTTTCGGCTCTATGAACGTAAAAAATATACGGGTAAAGATAAACGAAAACGTTTATCCTGAAGAAATGGAGAACTTTAATATAACGGATGGTAACTACGCTCTTGCTTATGAAATGTATAAAGATTTTAAAAATGTTTATCAAGATAATAATGATATGCTTTACGATTGTGTCAACTTTATAAATAAAAAATGTGTTTACGTTATTGACACAAGTAAACATACGGATAACATTTCAAACTCAAAATCAAATATTATAATTACGGTGGATTTTTCAGCCAATCCTCCTGAAGGAACAAATGTTTACGTGGTATTAGTATCTCACATAAACTTGAATTACGATATTTTGAATAACGTTGTAAGACCAAATACGTAGATCTTACCTAAAAAAAAAAATAAAAAAAAAAAAAATTAAAAACTTATAAATAAATAAATAAAAATTAATAAATAAAATAATCAATTTCAGGAATGGGAACTGTAGACTACTTAAGTTGGCCTCCGAACCGCCCCTTAATAGCCAACCCTTAAACCTCACTTTGAATAAAATACAATTTCCCGTTCCTGTTTTTTTTTTTTTTCTCCTTACTTTTTTAAAAAGTGACGCCTATAATAAGAGTGAAGTAAGTTGTATTTATTATAGGGTTCTTCTATTCGGGGATCTTATAATGTCCCCATGGTAAAGTATTTATTTTATTTTCCTCAACAAACCGTTTGTCGTCGTTAGAATTAAGAGCTTTTTTGTTCATTGTTATAGAGTACAATGTATGTTTATAACTCCTGATCAAATTTTGCGTACGATACTGATCCTTCCCCTCAAAGAGGCATGATTTCAGATCATCCATGTTCATGGTTTGTTTAACAATATTTTTTTTAATCCCTTTACATTTTACGTGATTTGCAAGCCTATCCTCTTTTCTGACATATGAATAACTATATAATTTGGATCTCAGCCCACAGAATTCTACCAGGGGGGCACCATTAAGTTCATCCTTAAATTTTCCAATCACCTTTTTATTATTTTTACTATAACACGGGTGACTATCTTTCAGTTCGCTCGTATCGAATTCATCAATATTTTCTTTTATGATTTGATAAGGGTCAATCGAAGTTTCAATAAAGTAGCTATCTGTATCGATGTAACACAGATTGAGATTAGGATCGTATTCAAGGAGTTTGTTATAGAAGAAATCATACATTAAATGTTTGGACAAATCCAAGACAGAAAATCCTAGGTATAAGGGTTGATTAAATTTTATCGTGTTACGAGTCATATGACAAGCGACAAAATCTTCATCAAAAATTGTGAATCTAGAAAACGTAGGTTTTTTCGCTAATTTTTTTGCTCTTTTTTCATCACAGAGTCTAATATCTTGACGCTTCCGTAAATTCATCATCGTCCGTCCAAATACAGAATTATTCATGAGCTTATAGAAATCTTTTTCAAAGTCGTTTGAACTAGCTGCGCGTTTGTTGGTATTGAAGTCTATGTATGTTTTCATAAAGGGTTTCTGATTGAATTTGATGACGCGATGAATAGCGGTAATTTCCAAACCTAAGCTAATGTACAATTTCAAATTTTCTATATGTACAACATATCGGTCTTTGTTATAGAGAGTAGTACATAGCTTTTGATTGTGGTGTTCTGGAGCTAATGGGAGATATTTATGATGATCGTGAAGTGATTTTGGATAATGCAAATCAACCTCAAAAATCATTCCCTCTGGGTCATTTTCGTCATATTTTTTTATTATATTTTTCCAAGATTCCATATCATGGTTAGTTGAGGGAACCCATTCAAATTTCTTGTAT
The DNA here is from genome assembly GCA_030762985.1 of Adelphocoris suturalis. Classification (NCBI taxonomy): domain Eukaryota; kingdom Metazoa; phylum Arthropoda; class Insecta; order Hemiptera; family Miridae; genus Adelphocoris; species Adelphocoris suturalis. Next base: position 13,601,417 of record CM061050.1, read on the forward strand.
GGGAGTGAACGAGACAAGGCCCATCCATACAGGTTATTCGCGTCAAAATAACTAAGATAATTAATCGGTTTACTAGCATCGTAATCGTTGAGGTAAGGATTGTTGGCTTTAACGTGCCGTTTCGTGCATTGGGAAATACCACCTCTTATGCCACTTTCAATCATCAAATACATATCATAGTCTGTAATCAGATCCATTTTTATTTTTGTTAATTTTAACATAGCATCCCAAGCCAACGAAGGAGCTGTAATGTAATGAGCTGGGTCAAGTTGGTAATTGTTTAAGCAAACGTTTCGAAAATTCTCGAAAACATCCGCTAGAATCAATACATCTTGAATGTTATATAAATCCGAATAATACCCCAGAGTTTTAAATTTTAACTTATTCCATACGCATAGATAGTGATTGTATTCTTCGAGGCTTATTTTTTTATTGTTGAGGGAATCGTGAAAGTCATTTTGAGACAGCTTTTGGTTATGGTCTAGTTTCTCAATCGTATCCATGAATTCATAAGGGAATATTCCTTTTCCTCGCATCATGGTAAAAAGCTCATTTTCATCATTTTCCTTTCTAAGAAAATATTTCTCACTAGCGGATTTATTCCTGATGAAGCTATTGAGATGTGTGAATTCTTCCGGTTTCAAGTTTTGCGCTAATTTTTCAAGTGAACTCGCCATGAACCTAAATGTGTCTACAAAGCACAGCTTCAAATACCCCTTTTTCAACCTAATCATGTTTTTTGAGAAGGTTATATATTTTTCTTCCGAATTAGCTAATACAGAGGTTCTATTTTTCGTATCACCATATTTGAATAATTCTTTTATGAACAGATGAGAATCATACCCTGATAAGTTATGACACAGCACTGGGATGTTTGTAACTAATTGTCTCCCAAGATTACATTTCGAATGACTACAGCCTAAATAGCGAGAGGTAAGATGGCAATGGTCTCTGTGTTTATCTGATTCCGGTTCAATTGTTTTTTCACAAATGTGACATGTATTCGATAGCTGGAAAGCTCGTTCCTCTTCGTCGGTCAATCGCATCGGTAAAGGATTCTCATATTTTTTCGCGATATATTTCAAGATTCCATGAAGTTTTTCGATGAGCTTGCGAGGAATATTTTCAAGTTCCTCCTGATTTTTTGCTCGGTAACAACAAGGTTTGTACATTTTCCCATCCACCCTAGATACTAAATATGTTGTAAATCCATAAGGAATATGTTTTTTCGTTTTTATAGTATACGAATTGTCATCATAATTTTTTTCGTCAGCCAATTTTTGGTCAGACAGCAAACATTCAAAATCAATATAAATTACAAATGGATGTTCGAATTTATTGTGGAAGTTTTTAAATTCCAAACTGCTTCCTTCAGGAGGCATAATAGGTTTAAGAGGCTGATGGTGGCCACAATATTTTAAATGTTCTGCAAGTTTATCTTCCTTTATAAAAGATGATAAGCATCTCCGACAAAAGAATAATTTTTCTTTGTGTTTGGTGATTTGGGAACGAACCAAGTAAGATAAATTCTTTATATATACATAATGGTTATTTTTTTCATTTGTTAAGTATAATAGATCAATTTGTTTTTCAGCACAATGTTGATTAGATATCAATAGGGGTCTAATTTCGTTCCCAGAGATCTCATAAACGTTGATAGCCATACTGGGATAACCAGCATATCCATTTTGGCTCTTTTTCTCAAATTTAGGGATGTCATTAAAAGTCATGGGGTATTCAAATCCTTTGAAAATCTCATCATTCACTCGGTGTACATAATGACTTACATTTTGAGGATTTTTCCTTTGGATGATATCTACAGCACAACATATTGAATAAATGAAACATAGATTATCTGAAGTATTTTTAACGTTTATGCATGCTTTTTTATTTTTGACCCACTCTGGTAACTCTATATAACTTGAACCGCTCAGAGGATTGAAATTGCTCAAACTCAGGATTAATCTTTTAGGTCGATATAACGACCAACCTGATCCAGAGGCGGGTTGGTTCTGTGTTTCTCTTTTTTGTAAATCATAAAATTTTTCGTCTAGGACATTATTCAAATCAATATTTGTTGTAATAACGTCCGATTTTGTATGAAAGTACATGTCTGTGAATTGGGTTTCCCCATCGATTTTTTCACGCGAATATGTCACTTCCAGGCTTAACTGCAACTTGATTGAAGGATTCAAAATCCAATATTCCAACAATTTGTCTATCATCGCATTTTTTAATGACGCCAAGAATGTAGGTATGTCAATAGGACCTTTAAGATACGTCCATATAATCTTTTTGAACTGTGAGTTGATTGTCACTGTCTCTTCGGTGGAGAACGACTCATTCAAATTTTCTTGATTTATTTTGGTGTTGTTAATGTGTTTTACAGTTTTAAGATGACGAGCCCAGTTCGATTTCGTTACCAGAATATTACATAAAGAACAATGTTTTTTACCTTGTATATGAGGTGGGGAAGTTTTTGGAACCGTGGAGTTCTGAGATTCTAAATGTTTTTGAGTTTTAAGATGACGAGCCCAATTTGATTTTGCTATCATAATATTACAAGTAGAACAATGTTTTTTAGAACTTACATTCATTAAAGAGGCACCACTAGTGCGAGAACTAGAGGCTAAGTTTTCGGAGGGTGGTTCGACCCTATATTGACCGGTAATAGGATCTTTAACTAGTTTGATTATGATTCTCTCCCGATCTGTGGGGATTTCTTTTGGAGGAGAGTGAGGCGCCTTTTTAGAAATGAGTGAATTTTCACCTAACGATTTAACTATTCTATCAGGATCAGCGTGAATCTTCCTTACAGGGGGTGAGGGGAACAGAGAGGATTCGACGATATTTTGAGGAGTATCACAAATAGGACTCAACATGAGGGGAACATGATAATATTGCTCTAAATTTTCCACACACACAGCAGATGTTGAGGCGCGTCTAGGAGGAGGCTCCATTTTGGCAGGTCGTGTTGGTTTCCTAGAAAGAAACTCTGTTAAACTATCTTTAATGTCAGGCAGTGTCATATATTTTTTAAAATCAATGCTTTTTTCTCTGCATTTTACCCACGTATCTCCACTGTTTTTTCTAGCAACAGAAATTGGAAAAGATTCATTTTTTGGATCATAAAATCCTTTGCTAAACTTATTTTCATTTTTGACGATATTATTTTTATGGGTTGTGGATTTTAAATGTCGAGCAAATTGACTTTTCGATCGATGAACTGAGCAAATATCGCAATATTTATAAGTTGCGTCCTGAAAAGGGCGTTTGTCGGAGGAAAGTTTGTCTCCAGAGAAAGGCATTTTAAATATTATTTTTTCCTTCTTAATCTCGATGATCGATCGTAAGAACAGCAGTTTGAACTCGTGATAGTACGCTCTTATTTATATAGCTCAAAATCGACGGTGTACGAAGATACTACAGCAGCTTGAAGTCGCGATAGTACTCCCTTCTGGTAGCTCTCCTTTACCTAGCTCAAACTCGACGGTGTACGAAAATACTACAGCTTGAAGTCGCGATAGTACTCCTTTCTTTATATAGCTCAAAATCGACGGTGTACGAAAGTACTACAGCAGTTTGTTAAACCGCGATAGCACAACCTTCTTTATACAGCTCAAAATCGACGGTGTACGAAAGTACTACAGCAGTTTGTTAAATCGCGATAGCACAACCTTCTTTATATAGCTTCGACGGTGTACTGAGGAAAATCATGTAACTGAGGTCTATTTATAACCTCGGTTGCTAAGGTGAAGTCACAAACAGCCAATCAGCGTCAAGCAATCATCCCAATTGTACTACATAGATCAGGTGAGGTCTAAACAACCAACCAGCGTCTAGCAATCATAGGTGACGTCATGAATAGCCAATCAACGTCCAATGTTTATATTGTGAGGGTGAAGGGGAGGGGATATGTTGCAAAATATTCATAATCCTAGCTTAAAAAAAAAACTATGTCTTACCTTTTGGTATATGCTTAACTCCATATCTGATGAACCATTTTACACTAAAACTGTTCACTGGAAACTGATCACTCCGTGTACGCCCAAATTCTAGTTTGCGAGACTGTGCACTTCTAAGTTTAGAATAAATTTGAAATAAAAATGGATCTGGTAACATACTATGATATTATTGTGTAATTATGTTCTTGAAAATGGCTAAAAATGACACCAGGACACCTCGGTTAATAACACTTGGACGGCCACGAACGGGTTCTCAAGCGAGACTGAATCTTGTGAAGGACCGATCTTACCTCCGGGAACTATTTGCTGACGTTAGCGTCTGCAGGCTGGGAACGGATGTGATGTTGCTACGCTGATAAAAATTATGACTCAACTCTCAACTTCACTGGTCCCCCTCCAGAACATTATTTCATTCCTGACCCACTGTTAGTATCCACGCAACATTTAAGAACCTTTAAAAACAATTTCACTTTTTTTTTTCAATTTCCCTTTAGAATTTTTTTTCTCAGGATCTGCAACAACTTCACCTTTTTCAAATTTCACGTTGGTAGAATTTTGTTTCCAGCTCGAAACTATAAAAACCTACACACAGCTGAGCTGACATGACCAGTCATTGAGAGCTACGCACTTCACATTGACCCAGAACCGTCATGAGGCGGCTGTGTAGTACGTTTTGACAATGTAGTACTTCGGGCTAGGTCCCCCCAGATCATGAGGCGGCTGTGTAGTACGTTTTGACAATGTAGTACATCTGTAGGTTCTATGTAGTACTTCGGGCTAGGTCCCCCAAAAAGTATACTACTACTTGCTATTTTGCAGTAGTTGATACATATGGGTATTTCTGAAACAGTTATTTTCGTTTTTAAAATCGACGTTTTAAAAAAAGAGAAAAAAATGTTCAAACACACCAATCTTCCTTCTAGTTCCCTCCCAATCTTCATCACTTCCTTCGATAAATGTCAGAAAGAGCTGAGAGAGGGAAGATTGAAAACTCCTTCCTAGTTGATTACCCTCATAAATGGGTTATCAAGCGATACCCTTCCCGGCCTCTCTGTCTGTTTCCGAAGCCATTAAGATTACCTCTCAAGGTTGGAAACATGAAAAGCTTTTCTCGCTGATTTTGCAAACAAACTAATCGAATTTCACTCGATAATTTCATTACTCTTCCAGGCGCAGAAACTGTAGTAGGTTGAAAGATGAAGGTAGAAGCATAGGCATGAAAATTCTCGGAGAGCGAATTCAAGATTCCAAGTAGATGAATATTCGTTGAGAGTTAAAAGTGTATACAGATTGATTTATTGAAATTATCTCTCGTCAAATAGATCAAACGCATAGTAAACAAGCAAATGGATTTGTTCAAGTGAATATGTATCGTATGGCTCCTTCCCTAATTCATTTCAGGTTCAAAAGTAAAGTGCTATATTGCTTCTTCAGCTGGTTGGAGTGTTTTCCTGTCTCGTCTATTTTACCCAGAAGTGTTGCAAAGAAATCAGTTCAGACTGCAGCACCGTAACAAGAACGGATTTGAAAGAATGGTTTAAGCAGCTGATCAGAAATGATCTGTACTTACCTTGTTATTTCTTCTCACCAGTCCAGCAGATGGTAATGAATTTCACCATTTCAGGTTAAAAATAGCGACAGTAGAACGGGACTTTTTTGATTGGTCATGGATGCTTCTTTCAAGCTCATTATTATTCAATAGCCCAAAAGATACTTGGAATCGCTCATTCATCCTCATTACTCTATTTGGTCGCCTGTCCCATACCCTATGTCGAACAAGTAGTTGCTGACATTGCAAAATACGGTCATTTCATCGTTTTATTGACCTTCAATGGGCCTATCACCAGGTCCCACCTTGTGTCAGTGAAAGATCTTTCATAGCATTTGAAGTAAGAGGAAGGCTGTACCAATTCATCAGGCTCCCATTAAGTCTTAATTATGGAGTACCTGCATTTCAAAAATTCATGGGCAGAGAGAGTTCATGGGCTTCAAGGAGTCCAATGTTACATTGATGATATCACAGTAGGCTAAGGAATAACATGATTTGAATCTTGAACAGTTCATGGATGTTGCCACGAAGTTCAACCTACGTCAAAATGAAAAGAAGTGCATCTTTTCAAAAACCTCAATCAGACTTCTAGGATACCTCATAAATAACTTATCAATCATTCCAGATCCCATTCACCAGCAGCGTTTGCTACATCTTCTTCCACCATCCATCTGACAAGGCTTGTCTTCAAAGAGTTGTAAGCTTGTTTACTTATTACTCAAACTTCTAGCTTTCAAGCCTAGCAAGAGAGTCAAGAGAGACATCACAATCTCACTTCTTGCTACCTTTGATCCAAAAGCTCCTTTTTTCACCGAGACTGATTCTTCAGACATTGCCATCACAGCAGCCTTAACTCAGAATGGATGGTCTGTTGCTTTGTTCTCAAGAACTCTGTGAGGAATTGAGAAGGGCTATCCAGCTGTTGAAAAGGAAGCCACTGAAGTTGTGGAATGTTTGAAAAGTGGAGAAGAACCGGCAGTTCAAGCTCTTTACAAATCAGGTAGCCCTTCTTTTTACTTTTGACCTCAAGCATAAGGGCATGATAAATAAAACGACAAATTCAGACACTTGGACACTTGTGATGATTTTTTTTCCAAAGATCTGACCCACTATCTACATATTCAGGGAGTTGCCACTAGATCTAATACCCCAAACAATCTCTAAGGAAATGGATTGGTAGAGCGGTGTAATGGTATCTTGTGGAAGACCATGTCCTTACCTCTGAAAAACAAAGGACTAGACCAGGACTGGGAACAGGTCCAGCCAGAATCCCCTCCCACCCAATATCCGTTCTCTCTTGTGAACACCCACCAAACCGCCACTATTGCACTCCACATGATCGACTGTTCACACATTCCCGTCATTCACTCAATGGTATATCAGTCCCTTCATGGGTCATAAACCAAGGAAAAGTGTTGCTGATAGGTCATGTCCTTACTTTGAAGTATAGCCTAAAGAGTCTACCTCATCGAAGCCAAATCTGAATATGCGCTCATTCATCCGTCAAATGAGAAAGAAACTACTGTTTTCCTGAAACACCTCGGTTCAACAGGGGATGATCTATATTGAGCCATGAAGAAGCTGAGACGAGCCACTCTTCACACAATCTACAAGCTTTTATAGTCAATGAACTTTTCAAAACCAGATTCTCTCCTGCTGCTTCCACCCAGATCCAGCCAACATCTACTAACTGCTTTACAAGCCCAACCAGGCTCTACTTCACCTTCAACTTCCAGGAGCTCTGATCTATCACAAACATTGCACCCTGGCCAGCCACGCCTGAATTCCGAAGGTAGCATTTTAATAATGTAGGAACGTTATATTCAATTAAACTCTTACATTTGAGAAGTTCATTTTATGACAGGCAGACCGAGCGAAAAAGAGACTGACATTCGTCATAAAATTTGTGATTGTTACATAATGCAGGAATCCCTGGTTGAGTTGAGACCGTAGTGTCTGGAAAATTCATTAGAAAAAATTGAAGACGAATTACGTAATTTGTCCCCTAAATGCTACGCAGGAAGGATGAGCGATAGGGACATGACAAAAACGCTCCTGTTCTTGAGAGGGCTTACGGTTTAGTGAAGAAGTGGGTCACCGATGATAAAATAATAATAAATCGAAACGTCCATCAAGTTGGATGCATTACCAATTTCTTCCTCATATCTATATCACGATCTTATAGACCACTGAACTGGTTTGATAGAGAGGATTTAGAATAAATGTTTAAATCGTTATTCAGGAGCATTAATTCGCTGAATCCTCCTCTTTAAACTGCATTGAAATTTATACGAGAACTTTGTCATAATTTGAGAAAGATGTGGTATAACTTTCAATACAGTTGAGAGAATTCGGTGAAAAAGGGAGCAGTTTTAGAGACCCTGAAAACAAGATCCGCCAAAAATGCTGAAACCAGTGGTGATTCGAAAATTAGAGAGTTTCACCAGCATGTTAACAATAAAATCTCCTTAATGTTCATGGTGACTTGTTATGAAGAAAAAATTGAGAAAAAAATCTTTTGGGCTCATGCCGAGTAAATAGTCTAGAATTATAGCAAATTTTCGTAGAAAATGAAGCTATTGCAATAGCTCGGAAATTTTTAAAATAAAAATTTTTGAAATTTTGTTTTTCTTTTTTTTTCCCCGTGATTTATTTATTGCAACTGAAACATGTACAATTCATCTAGCAATATTTCATTTCATGATAAGCTCACTAAGGGGGGAGGTTTACAGCAAAACCTGGCCCATACTTGTATCAAGAACAAAAACACTGGATTACTTGCACTGTTTGCACTGCACAATTAGGTCCAGAGGTTTATTTCTCTTGAGTCGCCGAAGTTCTCCTTCGTTGTTTAAAACGTTGAGCATCTCCAGGTTCTCGTGTTTGTGGAGGCGATGTTCGTGCTTCCTTGCATATTTGGCGATAATTTCGGTAACCGTTTCTACCCTCAAGTCTCGATGAATATCATCATTCCGCATGAACCAGGGGGCCCGAACTATACTTCTCAGTATTATATTTTGTCGGGTTTGGATTGTTTTAATATTTGATTTTTTCGCACAACCCCAGAGCTGAATCCCATAGGTCCTGATAGGGCGCAGTATCTGTTTATAAGTTCATTCCCATCATCCAGTACATCTTTCTGAACTTGATTTTTAGTTCCTGATTCTTTTTTTCAATGTGGTATTTCCAGTTAAGTTTGGAATCAAGGTGCATACCTAAGTATTTTACAGTGTCAGAGTATGGAATTTTATTTGAATTGATCTCAACTTCTGGGGCTGAGATTTTTCTATTAGTAAAGTTGATGTGCACTGACTTTGTTTCATTCAGTTTCATTCTCCACATCTTGGTCCAATTGACAACCTTGTTGGTGGACGTGGTGGAACCTTCATTGAAATCCGTTTTGAGGCATTCTGAAACGAATCCTAAAGTTTGACGCTTCTTCATATATGCATATATATATATATATAACTTCCCTTAAAAAATTCCGTTCTTGCGCCAAAAAATCAAGCTTTCCAAACGAAAGGACGAGTCCGTTGTCCAGCACTTTTTAAGCACATTAAATTGGCCCATTTCAAAAAATTGTTCTTCTTGTTGGATGTCTTAAAGGAATTTGCGTCAACGGCAAAATAACCTCCTGGGATTCTAAACGTACGCTTTTTAAAGCATTAGTAGAATCAATGCTCATATATTCTGCTGAGGTGTTGGGAGTGTGGTGTGGAGATAGCATTGAGCCTGTTTAGCCACAATTCTTAAAAAGTCTTCTTTACCTGTCCCGAAATACTCCAAGTAATTTTCTACGAATTGAAACCGGTTCCCCACCATTGAAGGTCTTGGCTTATGAGAAGGTCATCAATTATTGGCTAAGTATATCTAGGATGGAGGATAATAGATGGCCTATGATTTGCTTTAGAGTTCTCGAAAAAATGCCTAAAACATCTAGGTGACTGAATAACTACAACTAGTTTACCGAGCTTTTTAATGTTCTCTCAACTCTGGGTTCTGAAGAACTTTTAACTTTGGATGATCCCCAAAATGTAAAGTGTATTCTTTCTTCAATTGCATTATTTATCCTTTATTGCATGTACATGATAGAAATTGATCAGGATGGATAATATCACATCCGAGAGTACAAATGAGATATTTAATCCATCTTAGCAATAGGGGGACACTGTGTCTTATGTCGATGGAACCCTCTCCACTTTTTGAATGTGGTAAGGGGGAAAACGCAGATGAGTAGGTACCTACTTCTTGTGCAACTGTGGTGGATTCTGGAGATCAAGATAAAAGGCATCTGGGCCATTATAAAATCGAAAGAGCCTCCTTTAGGAACCTTCATTTGAAGATTAGTGAGAGATTTGTTGACTTAAGCAACAACTTTTGGTTTATTATATTCACTATAAACCTTTATAATCAACCAAGGGAGAAAAAACTCGAAATTTGTTGGGAATTTGTCAAGATTATCATACAAAAAAAAAAAAAAAAAGAAAAAAGTTCGTCCGCCATCCGAAACTACTAGACCGAACTTTATGAAATTTGACTCAAAAATCATATCGGCCGAGGATGTAGTAACATCCACATCAATTATGCTCAACCCTACAGGAACACGTCGAATACAATTACGAAGTATGGCCACTGATCAGCTGAGGGACCTTAGAGGAGAACTTCTGTCTCAATCTACCTAAGGTGCTGGAATTATATTTAGAGTATCTATCTATACCTTGAAAACAATTTCACGAGGTAATGCACAGGGAATATGACGTCTTCACACGTCGCTTGGCAGGAGTATTGGCCGACAAGTGGTCACGAGCCTTTTCACACATACTGGGATGGGTGAAAGTGAAAACCCAGCTAGCTGTAATAAGGGCAGTCTCCATGAGACTACGTGGGACTAGGAAGAAGATTAGGTCCCTGGGATTGGAAGACGGAGCTGCACTACCACGGTGTGACAGCCAACTCTCCGACAGTTACGAATAAAGAAAAAAGAGAAAGAAAAAAAGAAGAGAAAGAAACCACTCCAAGCATACCGAGGCTCACCATCTTTAGTCAATAAAAGTTACCCACCATGTTAAAAAAAAAAAAAAAAAAAAAAAAAAAAAAAAAAAAAAAAAAAAAAAAAATCACGAGGTATTGAGGTCCACTTAACAGCTGATGCTCTTCTGAAGATGATTTTCTTTTTAATCGACCTACTGATCTACCTACACCAATTTATTGTAATAGAAGACTTTATGTTCATTGAAAAAAAAAAAAAGAAAAAAAAAAAACAAAAAAAAAAAAAAAAAAAAAAAAAAGAAAAAAAAAAAACATCCAAATCAATACTTAGTCAGAAGATGATTCTGTCATAAAGGGTTTGTTTCTTAACAAAAATTAAAACGTATAAAATTAGGGGGTTCTGGCGCCGTGAAGGGACGGTTGCGATTTATGAGAGGCGCAATCCGACGAATTTAGATAATATAGGTACTGGGCCTATAAATGATTAACCGTTTGTCCGCGTCTAGTAAGACTATGTAATACAGCAATAATAAATGTTTGTGTAATACTTTGCAGCGTTTTGAGATCGGCCATATAATCTCAGGCTTATAGAGGTGCCCGTCACGAGGGATTGTAAGCCACTATAAAGGACTTAGATTCTTTCCTACGGAAGCCCCAGACAGCCAGTCAGATAGTCATATCCGAAACACTAATTCGAACACGATTTCATTCGAAATCTCTCAGATTTTATGGTAAATCGTCATACAGGATAGGATATATCCAATTAGAGGTACATACTAACCAAAATCGTTCTGGCTAGATAGTTTTCAGAATCTATATAGTAGAAATACATATACCAGGAATTTTTCCCCTTGCAAAGGCCTTTATTATGAATTTTCATTTTATGTCCAAATAACACCTTCATCCCAAATTGTACTCACAGCACGAATTAAATACCGAGGTGCTCCTATATCAATGAAACTAATAAAGCGGAGGAATAGCGTTGAAGCGTAGAAGGACAAAGTGGAAGGGTTGATGGGCGAGGGAGTTGAAGGATCAACAGGTGCCCTTCGGGAAATAATAACAACGGGTGACTGAAGGGGATGAGAGAACTGGAATGAAACCCCCAAACTGAGGGTTAGAGGCCTGAAAATGAAACTCGAGTCGCTCGGAGTGTCAGCTATGGAATTAGAGGTTTTTACTTCGTCCTGACCAAACAACATGAATTATGTACCGTTTTCCTTAGCTTTTTTTGGTATTTTTTTCTTTTCTTTTCTGTAACGCCTTTGCCCTTCTCTAAATGTTTGCTGAAACGCTTTGCTTTTGAAAGAAAAAGGGAAATACGAGATTTTACGAGAGATATAGTGGTTTCCCTTGGGGGTCGATTGTTGGCTCGGATGTGACTATGGCGGCGGGAAATAACGTATATATATATATACTCGGCGCTTCGCGCCTCGCCGGATCCTTTCTCTTTTCTACTGCGTAGAAAACGAGGATAATTTGCTATGCAATTCTTAGCCTGAAAAAATTTGTCTATAAAAAAATGTTCAAGCCTGGCTGGGATTCGAACCAACGATGCGAAGAAAATTAATATAAACAAATTTGGATATAAAAAAATTTTCAAGCCTGGCTAGGATTCGAACCCACGAACTCGCGCTTCGCGTCACGGACGATAGCAACGGTTGTACGTAAAAATCATCTTTAATTTCGTCCCGGACGTTACATAAAAAAGTTATTGGGGGTCGGCCTAAGAATTGCATAGCAATTAATATATCAGATAGCGTATATATTCTATAGATAATTCATTAAACAAAAGCTATGGCGATAGGTGCTTTATTTTATTTCAATAATTTTTTTTCTGGTGGGTATCTTGGTATGACTATATACTCGTAGTTATACTTAGATAATTATGTATAATACAGATAGATATTATTAGATTATTATATATTAGATAGATAAATAGATATTATGTATAATAATGGTCTATAGACTTGATGTTACCGAAACATATACACTTTTCAACGTTCTACCACTTGCTTTCTACGTCGAGCGTAGTGAGTACTTGGATGGGTGACCGCCCAGGTAACGATCTCCCGTCCAAGTAGTTTCACGTATCTGTACGGCGAACCCCTCTTCACTCAAGGAGGCGAGGCAATGAGTAGCTTTAAGCGAAATCATCAGAACGAATTCTAATCCTCCATTTGGAGGAGAGCTGATGACGTCCGCGACGCCAAGTTAGTCGGACGAAAAGCCCTAACCTAGAATGGTTGTTTACTTTACTTACTTATTACTTGCTTCCATCTTCATTGTAATATAATTTAATTCATTAGTACCTAGTACAGAATATTATTTTTTTATATTTAATAATATTGCTCAAAGATCAAACATTATCTCTTTACCATGCATCTGAACTAATTAAAATTTAAGGCAATTGAGTGAAATAAAAATCGTTTATGTACATTATATTTTGACCATATTCTAAAGGTTTTCGTGAAGGGAGAGGATATAAATGTAGATACCGAGTTGACGGGCGAGGTGTCGTGGGGGTTCGCTTGGTAATTCGATAGCCAGCTCAATCTGTCGACGAGACCGATAACCAAACTGGATTAGTACCTAGCCTACTGATCGCTTCATCATCCGCCTTCGTCCTTCAATACACCCTCTCACTATAGGTACATACTTGAATATGCCTTAGGGACATCGTCAGAGATCCTTCAATACACCCTCTCACTATAGGTACATACTTATATGCCATACTTAAATTTCAGTAAAAAGGTGAAAAACATATTGGAAAGTAATGCATGCAGTAACAGGGATCCCTATGTATGGTTGTATCGATCGTCTACTGGATGTACCCCTCTATCATAACCTGACAAGCAGGACTGCTTTTACAAAATGGTTGAAAATATCAAGATATATCGGTTCATCCCCATCCCACCCTCCCACCCCAAAACTGTACAATTTTAATTTACAGAGTATGGTTTCTCACAGAAATCTAATTCTTTCAGCAAAATGCTCGTTGTAAGATAATTGAACGAAAAAAAAGAAGAATCGGCGAGAATAGCGTAAATAGTATAGTTCATTTCCGTCATCAAAACGGAATCCCAATTATTAGCATATCTAAACCAAAAGATTGAGAAGGACGAGAAAAACGAAAGTATTACGATTTATCGGAACAACTCCCTCCATTTGCCCCTTCCAATCGTAAATTTAAAACTTCGTATTGCATGATAGTACGGAAACCCGTGTGGAAAAAAGGCCAATTCATTGACAGTGCTAACCCATTTTTCCCATGTCCTCCATGGTTAGTTGAAAAATGTTTGTCCACCTGTTCTAGGATATTGATTAAAACCATGGAGGCGGACCACAAATCTCAAAATTGACGAAACTTTTACCTTTGAGTTGATTTCTTAAAAGTTGATCCGATGTTTAGGTTGGTGTATAGAAGCGAAATCCATAAGTCTGCCTCCCACCTCCTCTTGATTTACGTTAGTAGACAAATTTGAAAATTTGCGATCTGTTGACCGAATTTTGACCAACAAGTTGACACTAGAAATTGGTTCTATGTGTTCATAGTCACCCACTGACCAATTCAGTTTTTGTCTGCCGTCAAAATTAAATTGAAATTTGTCAATCTAACGGTCAGAACTTGACTAATTTATTTGTATTTTGAACCTTGGCCCACGAATAGGTAGTGATGAGTAGTTTTGAATTTCACAAGTCTGCCTTCGATATTAAATTGACTGGCTTGAACAGACAAGTTCAAAAATGGTCAATTGTTGACCTAACAGTTGATAGCTAAAAGTGGTACTACTATACTTTTTTATATTCGCTCCAAATACTATTAAACCTCTCCAGGAAATAGAGCTTCTTCAGGGAGACGAAAATTCAGAATTGTAAAATATTTACTTACTTATAGTTTTATTTTTGTGATAAAAAACAAATTTAAAATGTCGTAAAGTCTTAATATAATTTGAACTGTCCAAATAAAGAAACAAACTCCAATACCGACATATATGTATTCAGAATTCTTATTGGTTTATTATTTTCAATAATGAACCTTTGTAATCGACCAAGAAAAAACATTTTAACCCCCTCAAAATTTGTTGGTTTACGTTTCAAGATATGTAGAATCCAAAAATCGAAAAAAAGAAAAACGTTCTCCGTACGATATCCAAAGCTTTTCTCAAAAAGTATTGGACCAAATTTTAAGAAATTTGGCTTAAAAATCATTTATCGGCCGGGGATATGCCAGTGACATCAGCATCGCGTTTGATCATCACTAAATTGTAGAACCTAAAGACTGGAATATAAAAAAAAATTTAATTTATTTTGTTTTAATAGAAAATGTGAGCAATTTTGAAAAAATGGATTCGTAATACACAGATCACAGATACATATGTCTGCGGGTTTTAGATCTTATCGAACTTTCACCTTATCATAAAAGTGTAGATAAATAGGTAAGTTTGTTAGTGACATCATGAGCTAGCCAAGATTACAAGGAGTGGGGGAATAACAACTAGAAGATAAATTGAGCATCTCAGGAGAAGAAACAAATCATTGTGGGCAAAACTGTTATTTGGAGTTTGAGAGGGTTTTCCACCCGAAAGAAAGGGGGGTAAGAGATCATTTAAATGTAAGGCGAGTCGTCGAGAAAGCACGAACCAGAAGAAGGAATAAAAGGGAAAGAGTTCGGTAATGCAATCTGTAATTAGCTCGAGCTGAAGGTAAAGACCGGAACAAGAAGAAGGCGGAGGAAAGATAGGAAGAATGAGGGAAGAAGTAAAAGAGCGTTCATGGAATAAGAAAAACCCTCGTGGAAAGGGAAAAGGGAAACTTTGGGGAGGGCGGTGGTTGGCGACTTTAAAGTTTGCTCGGACAAACGAGTGTTGTTCTTTGGCCGGTCGGACCAATCAGAGCTAATTGCAGGCGGTGGTATTTGACACACGTGACTTGGGAGTCAATGGTTTTCAGGGGGATGTCTCATCCCCTGTACTACTCTTTCTGAAAATGTTTCCATCAGAGAGGGTTTTATCCGAGTGGATGAAAGGAAAGTGTAACTCTCAATAGGGGAAAGCGGGGAGTTCTAAATATTTGGTAGAGGGGCCATCCACATCGTACTACTTTTCTTAGCCAGTTTAGAAGTTACCTACGAAAAAGCTGCTGTTATTTGATCGCTTAGTTTTTACGTACATCAGATGTTATTACCGGCGAACTTTCTTCGAGAAGCACGCAAAGACCAAAGGGAACTGGTCGAATCCGAACTTTCCGGTGGGAACTCTCGTAAAAGTTTCTCCCTTCCATACAGGTAATAGCAATAATAGATTTCTATTACTTGATTTCTATCATACTTCTATTTTTGAAGGTAGGAGGAGACAGGAAGTAGAGGCTGTTTTCCTCTTATGAGGAACCCATAGAAGTATTAATTTTAGCGGATTTTTGAAGAAAATTAAGCTATTGCTCTCGCCTCAAAATTTGTAGAATGTGATTTTTTGAAAACATTTTATGCAGAAATCCGTTTCAGGCTATTCTGAATCATATTCTGAAGTTTAACGCATTTTTTAAATGTATATATGTATGTATGTATATATGTATGTATAATATGTATGTATATATGCATGTATGTGTCATTCCAGACGACAAATGTCCATAGAATTGTGCTGGAAACTTCAAACAAATTTTAAAATGTCAAGGACACAAAACGAAAGTTCAAGTTCGTTGGCCAGCATGATCTGATTACATCTTCGGGTTGAAATTTTCAAAAATGTAGTCAAAAATTTCAAAATAGCCTGTTTTTTGCGATTTGTTGTGCGACATAATTTTTTCAGCATACTAACATGTGGTATATTCGGAATCAGCGTAAAATTTCCTATAAGAATATGTATCAAGTTTTCAAAAATTTCAAAGTTGAAAAATCAGTCAAAAATCGAAATAATCGAAGATTTCTTCAAAAATTCGCTCATGGGGTCATGCTGCATGACTGGACTTTTTTTAAAATAGATGTAGGGAGTATAGGGACGATTCTACTATTATTTACAGGCTGACACATTTTAGTGCTCAACTGAGGATTCCACGAAACTCATTGCAAAACCGTGTTGCCGACCCTTGGCAGCAGTTATCTGGTAGGTTCGTCCATCAAAGCACGACAGATCTACGCGTGTTCCAATATTTAGGCCCTGATTTTTGAAATTTATTATGCGACGTTACGTTTGATTAGGTTTATTTTTTATTCGATTTATCAGTTTTATAGGTAGGTAGTGAGTAAGGAATGTGGCAACGAAATTGCTGAAACAAAAATGTGAATGTCCGTCAATGAAGCATCATGGGATAACTACCAACTTAGATATGAAATACCTACATCATAGTATCACAACCATTCTAACCACTTGAAAATTTTGAGAAGAAAAAGTTACTTATTGAAGCTAGGAACATTTAAAACAGGATATTGTACGGTAATTACCATTCCGAAAAAGAGATTTACTTGAAGTACTCTATTTCCTTTCATGAGAGACTTATATTTAAAGTAGTATTTCCATAATGTTCTTATAGGTATCTACTACCCCCAACCAACCATTTTAGTGGATGTTGGAAAAATGATTTAGGAAACTTTTGTAAGAGTCTTTAATGATATAACGATCGAATAATAGGTCTTTTTACCTTTTCTTATGAAATCCATTTGTTTACTTCTTTTAAGCATTATTGACAATTAATAATACGATCTTTTATGTATTGTTTGGGGAACCGTGCAAATGAGAAGTACCACAGTGCCTCGGTATTTAGATCAACCCCAATATCTAAAAATGTACTAAGCACTGCAAAATTTCTTTGCTGCTTTTGCCATAAAATTGGTTGTTAATAATTAATTTGCACTCAATGTGCTCAAGCTCCGAAAAATCGTAACATATTGTACTGTATTGTGTGTGTATTGTGTGTGTAATGTATGTTATTATTATTATTATTATTATTATATGACAATTAATGAAAATTCCATCATACGATCTTGCCGCATGACTGGAATTTTTTTTCATCCCTTTTACTAGAGTTCTGGTTTTCCATTCATTAGCAGAGATCTTGAGGGTGGCATTACGGTTACAAGCTGACTGAATTTAACACACGCATAATATACATTAATATCAACGTGACAGTTCAGACTACAGTTTTAGGTTGTGGTGTGTTACAGTTTACACAAGTATCACCAAAAGTTGGGTTTTGTTGTCGGTTAAACGTTAAAGGGGTTGAGCCCGTGGAAAAACACTGCTGGAGGTGAAATAGTGAGGGTGAAAGTGTTGGAGAAAAGGACAGAGAGAGGTGTTGGGAGCAAAACAAATGTTATTAGGGAAGCTACACTATTAACTGGTCTAGTTGGGGCAGTTTGGGGAGTGGAAAAGGTCGCGGCAATTAAAGTCCTGGCTCTGGCCCTCTCACTTGCACCCCCTCGTCTCACCCAGTTCATCTGTAAATCGTCCTGGGGGGAAACTCCATGTTGTGGCGCTACCTGACCGGGAGCGGTGAAAGTCCCGAAAGACCCCTCGAAACTGTGAAACGGAGAGAACAATGAAATTAACGACGCTCAAAGCAGATGGCGAAGAGCGAAGGGATAAACTATTAGGTGAACACTGTTGACGGCGGTAACGTATCATTATGTTAACAGGATGTCGATAACGGTGTGGAATTGGTAGTGGCTGTAAATCCAATTAATCTCATCTGGCCTACCTGTATTAAGGATAGAAAATTGATGGGGTTGTATGTAACTCAACTCTGGGAAAAATAATCTAAATCGGACTATAAATTAGTTAATTTCATCCTGTTATATGGATTAGCGAGCATTCTGTTACACAAAGAGAATGAGATTAAATAAAAAATGTAAATTAGAACGGTAAAAATTAAATACGCGAGTGGAAATTCTGATTTCAATGTCACAGAGATTATACATCCCTTTACTCTAATTTCTACTGAACAGTCTATGAGAACAGTCATGAGTTTCATGAAACACGCAGCTAATGGTGAAGAGCCCAGCAACAATGAATTTAGTATACGTAAACGTATGATGGGTAACTCGGACGAAAAACCAGAATAAATACTGTAAACTGTAATTCGGCATAGTTTTGCTCAATCCAAGTAATTACGATAGACGGAACATGAGATTCCATGCATAAGTACTGTTGTGAATATATATAAATATATATATATATAATATAGTTTTGATGAAAAATGAAAACACTCGCGTGTAATATTATTTTGAGGAGTTACAGAAGGTTGGAAAAAGATAGGAAACACTTAAATAAACTTACAAAATTGAGAGAATATTTCGCTGTGTCAGCGTCGTCAGCTCTAGTCTAATATATAATATATTATATATGTATACATATTCTCCGTAGCACTGATTTATTTCTGCGCCATACCATGAGCAGGGCCATGACCTTAAAGTTATTTGTCACCTCTTTTAGTTTAGATGCCGCGCGCAAATTTTCGTCATATTTGCTTAGGTTAGTCCGCCAGGTCTGCAGGTCTGCTACTGCTGACATCCTAGACATCCAGGATCACGCAGATGCATTGGGCTTGGCGGCAACGGTATCGGGCATCTTGCCCCGGTTTCTCACCTTGTGGTATACTAACCTCATCTCCACATGGGAGGTGGTTGATGAGAACCACCTGTTGTCTGTTCGGCAACCGCATCGGGACTTGGAAAGATGTTGGGAAGCAGCTGGAGGTTTTCATTTGAGAGTTCCTGTTTACCACGGTGTACTAATACAATGTACGTAAATCTAGGGAAAATCGTAATTTCGCCAACACGCTGGCTATTATTACGGCGCAAGCTCAGTGTTTCACGCGTCGTATCTTATGAAATATTTTGTAACCTGACGCTGATTACGACATTCGACATCTTGTATTTCTCCGACTCTGTTTTTCTCCATCCTGATTTCAAACTTTCCATCATCTATCATCTCGTTGTTTTATTGTCAATTTCTTGTAGTGAACCTTCGTAGTCGGCCATGAAATTGATTTTAACCCCACTCCAAGAATTCGTTGGTTACGTTTCATAAATAAGGTAAGTAGATTTCAAAAATCGAATCAGTCTGTCTTCCGTCCGTTCGCCGTTTTATTTGTGCAATGAAATGCAGCGAAACGTATTAGACTTTGTGGGCTATATTACGCTAGTTTATTGAGCAAAGACGAGCTTGTGTTCCAGGTTTATCTTGAAGACACATGCGTCAGGAACACTGGCGATTGTTCAAGTAAGTTCTGGCTCAACTTTGTTACTGGTAATATCGGTGAATGTAGATACAGAGTTTGGTATGCCTATCAGGGGTTGAAGATTCGATCCGGATGATTTGCTCCTAGCTGCTCCCCTTCAAATCCCTCCAGATGGAATCAATATTTTCATAAAATAAATGTAACGATCCGAACTGGATCGATATCCAAACCGGCCACGAAATATCGATCCGGAGTGGATTCCACCTGGGTCAGAGCGTTATTTTTCCATCCCAAGAGGACCCGATCCGGGCCGGAGCGTTATTTTTCCATCCCAAGAGGATCCAATCCGGGCCGTATCGATAAGTATCGATCCCTAATTTTTTTCCTCCGGCCCGTTGTTTGCTTTGAAACGGCCAAAACCATGTGAGAATCAACTCTGAGGCTCCATTTAAGGCCTTGAAAGATTCCAAGGTCCATAGCCTAATCCATCCATATCATAACCAGAGTAGTTGTTAAGTACCTACTGATTACTTCGAGCTCGTAGTGATTACTTTTTCAATTACGTTGCCAAAATGTTGTATTGATGGGTGTATGAATTTTGGTGTGTGAAGGTGTAACAGTAGCTACAGGGTCACTACTATTAGAGGCAGGCGACAATTGTGTATTGCGGATTGGGCAGACAAATGCGCCTGAGCTAATTGTAGGGTGAGCGAAAACATATTGCTCATGAATTGGGCTGTCTACTTTGGGATCTCTCAAGGCCTTAGATGGAGCCTCAGAGTTGATTCCAACATGATTTTGGCCGTTTCAATGCAAAAAAACAAGCCGGAAGGAAAAAAAATTAGGGATCGATATTTATCTATTGGCGATGTCCGACTAGGTACTAGGGGGCGGAAGACCCAGTTTCTGAGGTATTCCCGAACACTCAAATAGCTGGGTGCAGTATTCACCTACATCGAGCCTGGTTTAGAAGGATTCAGAAAAAACAAAAAGCTACTGAGAGAGTATCGTTTAAAATTAGTGACCTGTGCCCATAGTTGCAGAAAACTTGGATCCGTCTGGGTAGGTACCCAGTTGGGCTGTCGATGGTCAGGTGAGCGGTACCCAGTCAGGCGCTATTTCAGTACCCACTCAGACGGTGTTTTTGCCTTACGGGCGATTCCCTTATCGATCCGGCCTGGATCGGATCCTCTTGGGATGGAAAAATAGCTCCCCGGCCCGGATCGAATCCACTCCAAAGTAAAAATAACCATCCCAGGCGGATTTGATCCGAAATGGAGCAATTTGTTAGGGATCAGTATATTTCTGTGTCAAAATGATGGTTTCAATTGGAGCAGCTCAAATATACATATAACGATTTTAACCCCTGATACCTGTAAGACTCTATTAAAATGCGCCTACACTATTTGTAAGCGCCAATTAATATGCCTACTCAAGTACTGAGAAGGTGTTTCATGTGATTGGTTATTAGTCTCCAATACTTAAAACTCCCTTCCAACTAAACCCTTAACTTAAGAAAACTTCCAAAATTTAGAGGTTTAATCCCCGATTCCCATTAACTCAGCCCCTGACCTCTATGAAGGAATATCAGGTATCTTGCAAGAAATTTAAGGCAGATGTTTGACCTTTATGAAACGTATTTATTCAAAAGTAATTATTTCAATAAAATCCTATCCCTAGAACCAGGACCTTACATGGATTTATATTAAAACTAACCTCAGATTATTCTTGAAAATGTTGAGTTGTGAAAAATCGGGAGTCCTCCGCTACTAATTTTGATGGATTCTCGAAGATTGGCAGGTCTCCTTCCAATCGAAGGCGATGGTACTTTCAGTGTGGGGACTTAGCACACTGAAAGGATTCTGACCCGGGTCTGTTATAACTTCTCACGTTTACAAAAGTCTTTACACGTAAACTTTACAGTTTATACGACCACAATCACAAGTAGGCAGGCTGCTTTTAGGGTAGGTGTTGACTCTTGGACGATACTGGGTAGAATGCTCTTCCTCCGAAGTTCCAAAATCGTCCCGGGGATTTTTCTGCGCATGCTCAGGCGTTGGATGGATTTTGACCAGCCCTCCACGGGATGCCATTTAAATTTGGTTGCCATGGTATCGAAGAATGGCGACGGTGTATTTTCCGTTCATTTGGGGAACCAATGACTGACGTCTGAGCGGCGATTGAGAGGGGACTAAAATTTGCTGGGTGGCTTTCCGGCCGGCGCGTGCGGTCAGCGACCTGAACTTTTCGATGAGGTGGATTTGGGAAATTCGTTCGTTTCCCGGGGCCGTGGGACTGCTGTAGCTTGCAACTTCCCAGGCTTAGAAGGCTGACGATCCTGACGAATTTCCTTTTGATTGTGAGCCATATTTGGGATCACAATACCTATACGGATTTTAGGCATTTTGTGGAGAGACTCAGTAAAATAATACACGTTAGAATCTTAGTAGTTTAATGTTTGTATCTGAAAAAGGTAGATATGATTGAAATAAAAAGATTCTATCCGTTTTTCGGCAACCCTCTATTTTCCGTTTTGTTGTCTAAGTGGTTTTTGGGCACTCCATAATAGACTGCTTCGAGTGAAAATAAGATGAATATAAATAAGATAATATAAGAAAATTTTAAATATGAATCAACCGCTATCACAGAAACCTTCGTCGAGTTTATAAATGTACGGGTGTAGTGTTGAGGACGTGGTAACGAGGACGTACTAAGACTCGATCTTGCGTTGTCAATCAAGTGGTCTCCTATTCACGTAGCGGGATTGCAAAAATTCGTCAGCTGTAGGTTGTTACTAGATCAGCTGATCGTGGTTCACGTACACCGTGTGATCTGTAACCGCAGACCAGGAACTCTCTATTTTTACCCCAACAAGCACAAGCCCATCAGTCTTCGTCGGAATCAAACCAGACTGCCTGAAAATTGGTGTGAAGCCTCGCACCAGATTTCCATGACAGTAGAATTTTTCTCGTTCTCGGCACATGGAAAACGGTTAGCTTCGATTGCGGTTTTAAGCCAACTACTCGGGGACGGCCGGCGACGAGCGCAATGAATGCCACGCGTCACTGAATATCAATCAGGGTTTACCATTTGAATATCGGCTTATGCTCGTTTGATGAAGGTCAGCGTCGACCCAGTTTCCTTCCAACCACTAGTCCGGTTTTCCCGTGAATACCAAATACGAAATGAGCGTGTTCAAGCTAGAACTGGAGGTGAGTTAGCGGATCCCCAAGTAATTTTCACGCATTTCCTCATAACAAACAGCAAAGGTGTCACCCTTTATTAGTTTATGATTGACGTAGTTTACAAATCCGATAAATTACCTCAGCACAATGTCGATTTTATAATTATCTATTCCCGTTTTCGTTAAACGTTTCTAAAATGACTCTCCGTCACTTCAGCAGCGGTCTGCTTAGTATCATTATGATTCAATCATAATCTTGTTTTTATCTACTAATTATATAAAAATAGCACTTAAAATGAAACAATTTATTTCTATACAGTTTTCGTCTATCATTTCTATGACGAATCTTTTCAAGCGTACTGAAAAAACTCAGAGCTAAAAAATGACTAAAATAAATATGAGTAAAAAGAAAATAAATGAAATAAAATAAATATAAATGAAAACCGTTGCAAATTATTACGTTGAAAATATTTGATCACACCTGTATACTTGGACAGTTATAACGAGAAAATCCTTGGAATGAGTGGTCTGCTTTTTAGAAAACCTAGAAGGCTAAAATTTTGCTAATATATTAAGAAAGCATTTACTTAGAGTAGAAATCTTTTATAACATCCTCCAACTTTCAAAAGGCATTTTTAAAAACGCTGAAAATTACTAGAAAAAGTTCTATTATATTCGTATTAAATAGCTCTTCTACATTGATCATTGGTATAATGATTATTAAACCTCGTATACAGTAAATTATCAAAACTTGGCGCATCTTGACTCTCAAAAGGGTCTACACCTTTACAGTCTGAATCTTTGTAGTGAACCAACCACGATGGGCGGGAAAATTATCGGTGTATCGACGTGTTGCTTGGCTGTATTGGTTGTAGATAACTATTTATTACTTTATTAAAATAAACAGGGGGGCAAGGAAACGGAAATGAAAATGAAAAAGGTATAAGATGCGGGTTAATTATAATATCGGTAAACAAACAGAGGATTATAATTTTGATTCGTAATGCTTCAATTCAAGAAGTAACCGATGCTTCTTAATTTGTATCTATTCCTCTTCCTTATTATTGGTCTCCAATTCTCTTTTGACGGACTCTATAATGTCGATAAGAGGGGTGCATCGCGCATGTGCATCATCTGTCTCAGTAGATGTATCGTCAAGCCTTTGAGTGTTGGACGCATAGAATGATACCTCACAGTCGGAAGGATTGACAGTTTCGACTGTAGACAAATTTACATTTAAAGTCGGTTCTCCTTTGAACGATAATATGATGCACACTGCCCGAGGGGCAAGATAATCCTTTTGATTCATCCTTCCACATCATAGCTGCACCAAACACACAAAACGCTCGTAATTTTCACATGAGTCGTACGATGACGCCTTAACTACAGATAGATTAACTCTTCGTTTCTTCGTGCAGACAGTTGCTAAAACATCGCGTCTTTTTCTTCTGCCAATATCAGGTTTTTAAGCGTTAAGCATATTGTACCTACTTTTCCACAAAACCCCGTTCAAATTCACAACTAATTTTTGGTTGAGCTGCACCAGGTTACCAATAATCAATAAAGCAATCGGTGTCATGTTGAATAGTCGCAATAATATTGTTCTACAATCCCTAACCAAACAATCAGGTTGCGAGAGCCGGTTACCAGTGCGTTGCACGGACCCACATGTACGGGTCATTTTTACCTATGTCCCATAGGGTGAACAGGAGAGCAATTAGTTCTCTCAGCTGATCAGGAAAGAGCCTATAATTTTATTCTTTTGTCGATGTCCTAGAGAGGCTCCCCATCAAATTTCAAATTCCTAGAATGAATAGGAGGGAATTTAGCTACGTCAGCTGATCTGGTTGGACTTTTTTTTGAAAATTTCTTTTACTCAAACTATCCCCCTGCCATCCCGATCATTTTGCAAAAAATCCCGTTCAAATCTGTACATGAGTTTGAGCATGAAGGTACTGACATTACTCATTTATAGAATAGATGTCGAAAAAAAAAAAAAAAAAAAAATAAAAAAATAAAAAAAAAAAAAAAAAAAAAAAATAAAATAAAAAAAAAAAAAAAAAAAAAAAACGGCTGGTAGAAAGGGGAAGAAATGGTTTTTTAATAGTGTTCTGAGCAATTTTTTAAAATTTGTCATCCACTACATCACACACATGTTACTTTTTTTTGTAAATAAATGAATATTTCCTTTAATTTCATATTTGTTCCCGAAAAAAAGTCACATTGTCTATTGCATATGTATGTCTTATTCGGTCTTACTCTTGTCTATTGAATTGTATACATTTCATCTTATAACTGACCGTATGTAATGTCAAATAAATAAATAATTAAATTAAAATAGAAGTCATGGATTTCGAGGGCAGGGGCAAATACTTTTATTGTTCTTGGTAGAAATAAAGACGATAAGTTGGTCGGTCACGAAGAGTGGCGGTTTCTCAACGCGCCGTTATAAACAGTATTGGAAACCCATTCTTTACCAAAACGTCGCCTTCGTTCACGATTTTGACGTTTTAAGCGCTGATCGTTAGAAGGTAAGCGCACACTGGTCGCGTCATTTCGCATCGCTTGGCAGCGCATTATTGTTGATAAGGCTACATCAGGCATTAATGTTGCTGTAGGATTGATGTCGTATTGGACTACGTCCATGTATTTGTTAAATAAATAATTTAGCAACAGTGGGTCGGGCCACACCTTATCGGAATGCGCTCATTTCCTCCTGCGTTCTGTTTCATTCGACATGGATTCTTCTTCCGCTGTTCGCTGATGGCAGAGATTCCGGCAGGTTATCGCACACAGCTGTCGGTGTGGATGGACCCACCCGACGGGTCACAGCGGGCTGACAGAGAAATACGCTTAGCGAGCGATGTTTCAATCCTTTCCGCCCTGTGACACCCCGCCCGCCCCGACTGTGGAATGCGCGTCCCCGTAAACAAAACTCTAAACCAGTGGTTCTTAACTTTTTGACTGGTGGACCAAAAATAAGGTTCAAAAATTTTCGAGAACTACTCGAGTTTGCTTAAAACCAATTAGTGACATAGTGAGTTAAAATTTTGATTTCTCATCACCGGAGGTAAGGAAGCTTTGTGTTCGTGCGAGAACTTAAAAGTTGTCGGTCTCATCTTTTCGCTTCGGCAAAGTTGCTGCTTATTTAGTGTATAAAGAAACGCTTGCATACGAGTCTGCAACACATTGGGACATTTTATGTCTTTAGTTGCAGACTCGTATGCAAGCATTAGGAGCCACTCAGCTGATCCGGGCATCGTCAAGTAAATGTCCTGAAGAGGCTACATACGAAATTACAGCTTCGTAGAGTGTAAAGCATAGAAATTAGCTTTAAGAGCCACTCAGCTGATCCGGGCATCGTCAAGTCAATGTCCTAATGAGGCTACATACGAAATTACAGCTTCCTAGAGTGTAAAGCACAGAAATTAGCTTTAAGAGCCACTCATCTGATCCGGACCCTGGGAATCGTTAAGTAAATATCCTAAAGAGGCTACATACGAAATTAAAGCTTCCTAGAGTGTAAAGCATAGAAATCAGCTCTAAGAGCCACTTAGCTGATCCGGACCCTGGGAATCGTCAAGTAAATGTCCCAAAGAGGCAAACATACGAAATTAAAGCTTCCTAGAGTGTAAAGCATAGAAATTAGCTTTAAGAGCCACTCATCTGATCCGGACCCTGGGAATCGTTAAGTAAATATACTAAAGATGCTACATACGAAATTACAGCTTCCTAGAGTGAAAAGCATAGAAATTAGCTCTAAGAGCCACTCAGCTGATCCGGACCCTGGGAATCGTCAAGTAAATGTCCCAAAGAGGCTACATACGAAATTACAGCTTCCTAGAGTATAAAATATAGAAATTAGCTTTAAGAGCCACTAATCTGATCCGGACCCCGGGCATCGTCAAGTAAATGTCCTAAAGAGGCTACATACGAAATTATAGCTTCCTAGAGTGTAAAGCATATGAATTAGCTTTAAGAGCCACTCATCTGATCCGGACCCTGGGCATCGTCAAGTAAATGTCCTAAAGAGGCTACATACGAAATTACAGCTTCCTAGAGTGTAAAGGATAAAAAATAGCTTTAAGAGCCACTCATCTGATCCGGACCCTGGGCATGCTCAAGTAAATGTCCTAAAGAGGCTACATACGAAATTACAGCTTCCTATAGTGTTAAGTATAGAAATTACCAATTAAAATGATTTAACCACCGCTTCACAAATCAAACCGTTCTCGCAATATTCGGAGCACCTGCTATGAATCACATCATCGAAACACCAGCTCAATGAAATCATCAGAAATTTACAAGCGGTTGCAATCATGTTCACAATATCAATTATTGAAAATGATCACCTGTGTGTAAACGATTTTTCATATAACCATGCTCATAACTCAGCTTGTTGGCCACGCACTTCGCAGTAGTTAACATAATATGGTTGGATAAATCGAGAGCTTTCGAACGAATGGTCAACGAATTTTGTGGGATGAAAAACGACGAAGTACCTTTTCCCTAGCAACGACTCGGTTGTAAGCGGAAATAATCAGTATATTTGGTAACAAATTTGGTAACGGTTTTCGAGTTATGTGCCAGAGCAAAGACATAAAATGTCAATATATTTTAAATCTTCGAAATCAATTTTTAATGTGGTGGTCTATCATGTTCTTGATCACTTTACCGATGTAGGGAAAACACTTTTCCAATTGCCATACATAGGTTTACCAGTTCAGTGCGAAAACCGATGAAACT
Organism: Adelphocoris suturalis; assembly: GCA_030762985.1. Lineage (NCBI taxonomy): Eukaryota > Metazoa > Arthropoda > Insecta > Hemiptera > Miridae > Adelphocoris > Adelphocoris suturalis. Next base: position 13,629,024 of record CM061050.1, read on the forward strand.
CGTTGTTAGCAAAGCTTGGTAGTAGAGAACAGAGTAAAAAGTTTAACTGATATATCAAGTACAAGAAAAAGTACTTGCCAAATTTTTAAATAACGTACAAGTACTTGTTCTTGTAGTTGTATTTGTACATTAAACAAAGTACCACCCTTTACCTCTCAAATCTTGAAAATATGTCAGTAATCACAGAATTTCTAACGATTTGCATTAGCATTGCATTTCATTGGAAAACGGAAAGAAGTTCCGAAGCGGAAATTATAGATTTTCAAGAAAAAATTGTAATGTACTTGCTCTAGTTGAATTACAATTACAAGTCCGTGTGTTTGTCCGCTTTCCACGGTTATAGGGGTCATCGGACAACTGTATTAAGTCCAACTTAAATAATAGGGTATTTAAAGTTTTTAAAATTTAGTCAGAGGGGGTGTTTTAGGGGAGGTGGAGGGAGTGAAATGGGGAATCTTGGATACCATTGAACGAACTGGATATGTGATCGATATGAATATGTTTGAATTACTCTAATTTGAACCACAAGCTACTTAGAATTTTCCGATTCTGACCCATAGGGGGTGCTTTGGGAGAGGAGGGGGTGAAATGGGGTTATCTTAGACATCACTAAATAAACTGGAGCTGATTGGTAAGAAATGTTTGAAACACTCTTACTTGAATCGCAGACTACTTCAAGTTTTCCAATCAAACTCGTAGGGGGTGTTTTGGGGGAGGCGGGGAAGATGGGGTATCATGGCAAATAATTTTTTTTCTTTTATAAATTTTTCAAATCTGACCCAAAGCGGGGTTGTTTTCTTAGAGGAGGGTGGTGGTAAGGGGGGGTGGGGGGGGGGGGTGGAATGAGGTATCTTGGACATCACTGAACAAACTGGGGATCTGATTGGGCGAGTATGTTTAGATTACGTCAGCCTCAATAACAACCTGTAACGTTTCTTTATTCGAACAGTTCAAACTATAACAAGGCTTTACAAAAGTGGCCTTTTTGTCATTGAATTGGCTTTACAGAAAAGACTTTTTTGTAAAGTCTTCCTACATCCAGTGTCGTTATAAATGATTTTCGCTGTACGAAGTTTATCCCGTTCTTGTTCATTGGAATTTCATATCGTCACCCCCATATTTGTTTGTAAACCAAAAATCGATTGAATACCTTGGGAAGCCGCTACAGTAATATATGTCTAATGGACACTCTCAATTATGTTGATTATATCGATAACCTACTCGTACATATGTAGGTTGAAGGCGAAGCATCGAATATTAATGAACTGATATCAAATTGTTGGGGTTCCGAAACTTTGACAGTCCAGTTTATTTCAAGGCGGAGGTAAATTGGAATTAAATATCGACCCGGTTGTTTCCGAGTGACTAATTTCTGAAACAGACCTCATATATAATCCACACAGTATTCATGCTACAACTGTATAGACGATTGACCCCCGTTTAGTCTCATCTGATTTCGACGGCGATGTGATTAATATTTAGCTGAGCCGGCAGTTACCCTGATTTCACCGAGGGAGGCAAAGGTAATTGATTGAAGGAAGCTGACTTAGCGTCTCCGCCCACCCGTTTGAGTAAAACGTATTCATCGGTTTCATGCTCATTGTTCCCGCTTGACAGCGCCGTTGACGTTGAACTGATGTGAGCCCATCCCGGCCATCCATCACCAATCGCTATTGTTTACTTTTATTCGATTTGGCACATTAGGAGGGGAGTTGTATCGGAGAAACCTTTACCGGAAATTGGTGAGCCCTGCCAGGTACAGGAGAACGTTTAATGGGGAACAAAGCTCATGAATTAATAATATAATGTATTTTCACATGTCGCTGAATGTCGAAGATGATTCATTCTGGTTTAGCTTTTGAATGACAGACGATGTTTGTGATGTCATGTTCTGACAAGTTGGTTGTCATTCTGATTTCTGCTTGAAAGCTTAAATATTAGGTAGCAATATATCAGGACAGAACTTGTAATCACGACCGATTATTTTTCAGTTATTTATGCTGACACGTTGGACAAAGTCATAGTGGGTGTTTTACACTTGAATGCACATGCTGTAACAAAAACAAACTCTTCATTTTAATAAGTTATTTGAATAGTACATGCAAGCCCAATTTCAAGCGTAAGGACAGCGGTAAAAAATATATGAAAATGATAATGATAACAACTTGTTGAGTACCCAGTGAACATAAATATGACGCTCGTAAGGTTTATAAGTACATTAGTTATATACCGTATGATGAAAACCTCGTCACTCTGGTTGGAAACCATTGTTTCCATATAGAGTCTAACGGCTTTTAAATGTGGAACACGCTTTTACCTCTGATGTCGGTAGTAAGGATTTTCGCTCGCTGTTTCTCTGAATACTTGTAGTAGAAGGTTTTGAGAATGTTTTCGTATCGTTTAAGGCCCGTATCGCTTATGTGCCGATCATATATATTTTTCTGACGGCTATTGAATGAATTTGTTAAAGAGCATGATCACGGGATATCGTTTCGAAGTACTACGTAATGTGTCATTACTACAGGCAATCGAGGTGATGAGTGTGATTTCTCACTTACGTAGTTACTGGCGTCCGTGGAAAAGCTATGTCTTATTGCTTGGGTTTAATCAACTTTTGACAAGTAAACACTTTTTTGCAATATAATTTATGCATTACAGTTTTGCTGAATGAAGTTATAAGAATAATCATTTGAAACTTGTGGTGGGAGGAAGTCCAATGAAAAGTCCGGCACTATAATTTAGTAACAAGGCACGGACAATTGGATTTTGGATGTGGTGGTCAGTATGTCGTTTGCGTCTCTGAAGTCGTAGCATTCGGTGGGGTGGAAGTTTGTCCGGTAGGCTGGCCAATAAGTCGTTGTTGATGATGGATATAGGTTGCCGTAATGGTCTCTTGCACTGTATATTCAGATTATTGCGTAGGGCTGTATTTCGAACATACCATGGTGCGTTGGTGATCAGACAAAGTGCAAGATTTTTGGAAGGTCTGAATTCGGTGGCTTTGTGAGTCGGATGCCCCTCCCCATACAGGAGTTCCGTACTCCCGAATTGGTGTGAGTAGAGCCATATAAATTAGGCGCTTTGTGGCTAGTTGAAGTGTTGAATTACTTTGGTGATGTGTTCTCGGGAGGTCAGACGATTATTGAGGTGGACACCTAGGTAACGCACATGCTCAGATATCGGCAGTTGCTCGTCATTCAGGTCTAGATGTGGCTTATGGTAGTTCACAAGGTAAATTATGATTACAGCCTGTGACTTTTGAGGGTTGAATATTATCTTCCACCTGTTGGCCCAATCGTCCATTTGGCGCGAGAAAGTCCTGAAGGTTGCGTTCAGCTGCAAATCCTCTGGGCGACGCGCTCAATATTGCAGTGTCATCAGCGAATTGCGCAACTGTAACATTAGGAGTGGACGGGATATCACTGCAATACACGAGGTATAGGATTGTACCTAGGGCACTGCCCTGAGGTACTCCTACTTCAATGCTACGTGGAACTGAAGAGGTATAACCATGGCGAACCGTGAACATTGTTCCTGTCAAGTAGGAGCGAAGGATGTGGAAGAAGATAATGTAATAAGGTTGTAACCAGGTTCAAGAAGATAATGTAATAAGGTTCAGTGTCAGTGACTGTTACAAACACGCAAAGACATATACATGCACCGAAGTATCTGTATGCAGTGTAGATACTCCTTTGCGTATGCACGTTTATCTACCTAAAATTAATGCCACTACAAATTCCAACCTCTTATCAAAGATGACTCCAATACCAGCACGTGCTAATGTTTTTTATTATTACCAGCCCTTCACTAATTATATCTATATTCACAATAATTACGGCTAAACTATAAAAAATAAATCTTAAAAAAAAACATAAATAAATAAAAATAAAATAAATAAATACAATGAAATAAAATAAATAAATAAAATTAAATAATATTAATAAATAAAATTAAATAATAGTTATAATAAATCAAAAATATAATAATTAAGAAAAATAATAGTGAAGAAACTTTTGATGTGGCCTAACAATATCGGCTTATTATTTATCCTAGGTAAACTAAACATATAATTACCTCTTACCATCGCCTCCAGCATCAGCACGTGTAAATGTTCCTTGTAATTACCACCTCTTTACCAATTATTTTATTCCGATTCACAATAATTACCTACTGCTAAATTATCAAAAATAAATCTTCAAAGAAAATTAAACTTCTGAAAAGGCCTAACAATTTTAGCAATTAGTTTATTTAGTTTAAAAGCATAGACCTACTCGGATTCGGATTCAGAAATACATGGTATAATCCACTCAGAAAAAACTACTCCACAATTAGTTTGCATTTTACCTTCATTGAATGAACTATAAGCTCAAAATAATGAGATCGTTGAGTGGGTATGCAAAACCCGCAATGTCGACCGGTCGTGAAGGTGGGGTAGGTCGTGTGCGCCTTACTTGTTACCTATTTCCAAGTTTGCTTCAGTAAAAGTTTCGGTCTTTTTGTGCTGAACTGGATCTATGAATGATGTTAAAATTCGGTCATCGCTGTAGAATTTTCCAAAACGAATTTCCTCATTTAATTTAATTACACTCATACAATTTACTTTTGAAATTCGCTTCACTTCGCCCTATTTATGAAAAATATAATATGTTCCCCGTAATTTATAATTTAAGGAAATGCTAATGTTAATTTACAAAATAGATCATGGGTTAAACTAATCAATAAAGTAGAAGAGGGTTGTGATGGCTAAGTTGAAACATTCATGCATATTAACGTGTGGTTTTTACTCCCTCGATTATTATAGGTTGCGATATTAGTAAAGGAGCTAAGGCCGAAAATATGTGGGTAGTAATTTAAGGAGAAGATTTGAGATTAGATTTTGAAAATAAAGTCCATTCCAACAGAAAACGAAAACCTTTAAAATAAAAAGGTATTTTTTTCGTTTGATTAAAGTTAAATTAGGCCAATGAACCAAATGAGATCATCTTACGGCAAACCGTCTAGAAGGGTCGCAGTGTTGTAAGAATAATGGAAATTTACTCTAATTTTATTGAGAGACTAAATTAATTTGTCATCAACGAACTAGAAATCTAATATACGGATAAACATTGTTATCTACATAAAATGTTGATTAATATTGTTCCCCTTGCGAAACAAATATTTACACTCAATGCACATCTAAATACTTCCACCTGTACCAAGGAAGGCGTGTACCTAGGACTCATTCACAGTCTCCAATACTCATTAAGGGAAATGTGAACTCTGGGAATCGGGGGTTGTCGGCTATCTTCGGTTATCGGCTATCAAATCTCAACTTCCTAGGATGAACAGGAGAGAATTTAGGTCCAATAAATTTTAGACACCCAGTATACACATACAAATAAAATAATGAATGTCATTTAACGTATATTAATAATTGTTTGCTGTTATTTTCTATCACAAACATTGACTAATATGCCCTTAGTTTTATGAATCGGTTGTGTAAGGCTCTGGTACGGAAGAGACTGAGGGCAGCAGAACTGATGGCTGTAATTAGTTGTCGCCTCGCGGTCCTGAGTATTAATATACGTAGCCGCAAATGGGGAGGGGAAAGTTGTGATGGAGTGACGTACGTGCGGGCGAGGAATCTCGAGTGAAAGATGTTTTCGCTCCGTGAAATTAGTTGATGTCCTTCTTCCCCTACCAAGCAACTCCAGCTCCGAGGAACTTTGCGCCCCGCTCCATTTTTCACTTTTTTATTACTTTGACCTGACGTTCATGTTAAATCCCATTGTTTAATTGACAATGTAGCTAAAGATATTTTAAGAGTAATGTTGAGAATGAATGAGTAACAGATAAGATCAATACTCTTGGTTTTTATTTTCAATATAAAATCAACCAAGGAGGGAAAAAACAACTGTTCGTCTGCCGCGCCGTACTTTGAATGGGCATGTACGAACGCTCCGACGCTCGCCTCAGTATACAACAACGCACCCGTACTTACCATTGGGGTAACGAATGCTCGCAGTCACGGAACAGACCTACATATGAACGAATGCTCTCGTGCTATATGGATGAATGTTCCAGCGGCGCAGCCAACGGAGAAAAAATATGTTGGATTATTATTATTATTATTATTTCTGACAAGAAATGCGTTCACACAAAATTAAATGGTTCGTCTGTGGATTTGTGGCTGATGTTTGACGGATAGAATTTCAAAACATTTACCCTGCGAGCTTGGCAATCAAATTGATTTCCTTTGTAGACCTTTTTCTTCCGAAATCACCAGTATCTTTCGCAATTTTCACCTACTTACTAAGTCGATACCCAACCAAAGCATCGAAGAATAGGAGGGATGCGGATGGTTGAAGAACGTTAAAAAAACGCGGCAAATTATTTCACAAAGGTTTATTATTTTTTCAATGGAGTATGATCATAGTTTTAGATGGCTTGCGTAAGTCATAAGGACCGTCCAGACTCCTCGGCGTGTCCTATTTCGAGTTGCCACAACCTATATTTCTATAATTTATATACGTGTGTTTATATTTCTCGATTTGAGCTCCTATCTATTCAAATAATCATTGCCTTAATAATAGCATTATCTAAGTACGTACAAGTAGAGAGGATTTGCTATTAAATATGCGTAAGCAAAGCATTGGTATTAAGACACAAATATGACCTAGAAAAAAACGTATATTCGAGCCTCGAAGGAACATGACATTCGAAAGCAATACAAGTGTAGGAAGTTTTCCACGCCACCCTGGAGGTACTCCCTAGGTCTCGTTACCTCACAACCGGAGGTTCACCGCCCTATCACGCTTACACTATCATATCACTCATATTTTTCCATCAACATTCATTTGAAAGTTGTGCATTTTGAGATGAGTGAATTTTGTCCTAACATGAGAATAATAATTATTAGGTCGTGCAGTTGTGGTCGTGCATGATCTGGTCCTAAAGTGTTCTGTTGCGAAGTCCTACTGCCCATTGTTATCCTAACCGTGGAATATTAGCTTGCGGAATTGTGGTTGAGCAGGTTGGAGTTTTAATACGTCAGTCCAATACTCAAAGTCTCGAAAAAGACACTTTTTCGCCCGTTTTTTGGCCCATAGCATCTATACGAGTAAAGCGATCGGGATGGTTAAACGTTAGGACCAACTAGACCCCAAATGGAGTCTATGTGCGAAAGAACGGGTTTTTAAAGTAAATTCTTAGGCCTTTTATGGCCCAGACGGCGGACGGTGAACGGACATTTCAAATTTGGATTCTACGCACCTTGAAACGTAAAGTGACAAAGTTTGAGGGGGGGGGGGGGGGGGGGTATACAAATTTATTTGTTGCTATACGATCACATAGGCTTATTATTGGAAATAATAAACCAAAATGGGTTATAGCATGAGTGCTCCTAAACGCGGTGACAGTGATTATTTTACTATAAGTACGAATTTAAACATTCCCATCTTGCATGTAAAAATGCTCACGTGTTGGCTGGAAGACAGCGTATGAATACTCCCGTAAATACAGAGAGTGAGCAGGACCATTATCGCGATTTGCCCGGGTTGTGGAATCACTCTCTGAACCGGTCACCGAGTACGCTCAGTAAATATACGATTCATACATCGGGGACACGCTCTTTATCCTCCAGGGCGGTGGGTAAGCAGAGTTAGTGATAGTATCGTTGAGTCATTCCACTCCGTTTTTAATACGATCTTCCGTATCCCAACATATTTCTATTTTTCGATGCTTCGGTTCTCAAGTTGATGTGTAAGTGAAAATTAGAACCAATTCTGGATATTTCATACAAAAAAGGACAATACAGAAACACGATTGGATTTGTTTACTTAATAGAAAATTTGAGAGAAGGAAGGTACCGCTGTTTAAATTCATGCAAATTATTTCCATCAAATTTCGGTCTCAACTCCAGAGATAATTTTTTTGTTTTCCCTTTGTTTTTTGTAGGCGCATTTTTCTAGTCAGAAATAATAATAGAAGATAATAATACTATAGACGAATGTTGTTGATGTACTGCCATACTATTTTCATTTATGTATATGTACTCGGAAATAACAATAATGCAATATAATAATAATATTGATTCTCTATTTGTTTCCCGTTGGGCGTATAGATGCAAATAAAGAGCCACTCAGCTGCATTCGTACATACCCCGATGGAAAGTATGGGAGCGATTGTGCATCCTGGAGCGAGGATCGGAGCATTCGTACATATAGCCTTTAAAAACGGAGAGGAACGACTCACAAGTGTTAGTGGGGCTGACGACATTTTCACTGACTCTGGTCGCCCACAGTTCTGGATGATGAAGTGCGTTGATCCCAAAGTACATGTACACATTGAATTAAACCATTATAATATTATATTATAGAATTATGAAACCACGGTCCTACTCACTCTGCATTTGACGAGGAGCATTCGTACATAGTCATCCAGTCAACACGGAAGCATTCGTATATCTAGGGTTGCCAGAATTATGATAATTTATAGTATCATACTATAATTTTGGGAAAATACTACATACTATATAAGAAGTATATAGTATAAAAAATACTATATTTTTGAGCCTTTAAAAAATCTAACTTTATTATTGATTTTATACACTAAGTTTTCTAGTGGAAGTAACTACTTCCGCAAGTAGCTATACAATTTCTTTGCATCCCGCACATAACTTCTAACTCACCTGTGCACAACTCTTTAATGAGCTGGATCGAAGTCCTGGAGATTCACCCTCGTCTACGCCTTTTGCGTGCTCAGAAGTACTTGATAACCTCGGAGCACGAACTGAAGGGAATTGAAATGTTGAGGCCTCCCCGGCCACCTCAGGCTGACTAGGTACCGTTTCCGTCAGAGGGGCCAGACATTATTAACCATCGGACTTCCTCTTTACAACGCAACGCCTTCTGATTGTTTCGCGAAACAACAACCGTGCACCGGCCACTTTCCATATCAGGTTTTACTTAACAATGTGAAAGCACGTAGGGACTCTAGTATTCCCTTTGTGAGGCGGCGCTTTTGTCCTGCGTTTCTCTCTTATGTGCTGTCAAGTCAATTGTTAATGTGGATCGCCACAAGGCCGGTTTGCTCGACATAGGTATACTTCGCACTGCAGAGCTTGATGTCTTTACAACGCTCTTGGGCTGTGATTTACGAACTCTCCTGGTTCATAATTAACAACATCGTTCTTTATGGGCTATATGCGTGCAATTTAACTGGGATATCCTGATATCTTTTGCTTCACATAATTTCAAAATGGTATTCATATGTACGTATGTAAAAATGAATGTATGTGTGTGTTTGTCCGGTAGGGGATAGTGGGGCACCTTCAACAGTATTTTAATGCAATAGCTCTAGAGCTCATCCCTGAAGGCTTTTTTCCACAGGTTAGCTTGATTATATGGCGAAAAATCGCGGTGGCTTCTTTTAAAATAATTACAAATCCAAAACCACGATAAACATTTTTGTGAAAATACATTTTTGAGACCACCAAACAATACACAGCATTCTGATCTACTTTACCAACTTGCTGATTTTGCTTTAAGAATCTTAAGGAAAGACAAGTTTGTAGATGTGACAGCGGAGAAAAGGAAAGTCACGTGATTTGACAACTAGACTGCTATGATTAACAAGAGATATGATGAATGATAACCAGATCCCTTCAAATGCCATATTGCCATGGCGCCATACAAAAATGCCATATTCTGCCGATTTTTCGGTAAAATGCCATATTCTGCCGATTTTTGGGAAAATGCCATGTTTGTGCCATGTTTTACCTTTTTTTTCGCCTCCAGAGCCTGTGATCACTCGGTGGGGCACTTGGCTGTCAGCTGCTTCATATTATGTCAGGCATTTTGAAGGGTTTCAGCGAGTAGTCCAAGAGCTGGAAGATGATTCTGCTTCGGTAAAAACGGCCAAAGCGCTGGTGGAAAGTCCTAGCCTCTTCCCTCAGCTTCTTTTCGTTAAGTCCAATTCCAAGGAAATTCCGGGCATAATTGAATCTTTTCAGTCTGAAAGCGTGCAGCTGAGTACAAATGTCGAGAAAATGAAAAGTATTTCGCACACCATATATCCAGGAGCCACTAGGAAGAAGATACAGGAGAAAATCAAGGCCGTCCTCGGCAGGAATTGTGGGTGGGAGGAAGTCAAGAATATTGTTGCCACTCTCTCTGGTAAGGAAGCCACTCTGAAGGAAGGCTGGGAACCTGCTGATGTCCTCGCTATGAAATACACCCCGACAACATCAGCTGATATGGAGAGGACTTTTTCAAAAATGAAATACCTTTTGAGTGATCGGTGGCTGGGATTTTCCATGGAAAGCATTGTAGCACACCTGATGTTGTTCTTCAATACTAATAAAATAAAATTATATGATTTTTTTTCAAATTAAAACTATTATTTGTAAAAAAAAAATAAATGCTTTGTAAATAAACAATGATTTGTAAATGAAATAAATAACGTAAGTATAAATAACTTGTATGTTGTAATATTATCCCCTCAAAACAGCTGGGGTGGTCGGGGAGGGTTGAAAAATAAGTGCCCTATTGAGTCGAATAAGTGCTATATTTGGGCAAAAATAAGTGCCATATTGCCATATTTTTTAGGGCCCTATTAAGCAAAAATAAGTGCCATATTGTGAAGGGCTCTGATGATAACAGAGCAGTAAGAAAAGTACGGGAGAAGTAATTCATGGCCGCGGTAATGAATGCTCCATCGTCTGGCACCGCTCGAGGCGGAGACGCTCCTCACTAGCACTCGATGCATAATATTGACACTTTTGGGTAGAACAGCTGTTTATGCCAGGTGCACATAAGATGATTTTAAATCTTGATATAATAATGGTAGGAGGACACAATTATATATTCTTTCAAAAGCATGAAATGAGGGAATTTTTTCAATTTGGAAAAACGAAAATTTATCTTTTTTGACATGGATATGTTTTTGCTCTGGGGGGTCAACTAAAAATTTCCGTCACGCAAAATTGATGTCACAATTTCAGTGTTTTTCACGAACAACCCAGCCGTTGCTAGGGGAATGGAACTTCCGCAGTTTTCATCGCACAAAAATCGTTCGCCACTCGTTGGAAAGCGCTTGATTTATGTGATAAATGTTCACATCTCAAGCTACCAATTTCCCCTTCCTTACGTACCTGGCTACATTCCTAAACTAAGTTGATTGGACTATAAACAATTTTAATAAGCCGGTTACAATATTCTTAACGTAAAGCAATAGCATCATTTACTCCACTCCATAGGAAACATTTTCATCCCCTGACAACAGTCGACTGTTAACAAGACATATCCATGTAACATGGTATCTGCTTGTAAAGCAGATAGTGTTTTTCTATATTTGCATTACAGATCGACGCTGTAAATCAGGACATCTGATGAATGACGTAAAGAGGCCATTTTATTTTACCAAATGGTAGGAAGTCACTCATTCTTCATTATATGCAGAGATTCAAAGCCGAAAAAGATTTCGAAAATAAGTAGGCGGTTGATTCTGCTACACTGGTTGAAACTGCTCCACTCTCTCCTATTGTCTCCTTAGGGCCCGTTCCAACAGAGAAAGTCATGAACTAATGCAGAGTTAATCCAGTTAGGTATGTTACTGACCTTTTTGAGGTATAACTCCCGAGGGGGGATTAACCCCCTATGGTAGGACGCGCTTTTAGTGGCTGGACCGATTTCGATGCGATTTTTCTCGGAATTATCAGCGAGATCCTGGCACGAACATGGTCTATATTAAAATTACCAAAACCTTCATTAAGATCTTAAATTGAAACCAATCGAATAACGTTGTCCGGGAGATCAAATAAAATTTTTTATTTCAAACGTATAGGTACCTAACTATGATGGTATGGCGAGGTTCCATAGAACAGTTTTTCAAGTCGAATCCAATACTTCACCTTGACCCTTTTGAACAAGCAAGCCAAGTGAAAATGAACAGAACTATTTACCTGTTGCTTGGTGATGTAGATGGGCTTATTGAGGATAACCCAGGTGAGCGTTTCATGACATGGCGGCATCGTCGTGCTCCCATCGTACGTCATGTAGTACTCGGTGTCCGGCAGCAGCCCGACCACTGACATCCGTCGGACTTCGACTTCTTCACCTACGCCAGAACAAACCAAATACAATAGATAACACCTTTTGTCAGGGATTTCACCGGGTGGCTGATTTATTTCCAGTGTGTCAGAACATAAGAGATTACTTTACCTTCAAAAGTACCTATGTGAAATGGACGTTGAAGGGATTACAGATTAAATTACTGGGTTGGCACGTGCATGTAATATAAATCATACAACTCGTACTAATAGCGTAATGTGCTATGTTTGCAGAAGATTGATTATCAAGTTCCCGGATCATCATCTATCGCCAAACGTAGCACTCCAAGAACTGGGGGCTGACGCGTTCAATCCGGCACGAGAGCGACGGGAATCTGAAGGGAACTGTCACAGACAAAATAGTGATTGACGCTTTGTTCAAATTATCAACATTTCCCCTGTATTCCTCAACAATGATGTCAGTTTTCCAACTCAACGAATTTTGGCGAACGCCGTTCGTCCGAAATCGTGCGAATGCCTCTCGTCCATTGGCTCAGTATTCGTCCGGATTCGTAATAGACGAGATGGCTCTTCGGAACAGCTTTTCTGATTAAGAATTTCTCGCTTTGGAACTATCACCTTTGATTCATCGACGTATCAAGCACAGGTGAAATCAGCAAAGACGGGAAATGTGGGTGAATCACATAAACGCCAAAAGGAACGAGTTCGGTGAATTTTCTCATTTGTGGCATGATCTTCAAATCGACGATGACCACCACTTTTCCTATTTTCGAATGAGAAAGGATACATTTCAATACATTCTTGACAACCTACATTTTAAAATCGAAATCGAATCGTCCTTGTATATGTCACATATGATAGTTCGTTTCCCGTTGGTCCCACAGATATTTCCTTTCCTGTACAAGCAAAATTAACTTTTCACAGTCCATTTTCACTGGTTCACACAGTCCAAGTTCGTCCTTAGGATTGAAATAAAAATACCGTTCTTGCGCCAAAAAACCAAGCATTCCAAACGGAAAATCACTAAATATGGCTAAAACGGCTAAAAATTGTTAAATTATATTTTTTAGCAGACTTTTAGTTAAAATAAATTTTCAACGATTAATAGGGCATTTAAAAAATTTTGCTCAAAATTATGCTGAATAACGTATTTAAATTTCATTAATATTTGCTAAAAAATTCTATAAAAACTGCAAAAAATCTAAAAATTCCAAAATCTCCTTTGACTGGTCGAATTTTATTTAAAATGAGTTTTTTGTTATAAAATTGGTTCCCAACAATTTCTTTCTACTGAAATTGTTCAAATTTCAATACAATTTAATATATTATAATACGATAGATAGTTTATGAAAATTCGTTTATACGATCATGCTGCATGACTGGAACATGTTGATGAGTGTTGTATTATACAGCAATAAACTCACCTCCATAACGGATCTTCTCCAGGTTATCTGTCAATATCCTGAGTTCCGGATTCGACAGGTCTCCCAACTGAAACAAAATTTCGATAATCAGTCAACAGTAAGGTCACGAGAAAACGATGTGCCACACCAAAAATTTTTGAAAATTCGAGCAATTTTTTGAGTTTGAACTTCCCCACATACGTGGTAATAGAACGGGTTTTTAAAAAATTCAATTCTAAGGAGAGATACTGAATCAAAAATAAGGACACCGTTTGATCGAACGTTAAATTTGCTATCAAAATATGGCCATAACATAAATGTAAAAACCATATTCAGTAGAAGAAAAATTAGAGTGAAACACGACATATCTATGCTCTAGAATGAAGAAGTTGTGTCCCCATTTTCTATTATACAAGGTCCACCCTCCTAGTTGATTAAAATTAGTATACTCGTCCCTGGTAATGTTTGCCTTCCAATATCGCATTCTGTTTAAGGAGGAACTTTTCCCAGCTCTCTAACCAAGTTAGTTCGGTTACAAAAAGTATAATTGAAATAATAACATTTAAACGGCCACGATACCCTAGTAAATCTAATATACAATCATGCCAAAATCGTTCATATTAATAAGTTATTTATCAAAAATTTGTATAATGTACTTCCATAAGAAACCTCATCGTTTTTATCCTTCTTCAGCACACTCTTTTTTTTTATTTTTTTATTTTTTTTTATTTTTTTTATTTTTTTTTTTTTTTTATTAAGCCATTGAGGCCCTAATGGCCTATTGTAGCTGGAGAAGGAGGCCGTACCTCCTCCCCATCCCAGACACTAGGTCTGCCCGATACCGACAGCCCTGCCAAACCAAGCACTATCTGCCTGGTTCCGGCACTCCTACCAGCCCTCAGGCACTGTCTGGGCCCGAGTGCTCCACCCTCGGTAAGTTACTGAGTCGCAGTCCCAGTCTGGCTTGGCGCCATATCGCCAATGCCAGCCACAGCTGGGAAGTCAATCCTTCCCCACCACGTTTTGGCAAAAGCGAGGAGAGTCTTAATCTCCCCCATCTTAATGTCTTGGGGATCGATGGAGGTTCTGCCCCAATTCAAGAAGCGATTTCTTGCCAACATAGGGCAATGGCAGACCACATGACTCGCCGTCTCGTCCTCTGCCCCACAGAAGCGGCAGAGAGTGGAGTCTGATTTGCCCATTTTATGGAGATGGTATCTAAGTGGGCAGTGCCCAGTTAAGAGCCCCACAACCATACGTATCTCCCTTCTCCCCAGGCTGAGCAGCTCCTTAGCTCTCTTCCTAGAAAAGTGAATAAATTGTTTCGCCTGCCTCAGGCCCTTGACCTGAAGCCAGTGGGCAGTCCTCTTCTTACTCTCCCATTTGGTGAGCTCTCCGAGGAGATCAGCACACTCTTCAGTACGAAACCGGTAGGGTAGGGCACACTCTTACTCTACCGGTTTCGTACTATCAAAAAATGTAATCAACCCATAAATTTTGACAACCAGATCAGCTCAAAATCCTCTGTATTTATTCCATATTGTATTCAACCTTCTTCCAATCACGATGTAAAACCCAGTTGTACATTCTCTAAACACCTTCAGAAGATGGAGAGTTGGATGATTAAAACAGAATACAACGACTGCGAAAAAATTCTTAAGAGCATTTATTTTAAGTATGCAGCAAAATGTTATTTCTAAATGCAAGCAGCATAAAATTCTCATAGTTTCCGTAGCTCAAGTTGTAAAGAATAACACTTGCTCGTCATAACTGCCAACGACAAGCAATATTTTTATTCTAATGCCATTATTGTATGTACGAGTATGATTTTGTCCAAACCACAAGCATGAATAAATTCTTCTCTCTCTCTCTCTCTCTCTCTCTCTCTCTCTCTCTCTCTCTCTCTCTCTCTCTCTCTCTCTCTCTCTCTCTCTCTCTCTTTCTCTCTCTCTCTCTCTCTCTCTCTCTCTAATATACCTATATCTCTATGTTTGAGGGATTACCTTTTCGACCACTTACCTTGCGAAATCATAGCTAGAGTACCGCTTAACAAATTTAAAACAGCTCTAAAGAAGCACTACGAGTATATGGCTTAACTCTCTGACTTGTCTAATAATTTAAAACTAATCCAATACATTCATTATTACTTACGCCTCAAATTTTGAACTTTCCTAATATTTAATTCTCTAAGGCAATAGAACTATATGTATACCTTCTTTATATTAGTTCACCTTGTAAGTGAACATTTTATTATTGTAATTGATTATTATTCAAATAAAATTAAATAGGATAGCTGAATATTAAACAGGCGCTCCAATTCCCTACACAAGATCCTTCTTATTAGGAATTGCAATATTTCTGTTTTGTATGTTTTTTCTGAATAAAATTCATATTTAAAAAAAGCAGAATAGATTCCTAGAAAGTTTATAATCAAAAGTGTTAATGTCCTTTAAACATGTATATACACATCATATAAACTGGTGTTAAACTTCAGGAATCGTTATCATAAAACAGGGGTGTCTTTTGGGTTTAAAGTCAAAGATTTCTAGTTATGTTTCACATGCATGTTCTTTGCATTATCAAACTCGAGAGCTATCGATCCTCAACGAGACCCTACCACTTGACCAAGATGAAACTTGAAGCAGCGGTCCTAGGAGCTTTATTGATTCAAGTCGATAGCGTAAAAAGAAGGATCTTCTTCAGTAAAAAAAGGAGATAGAACTACCCCTGCGGGTCTTTTATCAATAAAAACCGGGCTAGGGATGCGCGGGCGGAAAGATGTACAATAAAACGTCACGTTTATGATCTTTTATGGCGGACACATATCACGGTGGGGGATGTTAAGGGTGGCCGATAAAATGGCAAAATAAAAGATGCTTCTCGACGGACCCCTCCAGGTAGCTCTCAACCTCAGTTTCGAACAGAAAGGCTTAAAAAATAGACGAAGGAATATGTAATGATTGGGAATTGGTATGCATACAAAACTAGTAGAGATAGATTATATCCCTCTACAATAACGGTTGGTTTTGCTCGTAAGGCCACACCATTTCTAAAACCAACCGCTTTGAAATGACTTGACTTGGATTTTCTTGCACAGAACAAATCAGGTTTTAATAATTTCAAATAGAACTTTATCCCAAATTACACCTATTTTTGAACTAGGCTATAGAACTATCTAGGAAATAAGACTAGTGTTGACTTGATGGTCGGCGGTTAATTGCAGCCTGTATTTCAATGAAAAGAGTTCATTGGCATTTAAACAAAGAATTTTAACACTAATCTTTTTTTTTTTTTTTTTTTTGTACGAGTGCTTTTGATCCTGCCTACACTCTTATCCTGTTTGTCAGAGTTTTGTGATGATTTCGAAAATGTGATTTATTTTTGTTTTAGTTACCTTTTTGATGGGATCAGTGAGTTTCCTTTTTAAAGGGAGATAGGACATGGGCCTTTTTAGGCTAAGACGTAAGTCACTGGTCCTCCCGATTAGATCGGGCTCCTACAATTGAATTGAATTGAATTGATGGGATCGCTCGTTAGCCGCCTGATTGTCTCTTGTAGTAGCGATTTCTGATTCTCCAAAACCTTCGGATAAGAATATTATATAAACTATATAAATGATTCAAACAGGTCTAATATAAGTCTGCAGCACACAGTTGCATCGTACGGCAGGTATGTAAATACTATGCTTGGAACCGGATTTTTATGTGGAACCAGAAAACTCTTCTTACCATGATAACATTTATTTTTCTTAAAGGGAAGAAATCGTTTTGGTCTTGTTGAGTTTAAGGCAAGAAAAACTTTTTAGCACATGTTAATATCCAAACATTCAAAACCATTTAATCACCGAAATCATATTTCTGAAGTACAGAGTTGTTTGCGGGGACGATGGTGATAGGTTTTTCCTATCACACACATTTAAAAAATTTTTTTTTTTTTTACAAATCTCCCCTCAAAGGCGGAGTGGGCACACCATTAAATTTCAGAGATAATAAATAAAATAATAGTGCGGAAGACGCCCAGGTTTACCCGACGCAGGCTCTAGGGATGAAGAAAGTTGGAGGAGGAGGAGGAGGAAGAGAGGGATGAAAGGAAGTGCCCCTATAAAATGACCACCAGTTGAGATAAGAGCCCCGAGGACGCGAGTGGTGATATCACGGAGCACTCCCACCAAGATGCCTAACTCGAGTAACTCCCTGGCGCTTTTCCCGCACCACACCTAGTGCAATGTCACGGTCGCGGCCATGACCTTGATGTTATTGGCTGCCACTCCTTTTAGCTTAGATATCGCTTGCCGCAGATCATCCCTCATATTTACTTCTCTTAGGCCGCCAGGTCTGCTCCTTGTCCACGCTGCCACTGACAACCTGGATTATGGCAGAACCATCGGGCTTGATCGCAACGGTATCTGGTTTCTTGTCCTGGTCACTCGGCATGTGATATAGTCTCTCCCTTTCAACAACACAACCGCATCATGACGTAAAATGCGGCCACCGTGAGTACGAGGACACTGCTGCACCACATGATACATCATATTCTCATTTTTACTCCGACAGACATGGCAAAGGGTGTCAACTGTCCTGCGACTACTCCTTGATGCCCTCTGAAGCCCATCCCACCCACTGGGTAGAAATGGGGGATTCAGGGCACTGTTGGAGTTCTTCACAATTCACTGACTCATGCAGCACAGCAGCGAACTCAGCAGATGAGCTGGGTTTTGGAGCAGTTGGAGTTGCCGGATCGCACCACAACAACTGCTGCCGGACAAAGCTCAGGTCAGCAGCAGTACGGGCGACCTTCCAGCTCGATCCCCTAAGGACAAGCAGGTGCTGGCCGCATAATGATGGGATGCTGGCTGAGAGAGAGACATTACCGAGCCCACCAGCCTTGACCGGCGCATGAATATAGGCACTTGAGAAACAAGGTGGGAAGCCTAGCCAAGAGCGCACAGCAGAGCGAACTTCACGATCTAACTCAAGCAGCAGTAAGCCTGCCAAAGACTAACCCACAGGTTAACTTCAGCAGTAAGTACAAACGAAGGAGGTGCAGCTTCAGCTGTGGTTTCAACAGAGCCTTGGTAACATGAGCTAATGCTCCACCAAGGTCCACACTGCTAGCGGCTATAGTGGCCACACCCATGAAATCAACCCCAAGGTACCGCCAGACCTCCAGCATGGGTCGGGCAGGGACACGGTGTCTGTCATTTGACAAAACACTCCTCACCCACCACCTTCACCAGATGCTGGCAACCCGAAGGGACCAAGAAGGCTGACCCACACTTATCTGGGTTGACTACTAGACCACACCTGGCTAGCTGCTCAGCAAAGGCATTGAGGGCGATCTGTAAGCCCACACGGGTTTCAGCAAGTAGGATGATATCATCAGCAAAAGCCAATGCACCTACTCGCACCCCAGGGGCGAGATCAAACCCTATTTCAGCTGACAGCTTACCCAATGCCGTATCCACAACCAGGTTGAAGAGGAGTGGTGACAGAGGATTCCCCTGGTGTACCTCGTGCCCAAAGAACATCCCCTGACAGCCTTCATGGCACAGACAGGCAACAAACTTAATTAAACGAGCAGGTGCCCCGAAACCACAAAGACAAATGGTCAGGGCAAATAGGCCTTCAGTGTTTCTTGATACGGGCCAGCAAAATGACAGTTTGGACTGTTAGGTTCTCTGCTGTGCCATCCGCTGGCTGAAATGCTCTCTGGACGTCACCGATGACACCAGCCCCTGACCCCAGAATCTTTTGAAAGTGGCGGAAAACTAGTGACGATTTCGAAATCGGGCATTAGCCTCCAGGCCCACTTGCTCCTTTCTTTGCGATAAAGATGGTCAACGCTTTCGGAGGTTAAATTTTATAAAATTTTGAAAATTTTGGGTTTGATCGAAAACGGTTTCGGGTATCATTGTCAATGTACCTACATTATCTGCTGCCTGAATTGAAAAACTGTTTCCCACTGAATTTTGTATTATTACTTTTGGTTAATTTAACCTAAACTGATGATTATTTGTTGGTCAACTCACTTTAATAGATAAGGATGTGTGTTGAAATTTTCTCCTGGAAATTAGATTGATTATTTTAAGGTGGCGGCAAGCGATTTTCCACCAGTTCACTGTTCCATGTGCGCAATTAGTGTGTTACTTACCTATATTTTCTCTTACTCTTAGGGGGAAAAATGGAAATTCCCTCATATTATGATCATGCTGCATGGCTGAGACTGTTAATATTGTCCTCATGTGCTGATTTTTACTTTCTTCATTAACTTGTCCATAATTTTTAAATGTATATATACAAGATACATGATTTCGGTGCTATTAGAGTGCTCTTTCTGAAACCATGTACTCACTACACGTACATAACAAATCTTACTATTCTCTTCCTTCCCCAAAACTGTAAAAACCACTCCAACGGAGTTCCCTTTCTTTATTTCTTTCCCGTTTATTCAAATAGTAATCCTGCTTACTTTCCGAAAGGTTCGCCGGCAGGGAGGGCAAAAAAGGGAAGAACCACCTCCAAACCGAGCGCCTCGGCATTAAAATGTCGATATAATTCTTAGTCCGGGGCCTTTCCCCTTCGGCGGTTGCATTGTGGGAAAGCGGGCACCTGCCTGCTCGCATATGCGGAAATGCTAAGCTCTACCGCCTTTTCCTCGAGGGAGCCTGGAGGGATTTCAGGCTCTGAGGAAGACGCGGCTGAGAGAGGATTTCTCGCCGGGTTGACACCCTTAGCGCTCCCGCGAACCTTCCGAGGTGTGGGGCCTTCGTCCAAAACTTCTGGGCGTAAGACACTAGCGCGTAATACCACCTACTTGACGGGTTTTGGCATCCACTTTCCGTTTTCGCTTGACACTCAAGCGGGCATTAATTGCTTTTAAGTTGAATACACTGTTTCCTCCTCGCTACCCTGATGACACTAACCACTCTCAGGATATTACGGCAAAAACCACCACCAGCAATATGGTGATTTATTTTATATGATTAATTTTCAGTTGGCAGGTCAGCTCATGTTAATTACAGAAGGACTAATACAGTGAAGGTGGTTTATATAATTTAATTAATGTCCCGTCAGTAGGTGTCTACGTCTATGCAGTTATTTTAGATAATTTATTAAAGATTTCACGACTGATAGTGATTAGTGATTTTAGTCAAGATAGTATTCTGCATAGAAGAGCTTTCTAGTACTAAAATGATAATCCTTTGTGTAATAGTTTGAAGAATTTTTTCATTTGATTTTTAGCTGCTAAGCATCTTGAAGCGTTAGCCAACAAATGTTTAAGGGCTGTTACAAATTGTTTTCTTGGTCGATTACGAAGGTTCATTATTGAAAATATTAAACCAAAAATCCCAGTAGTTCAGCATGACCAATTATACGTTTGTTAACCTAGTTTGAAACTTGAGCAATTAGTGTAAATCCAATGCGCTGAATCGAATATACTTGTAGATATATCCACCGTCATTATAACCGTGGTTCGCTTTTACTAACAAGTTTATATTTAATTTTTATCTGTTGATCTTTTAGTTTTTAGTTTATCTTTTAATTTTTCATATGTTTTAGTGTATAACATGTTAATTAATGAGTAAAACTTATTCTCCCATTTTAGTTATGAGGATTTTGAATATCTAATTTTCTGAAATTTTGAAGCGACTGCTGTATAATAAATCATTTCAAAAGATGCATAAGTGTTTAGAATGAATAGATTGTTAAACTTATGTTGGATTTTGTGAAATCGGAAGTGCAGACTTCTAATACCCAAGCTATGGAACGTGAAACTTAAGATTATTCATGTATCTTGGTATTTCCTAGGGTAAGAAGTGCATGGCTTTCTTACCTGCATAAACATATATTCATGCGACATAAGTTTCTGCAATATTGTTCTGGAGCACACTAAACGCCTTGGAAAGCACAGGTGTTTTCAACGGTACAAAAACCCATATTCTTCGCCTCACTCTCGTCCCATAATAGTTTTCCTCCCCGACTTATTCGCAACTCGCGAAAGAATATCCAGTTAACAGTTTCCCGCATGCTGCGGAGCCACCTGGGCCGGGGGGCCAATAAAGAGAGCGGCCCAAGAAGTTTCGGATGATGGAACCGGATCACTAAGGAAGCAGCGTGTGAAGGAAAGTACCGTCCAAACAACTACTGCCATTAGGGCATCTCATAATCGGTATTCCCTCCAACCTCGGTTTGGATACTTCCTCTTTTCAACACGTTTTTCCGACCCGAAACAGATTACCACGGCGTGAAAACGGGATGGAAGCCCTTCTGACTTATGGACGGTTCGTGGGCGATGAGCTTTCCCCCCACCAAGGTCGCTTAACTGATGTCTTCTACTGATGGAGGGAATCTACCGGCAAACGATCGGGTTGATCGCTTAAAGTTGGAATTTTAAATATAAAACAGTAATGCTTATCCATATCAACTTATTTCCAAAGACCTTCTCTAATTCGTTCTTGCTGAAAATCATAATAAATATTCATATCCGTTCACAGTGAATAAAAGTTCACAAAACTCACAATCGTCGCTCGATAGTGACAGTTTCAAAAACTTGAGACAATTGTTCAGCTACTAGCAACTCAAGCGCTTTAAATCAAAAGACAATAGAGAGTTCCTGGTTACCACGTTTTTAGTTTACACGGTGCCCGTGAGCCATGATCAGCTGATCTGGAAACAACTGACAGCAGAAGAATTAGTAGAAGTGGCCGACGTGAGTAGGAGACCGCTTGATTGGCAACGCAAGATCGAGTCTTAGTACGTCTCGTTACCACGTCTTCGACACTTCGCCCGTAAATGTATAAACCCGAGGAAGGTTTCAGTGATAAGCGTATTCAGTTCATATTTTTCATATTAAAATTTATACTGAATTAATATATTAAATATATTATTTAAAATATAAATTAAATATATAATTATATTAAAATATACTAAATTTATTTATATACATCCTTTTTTCACTCGAAGCAGTCCATTTATCGAATGCCAAAAAACAACTAGTCAACAAATCGGAGGATAAAGGTTTGCCGAAAAACGGATGAAATAATTTCATTGTTATCATATCTACCTTTTTCATGATACAAACATTAAACTTTCAAGATACGAACATGTATTATTTTAGTGAGTTTCTACACACAATGCATATAATCTGTATATTGATACCGACCTTTATATCTACGTACACCAATATTACTACTAACAAAGTTTAGCGATAACATACTTGAACGATCGCCAAGACAAGACGGATGGATGTGTCTTCAAGGTAAACCTGGAACACGTCGAGCTCGTCTTTTCTAAATCAACTAGCGTGATATATAAGCTTATGAAGTCTAATACTTCACTCTGCTTTTCATTGCACATATAAAACGGCGGAAGGACGGACAACGGATGATTCGATTTTTGAAATCCATGTATCTTAAAATGCAACCAAAAAATTTTGGGAGAGAGATTAAAAAAAATTGCTCATCCCATAACAAAGGTTCACTTTGCAAAGAAAACAAAATCGAAAACAGAACAATAAACCACATGATAATAAATTATGGAATGTGAGATCTGGATGAAGGAAAACAGAGTCGGAGAAATACAAGATGTCGGAATCTCGGAATCAGCTTCAGGTTACAAAATTGATAAGAGACGACGTGTGAAGACACATGAAACACCGTAGTAACAGCCAGCGTTGTTAGCAAAATTTTGGTTCTCCCTAGATTCACGTACACCGTATTAAGACACCGTGGTAACCAGGAACTCTCTAATCTCAGGAGCTTGGAGGTAATTAAAAAGTTCGACTCTCATGTCTATGTTTTTGGTTGAATGATCCTAATTTTAAGGTGGTGGGTAGGGGGGGGGGATACATATTTATACAAACGTATCTGTCCCGGGGAAGGTTAGGCCTCCAGGTTTCCTCAACCATCTCTAGGCGTGATAATCATCTTCTCGCAATAGTTGAACAAATCCGAAAAGACTTAAATGCCCGAATACTTCAAGACTCAGTCAAAAAGTGCCTCTTGTATTGGTTTTTATAAGCCAAATTTTTTACGTTTATGGCAATTTAAGATTTTTTAAACAAACACACCGTACGCCAATAAAACGGGCATAGTGTTTGAGCTATGAGTGGACAATATTCAACCGATCTGTGTCGTTTTAGCGAATTTTTGAAGAAAATTAAGCTATTGCTCTCGCCTCAAAATTTGTAGAATGTGAATTTATGAAAAACGTTTATGCAGAAATCCGTTTCAGGCTATTCTGAATCATATTCTGAAGTTTAACGCATTTTTTTATGTATGTATGTATGTATGTATGTATGTATGTATATATGTATGTATGTATATATGTATGTGTCATTCCAGACGATAACTGTCCGTAGAAACTTCAAACAAATTTTAAAATGTTAAGGACACAAAACAAAAGTTCAAGTTCGTTGGTCAGCATGATCGGATTACATCTTCGGGTTGAAATTTTCAAAAATGTAGTCAAAAATTTCAAAATAGCCTGTTTTTTGCGATTTGTTGTGCGAAATAATTTTTTCAGCATACTAACATGTGGTATATTCGGAATCAGCGTAAAATTTCCTATAAGAATATGTATCAAGTTTTCAAAAATTTCAAAGTTGAAAAATCAGTCAAAAATCGAAATAATGCCGTTCGCTAGTTGTAAAAATCGATAATATTTGCATGAAACATTGTCCAAATTCAGATTGAACTACCCTTATGGAAGTATCCCTGTATAACCAATCCTAGAACCATGCTGTTTAAAACGTAGGTAGTAGGTGCTTAAAAAAAAAAAAAAAAAAAAAAAAAAAAATGTAATCACAACTGATGAGTTTACTCTGTGCATGTGTTAATAATTTGATTCCATGTTTGTCTATCAAAATCATAAACTAAAATTTCTCAACACGATCAATAGTGACTGAAATGTCGAAGATTTCTTCAAAAATTCGCTCATGGGGTCATGCTGCATGACTGGACTTTTCATTCTGTGGAGTAGGTCCAAACCAAGCTTCTACAAAATGATTTCAGGACTATCGCGTACTTGTGTTTTGTTCTTTGGGTTGTTGAGAAAGTAAAATGAGAGATAGTCAAAACAAACTTAATTTTTGTGGCACCGATTTCATTACGTACTTACTCTGAGAAAATCAGTAATCTATGCCACCGATAGATAAAGTTCTGTTTCATGCTATTAGGTTTTAGAGCATCTTCAACCTTTACAAACAAAAAAGGGTCTTTTCTCGCACTTCAAAACTCCTTTGTGTCTCACCCAAAAGATCAGAGGCAGGAAAAGAGAGAATTTTTTCATGTAAGAGTGTTTTGAAAGTGTTTACAAGTAAAAATGGTAATTACATGAAGGCTGGAGGATAAAGAGGGGTAGAGAACAGGCACCCTCGTTTTATGGCAGCGGGGCCAAGCCGTAAAGTCGCTTTTGTATCTCTCCCCTGTGAAATATTCAAAAGCGCCACGGAGAAGGAACACCTTCCTCTTGTTTCGTACAATGGCTGAGGTGTGCTGCTTTTTCACGGATAAATATTTTTGTAGCGGCAATGACGAGTATGCTACGAAAAGTCCTTGCATGAGCGGAGAAGGAAGACGTAAAACGTGAATTTTTCATAATGACACCTTGACAAAAATTGTCTCCGTGGGAGGGTCTAGGTGGCTTCGATTTTTTATTAAATGCGTTTTTTATGTTTTCAGTCGGAGGGGAAAGTGGCTACTGGGGAAGGTTTTCAAAAGATCGTACTGTGGAAACACGACGTCAACCAGGAAGTGTCACAACCACCCTCGAACTCAGACGCCGCTCTATAGGAATATTGAAAGAATAAACTGATCTATTTTTAAATGTCTTGACGATTAGAGTGGCGTAAAATGAGATTATGTAGCGAAAGGAAACTCGGCGCGTCGCGCCTCGCGTGAGGTCTACTTAGAACATTCGGCCAAAATTACAAAACATACATATGGTTTAGCCTAGAACGTCAAGAATCGATCAGCTATCGATCCAGGAACGTTAACGATCGATCGGTGACGCTGAACCATCGATAAGGAAGCGTAATGCATATACTGTTCAGGCACCAAGTTTTGAATCAATAAAACGGACGAAACAAAATGTAAAATAGCTATATTTAGCGCTCAACGCTACTGAACAAAATTAAAAGAAAAATGCGGAAATTGGCCCAGGCGTTCGAAAGTTATGCGGGAACATACCTACAGACAGACAGGTTATGCAAATGCCGTTCAGCCACAAATTTTTGAATCAATAAAAAAGAACGACACAAATGGTAAAGTTAATCGAAAGGATACCCTAAACTACTTAGATGATTTCTTTTTTTTTCCCTGTTACCATTCTTCAACATCCAGTCTCCTTAGTTCCTATTATAGTTGGTAACCCATTCCACCCATTATTATTATCTAGTACTTACCTACTTAGGTACGTACCCCCTCCCCCTCCCCTTCAAGAATTTACTATCTACCTTCTATTACACATAGTAGGTAACTGCAATTTTCCTCACCATAGTTTTAAATGTACGGAACTACATACCTACTTATAAACTCGTAAACGAGTTCCACTATCTGCTTTACAAGCAGATACCATGTTAGATGGATATGTCTTTGATTGGGGATTTCATAACGGTTGTCCTCGAGAGTTGTAAATTCTATTCTATTGTAAATCTATTATTCTTGGAGACACAATAAGCATACTATACATGCTATTAAAGTTATTTCTTCAATACAGGCGCTATCATTTTTATGTTCATGATAGCCTGATTTTTCATTAATAAATGAAATTATATCATTTATTGTTTACTTATAGAAATGTTGAAAATAACTGTGGAGAGAAGCCATTACAATGAGTTGTTGTTTACAGTCGACTGTTGTCAAGAGGATGATAATGTTTCCTATGGAGTGGATCATGATGCTACTGCATTACGTTAAGAATATTGTAACCGGCTTATTAAAAATGTTTATAGTCCAATCAACTTAGTTTAGGAATGTAGCCAGGTACGTAAGGAGGGGGAAATTGGTAGCTTGAGATGAGAACATTTATCACATAAATCAAGCGCTTTCCAACGTGTGGCGAACGATTTCTGTGCGATGAAAACTGCGGAAGTTCCATTCCCTTAGCAACGGCTTCGTTGTACGAGAACATCATTAGAAATTGTGACATATTTTTGCGTCACGAAAGTTTTTGGTTGACCTCCCAGAGCAAAGACATATCCATGTCAAAATGAAAAATGGAGATCCACCCAAACCCGGGACAGAGGAACATCGAAAAGCCGCGATCAGTAATGAATGAAGGACTAGTATAAATGGCTCTTGAAATGGCTCACTGCAGTGTCTCCAACTAGAAGAAATCGTTGTATACGAAGGTCTTAATGACTTTAGACGAAACAATTTTAAAGGAAGTAGGTATTGTCTCGTCTTATTATTATAAGTGGGTTTAGTAACCAGGTTGCTAGCCGACAATCACATGGTATTTTCGCAACTTTCATTGCGAATTTTGACATTAGACAGTTTTTGTACTTCTCGTATTTATTTTCTCGTATACGAAAATGCCCTTTCCGAAACGAGAAGAGGTTTTCGTAACGTGGAAACGCTTTTCAGAACGGGAAGAGTCAGCTTTACTCGTGCTCAGCTTTTTCGGAATCGTAATTACGAAACGAAAACTTGACCTTCTTCTAGGATAACACTCTAGAATAACTTAGCAACTATCATGCAGTTGGCATGGATACACATACACACCCGACAAAATCGGCTGAATTTTCCCCGTGCCGCCTTTTGTTGTTGGTTTAACCTTTGTATTTGTCTTTCTTTCGTGTTTTTCCCCCGCACCTCAACCAGAAGGGTCATTAGCGGCATTTTGTTCTTGCTTTCGACGTTTTATCGAAGATTTCAGCTTTTTCATTCTGAAGATTTCGTTTCAAGGTTCATTTTACGCGTTTTAAAGATTCGTGTTCTTCACGGCTGAATCGTTTTCATATGATGTAGAGGTAAGTGGTCGTTGTTTCTTTATTCATGTTATATTTCGGAAATAGTCTACTGTGACAATTGAGTTTTGAGCAGTGATTCACTACAAGAGTCACGTTAACGTCTCTGTAAGAGTTCTCTTCTTCTCGGGCTAACGAAACCGCTACGAGAAATCGATGCAAAAACGCTGCAAATTATTACACAAAGGTTTATTATTTATGTATTAGACAGCCCTTCTACGTAGATCTCTGGTCCATATTATTAAACGCCGCTTATAGTATATTTAGTATCGGAACTCGGAGCTTCGGACCTCACAAATGGGTTCAATCCATTACAGCAGCGGAATCTCACAATTTTACGCTTTTTTTATAGTTGATAAACAAAGCAATTTATTACCAAGTCATCTTTCCAACACATGAAAGTGTTACCTATACTGTATATTGATATCATCTAATTGGTCAAATTTCAAAAAATGTGCTGACAAAATCACTGAAAATGGCTAAGAATCGTTAAATTGATATTTTTTAGCATAAGATTGGTCAAATAAAGTTTATCAACTATGAAATAGAACATTCAACAATTTATGTACGAAATTATGCTAAAAACTTTGTTTTAAAAAATCTATAAAATTGCAAAAAATGGCCTAAAATCCAAAATCTCTTTTTGAATAGAAGAGTATCATTTAGAATACTTTTTTTTCATAAAATTAATAGCTAACATTTTCTTTTCACTCATAAATCTCCAATTTCTATACAACTTGAAATATACAAAAAAAAAGACACTTTTTCACCTATTTTTGGCTCATAGCACCCATGAGAGTGGAGCGATCGAGCTGGCGAGAAGTTAGGACCAACTAGACCCCAAGTGGAGTCTATGTGCAAAAGAACAGATTTTTTAAGTCAATTCTAAGGCCTTTTATGGCCCGGACGGCGGACGGCGAACGGCGGACGGCGAACGGCGGACGGACATTTCAAATTTGGATTCTACGCACCTTGAAACGTAAAGTGACAAAGTTTGAGGGGGGGTTATAAAAATTTTTTGCTACACGATCACATAGGCTTATTATTGGAAATAATAAACCAAAAGGTTAGCATTCATCGTGCTCGCTCTCTAAGCTTGCTTTCGGTTTACGAGAAATACCAATACGAGAAATACAAAAACTCTCTAATGTCTTAGTCGACGGGTCAACCGGAAATTTTGTTACGGAAATTTTGTTACGCAAAGAAAAAAACGTCACGCAACCTATAAACAAGTTGGGTGTTCTTTTGATTTTCACTTTCAACCAAGCCGTTGCTGGGGAAATGAAACTTCTTTAGTATTCACCTGACAAAAATCGTTCTCCACTCGTTGGAAAGCTCTCGATTTATCACGCATTTCTTCCGTACTTGTTCTTCTATTCATGTCGTAGTTTTATATTTATTTATGTTATGAATGGATATAGTAAAAAATGCCGCTTGTTTTGTTATCACTAGGTTGAGAAGTTAATCTTGTTTATAGTAATTGTAGATGCGCACCATAACGGAAAATTATTTACCTGTGAATTCATATTTGTGGAAGAATTGTGCATCGTCGAGACTGGCTTACAGAAAGTTCATAATTGTGTGTCAATAATTATTTTATGTTTTCTAATTGTTATTTTATTTAAAACAGTAAAAAACATTGAAATTACTGAGACATTTTCAATGCTCATAGCTCTTCTCTCATAAGAGAGAAAGTACGAGCGGCCTGTCGCGTTTTTCAATAGCTACCTAATTTATGGATTGACATAAACGACAAAGCAGTAAATTTTACATGGGTTTTGCCGCGTAAACCAACTTCAAGGATTTCATTCCCTGTCAAAATTTTGCCTGGTATCTACCTATCCACCCTGGCCGCCCAACCCCTCGTATTCACCATTAGACAGCAAACTCATCTAAGTACCTACCCACTCGGTTCTGGTATATTATGAACCATGTGATTGAGTGACTGGTCACGGTTGACACGTGAGTTTCGCATAATGAGTTTTGTGAACGAGACCTTCTTGAACGATCAAGTTTGTCCCCCACCCCGGCAACTACTTGGAACCGTTCCCTACAAGAAGAACTGTGAGTTCTTCAATTCCGTTCAACGCGAAGCAGCTCATGAGTCACAAATGAAAAGTCATATTTACGTTTCTAAACTGTTATGTGATCGTGTTATGACCACCAAACTATACACTTCATTCAGATCTACATATCCAACTAATCTGCATTTTTACTAAGGGATTGACTACTTGTTGTTATGTATTTTTGAGATGCGAGCTTGCGAGCATCCAGACCACCAAACTATACACTACATTCTGACCTACATGGAATTGAAGAACTCACAGTTCTTCATGTAGGGAACTGTTCCAAGTAGTTGCCGGGGTGGGGGACAAACTTGATCGTCCGAGAAGGTCTCGTGTTTTGTGATTCCGTTACAATCGCTAAAAAGTTGAAATACTTTTTGAAATAGGGAAAGCTAAAAATTGTCTACGAAGTGAAAAATAACACTGGCCATGATCTACTAAAACCAGATTACTTAAAATTAGATCTTCCAATATTTCATAGACATTCCATTATATACACACGTTGTTTCTATCTTACATTACAGGTTGAAAGATGGCTGAAGGAAAACAGGGAGGAAGGAAGTTCTACAAGGGAAAAGTCAAGTTGTCTGCATTAGACCGCACACTTGGTGAGGAATCCCCCAAATCGATTACGGATAATGAATGCACCTTGTCTACAATCGTAAATCCAAGAAAATTTTTCAATGAATCAAACATACCAACTTTGGCCAATGAATTACAGAACGATTTTACACGCCTTACCTCCACAACCCAATTGAACGAAGCAAATATGAGTTTCAAAATGCCTCCAACGTCATATCCACACAGCTTCCAATTCAAGTTTAACAAACCACCCATGCTCTGTATCATAACTAACAGCTATGGTTTGATAATTAATACGACTGAAAATTTTGCTCAAAGATGCAACTTTGAGGACCTGGCTCAACTTGAGTCACACCATAGAGTCAATATACTGATACCAAGTGTTGACTTCTCGTGGCACAACGATAGTAAGGTGCTTATGCAACAGTTTATAGAGGGAGAATCAACGAACCTACTCCATCAAACGAATTTGCCGCTGCAGCTCATGATTTCTTCGCTCTCATTCGACCGGCACTATTTATTAAACTTGATAATATTTGCATTATTGAATGTTACTGTCTTATTATTATGAGTGTGTACTATACCAGGTCGCTAGCGGACATCACTCCGTTGCAATGGATGTTTATTGGTATCGCGCTACTTTAGTTCTAATCTCATATAACGTTTTTCAACAGTTAGGTCCTGGCTAAAGCATATTCATGTTAATAGAGGTATCTGCCGATTTAGTTCTATTTTGCAGCTCCCTCTTCTTGACGATACCTAACTAACTGTAAAATCTTATTTTTACATTAATATGTCTCATGGCTGGGAAGCAGTAAGAATCGAACGAAACCACCCCGATTGCTATGCGCTTATTCGTTTGCTTTCCCTAAGGGCTAAACCATCGACAAGAAAAAAAAAGACATCACCACGGGAGTGAACCGTAACCAGTTAAACATACATATCAAAAATACTTCCGTCTGTGGGATGAAGCACTTGGGGCCGGTCGGCTCCTTTCGTGAGCACTCGGGAACGATCGGCATTCGCTTCACAAGAGCAGCCAACGGTTGCCAACACTACGGCATCGCTCCGACCGGTAAATCTACGGATTTATCCATATGCGAAGAAAAATGAGATTTATTGGTGAGGAGATTGTGTACCAGTCAATCCCTTAGTAAAAATGAAGATTAGTTGGGCATGTAGATCAGAATGATGTGTATAGTTTGGTGGTCTGGATGCTCGCAAGCTCGCATTTCAAAAAGACATAACATCAAGTAGTCAATCCCTTAGTAAAAATGCAGATTAGTTGGGCATGTAGATCAGAATGATGTGTATAGTTTGGTGGTCTGGATGCTCGCAAGCTCGCATCTCAAAAAGACATAACATCAAGTAGTCAATCCCTCAGTAAAAATGCAGATTAGTCGACATGTAGGTCAGAATGACGTTTTAGAAGTATATTTCGGGAGTTTTACGAGATAAAAAATAAATGATCCAAGCAGCAAGATTTGAACCCACAACCTTCCTCTCACAACACCTTGATCATAACCTATGAGCTACGACTCATCTAGCGTTATGGGCTGCAATCACAGTACTTCATCCCACAGACACAGACGGAAATATCAAAAATCGCCTTAAAACTATGACAACTGTATCAGCTGATAATGATATTCCAATGGAGTTCTGACTTCCCGAAATTGAGTTTATCATAACTTCTGTATCCTATAGAGCTTGTGAAGCGTAGATAGATAATCAACTACTTCAATTATATTAATTTATTAAATTATTTATTAGTAAATACTTAGGTATTACTCTTAATTGAATTATTATTTCTACATATATATTGATATTCTATATATTTCAACAGAAGGTTAATTACTTCCGAGTCTACCAAGGTCTTTGCCAATTTTCTTAGAGAATGAAGCTATTGCAATGAATCCGTTTTAAAATTCTTGAGTTTACCGCTTTTTGATAATTGTATGTAGAGTTTGATAAAAAAGTTCTGGTTCTTTTCAATTTGTGCGCAAACAGAGGGTCGTTGAAACTTCCCGGTGGTCTCCGCGTTACTCTTTCTGAGCCACCTGGTTATTTTCTGTAATATTTTCAGCTCTTGTGATATTCTGATCTGCATCGGAACCTCCGAGGCCAATTTCTTTCCTAATCGACTCACGTTGCTGGAATTTGATGGAGCTCGTTCGGGACACCTCAAGAACAATTACCTACGACGTTCGGAGGACCACTGAATAGTTGATAGGGCCTCTGAAGCTAATTTCTTTCCCTTTCAACCAGCCGTTTTACCAAGTTTTTTGTTTTGTTGTTTTGCCATTTTTAGAAAAATTTTCAACATTCACCTACCATAAACCGTAAAATTGAGTATATAAATGGGGCTTAATAATAATTATAGACCACAATGATCTACGTAGAAAGGCTATCTAATACAGAAAAAGTAGACCTTTGAGTAATAATTTGCAGCGTTTCTAACACATCAATAAAAATGTTAGTTGCATCAAGAAGACTCAATAGTGTATTACGTGTCTCTGAATTTCATAGTGCAGCCTTGAGGTTAATAATGAACATAGGAATTTGTTCGTCATAGGACCTAGTTCACACTTAGAAAGAAAATGTTTGCTTAAGTGTGCATATAAGATGAAAATGTTGAATGAATTAGCACTTCAGGATTAATCGAATGGGCTTTGGAGATTTCGTCGTGAGGAAGAAAGATGTCAGCAGGAAATTCGAAGCTTAGAGTCACTTGATATCATGTAGCGAGATTGATTCCCCAGCGACGAAAAACCACTTTCGGTTTCGGTGATTTCATCTGTACCTAATCCCACGAATTTCCCTCTCGGCAACAATGCGCCATGTCCCCGCCTCCTTTCAATATATCATACAGAAGTCTTAAAGGTTTTAGTTTGCTTCATTGCCGTTTCCTTGGATTTCCGTTGCGAGGGTATTTCTGCGGAGATTTATTGAATCTCTTCCCCTCCTTTTCACGATCAGAGGATCTTGACGTTAGGACTGTTTATCTCGGAATTCTCTCGCAACGGCAACGAATAAAGCGAGAATGAACTGGTGGACGATCTGGA
Organism: Adelphocoris suturalis; assembly: GCA_030762985.1. Taxonomy (NCBI): domain Eukaryota; kingdom Metazoa; phylum Arthropoda; class Insecta; order Hemiptera; family Miridae; genus Adelphocoris; species Adelphocoris suturalis. The sequence continues at coordinate 13,662,154 of CM061050.1, forward strand.
ATCGGGTTGTCAGAAGCAACATGGACGTTCTTCGATGATAAAAGCGATTGTGGTGTGTCGGGGTCCAATTTCATCTTCGCTTGTTCAATCCTCGGCCACAACAAGCCTACCAGACTTCTATAACAGATGACATAGAACTCTAACTGATATCGTCTGACAAGTTATTCGAAGTATTACGATCGGTTTCACTATGCTTTAAATTGCTTAAATGGCATAACATTGTCATATATAATGTTATCATGAATGAATATATCAACAAATTAAGTTTTATGTCAATTCGCTTGTCGGAAATCTTCATTTCTGATTTAACAATCGGATTAAGTGCATTTGAATATGGTAAGTTTTATTGAAAGAAAGTTTTATGATTAGGTGAACATTTTCATTTTTGTTAGCTAGAACTTCTTCGTAGATCAAGGTTTTTGGGCATTCGGCACAAAATTTCCAGTGCCAGTGGACGTGCTGCTTTTTAATGTTTAAGAATTTTTGAAAGTTAGCGACATTTAAAAAACACACTTTTTGCAAAAGCTCAAACATAAGACTTTTTACACGATTTTTAAGCTATCGCGTGACAGTTAATTTTCTATAGGTAGGCTTCGAAATATAGGAAAATTAAACTTTTCCCCATGACCACCATTACAATGCGTTAAGAGATTTAAAAGCATTTTCATATAAATATCTATTCGTTGTCTATGTAAATTTTTTTTCATTTATTCACTTTTGACATGGATATGTCTTTGCTCAGGGGGGTCAACCAAAAATTTCCGTGACGCCAAATTTGTGTCACAATTTCAGTGTTTTTCACGTACAACCCAGCCGTTGCTACGGAAATGGAACTTCCGCAGTTTTCATTGCACAGAAATCGTTCGCCACTCGTTGGAAAGCGCTTGATTTATGTGATAAATGTTCACATCTCAAGCTACCTATTTCCCTCTCCTTACGTACCTGTCTACATTCCTAAACTAAGTTGATTGGACTATAAACAATTTTAATAAGCCGGTAACAATATTCTTAACGTAAAGCAATAGCATCATTTACTCCACTCCATAGGAAACATTTTCATCCTCTTGACAACAGTCGACTGTTAACAACAACTCATTGTAGTTGTTATTCTAGTTGTAGTTCTACTTCTCTCCACAGTTATTTTCAATATTTCTATAAGTAAACCGTTGTTTTGTTGGAATTAGTCGGGATGCGGCCATGCGACCCAGGGATTTGTTTAAAGTTAAAGGATTTGTTCACAACTCTCGAGGACAACCGTTATGAAATCCCCAATCAAAGACATACCTATCCATGTAACATGGTATCTGCTTGTAAAGCAGATAGTGGAACTCGTTTACGAGTTGTTTATTTAGTTTGTGGAGTACCATTACACATGGAACATAGTAATAGGTATAACATGACATGAAACATGAAGAAATCACGCTACCCTATGGTAGCTGAAACAGTGAGGTAGGTATCAATAATGGAGGGATAGTAAAAGGCATATTTTAAAGTAATGTGAATTGGGTCCATGTGTTTGATATGTCACTGATTAATGGTTCTGATTGCACTCACACCTTTGGCAGAAGTTTTAGTTACTTAGTTTTCCTCATATCCTGAAATACATCAGGTCACTTCGACATGTTACCTTGGAGGTAGATCAATGTTTGACATGGGAATAGCACGTTGAAAAATTAGCTAACCGTATGAGAAAGCTCATTTATGTTTGCAGAGAGATTAGAAAATGTTTACATATGGAACTCCGCTGAATGTTATACTATGCGTTATTCCAATCCCGAATTATATATAAATAACGGGATGGCAAAGTTGTGGCTCTTTGGCACCGTATTCAATGCTCAAAATTTATTAATTAAAATTGAGATGTAAACAAAAGTCGTTACTCAACAGTACATCAGTAAATTCGATGTACTGAGATTCAGGCGACTATCTGACATAATATCAACAATAAAATTGCATTTAAAGACTAGTGACGGAATGAAATTTGTAGATTTAGGGGCACTGCATCAAGATAAAAATTTATTGTGGACATTCCGTCAACCATTTTAATGATCTACCTGTGGAGATTAGGGCAATGAAAAATTTGAAGCTTGCAAGAAGAATTTATAGTGTTTTGTACTAGCAAATTAGCAGCTCATTTGAATTTTTAGTGGGTTACTAATGTTGCTATTTGCATTTACCTTTGTGATTTTTGTATATCTATCCCCTAATTCTATCAGGAAAAGTTTATTTTCATTTATTGCTCACATCTTTACGTTTCACTGCATTCTGTTTTTCTTCATTTGGTTTTTGTTCGTACTAGGTGATTAAGTTTTTCGTCTATATTGTGTTTGGTAAGAACTCAACGCCTTTTCTCAGCACAGGTGAAAACTAACAATGGAGAAAAGCATATTGAATATACGATGTAATTATGTAATATGCATCACTAAATAAATATAATTAAAAACAGTTCGTAGTTCCCATTTCCCAATTGATAGTCTTTCTCGTAGTTTCAATTTATTTGATGGGCGCATATTTTAGTTTGTTACAAAAAAAAAAAAAAAAAAAAAAAATCATTTAAAATTATTTGGTCAATCATGTATAAAGTGGCATTATTGAAAATACAAACAAATATTATTTAAATCGACCACTAAGACCAAACTATATCAAGGAATATCAAGGCTACACGCTGATACATTGTTCCATGGATATGTCTTATGCCCTAGGATATTACAGAGTTACTAGGATGAACAGGAAAGAATTTAGCTCATTCAGCTAATCAGGAAGGTACTCGTCAAATTTATTAGATGTTTTATGGAATACGGACTAAGTGGAGAAGGAATTTGACTGTGCTATGATCTGAGATGAATTGAGAGCTCCCAACAAGTGGTAATCGACTTTCTTGAGTTGAAAATTAATGGAGTTACACTTCCTAAGCAACGGAGCGGTTGTACGTGAAGATTGCTAACGTGAGTGTGTTTGGCGTAACATGAATAGCATGAAGGAGAATTTGGCTGACCCCCCGCGGTAAAAGACATACCTAAGCATAAAAAAAAAAAAAAAAAAAAAAATCTATAAGCAAGGGAGGGCAATGAGCTTTTAAAAAACTAAATAGTGGTGTCATGTATCGGGCCCATTTTCGGCCAATGTGTGAGCTCTGAACCAAATTAGGGTAAGCTTTGGCCCACTAGTTTCGGAAAAAAGCAAATCAAAGCTAAATCATATTTTTTTAATCTACGACCCTTAAAACGTACCTGTAATTTGAGAGGGGTTCACAGAATTTGATGGTGGACGACGAAGTTCCATTAGGTATTGTTTATAAAAGAAGAAGTTAACTAAAATTTGCCCATGTGGTCATACTGCACGATTTATTCTAGGGTATTATTGGTTAAGGCACTAATGAGCCATGGTGTTGTACATATCAACGATTCGGAATCCGCCATTTCGGAATGAGATCAGGGGAAACGCATAAAGCGAATTACAGACTGCTTAACTTTCGGATTCGCCCCACAAATACGTGAAACGTTTTGTCATTTCAGGGGCGCGGCGGTCTTCTTCTTTTACCCCTCCTTTTCTGTATCCTGCTCATATTGGCAAGGAAATAGAGACAGCGGAGTAGCTCCAGCACTCTGGGGAACGCTTCTGTCAAACAGATGGCATTCAATTTAGATATACATAGAGCCATCTTTTCCTTGAAAGCAGGTGGGAGAGGGGGATGGAGCTAAAAACGGATTTCCCCTCGCGTTCCTTGGTTTTTATTAAGCAGAAGCGCTTTACCCCCTCTTCTTGCATCGCATTGTCATTACCGAAGACTTTACGGCAATATGGCGCAAAAGATATTTCTCCTCTCAATGATAAACGTTATAGCCCGGTTTCAGATGATCACGTGGGCTCCCTTTCAAGGTCAATGAGCTTTCAAAAGCGAGTTACTTTTGTATTTCGTTGTGATAGATTTACACTGTCAATCTGAAACTTAGTAAAATACATAAGAATCGTCTATTCTTATAGCAACTTATTTTATTGGTTAGCGAGAGAATGAAGCTATTACAATAGCTCCAGAAATTTTAAAATCAAACATCATCTATTCATGGAGATTCATTTTGCAGATACGATTTCTGGATTCTTACACTTAAAAAACATAATTTATCATTCTAGACGATATCTCTCCTTAGTATTGTGGTAGGTACCTAAATAATAGTACATCATTTTGCAAATAAGAAAATAAATCTTCAATAATGGTTTATTGGTGAATTATTTTTAAGGGTTTAGAGCCAAAAACTCACTTAAAAAAGTAAGTGATTTTCAAAAAACACTGTTCAAAATTAAGGGATCACTGTATTTTCAGTTTTTTATTGGGGTTTTGAGGCTTGAGCTGAGGTGGAGGCGTGAAAGCTGGTTGCTAGGAGTACCAAAAAATAAGATATACCAAGGAGATATACGAATAAGAAATGCGAAACTTATACCATTTCTTGTTTGAAAAATTATCCGTACAATCCTGTTATTGAGATGTTGTGGATAATTTTTAAAGCAAGAAATGGTATATCTCATTTCAACCCCTCCTCTCATACTTTGATCAAAACAGTAAATTTTTTTGTATTTTCTTTTTTATTTTTTTTTTTTTTTTGTGACAGTTGTACTCCAGGTAACTAACTTTCACGCCTCTAGCTCAGCTCAAGCCTCAAAACTCCAACAAAATACAGAAAACTCAGTGTTGTCTTAATTTAAAACACAATTTTTCAAAAACGGCTAATTTTCTTCAGTGATTTTTTGGTTATGAACCCTTAAATAATGATCCATTTTTGATTTTTTAATTGTTCAACATGAACTTAGCTTTTCAATGACCTACACCAGGGGTCTCCAACCTAAGGCCCGCAGATTTTGACCGGCCCTCGGAAAAATTACAAACTGAAAAAAGATTTTTTAATTTGAAAATATATTTTCCTTAAAACACTTTTACCGGTAACTACGAGTACAGTAATCGTCTCTATTTTTGTCCCTTCCGTTCTCGATAAGAGTTAAGTTGTTTGTAAACCAGCAGCGATCAGCAGTGGTCAGTGCTTTGCACAGACTGTACTGTGGTGGTGTAAGGGCAAAAACCCCGACTGTACCTAAGGCAGGACTAAAAATAACTCATCATGTTATATTAAAAATGTATGGGTATTTGAAATAATCATTGAAATTATTAGTGAAAAAAGGCTTAAGTAAAAATCATTAATAATTGTCTCACATAGGTCTCGTATATTTTGTTCACAACAATATTTTTAACTATCTTAAAAGAACATGATTTTGTCAACGAATTTTGTGGGATGAAAAACGACGAAGTACCATTTCCCTAGCAACGACTCGGTTGTAGGCGGAAATCACTGTAATTAATTTCGTGCGAGGAAAAAAATTGACTCGCAAAATTCGCTAGGACCCCAGGGCTAAAACATGATACATGTTAATAGCTCCAGAAATTTTAAAATCAAACATCATCTATTCATGGAGATTCCTTTTGACATGGATATATGTCTTTGCTCTGGGGGGTCAACCAAAAATTTCCGTGACGCAAAATTTGTGTCACAATTTCAGTGTTTTTCACGTACAACCCAGCCGTTGCTAGGGGAATGGAACTTCCGCAGTTTTCATCGCACAAAAATCGTTCGCCACTCGTTGGAAAGCGCTTGATTTATGTGATAAATGTTCACATCTCAAGCTACCAATTTCCCCCTCCTTACGTACCTGGCTACATTCCTAAACTAAGTTGATTGGACTATAAACAATTTTAATAAGACCGTTACAATATTCTTAACGTAAAGCAATAGCATCATTTACTCCACTACATAGGAAATATTTTCATCCTCTTGACAACAGTCGAGGACAACTCGAGGACAACCGTTATGAAATCCCCAATGAAAGACATATCCATGTAACATGGTATCTGCTTGTAACGCGGATTTAATTTTTAAGATACAATTTCTGGATTCTAACACTTAAAAAAACAGGATTTATCATTCTAGACGATATTTCTCCTTAGTATTGTGGTAGGTACCTAAAAAATGGTACATCATTTTGCAAATAAGAAAATAAATCTTCAATAATGGTATATTAGTGAATTATTTTTAAGGGTTTAGAGCCAAAAATTCACTTATTTATAAAAGTAAGCGATTTTCAAAAAACACTGTTCAAAATTAAGGAATCACTGTATTTTTAGTTTTTTATTGGGGTTTTGAGGCTTGAGCTGAGCTGGTGGCGTGAAAGCTGGTTCCTAGGAGTACCAAAAAATAATATATACCAAGGAGATATACGAATAAGAAATGAGAAACTTATACCATTTCTTGCTTGAAAAATTATCCGTAAAATCCTGTTATTGAGATGTTGTGGATAATTTTTAAAGCAAGAAATGGTATATATCTCATTTTAATCCCTCCTCTCATACTTCGATCAAAACAGTAAATTATTTTGTCTTTACTTTTTTAATGTTTTTTTGTGACATTGTACTCCAGGCAACTAACTTTCACGCCTCCAGCTCAGCTCAAGCCTCAAAACTCGAATAAAATAAAACTCAGTGTTCCCTTAATTTAAAACACAATTTTTCAAAAATAGCTAATTTTCTTCAGTGATTTTTTGGTTATAAAACCTTAAATAATGATCCATTTTTGATTTTTTAATTGTTCAATATGAACTTAGCTTTTCAATGACCTACACCAGGGGTCTCCAACCTAAGGCCCGCGGGCCACATCCGGCCCGCGAGCAGATTTTGACCGGCCCTCGGAAAAATTACAAACTGAAAAAACATTTTTTAATTTGAAAATATATTTTCCTTAAAACACTTTTACCGGTAACTACGAGTACAGTAATCGTCTCTATTTTTGTCCCTTCCGTTCTCGATAAGAGTTAGGTTATCTGTAAACCAGCAGCGATCAGCCATTCAGCGATGGTCAGTGTTTTGCACAGACTGTACTGTGGTGGTGTAAGGGCCAAAAGCTTACCCCGACTGCACCTAAGGCAGGACTAAAAATAACCCATCATGTTATATTAAAAATGTATGGGTATTTGAAATGATCATTGAAATTTTTAGTGAAAGTAGGCCTAAGTAAAAATCATTAATAATTGTCTCACATAGGTCTGGTATATTTTGTTCACAACATTATTTTTAACTATCTTAAAAGAACATGATTTGAGTTATCCAACAACAAAGATATATAAGGGAATATAGCTACTTAGAAAACTAAGCCCAGAATCACCACTGAGCACTCTTAATTTAAAAAAAACTTCGTGAATGTATGGGGGGGGGGGGGGGGGGGCTCGGAACATATTAGTAAATTGTTGGCCCCCCCTTGTCTAAAATCTCTATTATTGTGGCCCTCCAGTTAAAAAGGTTGGAGACCCCTGACCTACACAGTTTTTGTAGACCCTTGAAAGAGACCAATTGGGCAACATTTGTTTGAAGACACAAAAATCGATTTTTTTAACAAAATGCGTTCTTGGTTTACTTCAGACTGGACCATTCAAATGAGCTAAAATTTGTCTTGATCTCTCTTTCTGGATGTCTATTTAACGAAAAGTGAGAATTTGTCTCAGAGGACAGTTCGGTATTTTACGATTTACCCACCACGAATCCAAAACTGAGTTTTTTCGACAGTGATCCCTCATTTTTTCACAGCAGTGTAGATGAAAAATCATATTTTTCCTTCCCTCTATTTCTTTCTCAAATACCTAATCTCTTCTAATACATAATATACCTATATATAATTTCATTTATTTATTTTTGTTTTTTTAATTGTATTTTTTTATCTCTCAAAACTTCTTAAATAAGAAAGAATGGTTGTCCTAGGTACATTGCTTTTCAAAGAATAAAAATCAAACCACCCAGACCACCCTGTACACCCATCAGTTTGTTCTTCATGAGTACATTGGCAAGAAAAATGATATCAACGTGATTGTGAATGAATACACGAGTAAACAGTAATTTATTGTTTTAATAGTGGCGTTTTCCCTCAAAATCTAAAAATAGTATTGTAGTTCCGATATTTTAACATACATGATGATAAGCTAAAAGTCTGCGTATGTGCAAAGGAGTGTCTACACTGCATGCAGATACATCGGTTCATGGATATGTTTTCTTGTCTTCCGTGTCACTGACACTGAACCTTGTTTGAACTATCTTACATAACTACAACTTTTGTAGCTAGCAGCCCCGATTTGTTTATCGGTTGTTGCGTCACACGACGATCGACCAACCGATTACGTAATTTCAATGGGATTCACTTTTCAAGATATTGAGTTCATTATAATACATTATAATATACGTTACCTATCGATGGATTAGGGAAGCGTAGGTAGGTGTTGTATTTTATTGCATTAATCTTATTTCGAGGGTGCCCACATCAAGAGATAATGATGAACAAGTATAATAATAACGAGTAGGTATTATCTATAGCCCAGTGATCACCGCTAAAGAGATATTTAATACATTTTTGAATTCCATTCATGAAACTTTTAAAATTAATTACATCTATTATTCGAAAACAACTGGTTAGAATTTCCCCGGATAAAGAACAATATCAATTTCTTCTTTTTTTTATCCATTATTCCGATTATAATTGTAGCAGACCGTTATAACGAATATTAATTTAAACTCGGGCGAGGAATATAAGGTATGATTGAAAAGCTTTTTGTTTCTTGGTAAGAGGACTGGCTTTATATCCATTGCTCT